>OZ012677.1:1245416-1939542 GCA_963942445.1 Argyra leucocephala | reverse complement strand
ATTCTTTGTTTTATATTTTATTAATTAGATTATCAATAAACAAAAAATTGACAGGAACTAAATATGTCAAATGAATTTTATAATATAGTTTCAATTGAAAGTCGGTTTGTATTTAGTACAAATATTATAATAATTATTTATGATAGGACGTTGCACTCTTTTTTACATTTATTACGCATTTTATTTAATTCTCCTTTGTGGATTGATCCCCTTTTGAGTAAAGAATTAAAGACAATTTAATTGAAAAAAAATTGTAATGATGATAAACTAAAACAAGGAATTAATTTATAATATTTAATTATAATATGTAATAAATTAAGATTACATATATAGTTTGCTTTAAAACAGTATTTTAAATCATTCTCTTTTTAATTTAATTTCAATTTCCTTTTCTATTATCTTTTGAAGCCTTTAAGTCTATCTCCAATTTTAATATTTTGTTTCTTGTTTTCATCTGATACTATGTATAGTAAAGATATTTATAATATATGAACTACAATAAATGAAACAAAAGAAAAATAATTGTGAATGGAAATATAAATAATCAATTTGGAATTATAATAATTTATTTATAATTAAAACAATTAATAATTATTGAATGAATTCCTGGAAATTTCTTACACTTATAATCAATAGTTCATTGAAAACTTAAAAACAAAATCAATTCATTAAACAGTAAGATAACGAACGGAAATTTGCGTCATTTAATTTCTTTGCAAACATAATATATTAATTAATAAAAAAATTAATTTTGTTCTTAACAATTAGAATAAATCAATTATCTTTGAATGAAATGCAATTGCATTAAATATATCATCAATAGAGAAAGTTCTGATTTTTTGGTTAAGTATTACCGACTTTTATAGAACTTGGAATCAAATTGATTACTGAAATTTTTTACCTATATAAAATAATGATGGAAATTGAATTCAAATTATTGCAAATGCCTAACTTTATAATTGATCAAAAACAGCAAAATTTAAGATATTTAAATAAATATTATTGAAGATTATTTGAACAAAGAATTGACAATACAAGATTAAATACAAGATTAAAATTTAATTCAGTTGCACCTTTGTTAAATTAAAAACATTTTATTTGAACCAAATCACCTTGATTATTATGAAAATTTTTATTAAATTAAAAAATTTGGTGTACGAACAAAATACTACAGTATAAAAATTCTTTAATACTTCCTTTATATACCATTATATAAGTTTACGATAATTTCTAATTACAGGCGAAACGTACTTGTTAATTTACTAACTTTACAATACGTTATGTACATCAATTCGACAATATACAAAAACAAAAATGTAACACCTTTTGTAATATCTGCTTTTAGGCCTCTTATTATAATGAAAAAAGAACTGCAAATCATACTTATAAGTTAATGTACTACATATAATATGTACATATGTATATATATATATATTTATACATGAATATAATAATATACACGAATATGTATACTTTAATACATACAATGGATATGGAATTAACCTGATGAATCTTTAGAAAATTGTAAGTCAACAAGGTATATAGAAATTTTAATAATAAAATTTTATAGCCAGAAAATACGAAGAGCGTTTGAATATTGAGCACAGATTCTAGGTAATTCAACATGACAAAACATATTTGCATATCAAAGGTGTTTCGATATTATATGATTAACATTATAGACAATATATAGATTGTGAATTTCGAGAGGGGATTTGTTCCCCCCTATATCACCGTATTTAATTAACATTACTTGATATTATATGATTTGAGGTAGAATTATTATTTCTTATACGGTACCTGTATGTATTAGAATTTATTTAGAAAGCTCAGGACTACTTACAAATATTTTTAATATTTTACACTTAGATATAATAACTACTATGCCAATTAGTGGTCGGCATCATAATTAAGTGAAACTAAAACGGTCTTTATCACATTATTCATTTATTTTTTTTTTAGAAAAATTCAGTTTGTTAAATCAGTTAAAAAAATTTCTTCACTTCCTGTACTTAATGCTTTTTTTTTCTAATTCATAATTTCATTAAAAAAACACAAAAGTAACACTCACTAATAGCATACCCATATGAAAAAAGTGTTAAAGATCATTAAAAAAAAGTCACTTTTTTTATTGTTTACCTTTATGGAATATGAACGAAACTTGAATACAAAAAAATGAAAAGTAAAAAAAAAAATATTACGCCTTGTTCTAAATAAAATTTATCAAAAAAAAAAAGTGAGAATTTTACCTTCGCATACAGAACTTGCTCACATTAGTGTCAGAGTAGAGATTTTAGATAAGCGAAATAATTTTTACATATACAAGTGTTTCAAATATTTAAAAAAAAAAACAAAAAAACACAAAAAACACTTCATTTTTTAACACAAAAGAATTTTTAACAAAACTTAATAAAAAAATTTAATGAAATTATACAATAAGTTGTAGAATTTTATCATAAGAGGGTTGAAATGTCATTTAAACATGCTATATAGTACACAAACCACCACACCACACACAAAAACACAAAAAAAAAAACAAATTAAAATAAAATAAAAGTACCCGCGCATTTCATAAAAAAAATAAACCGAAAACAAAATATATAGAATAATAAAGTATAAAAAGTGCGAAAATTAAATTATTATGAAGTGTCCTAAAATTAATAATTTTGAAGTATAATTACCTTTTATGATTGAGGATACATTAAATAATTATGAAAATGAGATCATAAAATTTGAATTAATTTAAGTTGAAAAAAAAAAGAAAAAAAATTATTTATTCATTAAAAATTCGGACAAATATTTGCAACGATAATGTATTATAATTTACTATAATATAGAAAAATAAAAAAATTTAGGTTCGGATATCGGGTAAATAAAATGTTGTGTATACTTTAACATAATATTGTGTCAATATTCTGAATGAAATAATATTATATTCAAGCCCTATATATTGATTACTAAATTTTTTTTTTTTTTTAAAGAATTACATTAAAGCAACATGTTTCTGAAATGATTTTTCAAATTACATTAGTTAATTACTTAGCTGATAACTCTTTATTATATTTTATTTTTTTACATTCTAATAATTTTATATTATATTTTTATACTATTAAGAAAATAAAATGAACATATTGTAACTATTTGACAACTTTACTATACTGATGGTAATTATTGCATTATCAACCACCTTAATGGCATTACTTCATTTAATTCATCACCATAAACATTTTCTATTCCAGTAATATAATATAATAAGCTATTAATTCATTGGCTTATATTGATGAAGGTTCTTAAACTGTTTTTCGTGTAGTTACCCATATTTTGGATGATATTGAAAGATGATTTAAAATTGTAGTCGTTTTATACATTGCACTCCATCCCTCCAAGAACAGAATATTAGGAGAGAAATTTTTTTTTATTTGTTTGTTCTTATTTGATGCATATTGTATCTAAACAATATATCGGTATATGTACGGATTAAAAGTCTAACAACTAACAAATAACTAGTATTTGTCCGCTAAAGTGTAACATATAACTATTACTATCCTAGCAGTATTATATTCAATTTCAGTATATGAATTATTTACCATTATTTCAATTTATCGTGGGCACTATTAATTTGATTGATTTATCTTAGACATCAACCTAAAACGTATTGATATTTATTTAACAAAAAAACATTAAATATAAATTTAATTCTGGCGGGGAAAAGAAAACGCACTTTAGTGAGTTGCGGCAATTTGATATATTAAAACTTTTGTATGTCAATACGTAAACGCGTCACTTACACATGCAGTGTAATTTTAAATTGAAATTTTTAATTAAAAATTAAAACAATTTTTAATAAAATAAAGGGTTAACCAATATGAAAAAAAAACACATAAATTGTTCAGTAAGACACAAAAATTTTTTTTTATTTGAAAGATGACATTATGCCATTACGTATGGAAAAAAATATCATTCAAATGACACCACAACTTCTCCGTACGTACTACATTCTGTCAACCCAATTTTCCATAATTTTTTCACATTAATTTGTCTATATTTCATCAATAGCACATTAAATGCGGATTTTTAATTACTCAATTATTGTTGGATTATCATGGGCATAAATATGTGACTCAACACCCAAACTAAGAAATCCAAGGTGTTAAATCACACGACCTGGTTGTATAATTAACTGAACCATTCCTTGATATAATTTCATCACCAAATTTTATTTTCAATAAATCGATTGTTATGGCAGCTGTATGGCAAGTATGATACCGTCTTGTTGAAACCACGTATCCTCGCTGGGAAAAAAAAATCATTTAACATTGTTCTAATTGTTCTCCTGTACTGTATTACCCTTCGACCATTTTCTTCAAAGACATATGGACCAATCACTCCACCAGAATGAATGCTGCACACCAGACAGTAACTTTATCTAGATGTAATTGTGTCTGAACAATTTTGTGTGTATTTTCAGCACTCCAAATTCTGCAATTATGTTTGTTTACCAAATTCATTTAAACAAAAATGAGCTTTGATCAGTGGCAAAAATTGTTCGATAAAATCAGAGTGAAATCAAAAAACGTTGTTCAAGCCTGTATCTTTCCACGATTAATTAGCATAATCTACTGAACACAAATGACAAAATAAATGTCAAAAAATAATATGCAGTATTGCCAGTTTAACCATTTGAAATTGTTACATCACTATTGGAAAACACTTTATTTATTTTCGCTACGTCTCCTTTTAAATATCTGTAATAGGAATAATATTAAAAATTTGTTCTGTAAATGTTTAGATATGTGTACAGTATTTCTTTCAATTTATAGATTTAATGATAGAGTATTATAAAGTGAATTGGAATTAAGTAAAATCCATCAGGATTCAGATATCAGGTTCAAACTTTGTTTATTGTTGTTTTATAAAACTCTATTAACTATATAGCTCAATTGGCGTTGTATGCAAGGAAATAGTGTATTATCAAACTTCTCACATTTAATATCATATAGGATGATTGATTCAAGTATTTATAATGATGACAAAAAACAAAACCATATAGCTTAATTTATGTTACTACTTCAAGTTGGAAAATTACTGTTATAATTTAATTTTATTATATTTTCTTGGATATGCCGTAACATAACAGTTCATTTATACCTTAAAAACAGCAATGAAAGTGACAAATTATCAAGGGAATCATTAGAATGACAATTGAAAAAAAAAAACATTAAAGAGGGGGGTTCCATTATTAAGGATAACTTACATTTATATATCATTAATGTGTAGTAAAGGGATATTTTATTTTTTACCTTATACCTTACCATTACCTACATTTCTTTGTTTGTCTTTTTTGTATAATTTTCATAATTAGTATTCAATAATTAAATATTTTTTAAACATAATTATGAAATTTGTTTATTAATTTATAGTTTTTATATTTTTGACATACATACATACATGCAATATGGTACTACCGTCTTATTGTTTTTAACTTTGAAATTGGGAAAATTAAGAAAATATTTTCCTTTTAAAAATTTAAGTTCTCGTTAATTAAAATTATGCATAATTAAATTTTCAAGTATAGAAATTATTATTTTCCTTACTTTTTGTAATTTTTAATTTAATGTAAAACATTTTTACAATTAAATTCCTTTTAAAAAATATTCTTGTAAATCCTTTTACGCTTTATTTGATCTCTCCATATTTTGTATTTTAATTTAAAGAAAATTTTAATAGAAATTTTATAAGATTAATTTTTTTTTTTTTTATATATAATGAAAATAAATTTTTATATGTTTTGAATTCTAAGAATTTATTTTTATATATGTATGTATGTGTTACAACAAATATAACAGCAAGTATAAAAATAATAATTAATATAAATGAAAAATAAATTTAAAATTGTGAAGGATTTTAAAGGTTAATGGAAATTAAAAATCAAATTCAGATAAAATTTATTTTCTTTATACTTTCAATTTGTTCTTATTATTAAATTCTTTAAGTAGAATATATATATTTATATCATATATATATACATTTGAAATTTTATGAAAAATATTTGCCAAAAGCATTTTTGAAAATGAAAAATCCTGGAGACAACTATTTAAAAGACAAAAATCTATTTAATACACACAACAGTATCTAATATGATGGTTTGAAATGGTTCTTAAAGAATTTTTAAAGTTTTTATCTTCTTTTTAAAAGTTCTCCCTCCACTGAAAATCAGAAAAGCAAAACAAACCCTTTTTAACTCCTTTTTTTTGTTTTTTTTTTTTGTAATAAGTTTCAGTATTGTTTTAAGTCTATTTTATACTCAGGCAATGCTCTGTTATTCTAATACTCTAACTCAATTCCTGTTTTTTCAGTATTCAATGTTAAAAAATGGTTTATTTTTTTTTTTTTTCATTTTAATGCTTTCAAGTTTTTTATAATATGATGAGTAGGAAATTAGGTTGATGTAGCTAGAAGATAGTAAAATTTCTTGATACGTGTACGTGTATAAAATGTCATGCTTTAACGCTTTTTTTTAATATAGAAAAAATTGTTGTTTTTTCTGATAATTATGCTGATGTTGGAAAAACTTTTCAAGAGACAGCAACAAAAAATGAAAAATAAATAAAAACTTAATTTAAACTCAATTTTTCTTAGATGTAATTCAAATTTTGTGTGTTGTGTGTTTTTGCTTTATCGTCTTTTAAACCTATTTACATACACCAATACGTTCTATATATATTTACACTAGTATATTGGTTAAAACATGAACAACGGCATCATCTTGTAATACCGTAACCGTAAACGTAAGAAAAAAAAAATTAATAGAAAAAGAAAAGTAAAGTAAAAATTATGATGAAAATTTGAAAGAATTTCTTACCTTTCTTTATATAAGAGTTATGTTTTAAGTTTATTTTATTTAATATAATTTTTGTTTTCCTATATTTATTCCTTATTTCCTAATACATGTATATATATATATATATGCAATACTCGTATAAGATAAAAATATATCCATACTTAACTAATAAAATGGAGAAGTTTTTCAAATTACTCAAAAGACTAAGAGAGGAAGAGAGAGAGAGAAAGAATGAGATAAAGAGAAAATATAAAAAAAAGAAAATTAGAAAATTAAAAGTTTTGAGTAACTACAAATACAAAAAGAAAATAAAATAATTTTGTGGAAAAGTAAATTTTTACTTTTTGAATTAAAAAAATAGAAAATGTATATATACATAAGCGTGTGTATATAATTATAATTTTTTGTGAACTTATAGAATTAAAATAAAAAAATTGTTGAGACCCAATTAAATTTAGAGCTTTAGATATTTTCTTATCGAAAAATAAGTTTAAATTAAATTTATAAATAAATTAAAGAGAATAGAGTTAGTACCTATAATACATTATATATTACAAAATATATATGTATACATATATATTTTTACAATTATATTCTTAAATATTATGTATCAGAACAAAAAATTATGTTTTTACAAAACTTTTAATCCTTAACTTTATTTTGACCGCCAATCCGAATTAAACATTCAATTTTTAAGTATTTTTGAACAATATGTGAATAACACAATTTGTATACATACATACATATAGCCGAATGATGTGTTGTATAAGTTCGAATTAGAAATTGTCTATTATTGGAAATCAATTTCATTCGATGTGCATGAAGTTCTGTATACGAAATAAATTTCATAATTTTGTATTTTCTCATCTTTAACATTTCCATTGCTTGCCAATAGGTATAAACATATACATAAAGTAGAATTATAGATGCTTTTAAGATTAGTTATAACTACGTTGAGAGATGTAAATCATCCAAAAAAATCTTCGTTACGCTTCTGATGTTTTCGAAAAGTGTAAAAACTGTTGAATATTATTACGATTTTTAAATATTTCAGCAAAAAAATAAACATTTATTTACAAATTTGCATAATTTGGTGATATTTAATTTTATTTAAGTTTTGTACTATTTTTAAAATAGGCGTGTATTTGAATCATCCTGAACGTAAAATTCATTATGGCAAATCAATTGCATTAGATTTGTTTCTGCTTTAATAGAAAAGAGAAGTGAAGAGTGAAAAAAACTCTCCATAACTGATTCTGATTTTGAAGAGAACTTTAAAATCCAAATGTGATTGTCGGTGCTGTTCCACTAATGTAAAAAAACATAAAAATCAAAATTTATCAAATGTCAGAAACGTTTTTTGATTTTATCCGTAAATTTGGATTTAAAAAAAAAATATTTTTGAAATTGGTTATAAATTAAGTATATTATTAATAAACATATAAGTAATAATAAATATATGTATAAAAAATTGAAATTGAATTTTTGATTAATAAATTTATTTTAAATTAAAAAAAACATAATTTTAAATGAAAATGGACAATAATAACACAAATTCATTCATAACTCTATATTCGTACACAAAAAAAAAAAACAAACTGATTCAATAAAATTTGTGTAAAAGCAAAACCGTTGTCACATTGCGGAGGAGGCATCTGACACATTTGATGACTCGTGTAATTTGCCATATTCGCATGGAAAAGTAAAAAAAACATATGGTTTTTTTGTCTCTAGTTCCTTTTGCTTATTGCACCATTATAAAAAAAATTCACCAAGTCTTGCAATTTATTAAACTACAAAAAAAATATAATCACTCATACTAAAAAATCATCTAAATTAAAGTCACACGCTATCTAAATAAGAGATAAACACTTTTAATTTGTTCTTGTTTATTTTTTTTAAATATTTTTATAAATTCTCACATTTGTAACTCTACCCGACTCTTGTTTTAAATGTTTTTTTATACAATAGAAATTGTATATACCTACGTAAATATCATAATAATATAATATACATATATAACACATTTACATATACGAGTATGTAATAGAATAGTGAAATAAAATAGTGTCTAAAAATTAATTTGTAGAGAATAAAAAGTATTTTGTCTAAATCACTAAATGAAAATCTCGAAAGAAGAAAACAAAAAAAAAAATAAATAAATATTAAAATGAAATATCACAACTTGCCATAACAGTAATTATATTAAATTGTTTTAATGTAATCATGACATACAGATATTAACTATAACTGTTTTTTTTTTAATATTAAATTTTACATATATTCTAGGTTGCTCGCATTTTCTAGTCATATATATTATTATACTTTAGTAATATATATATAGTATTATTGTTCCAGAATCAGTAAAAACTATATATTATAAGTTATGTTGATGGCGATATATTTCATCGATAGTAAGATTAAATATTAAATACCTTTTGATTAATTAAAATGAATTTAAAAGAGAAAAAGGTGTTGCAAATAATAAAAATAAATTTACAAGAAACTTAAATTGCTCGTTATTCGTTGACTGCAATCTACTTTTAGGTGTGCTATCATGAAATTTACTCGGATCTTCCCTAACATATGATAGCTTTTGCAATTGTTAATTCTTCCAAATTTTTGATTTTTTTTTTTCAGTTAAATTTTTTATCACATTTACCTTATATCTACGCCAGCTACGCATTCGATATTTCGTCGAACATTTACTACCTCACACGATGTCGATATTTAAAACATATCAAGGTATAAATTTTGTTAAAAACGTTACAAACAAGAGCTTTTTATTTCTACTTTACACGTACATATCTAATGTATTACACGTCTGTAAAATTATCCCCCTTAGTGAAGTAGGACTACAAAAAGCAGTGCCAGTAACCCAAGAACTAAAATTTTGAGGTTTTTCTTTTCTGCAAAAAAAATAAATATTAAAATACAAAGTATTTTGTTCCAATCTTTCAAATAAATCATTTATAGAAAAACTTATGCAAGTTCTAAACCTGTAGAGGAAAACAATGTATTTAATACAAGAATCAAATAAGATCATATGAAAATATGAAGCTTTTTAAAATTAAAAGTATATTTTAAAGTCATCAAACCAATTAAAATTACCAAAAAAAAAAAATAAAGTACCTCTTAAAATTTTTTAAATTTCCCTGGTTTGTGTCTTTGAATTAGCCATCTCGAAATATATCTAACTGACAAATGCAGGGCCACCTTTAAGTTCAGTTGAATGTTTTTTTTTTATAAAACAAAATGTTGACATGCACAAAAAAATATTCCTATTGTTCCCATGGTGGTAAATCTTGCTTTTCCACCTTTAAAATTTCCTAGATTGGCTAAAAATCATTGTTACAAATATTACGTCGGGAATAGCTGGTTTTATTTTAAGGTTTAATTGTATTTAGGTTCCTAATATGTATAGTTAAATCTTCCATTATAATATTATAATAAAACCAGTTTAATAAAAGTAGTTGTTCTTCGACTATATTCAAAATAGTGGTGCCACAGAAAACAACTTAGATAGATTTATCTGTAGATATTTTCATTAAAATCTATTAAATTCTATTTCGCAAACATTTTGAATCGACAATTTATATTATTATTACAATAATTTCAAATATACAGTTATTATTAATGATCAAAATTAAATGTTTTTGTTTTTTTTTTGTTTTCGTTTTTATTATTTTAAAATGATATTAACAAATTGTCGTAAAATTTACCATTAAATTTTTTTAATTATTTTTTTAAAAAAATATTTATAAATTCGCTTACCACATTCTTGTTTTTTTTTATTTTATCACACCTGTTGCACATTAAAAAAAATAATTATACTATAGAACAATCCAAACAAAAATGATTTTGCAATTTGAAAATTTTTAGAACTTCAAAAGATTTAATTTCGTTGTTTTCTTAATTTTTTATTTTCTTTTTGTTTTTTTAATCTATAAATTTTAAAGAAAAGAAATTGCGGTAGGTAAATCTAAAAATTTATAATAAAAATTTCTTTAATTGCACTTTTATAACTAGATAATATAAATTTTGCAAAAGTAAATCATAAGATTTCATTATTTCAGAAAAAAATGTATAGAGTTTGAATACTGTTTGTTTGTGTATGCATTTCGGGTGGTGGTGGTATTATGATTAACACAACATGAAAATTAAATCTTTAGAGAATTGATTATAACTGTGTTTAATTGTAATTTGTTACTCCAGAAATAAAATTTAAATAAATAATGTATGTGGTCGATAAAAAAGTTATATATAAGTTCAACATATGTGAATTTGTAAACATATTAATGATTTCTTGCAGAATTCTGGTTTTCAATTACTTTTTTTGTGCATCATCCCCAAACTGAATGAGATATGACCATACTGGTTTCAGTATTTATTTATAGAGTAGAAGTGGTTTTTGTATTTTCATTGCCAATACATTTTTCTACAATACTCATTTATATTATATTTTTTGTTTTTGATATGAGTTTTCCAGCGAGGTTAAGCAACCAACACCATACCAAGGTATTTGACAATTGGTTAATATATTGAATATGAACATATTTAACAAAATATCAAAATACGTATGACAACTAATCCATAAAACATTAAATTTGATTTTAATTTAAAATAAAATAAATAAATTGAAAAAAAAGAATAGAAATTTACGAAAAAAAAATATTTGAAAATTAAAGTCACCACCTAATTAATTTACAAAATTAAATTGTGAAAAATAAAAAAAAAAACCAAAATAGAAATACCTAATGTATAAAAAATATCTTAGTGGGTGGTAAAAATTATATTAAAAATATGAAACGTCATTGAATAGAAAATTAAAAACAAAAATAAAACCTCAAGAAAATCGTAGCTATTATAAAAATATAAAAATATTTTTTTTTTCACTTAAAACCGCCAAAAACTAATAAAAATACCGAATAAAAAAATATTTTTTTTCTTTTTCGCACATTCTTGTTCTTCATTTTAAGTGTATGAAAATCACTCGAATTTGGTTTATTGCTTTTGTGGTGTTGGCCTGATATTTTTTTATTGTTTGATTTTGCAATATTTTGTATTTACATAGATAACATTTTTTAAATGCCTCTGATGGTTGCAATGAAGTAGCTTTTTTCCTTTTTTATTTTAATGTGATTATTAGGGATTTCATGCCTTACATATTTTAATAACTTGCCAATTTCTTAATCAATACTTTTTTTAATCTCAATTTAGTTTTGTTTTAATTTTTTGGCTAATAAAACATTTTTTTGTTATAAGATATGAGTTTATTTATAAATTGGGTGATATCTTTTGGACTGCTCACATTTATAACAGTTCTCTGAAGTCACAAAAGACATAGAGGTAATTGAAACAGTCTTTAAGACGATTAGACTTTGAAATTGAATGCATGTGTAATTGACAAAAACATACTTTTGAGATGGTTAAAGGTAAAACTGAAGCTGAGAAGGTTTGTTTTGACATAGTTAAAGACGACTTGTCATCGTCATTATATCCTTCCTCAAGGTGTGTTCGGAACTTGTGCAGGCATATGTCATCACTAGGTTCTATGTCATAACTAGGTTTTAAGATGAATAGCCGCCGCTGTTTCAAAACCATTGCGCAATTTGTTCCATTTATCCTACTCTACAGGGGTGTACAGGGGCTCTGGATATTTCTAAAGCCTTCGATCGAGTATGGCATATTAACAAAATGTCAAGCTATAGGTCTAGGTTACTGTTACTCAAATGGATTGAAAGTTTTTTTAAGTTTGATGAATTCCAAATAAACGCTGATGTTCTTCAAAGATCAGTTCCTTCACCTATGCTATTCAATAAATGATTTTTTTTTTCTACGATTTTCATAAAAAATTTGAAGCTATATCTATCGCTGCATCAACCAAAAGAGACATCATGGCCAGTTCCCTCAGCCATGATTTGGTCAAAATAGCTAATTGAAGCTTAAAAAACAAAGTCGAGTTTAACACTTTTAAATCTCAGAGCTGTACAATCTCCAGAAAAATATCCATTTTTGTTCGTACTCTTTTTTTTCAGGAAGATGAACTTAAGCGGTTGGAAAGCTTAAATATAATATTAGGTAGGCACTTAAATCGAAATTCGATCTTGAAAAAAAGCAACCAAAGGTAAGCCTTGCTTCTCATCCTGTGACCTCTTGAAAATCTATAAAGCTTTCATACGACCCAAAATGGAGTATAATTCTCACATATGAGTTAGCGCTTCTATAATAATACGTTAAAACATTTGGATAATCTTGCTTCTCACTGCTCATCTTGCTTCTTTTGGACATCGTGGTATAGTTGGAGCTCTCCCTTTTTATAGATATTTCGTAGGCACATATGTGCCCGTGCTCAGTGGAAATTAAATCTGTATTACGTAGAAATTCGTTTAAAATCTCAAATCCCGAATGTTGAACCGAATTTCATTTTTAGTGTTTCACAAACATGGTAAATTCAATATTTATGATCTACATAAATTCAAGACGAACATTAACATCTTTGTTCGCATATTGTCCTCTACCTTTCTTCTTTCCTAATCTTCCTTTCCCATACTAGCCAAACATACCAATCGGTATAAAAGGTCCTCTCACCTAATGTTTTGGCTCTGTATAAAAAGAAAAATTATTAATCTTTTGTTATAAAAAAAAATCTGAAGGTTAAATCAATAAAATCCGATTTGTAATTATATTAACAGTTATTCCGAGTAAATCCGAGAAAAATGTCCTTAAAATAATTCACTTTAATTTCTTTAGATTTAGTTCTTGATTTGTAATTATTTCAGTAAGCTCAATTTGATCAAATCATGTCTAAATTTTTGACATTTTTGATAGAGTCAATTATATATGTATATATATATATTTTTTTTAACTAGAGAACTACAAGTTTGTTCCATTTTGGATTATATTAAATTTTGTTATAACAAAAAAAATAACAAAAAAAAAACCCAAAAAAAATTCTTAACTCCCTACGAATTCCCAGTAGAATATTTTTATAATTCACAGACTTCACAATTTTTTAAAAACTTCAATCGTTTTACAAAACCTGTGAAATGTTAACTAATTCCACAAGGTGTAAATGAGAAATTGTTTTGTTGCACACAACTTATTATGCTTTCGAATTATGTTGCATTGATAAAATAAAATGCGCGTTAAAAAAAAAAAAAAAAAAAACATTCACAACATCCAAAACATCATCAGAAGTGTTGTTTTTTGATCTTCAACAGGATTTTCGTGCAATGCGAGTTTATGTTTTTTTATTTCTTTTTTTTTTTTTTGTATAAAAATTCAAAAAACAAACACAGAAAACGAAAATAAGAAATACATAATATAAATATATTTTATTTAATCAGAAAATCGTATCACATCCGCGCACAACAATTTCCAAAACGGCAAGAAAAAAATGTTTTGTTTTTGTTTTATTTTTTTGCTTTTAATTTTATTCCGACCGGACGTCTTTTTATATCACATCTCATATCACGCAGTTCGAATACTATGACTTAAACACCCAAAATCCTTCTAAAACTTAGCGGAATTTCGAGTTTTTTTTTTTTTTTATTTTATTTTTTTATACATTTTTTCTTCTTTTTGTTTTTTTTTTCTTTTTTGTTATACTTGGACTTATTTTTTCCTAATTCCAATTTAAAGGTGAACATTCCAGCGAATTTTCAATTAGCTGAATTAACTTTCAAGGAATAAATATTCAATTTAGCGTATTCGAATTAAAAAAAAAAAAAAATTAAAAAACCGGGACTTTTTCTGTTCTTTTAAATTTCATTTTTTTTTGAAACAACGTTTAAAGGCTGTTATAATTTCTTTGGATATATTGTAGATGAAATTATAGTAGAGGTAGTAGTAGTGATAGTAGTAGTAGTTTTGAATTTTCTTCCGACAGAAGAATAAATGAATATAAAAACACAAAAATTATAAAAAAGAAAAAGTAATGAACGGCAGAAATAAAGAACGGAAATTCATGAGGCGAACAGTAAACGAAAAGTCTCTTATGTCTTTGACCAAAGTCCATAATAAAGTTGATTACAATATTTAAGGAAAACATAATAACAACAACAACATCAACAACTATACAACAGTATTACATATATTTCACAACAAACATATATAATATAAAACTGACTGGACAACCAATTTAATTCATATCTACCAGAATCGTAGTTGAGTTATAGTAACTATATATTAACTATATCACTGATATTCCAGTAGTAAAGTAGTAGAAAAAAATGTTGTTTGAACTTAAAGTACACTAAACTCTGTTTATAGTATATATAGCTGAATGTCTATTTGAATGTCGGAATATTATAGTTAAATTTTTATATGGGACGCGACTGATATAAAATCCAAGTTTTTAAATTTTTTGATAATAAATTCGAACCCTTTTTTTTGCTTTAATTTTTTTTTTTTTGTTTTTTTGGTATACAAACGAGACTTAATTAGCTAATGATTTTCTCTATACAACATTCAAACGTCAGTAGGAAAAGAACTAAAATAATAACAAACAAAAAACCAAAAATGAAAGAATAACAAGAATAATTAAAAATTTTATTTTTTTGTTTTTTGTTTTATTTAATTAAAAATGCGAATTTAAATTAGTCGTCCAAAACTGTGACTTCAAATTGTGTATAAAATAATTATAGTAATAGTTTGGGGCGTAATGTTTTTTTTTTGCATTCTGATTGAAATGAAACTAAATAAAAATACAAATTTGTTGGTTCATTATGGATCTGTCTCAGGAATATTCACGCCAATTCTCTTTAATTTTCTTCAAAGGTTCTTGTTAAAGTGTTAAAATTTAGTGAATATGTAAATGTTTTCAATTAAGTTATTTTTTAGACAGTTAAAAATGACATTTGAAAAAATTTAATTTTTTTTTTGTTGTTTTTAAACTCTATTAATTTAATTTAATTTAATTTAAGAAAAAAATTATTTTACTTCAACATTTTGTAAAATAAAAAAAATTAATTTATTGTTAAATATCTTAAAAATGTAGTTTAGGCATATAAATTTGCTTTATGTAATATACTTGAAGTTGACAGTACGTAGTGCGTATTAAAATTGTTATTAAAAATTAAAAGAAGTTCGGGAACACATTTCGTAGCTCGTCTTTTATACCTCTTGAAAACGCTACACAGTAATAAATTTTATTTCGTTTTTTTTGTATATGCCAATAAGATAATTGGGAGTCGGTTTTTGTTGAAAAAAAAATGTTGAATAGGAAAAACTATTAAAAAATGCAATGTTGAAAAACCAGTTTTGAAAAAAAAATTTAAATTTCAATGTTGAAAACAAATGTGCGACATTTTTTTTAAATTGTGTATTTTAGAGCTACATATCAGTTTTTTTCATTTACATACCTAAAAAAATGTGAGAGTTTCAATAATATGTTTAGCGGTGATTCGCGGTGACAATTCAACACTGTTATAAGTGCTTTGTTGTTATATAGGTACATGGTAATAAAAATAAATAGATGGAGTTAAGAGTTGAATTCAAAATAAGACAATAAAAAAATATTACATCCCTTTTTTTACAATATTTATACACGTGAATATACAAGATTCTGAATTAGAAGAGACCTTACAGTTGGATTCAAAATAAGGGTTACACGTTTTGTTCAGAATTAACCGAATTCAAGTTGTCAAATGTCCAAATGTTAAGTGTTAATTATCCTAAATGGCCTTTTGTTAAGTGGCCAGTTACTAAGTGAAAATGTCAAGTATACCGTAGGCATTAGGACAGAAATCCACAATAAGAATTGAAATAACTCTGCAAATTTATTTATTTATTTATTTATTTTAACAGTTGATCCTACAGATAAATCTGTAGGCCAACTTTATAGGTCCTTTTCCCTTTCGAAATGTGGGCCTTTTTATTAAATTGTATTAATTATTTGGTATATATTTTTGTATATTACATATTTATATTATTTTTTTTTTTTTTTTATTAGTTATATTATATCTTTATTAATTATTAAATTATATTTGAACCGATGTGGTTGTATTGAAAATTACTTTTTTCAGTAATTTTCACCATTTGAAAAATTTTTCGGTTCTCACGGGGTTTGAACCCGTGCTCCTTCGGTCGTTACATTACTACACTCGAGTGTTTTACCACTCGGCTACCGAGGCCACCTCTGCAAATTTTTGAACATTTTTTTTTTGTTCGACATTTCATTTTTCAACATTTTTAATTCGATATTTTGTTTTTCAATAAATCGACTCACACCAAAATTCAATCTCAATTCAAATCGGCAACGTCAATCAATTTACATCTCTATTTGGCAATCATTGTTTCCTTATTATTGTCAACTCATTTACACTTTCGATGTACAATTATAGCCTGTTGTAGTTTTTTCAACTTTTTTGAATTTTCCAATATCATGTTTAAGCTTGGTTAAATATTTCTTGGTTACATTTTAAACGTCAATTCATTTACTGATCTACCGATCTATTTGTTTTTTGTTATGTTCTTGCCAATAACTTCGGTAGAACTACATTTCTGTACATTAAGTACGGTGTTGTAATTTGTACTACATAAAATGGACCGGATAATGTTTGTTCAAGTATATTTATTTATTTATTAACTAAATGTGGAAAACAGTATTGTTAGGAGTTAGGGCTTCTTAAATAAACTTAAGTTATTTCTAAATTCTCTAAAATAAATTTTATAAAGCTTATTTATTTTATGAATATTCGATAAATATCCTAGCCCTGATTGGTATTCAAATATTCTTATAAAAGCTTCTTATTAGTAATTTGATGACATATTTGCTGATATAAGCTCACTTTCATAAAGCAATATTAAACTGATATTATCATCGTTGTCCTCTAACCTTATCCGTGGGAGCATAGGGCGGAAATAATCCGAGTTGGCCCACCTTTAAACTTATCACCACAATAATAAATGTTGTGTCGGTAATTACTGTCTAAAATTTAATTTTATATCGCATCTACTAAGATTTTATGGTGATGACAAAAAAATGAGAAAATCAGTAGAAATCTAGTACAGAAGCCGATTTAAAATACAAACAAGATATGAACCAAGTTTTCTGCACTAGAGATACGAGTACTGAAATTTCTAATCTATTTATTGGCAAAGAGAAAAATGTCAATAAAATTTGAATATTTATTCATAAAAAACAAACTAAGAATATTTTGATTTTGTAAGTTTAATTTTTGAATATTATTTTGAATGTTTTTAATCATTCTGAATCCCGTAGCGTTCAACTTGTTAGATATATATTATATAATATTTCCATTTATTAATATAAAAACAAAAATTAAATTAATTCGTCAGCCATCAGCACACACCACTGTCATATGTACATTGCCAGTTTCATATCATCTGGTGTTCAAACTATAACCCAATAATTATTTTTTATTTATATTTTTATATAATGAAATTTTATGTAAAAAAAAATATATATATATATATATATATTTTTATGAAGATGTTGGAAACTAAGAATATTAAGCCAACTATTTTTTTTTGTTTACAGCATGTTAGCCAAATTAAAAGAAACAACCAGAAATAAGAATAAAAATTTAATTTTTTTTAATTAATACATTTTTACACCTTGGTATCATACTCAAAAGCCATCAAAATGTATCTTAAATCATAAGCCGATTTTATATTTTTGTTCCTTGTTGTCTTGTTTGTTTTTTAACAATTTTTTTTTAGTTCAACGTTATTTAAATATACAAGTATGTGCGTTGGTAGCACATTATTTAACACTTACTTTTTTAATTTCTTTGTCAATTTAATTGAATTTTATTTGCAATACAAATTAACTCTATATATATATATATAAAAAATATAAACATTTATTCATTATTTAAATATTTTACCCACTTCTGTACATCCATATATATATATATATATATATATATATATTTATTTATCTATATTTGTATCAATGCATTTTTATTTACATATATGTAAATATTATGAAAAGATTAATTGAAAAATCATGTTAGCTTTTTCGTAACATTTATTGTATGCGATTTTATGGCATTTTTATTTCAAATAAAAAAACATATATTATGTAGATATATATATCAAAAATAAAAAAAAAAAATAAAAAAAAAAAAATAGAATTGGAAAATGAATTAAGTTGTTAAAGAAAATTCAATTTGGGTACAATGATTAAATATAAATAAATAAAATAATTCTGTTCTTGTCATTGGTATCCATTTTTGAATTTTTCTTTGTGTTTTAATTTTGTGTCTTTATTTTTTTTTATGCATCTGCACATTTTATTTAAGACATATTTGGATAATTAGATTTTTTTTTTGCAATAACTTGTTTAGCATGGGGTTCTAGATTTTCTATAACTGAAATTTTTTTGCTCTAAAATTCAACTATCAACTACAATCAATCTACAACAAATTAATTAATTAAAGGGACTGAAAGCTCTAATTAGTTTACTAAGAAATATTGAATTTATAACACTGCTAGTAAATATTATTGAAAATGTATAAAGAATTCGGGATATATATATAGAAGATATTACTGTAAAATTGTATGCTTCTTTTCGAAGCAAATTATAAAATCTTAGGGTAGGTATTTTAATCTTCACTGCTTAAGAACTTTCATATATGAAGAATTTTAATATTTGAATGACGTTCAGTTACAAAACCAATATCCACTTACGAACAATAATAATCACATTCCAATATATTAATTATATTCTAGAATCAATATTTCTATTAAAACGAAAAACCTGTAATTTTTTAATCAATGTACACTATACATTATAGCTATATTTATATTTTATTATATATACATTAATATTATTATTGTTATGGGAATCTCTTAATAGTATGACCATTACTGTTTTCGATCAAATTTATATATATTAAATATCCTTTTAAAATATTCCACATAATATCATAATATATATATATATATATATATATATATGTAGAAATAATCGAAAACGGACACATATATATATATACGTTAATGATATTTACTAGTTTTGTTTTTTGTCCTTAATTTGTGAATCTCCTTCTTATAATTTTGTTCATTAATACCGTTATGTTTTTAATATAATATTTATAGCGTTACATGGTAGTCCTAGATTGTGTTTTTTGTTTTTCTTTGAATATATATATATATATATATATATATAAGTAGTATAATATAAGTAGTAATATTTTTTTGTGTCTTAGTCTCAATTAAATGAAATCGTGAGGTGAATTTTGTTAAAAATTATTGGGGTGTTACCTGTGACCGACCAGTGAATATTTATAGGCAAACATAACACAGTAACGACGATCGATGAAAACAAGAAAAAAAAATGTAATTCTGGGTGTATAAAAAAGTAATAGACAATCATTAGTGACTAAATTTACTCACTTTTTTTTGTTTTTTGTATTACAAGTTTTCGTTTAGTCTCAGTAATGTTTTTTTTTCTGTTTTTTTTTTTGTCAAAATAATTTTGTCGTTTTTTGAATTTAGGACCAATTTGGTAATTTGATGTGTTTACACAGGTTTTTTTGAATGATTTTTTTCTTGAAAAGTTTTTTTGTTGATTTGGTCATTATAAAAATATTAAGAATTTTCTTTATTTTAGGTTATTATTATTTTTTTTTTGTTGTCAAATATGAGGGTGTCCTTTCTTTACTAACTATGTCATCATAATCTTCATTAATAAAAATAATTCGTGTTTAGATTTTGTTAATTTTTTTTTCTTTGTTTTACCTTATACATAAATTTGATAACATATTTACAAAGTGTGTACTAAAACTAAACTCAAAAGTAATAATTTAAAGGTTTGTTATAATACATACATACATTGTATATATTATATGTTTTTCAAATAAATGAATGTTATTTCAATGCCGGAAAATTTTTTGTATATTTTGTGCCTATTCAAATGACAAGAACATCATTTTGTATTTTGTGCGTTTTTTTTTCACTTTGTTAGTTAAATTTTTAAATTGACTACATGAAAATTATATTACGAAATATGTACATATAATTAATAAATATATATATATATATATATATATATATATATATATATATATATATATATATAAGAATTCTAAGTGTGTATAATGTTGAAAAAATTCTAATTTGACGACTTGGTTTGATTCTGTTTTGTATAGTTTTCCTGACTTAAAGAAATGTATATATATAGTTCTTGTCTCGTATACGAGACTTACTACTAAAAAAATATCAATTAAGTACAATTAATGCAAATAAATTCTAATTAAAAAAAAAAACTGTTTTTTAGTTTCTTATTTTATTTTATTTTTTTACATTAACGTCTGTAGTTTTTAATATATATCTGTAATTATATATATATATATATATATATATTATGATGTATAATAGTGTTTTGTAGGAAATTTTTAATCAATTAAAAGATATATATATATATACATTCTAGTACATATATTTTCTCCTTTTTAGTTTTATTAATAAATTATAAAAAAAAAAAAAACATTATTGCATAAATTTAGATGTAATTTTTAATTTTTAGTAAACGTGCCATTACAGTATTTATGTATGTGATGTACGTTTTTTATTTACCCAGTTTATTATATTTAATTAAAATTTTCAATTCATTTTTAACATACCTAAAGGTGACCACCATATGTTGGAAAAAACATTTTGTGAATCCGTACATCTTGACCAATTCATTCAAAACGGATTTTTAAATTATAAATCTTTAAATATTTCCATATACGTGATGCGGAAATCTTTTATTTAAATTAGCTGAGCACTATTTGAAACAATGTGGTGCATCTGATTTGTTTTTATTTTATTTAAACGAATTTAAAATTTTCATTAATTTTGCCGTTTTTTTATGAGTTTTCAAATTTTAATTAATTTTTTTATGTTTTGTTAAATAAAAAATTAAATATAAGTAGTTTAAATATTGAAAAACTATGGGCTTACCTCTGTCTCGTGATAAATGACTTTTTTTTACTAATAATTACTAACTTTATTTAAGTACATTGTGCTTCTGTAAATATTACAAATGGAGTGCTTAATTTAGTTTAAAAGGGATTGGCAGCCTCCTTATGTATTAAAAACATTATCTAATATGTACATTAATACGCTAATAATGTCTGTAAAACTTTCCACTTCTGTGAATTAAAGAAAAAAGCAGTGACACGAACCCAAAAAGTTAAATGTGAAGTTTTTTCAAAATATTAACGCAAAAATGACCGGTTAAGAAATAAAAAAATTAAAGACAACAATTTTTGTGCTAATTTTTGTGTTTCAAATAAATCATTTATGGGAAAACATATCCAAGTTCTAAACCTATATAGGAAAACTATATACATATTTAATACAAGAACCACATAAGATCATTTGAATAATAGCAAAACATCATAAAACCAATAAAATATGAATTTTTTCAAAGTATTTAAAAATCATCAAATCCACATTTAAAATTACTAAATTCCTCTGGGTTGTCTCTTTGAATTAAGCGTCTCAACATGTTTTTATTTGATCAATGCAAGCACATTTTTAATTCAAATGAAGGTTTATTTTGTAAAGTAAAATATTGACAAGCAGAAAAAAAATATTTCTATTGTTGCCATGGTGGTAACAATCTTGCTTTGCGACATTTAAAAAGTTCCTAGATTTGCTGAAAATCATTCTTGTAGGGAAAACACTAAAAGCAAGAATATATAAAGAATATATCAAGGGGTAATATTGACTATTTCTTCAGTTGGTGCTGAAATTACAATCTTCAATAATCTCCACATCGTATCTCCTTTGTATACAAAAGAAAAATTTAAACCAGAATGGACAGTTATACATTGGTGAACCCACGGAGGTAACAGCTAGGAGATTAGAAAAAGAAAAAACAACAAAAATGTTATACTAAGAAAAATTTATTGTGTTGCGGAAACAGAAAACTTTGTTTTAACTTAAATATTTAAGTAGAGTATTTTATGTAGAGAAAGAAAATATTTGCGAATGTTACGTCGGGAATAGCTATAGTTAATATATAAAAGTTCATAGCCTGTCACTATTATAAAAATTTTTTAAGATTTTAAATTATGAATTATGTCGGGATGAATTTTCTGAGTAAAAAAAATATAATTATTTTACGTTTCTGGTAACAATAAGTTGATAACAATTGTAATCCGAGTAATTCATATTTTCTGTAGATATATCCTTATTTTATAATTTTTGGATTTTCAGACTTTTGTCATAAAATTTAAAAATGTTTATAATCATAAAACACCAAAGCCATACATACATAAGTGTATTTTTAATCATTGAATATAAATAAAAAGAAGTAAAACCTTAAGACTTCGAAGAATTATCATAGATCTCTAAAATTCCCACAAAATAACAAAATATGCTGCTTTATATCTATATATATACACAAATTACTACATCCATACATATATTTACTTAATATGCATTGACATATATTATTTCTAGTTTATGTCTATAAACAAGCCTTGTATATATACGTACAAACATAAATATTTAATTTAAGGAATTTTCAAGACCTGTTATGGATCAAAGTACGTCAGTCACAATCTTTTTAAATAATTTTTGTCTTTTAGCAAAAAATAAAAAAAAAAATAAAAAAAAAATCCATTTTTAAACCCATCTTTTTTTAATAAAATTTTTATATTTTAAAATGCAAAAAAAAAACAAAAACAAAAACAGTAACAATAACATATAAAAACTCTTATCAGCAATAATGTCGAAGAAACCAGTGCCTATGTCCAAAAGGTGAAAACCCAATGAGCCGATCATCATCATCAGTTGCGAAACATTTTTTAGCATTAAGCATTTTAACATCGTGAAGAACGGCTTTAACAAGAAAAAATTGTTTTTATTATTTTTTTTTTGCACTTTTTAAAACTTCAAGAAAAGGTTGGTAAAAGATATTAAAAACAAAAATAATAAAAAAATAAAATATATTTCTTTTTAAGAGTCTTCGACTTTTTGAGATTATATTTCGATTTTTAAAATGGTTTGTTATGTGTTATGGTCTTAAGTTATTTTATTTGAAATAATTGTGATTCGCATGAAATTTTGATCCCATATTGAAGAAATTCCTAAATTATGTTATTTTTGTTCTATGCGTAAAAATCTACGCAAATTCAATTTAATTTTTTGAATTTCTTGAAAATCGTAAGACCTATACAATTGTAAGACTCTAATCAAAATTTATATAAATGTGCTTAATTTCCTTTATTAGTGTCCATAAACCCATTTTCAAAATATCGCTTTCTTTTCTCCTTTTAATTCCGTTTATATTATTCATGTTATTTATATGACGATAAGGTCGAAATGTCATCCAATTTAACAAATGAGCAGTGTTATTGCCACATTTATTATAATACAAATCCATAGCAATGTGTTAAGGTCGATAAAAATTACATACTTACTTACTTAGATGATCAATAGACCATGTGGACCCTGATTCATCAACCTTCTCCATTTCGAATTCAACAGGTATTGGCATTTTGGTTAAAATGCTTTTTTGTTACAATTGCAAGAGACAATCAAAAAAATAACTGCCTTTTTAATATAATTTATAGAATATGCTCAAGGCTCTAGGTGAAACAATATTAAAATTTAATTAATATTAACACTCTAGGTATGTTCCACAATTTTATTAAATATTTTAATCGATTTCGGTTATTACACGATCATCAGAAGGCTGAAGTCAGAACTGACCTCAGAACATACCTCAGAACTAAACTCAGACTACCCTCAGTCTTCTGATGATGTTGTAATAACCGAAATCGATTATATGATATTTTATAAAATTGTGAAACATATCTAGAGTTTTCATATTTATTTGAATAACTGCCTGACTTGGATTTGTACATCTGACTTGTATAGTTTTTTAATAATTTACAATCGAATTCATTCGAATTGGTAAGCAATTCAAAAACAACAGAGCACAAACACAATCTATGTGAATTTGCCCCTTTGTACTTGGAAAACCATATACATTTATAATAGAACTATAATCCCAGGTCTTCATTAGCATTATTTATGCTTACTTTCTAAGAAATCTTTGTATAGTGAAGAAGAACTATATCATCAAGAGATCAGTTCTAACAGATCAAAAGAAGGAGTAGAATGTCACATTTGTTACATAGCCAAAGTGGCAAAGCAAGTATAAAATATATTTTGAACTCACCTGGGATTTTTGGGTAAAATCAAGGAACATTATAATAAAAAAATGGGCAAAATGCGTCTCTCTGAAAAAATAATTTGACTTATCTTTAATATTTTATTTACTTATTAATTTTTTTATAACATTTTTGTTGAATTCATAAAAAAACGAAATTACTTTATTAACTTTTATTGGAAACAAACAATTAAATTTCGATACAAAATACATAAAAATCAGTGTGCGTAGAAGGTGAATACTCATGAATAGCAGAAACGTTTTTTTTTTTGTTTTTGGAACAAATGAAGCAGAATTGTTTTATGCTGGCTGTAGAAGGGAAATGCAAATATTTTTTTATTATTTAAAAAATTATAAATTTTGTCTAAAATCGCTGCTTATACAAACTTTACTTAAAGGCTCTGAATTAAATTCCAATACCTAACTTATTAAAACGATTTAAAAAAAATCTTTGGTTCTTTGGTTGAGAACAAAAAAAAAAAACAAAGTAAAAAACGCAAAAACAAAAACAAAAAAACATCATAACAAAAGAAAATTATCAAGAAAACGCGATGCTGCTGTTGGGTGTTGTGTACGGCTGTCAAAATGATCTTTGGCGCAAATTTTTGAAACGATGTTGAAACTAATTTACTTGTAATAAATATATTGAATGATATGAAAGGTACTCAATGTTAATTTTTTTCTTATTTTTATTTTTTTTTTTATTTTTTTTTTATGATTTTTTATATGTATATATATATATGTATATATTTTTGCATTGTACTGGTTGGCTGGGTTGTTGGTTCATATTAAAAAATTGCACTCTTGACTTTTCTTTGACCATGGCATTTAACAGCGAAATTTATGTGATTTGGTATTTATTGAAAATAGTAAAAGAGTGGCGTCGGTGGCGGCAATCAAAACCACATTGTAACATGCAATATATATATAATGTATATATAAAAAGAAATAACCGAAAAATATGGAAAATTTATATATACTCGTATATATATATTTTTATAAATTCCTTTTTTGTAAGAACTTTAGAAAATTTTATCTTTAATGTTTTACACACGCATATTTCTATACATATCCATGTATACGTATATATTTATGTATATGTATATTAGCAAAAGACAAAATCCATATCCCTACAACCGTATATGAGATTCAATTTTGGTTTTTGTTTTCATTTTCGTTTTGTGAGAACAGAGAATTAAAATTTTGATAATGTTGCAAGTACCTTTTGTTGTGCAAAAGGGCTTTTGAATTCTATTTTATTTTTTTTTTTACCTGTCTATTTTTTATTTTTATTTTTTCTGTAGTATGTTTTACCTGGCAGGAATCGATAGGATATTTTTTTATAAAATAATACAAAAAAAAAAAAAAGACAAAGACAATGAAAAGAAAAAGGGAAAACAAAAATAAAATTTTGTTTTTCTTCAGCAATTTTGAATTATTTCTTTTTGATATTTTACCGCGCACCGCTAAATATTTTCCACTTATTTAAGTTTATGATTTTTTAAAATAAGAAAAATAAAATAATAAAAAAAAAACTTTAAAATTTTAAAATTCATTTATACTTAATTATAATTAAGTTTCCTTTGAAGTGAAAACTGAAACATAATTTATGTATTATATATATATATATATATATGTATTACTTATGTGATATACGAGTGAGTATATATACTGCGCATCTTATATTCATAAAATTATTTTAAAATGCGTAACTAATTGGAAAAAATGTTATTATTGCGATTTCTGTTTTTGTTTTTTTTTTGTTTTGTTTTGACTGATTGACAGGTTTTATTTTTCGATGAAGTTAATTTAAGTTTTCTATTTTTCCTTATTAAACTAAAATAATTTCTATATAAGAACAAATTTATTGATTATTTAATATAAATTAAATTATCTTATAATTTTTAATCGTTATGAATCGTGTGAATTCATTAAAAAATATTCATGTTTATTTTTTGCTTCTCCATACTCTTAAGTAAAAGTCGAAATAGGTTGTTTTTATTGGAAATTTTGCGACTTCTTTTGTATAGGTATACATATCGTTTTTATGTTTAATAACAATTGATATGGAGCTCATATATTGTAGACACGCACCATTGTCCAACAGGAATTTGATAAAGTACGAAAGTATTTACTACTCTGTTGCAAAAAAGTTGACCCATGCCTTGTTTGTATTTTAAATTTGTTTTAGTTCTGGCATAATGATTTCTCATTTTCCCAAAAAATCTCAGTAGATGCGAGATAAAATCAAATTTTTTATATAGATAGAAATTACCTACAAAATTTTTTGAATTGTGATGATTAAGTTTAAAGATGAACCAACTTTTCTGCAATAGAGTATAGGATGTTCTCTGAAATTAAAAGAATTAACAGAATATGTGTTGATAAGCTTGTACAACGATTCAGTTCTGCTTTACAGAGAATAATGATTAGATATACGAAAATCAAGATCTCAAAAACAATATTTCAAAATCAAAATATACAAAAAAAGCGATAATTAATAAATATATTATTCGATATCTACACAAAAGATACCACTATCCAACGAACCATCCCCATTGAGTCAAATGATATTGGCAAAAAATGACAGCATGCCATATAATGACCAACAGGTTAGTAACCACACCATTATCACAGGCTAACTTTGAAAAAGATAGACGCTACATAAAAGACACGGCAAGCAAAAATTGATACAATGAAGAAATTATAGACCTAATGATAAGGATAAAACTAAACTATATCGAACAGAATGACATGCTTAGCTTATAGTTGTTGAAAATAGTTGAATATTATTCTATTTATACGACTTGAGTCGACTACAAAACACTGAAGAAGTCTGTAAATAGTAGATGCATAAGCATATTTAGTAAAATTAAAACGAAAATATTCGACTATTTTCAACAATTATTAAAAAAAATTTACTCTACACTAGAAAACAAATGGTTAGTTTGTTCAAACAAAATAATGATGTAGAAATTAATCTTGATGAATTTACGTAACGCAATCAACATTCACTGCTAAGTTTAAAAAAACGTTCAAAACACATAATATGGAATAACGAAGCAAAAAAATTACCAACATACTTGAATCAACAAAAGATAAAAAGAACATGAAATAATCATGCCGAAAATTGTTCGAAATTATAACATGGGACAATCAAATAGACTAATTGCGATTCCAAGAATATTTAAGGGAAGCTAGTTTTAGATCGTCAATTGCTAAACGTATAATTGACAAACTTATCATCAAATTGATAAAACCAAATAAAGGAGGTTCAAAAAATGAGCAAATTAGACACATATGAAAGTTTAGCAACAGGTAGGTAATAGATGGAACACTAATTTAGGAAATGGATACTAACCGCTATTTAAATGAATAAAAAAGGTAAAAAAAAGAAGTTCACGTAAATTATATAATTGTTAGTGTCAGAGATTTGGATATAAAAAGAAACAAAAATTGGTTATTTTTGCTTTTTATTCTTGGTGCATATATTTTGGGGACTCTGTGGCCTTCAATACGCTCCGATAGAATGTCTGTTTCCCTTTTCAGAATGTTTTTTTACCGCAGTTTATTATTACCAATACATAATATTACCTGGTTCCGGTTCCGGTTCATAAATGTTGTCTACCGATGATCTGGTTAGTTTTTCAGTTTTCTCAATTCTAGGCAGGGTACTATGACCCGTTATCCAGACCAGCTGTAACTTATTTCAAAGTCCTATGAGGTTTAGGGCTTCCGAACATTCTCCCACCAATCTAATTGATAAAGATTGATGAAGCTTTTAAGGCAGCCTGACTGTCACTAAATGTTTTAATGATTTTGTTAGACCACCTTTACTCTTTTATTATATATTCACTGCTGCGCTTTTAGCAAAGACTTGTGCAGTGTTTGCCAAGAGGAAAGCTTAATATTAATAAATATAACTTTCGAGAGGAAGCTGATTTTTCCTGTTTTGTAACTAACAGCGACTATGCCTAAAACAGATATTTTCACCCATCTCACCCATCAACATATTTTATATACAAATATGTTTCCAACACTGATTACGCAATAGTATTGAATTTTTTTTTTTACTGGAATTTAGATAAACCCCGCCATAGATTTGTATTTCGTTTTTTGTTTTTGAATTCTCAAATATAAAAAGTTTGTCACCCAAACTGAAAACTATGGAGCAGCATGCTTTGGCTTTTCAAACTATATTAAAATTAATTCTGATATTATTGAAAAATAATTCTAAAAATTTAAAAATAATAAAAAAAGACTACTGAATTTTCTTTAAAAATTGTAAATCTCAGTAACAAAAAAAAAATCGTAAAATTGAAAATGCAAATAAAATTACATTTTATCAAAAAAAAAAAATCGGAACAAAACCCCAAATTTCCAATTTTCGGTATTTTATGTTCCCTGGGGATACAATAATTCCCTTTAACCAAAAAAAAAAAAAAAACAAACAAATAAAAAACACCAATAACCAAAAGACTGGAAAATATGCAAATGTGAAATTCAATTTAATGTCTAAATTTTTTTTTGTTGCCATTTTTTTGATTTTTTTTTTTAAATAAGACAAAACAATGCCAAGTCTTAGTATTCTCTTTTCCATCATGAAGTTTATATGCAAAACTAAATGAAAAAAAAAAGAAAAAAAAACAATTCTGTATCCTGCTCCTTCAAAACGAAATCACTTTCAATTTTTTAAAGATGTTTTTTTTTTTTGCTTTGGAAAATTTTTATGATTCTTTAGAGATTTGCTTGTATTAGGAAAATTTCTTTTTCCTTATTGTATGTTTTTTTTTTTTGTTTTTTTTTTTTGCCTTTATATTTTGACTATTGAAATAATGATTATTAGAATAAACGGAATCGTAACGCACATTAGGATTTGTTCGACTCCTGAATATACGAAGCGTTTCGTTTGCGTATATACAAAATACATTTTTATATGTTGATGATGCGATTTTTATATTTAAAATGATTTTATTCAAGTTGTCCTTTGGATCACAACATTATTATTAGCGATTTTAGTATTATTTTTATGTTTATTATGTATAATATACAAATACTATTATAATAATAATGTTATGTAACGGTAATGGTACATTTAAGTTTTCTTTTACTTTTTCATTTTTATTTCAAACTCTATGCTCATGTACGAGTATGAATATTTAAGTTGGTTTTTAAGTTTTTGTTCAGTTTTCCTTTTTTTGTTTTGGTTTTTTTTTTTATAATTTTAAAAGTTTTACTTTTATAGTTATGATAAACAGGATTATTAGTGGTAAGAATATTGGAAATTGAATTATTATTTGGATGAAAAAACATTTAGTATGTATATTTTCAATATGTAAAATTATTTGTCCTTAAATGAATTTAATTTTTTTTTTGAACAATTTTAACTTTTAGATTTGCTCCACTAAAAAAATTTGATGGTTTAATTAAAGTTCAATTATTTATTAATGAAAGTTAGATTGATGAAGGTTATATGTATATTTTTTGAAATCAATTATAGTTTTTGTATTCAATTCGATATTTAAAAAATATAAAAACAAAAACATTAGTCTAGAAAATTTTAGACTTTAGACAATTTAACAATTTCACATCCTTTATGTATAAAATCCTTGGTGCGTATGTTGGTGTCCAATAAACTGACAAACAATTGAATTTATCATAACCATATTTACACCATTTGTGCTTTGACTTTTCGATATTGTGTTTCGACGATTTGTTAATCTCTGATTGCGCACAACTCTAGCTAAGCGGTGTTAGCTAAGCAATATTTCAAAAATCAAAGGTGTTACACGTCTGAAAATTGTTATATACTCATATATTATTTCGAAAATGAACAAACACGTATTTTTACGTTTATCAAATTTCGAAATGGTTTGAATAACTACCAATATTATTTCAAAAATTCAGAAATAAAAAACTCAGAATAAATAAGTTAATTCATTTACTACAAAAAAAAAATTATTTATATCACAGTAGTCAAACCGATAAAATATATTTTTAATTAATTAAAAAAACTATTATTCGCCCTCTCCACTTTAACTTTGATGAAATAAATCGTCCTCAATTTCATTATAAATTGTTTTCGATCATTTCAATTTATCTATGGAACCATATTTTATTTTGTTTATTTATTTAAGTTAGGCAACAACCGCATACGTCGTAAAATTATTTAAAAAAAAAATTAAATTTAACTTTACGATCGGTGAGTTGCGGTAATTTAATAAATTAAGATTTTTGTATGTTGAAATGACTTAAACATGGGGTGAGATTTTAAATTGAAAGTTCGAATTGAAATTTAAAAAGAATTTAAAAAATATTCAATTTCGCTACGTCTCCTTTGAAGTATTTATAATTTAAAAGAATAATATTGAAAATTGATTGTCGGAATACGTACTTTTTTCAATTAACAAATTAAATCTACTAATTTAAAATCATTGATAAATTACCATTACAAAAATGTTAGGAGTATTTATTGAATAATACTCCAATTGCTTCTAACCACTTTTTTCTAAGGTTGCTTAAAAAGTGATTTTACTATTTAACTATATTATACTAACTAAAACTTATTTCTACATACTAATAATATTAAATAATAACGGGAATTGTTAATTGAATTGTTTATCTATCCAAACTTCAATAATATTTATTAATCAAAAATCGTATCTGCTTTCAGTAATAATTTGTTTTTTATTATTCAAATATCGATATTTCAGAAGCCACTTGCTTCGTTCATCAGCAGATACTTTGCGACTAATTCAATCCGACTATTATATATAACATATATTTACAAATTTAATTTACTCTCCAGTGGCACAACGTTAGTCGGGGACTCCTAGTTGAATAATAAAAAAATATTAGGTACTTTTTGAAAATGGAAGTTCATCGATTTGACGATAAACAGATTTAATTTTAGACATTTGATGGTCAATTGATTTTTGTAATTGGATTTTATACACATATTGTTTCTGATCAGTTCAGTAGTATAGAGGGTAGTGTGTACAGATTTTGGTAATGTAACATACTAAATGATGCTATTACCCTTAATTTTGACTTGAATAAATTAAAATTTTATATGAAATCATATTTGTTTAGTTAACTGGCCACATGTACTTGTAAACAAATTTATATATGAGTTTTTGTTGTATTATTAATCATGATCATACAATTATAATTTTGAAGTCAATACTCACGTGAAGCGGAAAACTAAAAAGGCTATTCAGGCAATACAATTGTGAGTAACTTATAGGAACAACCTTTTCGTGCTTAATTAAGAACTTAGTTAGTAGCTTAAGAAGCTAGTTTTTACTACATATTTTATTACAATGCTTTTCGAGTATTTATTTATCAAGTTCAACTTCAAAAACATCTACTATTGTCAACAATTAAGCCTTCTTTTATTAAATTTATAAATATCGCCTTTTGCAGTTATTACATAGCAATTTTGAACTATTTTCATGTATCTAAAAAGTTAAAATTAGTCAACTAATTTAATGTTTTATTAAAACTATCAAGAAAATATTGCTAAAAATTTTTGTTTATATTTCTTTCAAAGAAATTTTACTGATTTTTTAAATAAATTTTATTATTAGTTTAAATATAATAATATTCTTTAAAATATAATATTTTAGAAAAGGTATATAGATAATATAAATAATAATATTTAGACTAAATATATCTAAAATAATTAAGCTAAATACTTAATTATACTCTCCTTCGCAAGGATATTCTTTCCTTTTTCCATATTATTTTGAATTACTGAATGTATCTATGAAATATACAAACAGATATACATACATATAATACAAATTTATATTTAAGAAAATTTCATTAATTCATTAAAAGTCTCAAAAAAAAAAAATAAACAAAAACAAACAAAACTTTATAACATTAAATTACTTTTTAACAAACTAAAATGGGCAATTTAAGGACCTTCTAACCAAATTTTTATGTTTCCTCTCTCATTTTTTTTTATTTTTTTTTTTGTTTTTTGGTAAAGCTATAATTTTTGTTTATTTTTTTTTATGTTTGGCAACTCTGGACTTTACTTCTCTTCACCCCCACTTTTGTATCTAACTTTTTTTTCTTATCAAAAAATATGTAGAAATACCAACCCTCTATAGAAAGTCATTCATGAAATACGGCTGGTTTTGTATATGTCAAAATATAAATGTGTATAAATTATATATCAGTATGTGTATATTTACGAAAGTAAAGCAACAGGAGGCTGTTTCGCAATAAAAAAAAACAGAAATAAATAAATAGAAAAAATTGTGTTTTTTTTTAAAGCAATGTCTTATATAATATAAATTAAGGATAATACAAGTTTTATTATTTGAAAAAGAAAATAGGAAATAAAAAAAACAACTAACAAAAAAACATTCACTTTAATACAACATAATATTGTATATATTATACGATCTATATATATACAAAAATATAAAGATGCGTATAATATAAAAAACAAGTAAATTGTATTCATTTGGGGTTTTGCAAAATTAGAAAATATTGAACTACAAAAATTATATCTACATTTAATAGTTAAAACAATAAGAAAAAAAAATAAAATTCAAACTTGAAATAGAAAAACAACTTTATTTCTTTTGTACTGTTTTTTTTTTGTATTTGTCTTTAGAAAAAGTAATACAACAAAATAATTTGCTCTAAAAGAAAGTCCCTCAAGGGACTAAATTTGGACCAGTAGAATATATATAAAAACAAAATAAAATATAAACAAAGTTATGAAAATACGGACAAAAAAAAAAGATACATTCAAAACGGATACTAGGAACAGTTTCTTCTGATTATTTCGCCTTTTTTTTGTTTTTTTTTAATGCATACATACATCTACATATACTCAACTTAATTGCGTGAAGATGTATTAAACATATTTGTGGAAACAACTTTATTTAATTTAGCGCTATAATTTAATTATTTATCAATGACATTTTCCAAACTCCTATTAATATATAAGGCATACATTCGGACTCGACTTGAATTTAACTCGCATATTTTGGGCGGCGTATCTAGTACCAGCCTACAGTACGTAGATAAGGTACAAAAGCGAGCTATCAAAATTATCAATGATGGACATGTTACGCAGCACCTAATATCATTAGGTCATCACCGCAATGTAGGAGAAGTCACCCTGTTTTATAAATATCTGTTGGATAACTGCTCTGACGAAATAAAAAGTATTATGCTCAAAATAAACCATTACTGCAGGTTAATACTTGCAGGGCAGCCCCGCTCACAAATTTGTAGTAGAGAATCTTTCAACTGGAACTGTGTAATATAAATATTCCTTCATAAACCGAACCAACTTACCATCTTTTGTGCTCCCCAACCAAACATATAACTTAGAAGTTTTCAAAAGACGGATAAATAAATATCTTTTAACCTGTCCATAAATTTTTGTACTAACTCTTCTATTTTAATTTTATTTTATTACTCTTTATTATCCTTCTTTTCCTTTCCTTCAGCTTTATTAGCTAAAAGTGCAAAGACAGTTACGGTGCTTATCCCATTATTTTGGCCTAATATAAGAAAACAAAAATGAAATGCTTTGGAATAAATAATTATACAAGAAGAAAAAATATTCTTTAAATATACTTTAAAAATCTGAAGGGCAGATCTAAAACGTAAATTTAACATTTTAAACCTAAATAATATCTCTATTGCCCCTCTGTAGTGGATTCAGATCATTACTCTGAAACTGTGATCTTATATACTTTACTGTACTTTTTTTTATAGCCTGCTTTTGATTATTAAAATAGTTATAATTTTTCATATTTAAAAATTCAGTTTTTTGGTTCTATACCAACTCTTTTTTACTTCTATCTAGTATTTGAAAATACGTTTGTGACAAATTTTTTTAATATTGGCCATCAAAACCGATTCCCAGTATTGTAAAAAATTGTCAGTGTAATCCTATCATGTTGGCGTTAACTCCAATCTGATAATTGTCAGCTATCTCGATCTTGGCCTTTCTCTTGTTTTAGTATTCTGTTTGGTGTTCTTTGATCATTGATTCTTACCACATTTTTCAGTTTCCTCAGCCGCTATGTCTTCAATTAGTGCTTCTACTTAGTTCCTCGAGTTAGATTTAATTTGGTATTCTGATTGTTTTATCATTCTTTATTCTTAAGACACAGCTCTTCACGAGGTGTGCGTTCCGATAGAGAAAACCATTCACTACAAACAATACACTTTAGGTATAGCCATGTTCATAGATAGTGAATGAGCCCACAATAATGTTCGGACTGAACCCATTAATAATTCTATGATTGACTTAGGTGTAAAAATATGCCTTAGTCAGTGGATTTTACACTATGCTTGAATCTAGAGTCCTCCAAGCAAATATGGGACAACCAAGTTTAACCAAAACTGTAAAAGGAACATCCCACAGACTAGTCATCATCTCTTCTTCATTCTGGTTATTTATTAGTCATAGATAAAATATTATTAAGTTGACTGTATTTCATTATTCTCATTTTTTATTTGGGACCAAATGTTTGTCTCCGTATTCTTTTTTTAATATTCTTTTAATTTATTTTCATCACTATATCTGTTATTGTCCGGCTATAAGTTCAGACTGGTTGGTTGCATTATGATCTAATATATTTTTAATTTTATTGTTATATTTCAAATTTGCAATTTGAAAAGGCTTCAGTGTGCTTAACAACATTTTTATACTTCTGCAATTATATTATTATTCTTCATCACTTTTATGGGTTAGTGAGCAAATCTACAAACCGTAATCCAGAAATAAAAATTCCCAACAAAAAAATGCACAAAAAAAATCTATAAAATTGTGGCAAGATTAATACTATTGAAAAAGCAGATAGATATCGTCTGTTTTGTATCCAAGAGCGACTACACGCATAAAATCATTATCAGTATTGTACGTTGGAAAAACTGAAATGAACATCTATAAGTATTTATATCCTACCTAAAGCATTTAAAATGATGAAATCCCGCTGGGGTTATGACTGGCGAGATTTCGATACGCTAATAAGTCAGAAATTTAATAAAATAAATTATTCGAATATAAATATTGTATAGTAAAAATATGTAGTAAAATCTTGCAGTACCGTTGATAATAAAGTGAAATGAATAAAAGCATTAACAAGAATCATTTTTTGTTAATTTTTTTTTCTGGTCAAAGTCACTATATATTTTGTTTTTTGTGGACTCGGGGACTAACTCCATTTTTATTATTTATTTATAAGCTCTTTATTGTGGACTTATCAACCTAGGTTTTATCAAGTCCTCTTTTTATTATTATTTATTCCAGGCACCGATATATATATATAAAAAAAACTGTTTTATTCCTTCAAAATTTGTTTTGTCATTTATTGTTATATTTTGGACAGATCATCTTGATCTTCTATCTATATTTGGATTCTATATTTGGATTTGTTATTATAATAAATTGATTTTCTTTTACACCAACAACTTATTATACGTTAATTGTTCAGTTCTTTATTCCCCAAAAATTAAAAATGCAAACTGAAACTAAATTTGAGAAAAAAAAAAGAAAAACACAAAACCATTAACAAATTTAGAAATTTTTATGAATTAAGTTGTTACCTAACAAACCATTTCAATTTGTTTTTCAAAGTATTTCGTTGTTAATTTTGCTATGTTTATGTTTTTCTTTCTTGGTCTATTTTATCTGACAACAATGTTTTGTCTCTAATGAAATTGAAACAATTCTGCCATTTTATTTTGTTAGAACAATTTTCAAAAGTTGTTTTTTATTTTTGTTTTTTTTTTTGTTTTTACGTTAAAAATAAATCTTGACACTTTCCAAAATATTAATAAGCAGACAAAATAGGACAATGAATGATACAACAGAATGCATTAAGGTCCTTGATAAAAATTAACGACTGACATTTATTTTTATTAATTTTGAAAATAAGTTTTCTTATTTTATTTTTTCTGTTCTTATTTTTATTGTTATCTTTTGGGGCTGGAAATTGTTTTCAGGTGTCTTAGATATTATTATCTAAAATGAAATTTCTAATATGAACCTTTAAAAAATATCAGAAAATTTGAATTTATTCTTAAATATAGTATAAATGTGTGAAAATTGTGTGATAACAAAAAAAAAAAAACATAACATTGAGAAAGAGTTTTAAAACCGTTAAAATTAGTAATAGTAAATAGTAGTCATCACAAAGGTGCAAATTATAAATTGTGGAGGCCGGAGTAATCCAAAAATGTCTTTGTTTCTAATTAATTTTCATATCGAATTAGATTGGTGCATTATATTTATTTTTATTTTATTTTATTTTTGAGCTTAAGAGAGCTAAAGCTCGTATAGAGTGTCTTACAATTAAAATTAAATGCATGTAAAATTCAGTGCAATATGTAGTTCCAACTAAAACTAATAAGTAGTAATCTATTCAAAATATACCTTTAATTCCTTTAATTTTGTAATAGGGCTTTTCCTAAGCACATGCTGCAAAAACAAAATATTGCAGAACATTTTTTTTACAGAGTTATTAAAATTTGAATTTTCTACATTTGCAGTTTTGTATTGTAAATAAGAACAGCAACACAACTGATTGTCATGCTCTATTTACTATAATTTTGCAGTTTTGCTGCTAAGTTATCAATGTTTGTGAACCAATTTTCATTTGCAACATTTTCTTTATAAACAAAATACTTGTCAATATTTCCAATATTGCTTGTCGACGAAGTACACTAATAAATCAATATTTGCGACACTTAATATATTAGATTTATTAATACGTATAGGTAAAATGTAGATTTACGCTAGATTCGTTTTTAGAACATTAACACTTTTCTAGTTAGTTTGTTTATAGCTTTCAGAACTCTTCGAATTTGAATGAAGTCAATTTTGAAAAAAATTTATTTTAGTTATTCAACTGTTGGTGTTTCTGTTGTTTTTTTTTTTTTGTAAAATCTGTGTAATTAATTTTAAGGAGAAAAAATCGAGATAACGAGTACGCCCATTCTATATAATGTATAGTAATTAATTTCGATCGATCGATAATCGATTTTTAAATGAATTAATTTAAATTTTCTAAACATATAAGATGATTTAAGCAAAAAAATATTTTAATTCAAACTGCTTAAATCATCTAATATGCTTAGAAAATATAAATTAATTCGATTTAGCTGATTACTGTTTAGGATTAAGCTAGGTCTATACTTTACAATGAGGAGACAAAAAGTTTATCAATTGAAGGTGGATTTGGTACATTCTAATTTTATGCCTTTCCATCGTTTTTCTTTCATTCCTTTTAATTCAGATAATATTTAAAGTTGTAGAAAAAAATCTAATCAAATAAAATAGACAGAAAGTACCAAAACAAAAACAACAACCAAATTGAATTTAAAAGGCGTCATCTTTCTAAAACCTCATACTTACACTTCGAATTATATATTAAGTAATTGGTTATAACTTCTATCTTCAGCTAATTCTCTTTTTGATGAAAAACCATGTTGATAACAAAATAAATAAAATAAAATGTATATAGATAAGAAGAGAAGAGAATAGAAGAACTAAAATAGTTAAAATTACTTTAAAAAAAAATGACTTTAACAAAATGAATTTCAGAATGGCAGTTAAGATATTAATTATTGGTCAGAAAAGCCTGTATATATGAGAATAAGATGGTTCTTAGAACGACACATTGCAGCACTATGTTATCTCCTATTAAACATATGTGTATATACATATATATATAATTCATTATAAAGAAATTAGCATAAATAAGAATGTTATATTTTGTAAATATTGCAAACACACTGCGAATTAAATGAATTGAGTTGAATTTGCCGGTTTATTATTCTACATTTGGTTTTTTAATTTTTACTTATTTCAAGCTTCCTTCATCAATTTTACTTTAATACTTAAGTTAAAATTTTTTTGTTTATTTTTCTTTTTTTTATAAATTTTCCTTTTAAATAGGAATTTTTTAGATAATTTAAATTGTTTCAAGTGGTATGCAAAGTGGATTATTTATACTCGTAGTTTACATTATTTTGCATCTTGAGTTGATTTTGTTGTTTTATTTTTTGTTTTTTTTTTTCTTTTTTTCTGTTATTATTTTAACATCTCGGCTTGTTATTAGTGTTGTTTTGCTCTTGCCATGCAAGCTGTTATTGGTGTTGTTATTTTCTTAAAATTTATTTACAAAACAGTTAAGGCCACATAAATATGCGTTATTACGATATTTGTCTATATGTGTATATATACACAATAGAGATATATATATATATATCAGTGACTTGGAAGGAAACTGCATAATATCAGGCTGATTTTATTAGTGATGGCGCTATATATTCGCAATATTTTGCATATAACATATTTTTAAAATTAAATATATTTATATGCATAAATATTTATATATATATATATATATAATATTATAATTGTTATATGTAAAAGAGATGTCTGGACAAAGAATTAAATATTTTGCACTTGTTTTGTCGTCTCAGTTTTATATTTAGTATATACGAAATAATTTTAATGTATACGGCGAAGTACAATTGTATAATTATTTCATAGTCAGACAATGTCTGATTGTGTTAAAATTAAGACAACAGAAAAAAAATTCTTTAAATTTATTCAGTTTTTATAAATTATATATATATATATATATACATATATGTAGGTATATCTATATTTTATAAATATTTAAATTTTTTTTTAGACAATTTAAAAAATAAATTTAACAAAATATTTTTAGTGTAATGTTTTGATAAACATTAAAATTAAGTAAATTTTTGCTTTATTTCATTTATTTATACAAATTATTTATTCTTATGATATTTTATAGGCCAATTTCGTATAGAATTTTAGTAACTACAAACTATTGTTTCTATATATTATTAATTTTCGTGTGGGTAATTAAACATTTAGAATAGAGTTATATTTTTTTTTATTACAACAAAACGATGTTATTATTGTACTAATAACCTTCTATAGCCAATCTTAATAGTAGCATGCAGTACGAATGTCGTTAAAGATGTTTACAAGAAAGTTATTTTAGAAGTAATAATCTGGACAAAAGTTGTAAGTAATACGTAAAAGTAAATGATATAAAATAAAGGAGGGCATAACCTATAAAACAGCTTAAAATAAAATGGGGCTATTCTATTTAGTAAGGCCTAATCTTTGACGAAGTATAGTATAGTTTTCCACATTTAATGAGTAAGCCAGAATAAATACTCCAAAAATATTGTAGTAAAATATGTTGTAAAAAAAATGGCAGTACCGCACCACAAAAAGGTCCTAAATTCTACCTATATGACTATCAAAAATATATAAAAAAAAACAAAGCATAATAATGATTTTGTGTAAAAAGATAATAGTAAAGATAATAGTGTGTCTGTAGCGGTTTGAAGAAAAATTATTTGTTCAAACTTTAGTAAGAATGAACAGTTTTGAAAATATAATTTTATTAAAAATGAAAATTGTTTCAAAGATATTAGCATTTGTTAGTCATTGTTAGATATTCTTTCCTCCCCCATAGTCTTTAATATTTTAGCACTTTTAATTTCTGAACATGTTCTTTTGTGAGCATTTTGAATTTTTATGATCAACTTTTTAATATTCACATTAAAATATGTTACAAAAATTTTTTTGATTATTAAGATTTTGAAAATTTCTAGTTTACCAAAACTAACTAAAAAAAATAAAGAATAAAAAAAAATTATAACAATGGCGTAAAAATATCAATCAAATTATTTAAAAACTTATAAACTTCATAGCTTTCATTTTGATTTAAATTTCGAGTAATTATGGTTAATTGTGCGAAACAATTTATGCTGACGAATCATAATACTTAATGTATACAACATTGGTGTATTTTGAAGGTCCCACTCTTTTATGTAAAATTCTTTAAAATAAACAATTAGAGAAATATTTTTTTATTTTTAAAAATAAAATGAGAAAATAATAGCACTAAATGTGATGAAAACTCTATAATAATAAAAATTGGGGAATTTTTTTTTATAAAAATAACAAAAAAATAAAGAGCAATTATTTTTATTTAATGTTGAGGTCTTCTGTAATTTTAAGAAATAATAACAAAAAGAAAACTTTTCTTTTAACGCAGCACAAATGGGTTGATTGAGGAAATTGTTCAGTTATTTAAAATTACACTGTAAAACATAATGAATTGTACAAAATTTTAATGTACTTACTTACTTACATACGTAAATGTAAAGAAATTTTACTTTACTATTTTAGGTGAGTAGTCGAATTTTATTAACTCCAAATTATTTTCATAAATATTTTGTTAACCAAATGTGCTGGCAATTATAAAATTTTGAAATCATATTTTTTTTCAGTTAAATTAAAAAAATAATTATTATTTAAATCGTCAATTTAGATTATCAATGTTAATCTTATGTTCAAATGGTTTTCTTCTGGAATAAAATGATGCTATGATTTATTGGTATATTGTATTTGATGAGGGAAAATTGTATTATTAATTCTCAACTCTGACTTAACTCCTTCTTTGTTTTCATTAAGAACATCTTCATTGGATCTTTACTTTACGTATAGCTCCAACCCTCGCATTTATGTCTCTCATTATTACTATTCTTTTATGTATTATAAAAAAAAATCAACTTTGGCAACACTGGGAGCTAACCTTTGAAACAAATCAGGTAATCAGAATATGCTCTCTGATGATATTTTAAAGACTGCTGATACTAGGCATAAATTAATTATTTCCGTTGCTATAAAAATAACCGTTAAAAAATAAAATACCACACTATAACCATTAAACTTCGGTAAAAATGTCTAGTTTTTTTTATAAATAATTTTCATTAATGAGTTAAAATCAATTTTATAATTCTAATTTCTATTTCTATCACACGCTGGGTAGCGCAGTAGGTAGAGCGCCTGCCTTTCAACCGAAAGGTCCCAGGTTCGATTCCCGATGAAGCAATATCAAAAAAAATGCTTATGGATTTTTCGACCTGGTCCAGTACCCTTTGTCATTGGGATATAATAAATGGCAAAAAATAATTGAGAGTATAATCTGATGACAATTTAAATAAAAATGAAACTATTCTATTTAAGAAGGCTTAGTTCCTGACAATAGCAGTAGTTTTCCACATTTAATGAATTGATAAGCCAGTAATTTGTTAAATAAATACTCGAAATATCGTAGATTGTAGTGTAAAATTGCAGTACCGTACTTAATTAAGCACGAAAAGGTGATTCTACCTATGTTACTGTAGAGTGTTAAAAAAAAAAAAAAAAAATTCTAATTTGAAAAAACTAAAAGAATAGAATAAAATTACCGTGTACGTTTTCTTACAATTTATAACTAGCTCGTTACATCCGCCGGTCCAGCATTAAAAAAAATATTTATTTGCTCTTTATTTAAAACTCAAAACAAAGTTTTCGATTTCCGCAAAATAAGTAATTTTTCTTAGCATAACATTTTTGTTTAGTACATAGAGTATGTTTTTCTTTCTCTAATCTCCTTGTTGTAACCTCCTTAGTTTAAAAATAGCTTTTATATACACCGGAGACATTATGTGGAGATGAAGAAGGTGATAGTTTTGTAATTTCAGCACCAATTGTAGAAATAATCACCCTTGATATGTTCTCTATAATATTTTGCTTCTAGTGTTTTTCCTATAAGAAGTGTTATTGTGAAATGTACTGAATTTTTAAAGGTCGCAAAACAAGATTACCATAATGGCAACAATAGAAATATTTTTTTTCTGCTTGTCAATGTTTTACTTTACAAAATACACATTTATTTGAAATTGAAGATGTGCTTGCATTGGTCAATTGGATACATTTCGAGATGGCTACAATTCAAAGACACAAACCAGGGAAATTTAAAAAATTTTAATATGTAGTTTTTTGGTAGTTTTAATTGTTTTGATGCCTTTAAAAAGTGCTTTTAAATAATTTGAAAAACTTCATATTTTATTAATTTGTTATTAGGTTCTTGTATTAAGTATATAGCGTTCCCATGTGGGTTCAGAACTTGGATATATGTTTCTATTAATGATTTATTTGAAAGATTGGCACGAAAATTAATACTTATTTCTGAATTGGTATTTTTTTGCGATAATATTTTGGAAAAACTCCACATTTTATTTTTTTGGTTCGTGTCACTGCTTTTTTCTTTAATTCACAGAGTTGGAAAGTTTTACAGGCATTATATCAGCGTATTAATATATTAAATGACATGAAAAAAGATTTTGGAAAGTAAATGTACCTAATTTATTTTTCGTGTAAAACTAGAGTGAACCAATGGTTTCCTAGGATCTTTGGATACTGGGTTCTTGATTCATTGTAATCAATATGTCGTAGGTTCACTTGAACCCATATTTTAAATTTATTATTTCACTATTTTATTTATATTTTATTTCATTGTATTGTCAAACATTTATAATTTTTAAATCTATGTGTATTGAAATTTGGAAATTGGAAATAATTATAACAGTGAAAATAGTCGAATATTTTCCTTTTAATTTTACTGATATGCTTATCACACAGATACGCGTATTTCGTCAACTACTTGTAGACTTCTTCAGTTTGACTTTTTTCACTGTTATACCAAAATTTTACTCTAACGCTGGAAAACAAGTTTTTATAAAAACTGGAAATAATTGTTAGGAATTCTACTGTGAACGAAATTAATATAAGAAGTAGTCTAACAGTTTTCATTGAAAATATTCGTTACCAATATTATACCCAACAATAGCTACTTGTAAATGAAACGATGATAAAGTATCGTTTGGTAATATTTGAATACATTACATAGCAATACAATACTTTTATATTTATAATTTTGTTCGTATTGGTTGGTTTTGCTGGTATTGTATAATTGTGGCTGATTTCGTAGAAATATATGTGAAGTTCCTATTTTTAGGTCTGACTCATGAGGAATAGATCTTATGATGAAATTCGAATGATGTTGTTTTTCAATAAAATTATTTCTTCTAAAATATACAACATGGGTCCAATTAAACATTATTTAAAATGAATGCCTTATTCATCGATTTGAATATTGAATTTAACTTTAAACACGATCATTATTTAGAATTGCTCTAATTTTGATCTATTGATTTAGTTATAGACTATTATATACTATAATCTTTTCGAGATCACTAATCTTATCGGTTAATTTAGTAATTTTTTAATTTGTTTATTTTTTTTTTTTTTGTTTTTTTTTTTTTCAAATTTATAATCGAAATCGAGATCAAACTATAACAAAAAAAATAAAAACCCAAAAAAAATTACACAAATCATATCTTAAGCATTACATCAAATCTCTTTTTATTAAGGAAAAAAAAAACTATTATTTGGCTTCATTTCGAAGAATAATGATCAATGATTATTAAATCTTTCAATCTACTATTGTAACCTGTTTCTTTGTTATTGTTTTGTTGTTGTTATGATATTTTCGGTTTCATTTTCAATTCTTTGTTATTTTGTTGCAACCAATTTCTTTTCTCAATATTATAAACGCGATATTATTATATTTTTAAAGATATGCATTGTATTTGTATGATGTACATAATCAGGTAAGAGAGTTATGTTTATAATGAGACGATGTTGAAAATTGATGATTTCAATGATTTCATCTTTCAAAATTCAACAACAACACAATACATAATAACAAAAATAAAAAAAAAAATAAAATCAAAAGGCTTAGGTAGTTTCTTAACTTTTATTTTAAATTTTTTGGATATTTTTGTTGTTGTTTTTTTTTTTTTTTTTGGACATGTTATCGAATTTTTATAAATTTTGTGGTATTATTTTTCTTTGGAAAAATATTTTTAAAGATCCATCTGGATTTTTGATAATCTTATTCTCTTTAAATTTGTGGTTTTTTGGTTACCAAAAAAATATAAAAAAAAAAAAATATTAAGCAGTTTTTTATTAAAATATTTTTTTTTTTATAATTTTTTTTTTATTTTGATATAATGATTTAAGATGTATCAGACAAAATGTTAAGAATTCAAAGAAATATGAAGGCAAATGTCTAGAAATAAAAACAGGTTGATCAATTTCGTCTTTGGTTTTTAAAGTAGTTAATAAAAAAAAAAAAAATATCAAAGATCATCAATTTACAGAATCATTGTCTGTTCGTCTAGCAATTACAGTTTATTGAATTTATTTAAAATCAGTAATGCTAGGACTAATTATCGCAAATATGAACCTATCAACAGAATGCTTATTATAGGTAACAGATATAAACTTAATCTTGCTTTAACCTTGCACTATTAAAATATTCCCAAAAAAAAAAAATTTTACAATCGCTAGTTTTAGGATATTGCTATTCTTTTATTTTATTATGCTGTTTTATTAAGTGTATTTAATTATTGCTTATTCAATTTTAATTTTAGTTTTGATTTTTAATTTGACTATGTAATAATTTTGTTTTGTAAACCGTTTGTGCTAATCAGTATAAATAAATAAATAAAATAAATCAAACACTTAAAAATTATAATATTTAATATATAACTATTTAATATATTTAATTATGAACTACACGTTCTTAAAAAATATATTTCTATTTTTATTTATAAATTTTTTATCAGAATTATTACAAATTATACTACCTAAGTAAATTTTTTTAAATGTAGCATTATAAGACAGATAGAGCTTCCATAGTAAAGGCATTTAATAGATCGGTCTCCAAAACCCAAAACGTCTTTATTAGTTTGAAAACATAAAAATTGGCATATGTCACAAAATAATAATCAAGCGACGTGGTGTGTCAAAAAAAAAAAATCTGTACAGGACCAATGCTTTTAATGATATCTGAATAAACAATTATTGGGTCAGGTGTAAATAGTTTAATACTTTTGGTTAATAATAACACACCTTCACGCATGCTCAGTGTCAATGGAAAATAATATTTATAAACATAATCAAGAGCTTAAATATCAAAAAAATCGCTGCGATATTCTCTCAATAGATAAGATTATTGCATTTTATTGTTATTTACTTTAAAAACCCATTTAAAGCATTTCAAACTTAAAGGGGCTTTTTTAATTCCCATTTATTAGTTATTAGAAAAAAAAAGATTATTAATTGATTCAAAGTCTTTTAATTGAATTGTTATGAATCAAAAAAAAAAAAACTCGCAAAATATAATTAAAAAATTTAAATGTTATCAAAAATAAAATTAAAAAAAAATATAATATTTATAAGGCAGTTTCTTGAACAATATCATTTTCGTCTGTTTAGTAACTTATATAACAACAAAAAAATTATGATTAAATGACAGATTAAAAATACTTTTAGAAAGTCTGAGAGATTTAATTTTTCAAAAGTAAAAAAAAAAAAAAACACTGAATTTTGGTAATCGGATATTTACATATAAAAAAAAAGTTAAAATATTTTTTATTTGATTTTAGGTCTGCAGATATAACCTCAAAAAATTTGTATAATTAAATATATATAAGCAAAGTTTTAATTTTCATTATACAAAAATAATATATACTTTTTTTTTAATTTTGATATTTTTATTTTATTTCATTAAATTAATTTTTTTTTTTTTTTATTTGTAATTTCAGATGGTAAGTTCTTATCATCACAAAGCAATGACTCAGAACTAACCTACAACGGTAATGGTAAGTCAATTTTCCAATTACTAACAGTTTGTTTTCTGTGTGTGAAAAATATTTTAAAGGTAGTTATAGCTTAAAATATAGTTTTTAACTTTAAATATTTATTTGAATAAAAATGGCTAAGGCTAAATTATAAATGACAGATTTGGGGTAAAAATAATATTATACTGTTTTTTTGGTAGCCCAAATTTATTTTTTAGAAATAAAAATTTTGTTGTTAAGCATTTTTTTATCAAAATGTACAAGACTTATGAAATAGTTAGAAATTACATTTCGAAACAGAAATATTTTTGTATAAAAAATAAAATACTCTAATGATTTCGGTTTTTGTTTTTGTTTTGTCAATAAAAAAAAAACTATTTAGCATTCCTAAACCATTCTTAAAGTTTTGAACACCATCAATTCTAGTACATATAATATTCGTTATTGTGAAGTTCCTGATGTGAAAAGAAAAAAATTTGATTTATTAAAATGTAAGCGATTAGGATATTAATACAATTATTAAAATGTCATGTTCGTTCAAAGGGGTCTAGCGCAGTTAACCCAAATTCACGCATTGCGCATTGGAAAAAAATTTAAAAACACATTTGTGAAAAAGGGTAGATGTCAAATTTTTATTTTGCAAAGCATTCGTATTAATATTTATATATGTATGTGTAATGAATATATATGCGAGATTTTGAGTTAGGAGAGATTATAGAGTTGGATTCAAAATCAAAGTTCTGAGCCTTTTACAGAATATTTATGTCAATTATTTTTATGCGTAACCGCTGTTGGATTCAAAACAAAGGATAACTCCTGTTTCCAGAATATTTACTTAATTCATTTGTATGCCGTTTTTGGATACAAACACAAGGATTGAATTCGAATACACTAAATGAATTAAAGTCGATTTTGGGATTTTGAATTTTGGTAATTTGGGGTTTTGTATGTGGTATTTGGGATTTCGTGGAGAACATATAAATTGTACATATAATTACAGGCAAATGGAATTCAGGGCGATAGTAAATCGAAATTATTGAAACTCTGTTTTTGCCTGTTTTATAGTATCTTTTATTATTGTTGATAACACAAACAACAAATTCTCAAGAGTCCATGAATTTACAAAGCTTTTTAAAAATTTAGCTTTCTTTAATTTTTTGATTAATGGATATTTTCAAAATTTGTTGAGCGAAAAATTTTTGCTAATTAATACTGCAAGTTTTTTGATAAGTGGACGTAGTCGAAATAGATGTATTTGCCACCGAGTTTTGCCAAGTGCTCCCTTTCAACCCAGCCTTTTTAAAACACTTTTATCAAAAACAAAAAATACAAAAAAAATAAAATTTATTTTAAAACTTAAATAAATTGACTTAAATATTATTAAAACACAATGAAAATTCGTCTTTTAATCGTTTAAAATTGCATTCAATTGTCAATGTACTTTTCTTATTCAATTCCTTATAATATACTTTAATTTTATATTTTTGTTTTAATTTTTGATTTCTCCAAAATTAAAATCAATTGATAAAAAAATATATACATATATATATATATATACACAATGGATATGTTTATTTATTTTACGCTGGCCTCGATTTCCCAAAAACATACCAGTAGAAATCAGTCAAAGGAGAAAACAAAAAACTAAAATGTAAAAAAGAAAAAAAAAATTATTTAAAACAATTACCACACCATCACTTTAACCAGCTTCAAGTGGTTAAAATTAAGTCCAACAACATGGAGTGAATTTTTTATAATATGTACATTATACAACACACATTTTTATGTACATACATCTGAATATGTATATATTTTATTTTCATAATATTAGAATATTTCATAGAACGAGATTGAATTGGTACAGTTTCAGATTTAAATGTTAAAAAATTTCCAAATAAAGAAATTTATTTGATGATTACCTCCGTAGAATGAGTGAAAAGCACTATATGTAAAGTAACCCAGCCATCAGAGATCATAGTCTTTAATACCTTTAATTAAGTATGTTATTTCGATTTTGGATATTTTATTTTTCATCTATGAATTTTCGAAGTTTTGTTTACTTTATCATCATTGTCTTGTAACCCCATCCGTGGGGCATTAGGATGGAGAATACTCGTGTACTTGTAGGACCAAATTTTCACAAATTTTTGTAAAAAGTTTAAGAAGAGCTTAAAATTTAATATTGACTTATAAAATAAATTTGATGAAGAGCTTCGGGTAATGAACTTCGTCATTTTGTTTGTCAAGGTTCAAAATTTCAAAAACTTTACAATATCTTCAAGTGCTGTTTTAACGCGTGGATTCTAAATGTCTATATGATAAAATTACATTGAATTCTTAAATCGCTTAAAAATAATTTGAAGTTATATTGAACACAATATTAAATAACGCCATAACGGCAACGCTGGTTATTATTAATATTAGAATTAGTGAAATTAGCTTTGGTTTGATGATAGATTTTAATCTTAGGATAGAGTTTTTTGTCAGGTTAAATTCAAATTTAATTTAAAGGTGTATTTTCACTAAAAATGAATATAGAAAATATAATGGTATGGATATATGAAATTGAAAATAAATGGATATAGAAAATAATTAATTTAATTTAAGCTGATGTCAGTCCAGAAATTTCACATAATATTTAATATACTAAATTTATATACTCATTCATTACCATCATTTATTTTGATTTATTTAATTTTTTTTATACTGGAAATATAAATTTTAAACAAATAAAATTCAATACAGCACTGACAACACTCTGTCTAACAATAACTGTATAAATTCTACAAAGTTTTCTATTATTAAATACTCTTAAGAATTTATTTTTCTGAATACGGAAACTAAATTATTTCGATTAAATTAAAATCACAGACATTTTGTATGCATCAAAAAAATAAAAGCTGATAATTTATAATATGATGACGCTGATATTATGAAGGCCTAGATTTGATTATATTAATACCATATACTATAAAATAAGATGAGTGCATTTAGGATCTAAAAAAAAAATTATTCAAAACGGCCCATTTGAACGAACACTTCAATCAAATGTTTCAATTTTTACATTTTTTTTTTTTATTATTTTATTTTTATTTTGTAGAAATAAATATTTTTTCAATTTGCATTAATTTTAAAAAATGAAAAAATTCTTGTTATTTTAAACTAATTCTGAATTTACTACACATTTGGTACAATATTTTTGTATCTTTGTGTTAGTATATAATAAAATACATTCGCTGGTATGTCATATATAGCTGTGGAGCCACTTTAATATCATAATCAATTGAAATTAAAAAGTATATTAGACTTTGTCGTTTCTTCATGTGAAGAGTTTAATACTTTAGGGTCTAAATATTAAATATGCTTAGACACTTTATACAATATAGTAATGAATGGAAATTGACTCAAAACACTTATTTTATGTTTGAATTCATCTAGAAAATTAAAATAAAAAAATTTTTTTTTTTTTTACTGATTATAAATTGGAAGGCCTCCCAATGTGCCCACCATCAGTTTATACTTTAAATTCATTTATATATGATTCTAACTAGAAATATTTTAATGTCCATTAAAGTCTATTTTAATAATATAGGGTTTGTAAAAGACAAAGACCGATTTTTTATTTCAAATGATGAGTAGTAGTATAATAAAGTGACAGAAATGATGGTAATAGATGAAGGTCCATAAACCAACAACACTCGATTTTTATTTTTTTTAGTAATATGCGCGCATTATAATTTATCTTTGCAATTTAACATATGATTATGATAATGGTCAATATTCAAGGGGAGAAAATTATGAAAAACAGAAATGTAATCAAGCCTACATTGAATTGACATTATATAAAATAATATTTGTATATATATATATATATGGACATACATATATATTTTATAAATTAATAAATTTTGTAACATGTACATTATATATGCTGGGTATTGTATAATAGGCATATTTTAATGTAACCAATGCGAGAAAAAAAATAGCCTTAAAAAGATGTAGAAAAATGTTATTAAAATCATTTACACATATTTTTTTTTATACAAAATTTGAACCCAAAATTGGGCACTTTTAATTGATCAAAATAAGAAGACTATTCGAAATGTTAGTTTTTTTTTTATATTAGTAGCCAAAACTTAAGTCAGAGAAGCCTTTACAATTTCGTACGGTTGGCTTTTGGAAGAGAAAAGCATAGTGAGAGAAAAATGAGCGGTAGGAGATACGATGTGGAGGTATGGTGTGGAAGTACAATGGGAGGTAGAAAGGTACGATAGGAAGTACGATGGGGAGTTGCGAGCCATGATGTTATTGATGTTCATAGTTACAGTTTTATATGCTTTTAATTCTGTATAGGATTTGACACTAAAAGAATAAATTACTGAAGCGATTCAAGATAGAATTCCGAATTTTATTCCATTGTTGAGAACATCTCGGGTTTTCTAAAATTATAAAGATAAAATATAATTTTAGGGTCTCATTAAATTTAACTCTCTTAAAAAGCTTTCATATTGTTATTATATTGTTATAAGGTTATAACAATCTTATCAAGCTTATGTGCTTAATAACTTTAAATATCACCATTTTATATGTTAGAGGCTATTTATTTATTATGTTTGAATCAAAAATTTGTATTCAAGTGGAAGCTGATCAGTCGTTTAATAGTTTGTGAATCAATTAATGCATTGAAAACTTGAACTAAGAATATAATATCAGCAATACAGTTCTTCGGGACTCTTTCGAATTTTAATCAGTTTTAATCGGTTTGTATATGAAAGTAGAATGATAGGATTAGACCAGAGTAAAAAGCTTTTTGGACCATCTTTTAATGAAACCTAGTAAGTTATGTTTTCGATAAGAAAGAGGAAAGAAAAAAAAAGGTAAGAGGCTTTTAATTTTCGCATTTAGAAGGTTGAAAGTGTCTCTAACCAATTGTCCAATCAAACTAATTAATCAATTTGAACATTTGGATTTTTTTCAGTTGTTTGAAACACAGTTGGTTGACATTAAAATTTTAAATGTGATAAAATGAAGAATTTTGCAAACCAAATGCTCAAACATTTTTGCTTCTTAGTTCACAATTTATGGACAATTCTTATTTTTCAATTTAATTTTAAATTTGGGACTTTTATCATTGAAGCAATACCAAACGACAAAGATATAATAAGATTATTAAAGCATAATGACAGTCTCATATTGAAAAAAATTATTAAAAGGAACAAATTATAAAAGAGAAAATTAAACCCAAAACGGGTCAAATGATGGTGTCTAAAAATGGTTGACATGACATGCAATTTCTGCATAATTAAAGAAAAGATTTCAATTATGAATTTGGGATATGTTGTCGTATCAGAAGGCGATATTTCACTTTTGCATAGAATAATGTTAAAATACAATTTATTTATATATCCATTTTTTTTAATTATACTTCATGTCATTAATTGCCTCCATTAAAATAATAAAAAATTAAATCAGTTCATTCGACGAAGACGTATACTTATTATCTGTTGAATATTTGTTGATATAAATAAATATGTTTATTGTACATATATACTTACTTGCATGTACATCACATTCATAAGTACATAATTGTTTTGTTCAACACCTTTACCTCATTAAAATTACATTAAAATTGTCAAATCAAAATTTAAAAAATCTTCTAAATAATATCAAATTGTTTAATTAATATTGTATCGTTTAAAAAAAAATTAATTACTTCAATTTCTATAAATAAAAATTCATAAAAGTCATATCTCATCCTATAACCATTAATCACTTTTTCTTCTTTTTTTTTTTGTTGTTCTTTTTTTTCTTTTACAATCAGCTGAGTTTAACAAGAATTTCTTTTTATTATTGTTTGTTACTTTATTTACTATATATATATATATACATAATACAATAAAATAATGTCTATAAAAAAAAAAACTATTTCATTTACGCTTTAAATAAATTTCAATTAATAAAAAAAAAAATATAATAAAATATTGACACATACATGTTTGATTAATATAGTGATGTGACGTCATCTCTAAGGAAGAAAATATTATATATATGTATATTATATTAAAAATGTAGATATGAATGTAAATATGGATGAAAAAAAAAAAAAAATTGATACCCGTGAAACGCGAAACTAGTGGCAATGACAAAAATAGTAATCAAAATATAACCATAGCATAACAAAAATAAAACATAAATAAAAAAAAAAAAAAATTAAAAAAATCACTCGCACAAATTGACATAAATTTGTGTTGACATTTTGAAGGTTCATTCGCAAAGAAATGAAATATTGAAATAAAGTGTTCGGATATTTTTATGTGGTATTTAGGATTTTTATTTTTACTATAAATTTTATTTTTGTCAAGAATATTGCGGAAACCCGTAAATTTTTTTTTCGGTTGTGTTTAGGTGGAAAGTTTATTGAACTTTTTTTCTTTTTCTTTTTTGTATGAGTGTAAAAAGGTGTCAGATATCAGGATTAAGATATGTATGTATATATACATATTTACCTACGTAAAAAAGTTATATTGATTTTTGCTCTTATAGTACGTATTTAGTTCTTTTATTTTAAATCTATAATAAAATATTTTAAATTTCTGTAATTAATTTTCAAGGATGCACAAACAAATATTTTTAATTGAAATCACATTTGTATTTAAATATCCAATTCAAACAATTCCATTTTCATACCACATAGGATACTTGTTTGGCCAAAACAATAATAATATTTTAAAAATACTGATTTCTCTAATGCTTTATTTTGTTTGCACATAATTATCTGGGTGAAGATAATTATGTACAGAGGATGGATGATAAATGTAATTGTGATGGAAATGGTGTTAAATGGTACTGATCTGTTGTTAGAAACTTTGACTGAAAATATATTTTATTGTTTTTTGTGTATTACATTTCCAATCAATATTAAGTTTTATAAACAAAACATAACTAGTGGATCCCCTGTGCAAATGCACAGAAGTAGTTCTTTCAAACACAATTTTATGTAAAAAGAAATATTTGTTTTGGTATAATTGTAGTTGTTTTCTGAATCGCCTGATTATTGAATATATATATATATATAATGAAATTAAAGTATAATACCTGATATTTTATGACGAAATTAACACTAATTTCAATATAACTTAACACAATAAAATCTCATTACTCTCAACGTAGTAGATCGATATATTTTAATTCGTTTATATAGTCAAAAACGTTTGTAGTCACAATTCTGTTATAGCAATAGGTCAACAGTGAATTATTTTTATTAAAACACTGATTTATATATATGTAGTTTTTTTCTCTTCTTTATTACAAATATGTATATTTTATGATTACATAACAGAATTGTTATTTATGAATAAAATAAAGTTTAAAACTGTTATACGAAAGATATTTTATTGCATTTGATTTCGCCTATAGTCACAAAACAGTTATAGTCAAAAATATTACTGAAATTTATCGAATGACTATAACCGTGTCTTACTACATATATTTTTTTTAATGATAGCAGAAGCAAATAAACTAACACTTATTATATAATTTTTGAAGAGTATTATCTGATCTGATTTTTGTTTTTCTGTTTTGTTTTCAATTTTTGTTTGTGTTTTTGTTTATGTACTTTTTTCTATAAGTTTGTGTGTTTATTTAAAATGACAGAATTTTTATGAAATTCTTTTTAGAGTATATATAGCGCTCAACTTGGAAATAACCGTCACTATTTGGTATAAATATTTGAAATGTTTTAAGTACTCAGCACCAACACCTTGCTAAAATTTTAATATTTTTGTGGTGTAAATATTTTATTCTTCCTTTTTTACTCACCACGTCGTTCATCTTGTGTATTATAATATAAGATATTCCCCACATGGCCTTCCTTGTGTAATATATATAAGATTTCTTGGGAGAAGCTGCAAATAGTTTTAGATGCAACTGCTGTAAATTTACTGATTTGGATCAAATTGAATCTTTAGTACAATACAAATATAGATTGTATGACCTGCTTAAGTAATTTCTTTTTCAGTAAAACTACAACAAAAACGAATTAGTCACAAGCACTGATGAAGAAAGTATGTTGCTTCCGAAATGTCGATACTTGCAATCAAATATTAAAAATTATTAATGAATGGAAGCCTGTTAAGAACTAGATTATTAAATTTAATAAAAAAGTTTGGCCGTATTCTAATATCCTACTACGAATACTACATTGACAAATTGATGAAACGAAAAAGAATGTAAGGTAATAATAATGGTATGTTTTTCTTAAACTGGTACTCTTTTGTTGGTTCTCTAAGTATATTTTCTTTTTCAATTTACTCATTGCATGATTCTCAATAATGAAAATTTAAAATTTAAATAACATTTTGATATTTTAAGTTTTTATTTTAATATGCTCTACGAACGTAAGCATACATTCATATACGAAATATATTTTCTAACTATAAATCCAATCTAACTATATATCCACTTGTATTTTCAATTCATTCATAAGTTTTCTGAACTTAAATAATGTTAGGAATTAATGTTTTTTTTTTTTGTATTTCTTCGTAATTTTTGGTTGTAAATTACTTTGTTATGTCTCAAAGAAAAAAAATATAAACACAACCTAAATGTGCTGTGTTGGTTACTACCTTCTCACCATTAATCATCTAATTACAATTATTTATTGTCAAAAGTACAATATCAGCAGTAAAGCAACAAGCAAAACAACCCAATAATAATAAGTGATTATGTACCTCGTGTTGCAAATGTCAGTATTTCAATAATATACATATTATGTGTGTTGTGTGTATATACTTAAAAAAAAGAGAAAAAAACAAAAAATCATCAGAAAAGTGTCAGAATTAAATGTAGGTCAGTAACGAAAAATTCAAAACTCACTCAAATTTTTTTTTGTTTTTTTTTTTCTTATTATCATTGCTACACTGCTGATTTTCAACTTTTTCTGTTATAAGTAAACAAAATATTATAAAATAAAATAAAAACAAAAATAAAAACATTTTTCGACGAACTTAATTTATCAAAATGTAAACCTGACAATAATTCATGTCTGTCCAAGACAATACAAAAAAATAAAAAAAAAATTGAAAAAGAAAAAAAAAATGAAAAATTCCAGACAACACAAACACAAATAAAAAAAGAAAAGTTTCAGTTTTATGTTTATGTTTATATGTGTATGTAATTTTCTTTATACAAACAATGATACAGCAAAATTGTTATCCTTTTATATTTGCCTTCTATTATTTGTAAGCCCTTACTTAGACATTTTACATTCATAAAAATTTTCTAACGGCATAATAAAAATAATAACGAACTACATACTTATATATTATATACGAGTATACTTACTTGAGTCACCTTTCAAAAATATTTCTTATATTTTATTTGTAATTTCTAACACATAACAAAACACATTTTTGTTTATTTTTCTTTCTTGACAGTTTTTGACATTTTGTAATGTCATTATTATCATTTTGAATATATATTTTTGATATTAATAAGTTCTATATTTGAATCAAAATAATTGTATACCTTTAAAAAAAAAAATTACAAATGTGAATTCATTCACAATAATTCTTTAGTAAATTTATTAAATTACAGAATAATTTTAAAAAAATTTTAAATATCAAAAAGAAGTTTCCGTCGTTACAATTTATTTATTTTACAAACAAAATAAAGAGTATAGTATAAATTTAATTTTTATTTAAAATGTACGTGCTTAATAAAAAAAAAACCCCCAAAAAAAGAATAAAACAGATTTCTTCGAAGAACTCTCTGATGATATTATTACAATACAGACTCCGACCCCCTATTATTCCATTATTAATAGAGACTAAAACAAAAAAAAATACATAATATTAAATATAAAATATAAATCTGAATATAAAAAAGTGCTGTACATACATACATACATGCATATATATATTTTATGTACTTGTATTAGTTCACTTAAAATACCGTTATAGGTTAGTGAACACACAAATTTTTGTTTAAAAATAACAAAAGAACAACAAATAAAGCACTCTTTAAATAATAGTCTGTCAGAACTGTCAAACAAGTCGGCGACTTTTAAAATTAATGGGTGCCTCTTCTGGCTGGTTTTACTTCTTTTTTTTCTTCTTTTGTTTCACATCCTTTATATGGGTTTGTGTGTGAGTGTGTGTGTGTGTATTCATTTACCGAAACGTATGTGCAATATTATAAGTTCAAATAAATATAATATATTGTGTATGAAATTTTTGTTTTTATACATATGTTTATATTAAATACATGAATATTTATAACAGTTATAGAGTATATAACTGTTTATGTTTGTAACAGTTTATATTATTTTTTGTATTTTTAAATACAAAAATCTAAACCAAAAGGGCAATGCTTTTTAATGCCTTCAATAATATTCCATATATGTAAAGCTAAAGATACACTCATGCATATATATGTATGTAAGTAAATATACATGATGGGGATTCCTATAATATATTACATATTTTGTAGCAATAGTGAATTTTTTTTTCAAGGTCATTCCCAACTTCCAAGGTAATTTATCTACTGTGGTGTACAGTGTATTTATGTTTTACAGAAAAAAAAAAAACAAAATCAAGGATAATTTATTATAGAATTTATTATAAATTATATTTTAACGATTTTTTGTTTGTATTTTGTTTTTTTTTATTCTTTTTTTTTTTTTGTTTTTAAAGAAATGTTGTATGAAAATAGTAATTTTGTATAAATAAAAAACACAACACAAAAAAAAACAAAAAAAAAAAACATTTTTAATAAAGAGTGAACTGCTGTTCTGAAATTATTGTAATAATCTTTAAGTAAATAAGGTCTAGAAATGTATGACAGCTAGAACTAAGTAAAAACTAATGTAATGCATTAAATGAAATAAAAATGATTATTCAAAATGATTTTTAATGTAAAAAATCTGAATATAAAATTCATTTAGAATTTTTTAAACTTGAAATTTGAGAAATTGAGTCAAAAAATTACTATGAAATTTTTTTCTTTGTCAAAACCATTCTAGGTTAGAAAATTATTCAAACTAAGCGATAGGTGGCGCAGTAGAAAGAGTATTTGTCTTTCAAAGTGTCCGGCGAACCAGAAAAGGTTAGACATATGTTCATGTACGAAATCAGTCTTACATGGTTATCCCAAAAAGGACTGTGTATTGTAAATTTCAAATAACTCTGGGTTATGAATAAATGGAGTCTAATGAGGCTTGCGTGGAGTGCATTTAGAATGTAGGTGTCGTTAAACTACAATTTTCTTTTATGTAATTGAAATACAATCGAACTATGGTTTTTACACATAGATTTGCTATTAAAAACACATATAATAGTTTTTTTCATATATTAACAAATTTAGATGTGGATCTCTTTTCCTATATAAATTAGAGTAAAACATAATTCAATTTTATTTTAAGTTAAAACCAAATTGGATTCCAGAAAAAATATTTTACCCTCTGATATAGTAGTTAGATCATATAACCCTTACCTACATTACACCATATCTCACAGTTTTTGGCCAATGTTTTGTTAAACCCAATATTGAACTTATTAATGATGTTTTCGTGATGATCTCTTCCACAGAGTCATCCTTCTGAGTATAATTTAAGTATATCCAAATGGTTAAAAACTGACGTGTGTAACAAATCATATATAAAATGTGTTTACATCATTTTTAAGTATCTGGGAATCATACATTGATTGATTTTTCATATCAGTGTACATTTTCAAATTGCATTTAATAGTTATGAAGGCCACATCATTGTGGCGGTAATAATTAGTAGAAGTGGTTCTAAACGGTGATGAAAATGATGAGCGGTGAATGAAATGGTATATGCCCTATTAGCGAGATATGACATAATCTATTTCACAAAAATTTCAAAATTTTATACCAAAATCAGTGTAAATTTCATCCGTTGGATCCTGCTTGCATCTTATTTAACAAATATTATTAATGGTTGCAATAAATAAAAAATACGTGCTCTACAATATTAATTTTTAGATAAGTAAATATTTGTTTGTGTACGAGTGAGGACTTTTATGTTCAATTTTTTAGATCCAAATATATTAAGTGTTTAATATAGTTGATAAATGGAAATTATAAAAATGTAATTTATTTGATGGAAATTTAAAACAAAAATTACGATATGATGCTATTTTAAAATGCATTTATCCTGATTAAATTATTAATTATTTATTTTTTCAATATTTTATTTTTGTATTTGGTAATTTATTTAGATAGATAGATTTCAAAATTATAACACACGCAAAATTGGTCTGTTCGCAGACCATAAATAATAAAACAAAAAAAAAAAAATAATTGAAACCATCATTCATAATTCTTTAATCAACAAATCTTTATATCAAAATCACGGTAGCTTGATTACTTATAGATTAAATTTAATACTAAATTGACTAGTCTGTCCACCCATTTGGGACGTTTAAAACAAAACAAAAAGAAACAGAAATGGATCACTCTTGATGAAATACCAATTATTTTTCAATCACGTTTAGATCATCTCCCCAATATTCACATTATTCAAACCCATTTTTTTTTTCATTATATACAAATTAATATTTTATATACCTATGTACATACGTATCTGAAATTTTGATTGAAAAATACCGATTCTAGTTTTAAATAAGTTCCTCCTTATGATGATGAAGGAAAATTTATTTGAAATTTATTTATTTTCATCATACGTACAATCATCGTCATCACCATCATCATCATTATCATCATCATCATTCATCGGATGTCAAAAATTATCAAAATCTGATCGACGTGGTAATCACGTTTTATAAGCTTTCAATGTTCGACTAAGTCAGAATTTTGTTTTTGTTTTACAGTGGTCAGTTGTAGAATTAACTAGACAGGTTCTTGTTTTGTAATCCGGCAACATATATATACAAATACATATTTAATTGGGAAACAAAATTTATATGTATATACATATTAATTGTTTTTTTTTTTATTTTCAAAGGTATATGATCTAAGACATCAACGTTTTAAGTTGTATTAATAGTGTTGTCACAAATAACGATCTTACAATGTTTGGTATGATGAATAATAATAAATTAAAACACGGTACTTCAACAAACATTTACAAAAACAACTAATAATACACAAAAATATATGTAAAACCAAAGTAATGAAAAATAAAATTAAAAACACGCAATTTTTAAAATAATAATAAACAAAAAAAAAAAAAAATTGATCATCGGATGGAAATGAAGGTGGACAGACAGTCACAAAAACGTGTTTAAATTATTAATAATAAAACAAAACATAAAAAAAAAAAATTTACATAAATATTTAATGAGAAATTTAAAAGAGGTCGCCTTCAGAGATATATGAATATTTTGAAAAGTTGTTCATCATCGTTATTATATTATATCCTTGTGCTCCTGTGGGGCGCATAAAACCAAAGTATCAACTAAACTTATTCATACAGTTTCAATTTTCTGGAAACGCTTTTGTTTCTAAAATTTATTTTCCACATCCACTCTCTCGTCGTATTTCTTTTCACAATATCTTAAGTGGTTATATTAACAAAAAATTAGTCCTAGTCCTATTATGGTTGAATATTAAAATCTATACTTTAGGCTTTCAATATTTATTTAAAATTTTTTTTTTAACATGTGGAAACTAAGAACTACATTATACTACATTATAGCCTTATCGTTTTTACATTACTTACAAAATTTGCTCCCTTTGCTCTCTTAAATGTTAATTTATTAATCGAATCTGACTTCAAAACATCTCTTTTGATAATCATCATTTTAATTTTCATGATGTTTGATTTGATATTTTGAGATAGCAAATTGTTGATGTCGATACTGATGTATCCTGTAGGTATACACATTTTTCATTCAAACCGGTTTGCAAATTTAGATGAAAACATTCATCTCGTATCTATGCTCCTATATAATTATTATTAACTTCTACTAACTTTAATTTTTTATTTTTTTATTTTTTTGGTTGTGGTTTTTGGTTAAATTTCAATGGTGGCATACTTTGCTACTGTAACTTATACGTGACGAATTACGCCTTCTTATATTGATTTGGAAATTTAATCAACGAAAAGAAAAATTTATAATTGGTGATGATGTTGAGTTTGTATAGTTCGAATGCATAAAATTAAAAAAAATTTAATTCATTAAAACTTTGGAATGAATTTCCTTTAATTAATTAAAATGTTAATGGTGAATTATGATAAATAAAAGGCTGCCACCTTTTAAAAATACATAACTTCATAATATAGAAAGGTTCACAGTAAAAAATATGACCTAAAACGTCTATTTAAAGAATTTTTTTTTATATCTTTGTATAGTTTAAGATTATATGATTACAAAGTGTAGTTTTCGTGCAAAAATATGTACTCATTCATAACTTTCATCTTAAACTCATCTATATTTTCAACATAACAACATTATTTTGATTTTAAATTTGCAGTAGTAAATTACGATATCTATACCAAATCAGAAATGGTTTGAAAAAGTATTTTATTTCAACTAAGTATTTCTTACGAATAAGTATAGCAAACATAAATATAAGACACATATGACATAGATCTGAGCACGCTCCGACTCAAATGAGCACGATTTGAGCAGTCCATGTACAAATACGCTCTGAACACTCAGATTTAGTAAAAAAAAAATCACGATTTGAGTAAACTGTCATTTTTATTTGATTGGTGTCAATAATCAAATTGTCAAACGTTCAAATTGTCAAAAATCGAATTTAAACTTTAAATTTTGAAATTTACAAACAAAATGTTTCAGTTTTTCACAGTAATTAGAGAAGCTTTCAATTTACTTTTCAATGAAAGTTATTTAGAAGATGACATATCTGAAAGTAATGGTGATGTGCAAATAATAAAAAATCAGGATAATGCCGAAAATATAGGGCCAAGGGTTTCCAATAAAAGCTTTAAATCGCACTTTAGAATAAATACCGAGGGTTTCCAAAGCTTTTGTAACGAAATACTACTAAACTATTCTAGAAAAAATTTTCTTTATTAAGTCTATTAAGAGGAGCGTTGAGTTTTTACTCCACTTAAACACTAAAATTGAATAATCAAAAAATATTTATTTTTAATCAAATATTAATTATTTACCACCACAGCACAACTTATATCGTCGTCGATTATTTCTTAAATTCTAAAAATCATTTTGTTGTTTTTTTAATGGTTTACTTTCAAAAATATTTATTTTTAATTTTACTCGCATCACAATCTAAATCGCATAGTAGCGTCATCTATTTTGATTTAAAATAAAAATCACTTTTTGACATTTAATATTCAAACGCTCTTCGATTTGTCAATTCAAATCGAGCGCTCTCTAAGCGCAGAAAAAAATACGGGTTTCAAGCTCTGAACGCTTTTAGCAAAAAAAAATACAAACTTTTTTATTGACGTTCCTGCTATGCTCTGAATTAAAAACCGAAAACGCCCATAAAAATTACTCATTTGAAATATAACTAGTATTGGCCCGCTTTGCGAAATTCGACTAAGTTTGCTAAAAAATCATACTCAATTTCATTATAAAGTGTTTTAAGCCATTTCAATTTATCATAGACACTATATATTTGTTTTTTATTGATTTATCTTGTACAACAACCCTCGTACGTAATAATTTATTTAAAAAGGGGTATTGTTACGGCAATGTGGTAAATTGAAATGTTTGTATTTTAAAAATAACTAATGCATGGGCTGAAATTTTAAATCGAAATTTTTAATTGAAAATTTATAAATTTAAAAAAATATTTAGATTCGCTACGTCTCATTTTAAATATCTAGTAAATGATCTAGAAAGAATAATAATAGTGAAATCGGTTGTGAGATGGTTCAGATATTTGTACCGTACTTTTTTCAATATTTACAGATTAAATATATATATAAACGGGATAAAGAATCGGCAAATAATAAGGGATCGTATCAAATATTCTAAAGTTACAAAATACTTATTTTTTTTAAATTTTGATTTTGCATAATTGTGAGACTACAATATTTTGAGTTATGCTTTTTCCGGAAAATTCGGTATATCAGAATTTCGAAAATTAAAAACAATTAAAAATCGAAATTTTGATTTAAAACAAAATTTTAAAAAAAGTTTAAATATTGTAAAAAACAATGTTTTTTATTTTGTTTTTATTAAAATGACTTTTTTTATGCATTTTTTATGTTAATTTCAAATTTATATTCTGTAAACAAAATTTTCAGAACTAATTTTCAAATTAAATTTTTGTATTATAAAGCAAAAAGTGGTTTTTATAATACTTTATAAATAATTTCTCTTATTTATATAAAAAGCTATATTCTTTTAATTTTTTTTAAATATTTTTAAACTTTTTATTTTTTAAAACTTTTTTTAAAAATATATTTTTAAAAAAAAAACAATATTTACACAAATTTAAATGTCAAGTGAAAACTAATTGTTATCCGTAGTGTTAATACCTTCTATAACATGTTATCCGAGCTCGATAACATGTTTGTACATCCTATAGTGTGAATAGAATATAACTATTTTTTTTTTTATAAATTCTAAGTAACAGGGACTAGCTATAATGTAAACGTTTAAAAATAACTTCTTCTATTATTTACGTGCAGCCGTGCCGTACTTTAAAACTCGATGAGAAAAATCTAGTTAGACGGTGCGGTGCAGTTTCGTTTCGAAAGAATGATTTGTAATTTCCGTTTAAAAGTTAATCTTTAAATTTATGATTACTTTTCGGTTTTTTCTTAGATTTTTTCATACATAAAAAAGTATATATATATATATATATATATATATATATATAACTATGATATTAAAGTTTTTATACCTAAAATATAAATTCTAGCCGCTTTGGAGCCGGCCATTCAATATAGTAATTTTATTTTATTAAAATCTTAGTTTTTTTTATTGTTGTTTTTGTTTATTTTTTTTTTTGTCCTATACTTGTGTTATTAATCCTTTATGAAACACTTAATAACACATTTAGTAGTTGAGTTGAGTTGGAAAAGAAGTTAAAATGTGACTTGCAGAAATTATGTTTTGATTTTTGATTCATGAATTCAATCACTTAGGAAATAATGTTGAAAAAGAAATAAATCCAACAATTTCAATATGATATTTTTAAGTACAAGCGTATTTCTCTCTCCTCTTGATAGTTAAATTTCAGAAATGCAAAAACAAAAAAAGGAATAACGATACTTAAATATGATTTTTATGTGCAAGTTATGGGAGACAAAGTTATTTGTGTAAATTTTTTTTTTTTTTTTTTTGTAAAATTCAGTAGTTAAATTTTCTTATAATTAATGTACAAAAATAAAATAAAAAAAAATTTTATTAGAAAATGATTCACTGCCTTTTTCATTTCCATTCCATTCTTTTCGTTTTATAGTTTTGGAAATCGCGTCTTATATAAGAAAGAAAAATTAGATTCACTTACTGGTCTTTAAAAACTCATTTAATATATACGATATTATATATATATACATACATTTATATATATGAACATAAAATTTTCTCATTTCAATTTTACTTTTATTATATTATTACATTATTTTTTTTTTAGCTTATAAAAAAAAAAATCGTTTTATTTTTCTTTATATTATTGTTCTTGTTGTTAAAATTATCATGATTATTGTAAAATGTATTTTTTACTAAGATTTTTACTGCCATTGTTTGAAATGTACCGACAAAAGGGAATCATCATCATCATCATTCGTTGTTGTTACTACTGTTTATATGCAAAATAGATGCAAATTGCATCTTAAAATTTATTTCGATATAAAATTATACATATATATATATATATATAGCCGATATCATTTCCATATTAACTTTGAATATATCGCGCTTTTCTAATCTCAGTTTCTTTAAAAAAAAAAATAATACGGAAAAATCACAGAATTCAATTTAATGCACTTTACTGTGCTTTGAGCACCGGCTTCATTGCATTGAGATCAGATTGAATGAAAAAAAATTACGATTACTTTTTTTTTCAAGCATTTAATGTGTAGGATAATACATTTATGTGGAACGGGTAATAAAAATAAATTTTAAATAAATGTATAGGTATAATTTTGCAAAAGAAAATGGATATTAAAAAAGGATTTTTGAATTGTTAATATTGGTCCAATCCAATATAGTTTAATATATAGTATATCTTAACGTGTTTCTGTTATAATAACGATCAGATAAGGTAAAAAACATTTGACTAAATTCTAAATTAAAAAAAAATTATTTTGTAATTTTTAATTTTACAATCTTATTCAAATATAGGTACACCACTTCTTTTAATTAGATGATGTTTATATATAGACTTATTAGAGTATTGATTGTATTACAAGGGGATTATAATATAGTCAAGATATTAAGCAAAAGATATTAAAATGTAAATTTGTTTTTAATTAAAACAAGAACTCCAATTACTTAGATGGAATTATTGTAATTAAAATATAGAAAACTGTATTGGTTAATAAGGAGAAAATCAACAAATTATCAATAAATAAAATATAAGAAATCGTAGATCGATAGCAAAAAGTCATAATGCCAAATAATAGGATAAGTAAAAGTTGCACGCATCAAACAAAAAAAAAACAACAAAATAAAAAAGTTTTGTAATTATAAATAAATATAACCAAGTATATTAAAATTGATATGGACATAAAAACATTTCTATATACAAAAAACGTAAAAACAGTTTATAACTATTCCAGTACCATGATGCATGATTATAGATTTGTAGTACGTGCAAACAACAAAAAATCAACTATCTAGTAAAACAGTGTATATGTATATTGCAGGCTAAATACAAATTTCAATAAAATATATTCCCAAAATTCTGTTTTTAAATTGGAAAAATAATAAAATTGTTTTGAAAATATTCTGTAAAACTCCTTAAATTTTCATTTATCAAAGAATTAAATTCAAGAGCTTTAAAACAATAAATATAATACAAAAAAAAAATTGACCAAATTTTTACTACATTCGCCAAATTGTTATTGAAATTTTTCCATTTTCCTATCTAGTGTATTTTGTGTTAGTTGTTTTTTTTTTGGGATAAAAATTACTTTTCCTACCAAAAGAAAAGATTATTCAATCGTGTACACGTTACTAGTATAAATGAGAACTCATCCAATGATATTAAATTTTGTGATCTGAATACATAACGAATAATTATTTGAAAATTTTTAGTTTTCTCTAAAAGAATATTGCTACATTCCTATTTAAATCTCATATCTTGTATCTTGTTTATATATATATATATATATATATATATTTATATATATATATATATAAATATATATATAATATTAAATTTTAGAATCCAAAATATAAAAAAAAAAATAAGTACATATGTGGTAGTTTAGACCTATTTTACAAAAATGTAATACAAAAAGCATACATACATACATACATACATGTACTATGTAATATTTGATGTACACTTAATATAAGAAGAAATGAGAAACAAGTGAAATGTAAAAATCCCTTACAAAATATTCCACTTACACGATTATAAATTCTAATTTTACGAAAACATTGAATAACAAATAAAAGTTATAAACTATCTATTAGAACTTTTTAGAAGACATACCTATATACATATATATGTATATATATACATAAATATTCTAAAATACGTTTATTGAATTTCATGGCACATTATTATTTTTCATGCAATATTTTGTTATAATTTGTTTTTTTACTATTTATTTCATATTGACTAACGGTAGTTTATTTTATCTGAAATTTTCTTGTAAGTTAAGGATCTTAAAAGTGTATAATAAAATTATTTGATATCCAAAAGTGTTCCCAAAAGAAGGCAGTATAAGACATATTTGCAATTTTAACAAATTCAAATTGATAAAAAAAAACCCCAACTAGCTTACAATTACATCAAATCAGACAAAACCAATATTAAAATTTATTAGAATCGAATGAAATACTTTGTAGTAGCAAAACTGATAAACTTGAAAATATTAAAATTTAACCTTTGTTCTATTAAAATTTTAATTTAACTAATTTTTACTCATTTCTCTTCACTCGACGAAATTTGATAAAAAATTGAATTTTTTTTTAGTTTACTCTAACTAAAAAATATTTATTGTCCTGTAATCGAATCCGTTGAGTACAGGATTTCCAATTCTGTTAAATTGGTGTTCTGCTCGACATCATCACATGAAATATGTCGCATCTCCAAATCCGATGTGCGGTTCACTACAACATAGTTTGTAGGAGAATTCTCCGTGATTTGATTGCGATTACGTCATAGGGACCTACCGTTTGTTGTCATGTTTCATGAAATATTCCGACCGGTAACCTGATCGTTCATAAGAGTAGTTAGGAATTACCACGTGAAGGTACGAGTAGAATGCGAATAAGCTGAGATAGGCTAAGTTATGTAAGCTGGATACAACGACCATAAAACGCATCACCACCCCCATTATACCCTCAAAAAGGCCTTAAAAGTGTTTTATTTGAATTTATTTTTATATTTACTTGAATTTATACACCATCGATGGGTGATTCTAAAATAGTAAAAGAGGTTAAAGGTTGTAAATTTATTTTGCATATTTAACGACGTAACGTGACTGCAGTTCTGTTATTTGAAGTAATTTGTGAAGAAAGTTGAACAGCAGAACAAAATGAAAAATTCAATGGCAACTGACTGAGACGTAAAGGATCATTATTCTTAGGATGTGCATTCAAAGCATATATTTAAAAAATCTGTTGGAGCAACATTTCAATTTATAAAAGTATTTTTTCCTCCTCCATCTTTTTTAATTAGGCAATTAATGTCTTTTTTTCAATATACATATTTCATGCTCAATTTGTGATAGGAACAGCGTTTATACCATCATTTCGGGAGTGGTAGACGTTTTATATTGATTTGACCATTCATTACTACCGACTGGCCAATTGGTGATCTGCCATTTATTTTTACATTATTTATATTTTGAATTTTGATGTGGTTTAGATGGCGCCGCAAAATAAGTTCGATTGAAATAACATCGACAACCAAAAATTGTTATTTCACTTTTAAATAATCGAACTTATTTCGCATTGACAGTTTAGATTAGACTATTTATTGTATTCATTGTATTTGAGTTTTAGTTCTGATTTTAATTAGTTTGTTTAATTGTAATTAATTTTTTATATTTAGTACCTATAATAAATAAATTAAATAAATTGAAAATATATATATATATATCTCTCCCATTTGTTCGTCTATTTATACTTCAATGGACAATATTTTGAATGTCTTACCTCTTAATGTGTATCCAGATATTTACCTCAGAGTTAGATTTCTGTTGTTCGCATTTTCTATTTTGAATGTGTTCGCAATTGTCTCAATAGCGTATATTGAATGTGCCGAATACAGCTTATGTATAGCATTTTTAATATAATATCAATTATAATTATATGAACGTTTTTCTCTACATACCCGATTCCCGTTGAAATCTTAGATATATCGAGAAATTGTTAATTGGGTCTGATATTTGTACCGTAATTCTCACAATTTTCAGATTGAATATTTCCAAGATTTCTAGTGTTTTGAAGATTATCTTTTACTGAGCTTTTTGCAATCAACTTATATAGCTATTAGGTTCAGGCTCTAGATAAAATAATTTTTTTCTAGAATAACTGTTTGTCAAAAAAAAAAAATATTATATTATATCCTCAAATTATAAATAATTAAAAAATTATATTGAAAAAATTAATTTCTATGTGAATATAGTTCAGAATATTAAGCGGATAGTCCTGGCAGCTAGTACTCACATTTACTGTAATTTTAATTATGGTAAATAAAGAAATAATAATCGTTCAGAATAATTTATGGAGTACATTTTGTTTCTTTCAATTTTTACCAAGGCTTTTATAATTTTGAAAATATTAAAAAAAAAAAAAAAAATTTCACTATGTACAAAATAACTAAAAATATGTCCAATATATACATATATAATGTATTTGTACTCACCTAAATAAGCCATCATAAATTTAAAATCTTCCTCATCTTTTTTTTCAAAATTCATCGCGCATTGAATTATTCTCATTCCCAAACCTCAATCATATTTCGTCCTGTTGTATTTTTTTTCTTTTTTGGTTTTTGTTTTCATGATTTAAGAACTCAATTTTCGAATAATAATATAATAACAATTTTCTATATACAATTTGAAATATAATTCTCAAAGGTAGTGCTGGAGAAGAGTTCAACACGAAACAAAAATGAAAAAAACAAACATGGTTTTTCAGCCTCCCATTTCAAATAAAAATAGGGTACAAAAAATAAGAAATCGAAAATAGTGGTCTTATATTCGCATCTTAAATTGATGAAAGAAAATTTGATATCGTTAAAAACGAAGGGGTAAAGTACACAATCCTAATTCTTATTACATATTATAAAATATACAGGGGTAGTAGTTGTGTTATATATCAAACTTTTTTTTTTTAAATACCTTGTCTCCCATTTCTTTAAATTTCCTTAAATTATTTATTTTATTTTCTATTTTCTTTCGTTTGTTTTTTTTTTTTTTTAATTTATAGCTAAAAAAGAAAATCCATTAACCGAAGCGAAACTACACGATTCTGGAAATCATCATTAAGCCTTACCTATGCTATACATGTACATATTTTCTCATGATGTAAATAGAACTGAATTCAATATTTATTTTTTATACTTCTTGTTTTGTTGTAGTTGTACTTTTCTAAAATGAAGGGATGAAAAATTAGTTTCCTTTTTTTTTTTTGCTTTAAAAAAAGGTGGTTTACAAAACTTGTTAACTTGTGTTTTATATTGTTGTGTTTCTGTACCTCATCTTATAATTTTTTTTCTTCAATTCTTACTACGATTATCGAATTACGATGAATAATGTTACCTTTTTTTACTTATTTTTTTTAACTTTTTTGTAACTAAATCTCCCTATATCAGTTAACAGTATAATATATTGAATATTACATTGATATTCTGATGAATATTATGAAAATAATGGGCTTGTGGCAGGGCACTACAGGAAGAGTGAAGAGAAAACGTATGGCTTGCAATATTTAATTTCGATTAACTGTTTCTTACCTTTATATAATGCTAAACCACCTACTTAAACCGCCCATTTCGACTTTTCTAGATTAGATTTGTTTTCTTTTTCTTCGACACTTCCTTCGTTGTTTTTTGTCTCATTTTCTTTTTAAGTAATAAAAAATAGGAAGTTAAAAAAAAGTTATTTTATTTTTTTTTGTTTTCATTTTTTTTTTTTTTTTTGTAAATGTTTCGTGTTTCATATTGACTTTATACACCTTAAGATATTTATGAATCAATAAGGGAGCATAATGAAGGGTATGTTTTGCAAGAAGGCGGAAAAGAACAATTATCGTTTTTATTGCTTGTAGAAACGGATATTAATCGATTGATATTTAATATAACTGATATTTATATCGAAATGAATATTTGTTGCACAAAGTTAAATTTTTATATTTATTTTTGTTTTTGTGCGAAATTGTATTTGTTCTTATTTTAATTAACTTTCAGTAAAATGTGATGTAAATTGGATTGACGTTTGTTAGTTTAATAAAATATTTTAAACACAAATATAAATACAAACCTACTGTTAATTTATTTTCAGATCTCGTTAATGTTAAAAACAATATTTTTCATTTAGAAATGATTTTATAAAATTTAAATCGCGGTGCTTTAGAAAGTTGTCCTTTTTTTTAAAAGTTGGCTTCAACCATATTATTTCAGGATTAATTCTATAACTTTATTTATCGGCTTTAACAAAAAATCAAAATGTAGGTATGAAATGCCATTACCCATAAACAAAACATTATTCTAAAAGTTGTTCGGATTATTTAAACCACTTTCAAATCGATGACAATTATTATGATCATAATGGATAATGTCAGTAAAATGAAAAATTTATATGACATGTTTAATAAGGCTTCAAATTGTTATTTAAATAATCCTCTTCAAAGTCTTGATTTGCATTTCCACATGTTGCATTATTTTTTTATATTTTTTATTTTGCTTTAAGTTTTTTTTCACTATGCTTGAATTCTTTTTTCTACACCGTTCCCATAAAATTTTTGGTATGCACTACGACAAAACAAAAAAGAATAAAAAAGAAACTATAAAATTTCCGACCAATACACTAAAAATATTGAAAATGAAGCTGAATTTCAAAGTGCATTCAAAACAAGACAACATGAGGCTAAAAAAATATATTAAAAAAAAACTTAGTCACGCTTACTGTAATTCTCTGGAATATGTTATAAAACTGTTCTTGCTTTTTAAATAAACCGACTTTAAGGATTTTGATTTTTTACCCAATTTCTGTTTTTTTTTGCCGAGTTTTTTTAGACACACTGATGAACAACGTATACATCCAGGCGTAAAATCGTATTCACATGAACAAAATTGTGCATATCAATATTAGCAAATTGCATAATATAAAGTGCATAATATGTGAAACATTACACTTTTTTTTTAATTATGTGAGTGTTGATATACCAAAGAAAAAAACAAATTTGGTGCTTCATTTAAGTAATTTTCATATATTTTGAATTTTTGTTTCATGTATGTTTTAGGTATACGTTTTATTATTTCATAACGTACTTTAAGATGAATTTTACTTTCAAATGACTTATCTAAATTGCACATGCTGCTGTACCGAATAGTAGCGCTTACATTAATTCATATTTTAATGGCCTAACGTTGATGCTAATAAATATTACAGCTAACTACTCCCTAATCATTAAAACAAATTAGTTTAGCAACATATAATTTTCATATTTTTAGCAATATCATAATTGAAAACTTAATTTGATTATGAAACAAAGGCGGCTACATATGGGTCGGTGCATCACGAACCGCATGAAATTTTCTCCACAAAGTTTAAAAGCGCATCATTCGTCTTATCGACAACCTTAATGTGACATTCTCCCTTGTACTACTTTAAAATGATCGTATTGTTGTAGCATGATCCCTATTTTATAGATATCTGCTTAATCTAAACAAGAAAATAAATAAATAAATATATCGTAGGCTTAATAGGTATTGTTCGTACTTGTTCAGACGAAATAAAACGAATTGAGCATTTCCGCAATACAAATTTCTGGGTGACTCAAAACTTGCTATAGAAATTCGTTTATAGTCAAATTTTCTTGAATGTAGAACCATACACCAACAAACGTGTTTCCGCAATTCAAAACATTACCCATATGATAATCTATAAAAGTTGTTCAAGAGTAACAAATTTATTTAAAATGTCCCTACTGATCAAAGGAACATTTTTTCTTTCCCCAATCCTCAATTAGTCCAAGCTCTTTTGTGTATCTTTTGAAACGTAATGTTGGACTTAAGTTAGGTAAAAAAATCAATTCATTTAAATCAAAGATAATTATGGAAAAAGTCAAGTCAGACTTAATGGGAATATAATTTAAGTTAATGGAACTTAATCGGGAAATATGAATAAATGAAGTATTAATTCTAGCTAATCTAATATAAAATTAATAAAAAAATCATTATCAATTATTGAATTTCGATTGATATTTTGCAATCAAAACTATTCAACAATAAAGTTTAAAATGTTTTATCCATCCAAAGAAGTTAAAAATTAGAATTTAAGAAAAATATTTAATATTTAAAATTTAAAGATTTTTTGTTGAATATTTTTAATCCAAAATGAATCCAAAAAAATATTTACTATTTAAGTGTAAATAAAAAACTTGAGGCTTTACAAAAAATTTGGACAAAAAATTTTTAACAATTTAAAATTCCAAGTGAAAATTTTCCTTTGATCAATGCATTTTCAAATATTATTGGCTTTTCAAATGACACTTCTAAAAACAAAAAATATCAGACTTAAAGAAGACACCGAATTAAACCAAATTATATAAGCAAAACAACAAAATGTCAAATAGATTCAAAATACGTGATAAAAATATTAAAATTATTTATTTTTCCAAACCAATTATTCAATATTTAATTTTATTCTCTCAGTTTTTTTTTTTTATTTACAAATTGAATTTTTATATCAACAAAACATAAAATAACAAAAATAAAAAAAAATAAAAAATGAATCTAAAATAAATTCTTCTCATGAACTGGACATTTTTTCTTTTCAAATAAAAGAAAGAAAAAAAAAAAAAACAAAGACAAACCAAAAAGTTTTTGAATTCGCAGGAACTCTCATCCGGGTTGATTTTTTATGATATTTTTCATATTCGTTTGATTTTTTCTGAGATTTGTGTAAAATCAATTTTATGAAAATATCTTCAAAAATTTTATTTCTAAAAATTCAATTGAATATCTATACAGATTTAATAATATTTTATTTAAAAAGTGATATCGAACAAAAAAAAAAATTACTTGTCCGCTCCTATTAAAATTTTATTAATTTAAAAAAAAAAAAAACAAATTAAGAGAAACTATTAAAAATTCACCTTTAATAGTTCGATTTATTGCAAGATTTAACAAATTCCTCATCCAATTCTAAAAAAAAAAAATCGTTAAAAATTAACCACATCAAAAATTAAGTTCTTTATATATATCTATAGATAGGTATAGGCATATATAGGAGACTAAGAATCAGGTATTAAATTTTAGTACTCAACTTACACAACTTACTTATAATATTTAAATACCTTGAACTCGTTTTTCTACTAAATTATTAATTTTTTTTTATTGAAATTCTTAAATATTTATCAATCATTAAATTCAAAAACAAAAAAGGCTAATAATATAAATTAAATGTTTATCTACAACTATAGGGTAATTCTGATATATTGTTATTGTATTTCATTTTTTTAACATTTTTCTTTTAACGGTATAGCCTTGGATGAAGTTCAATCTTAAATTGTTTTCATTTTGTTTTTTTTATATTCGACATGTTAAAGAAATATTTATGAAATTGACTAAAACAATGCTATTTAGCTCAAACAGTTAACAATTTAATATTACATCACAATTAAATTAAAATATATCAGACATCAGATTATTAGACCAAGAAAAAAAAAACATTTATAAGAAGAAATTTCCAATTTAAAAAAAAATTATATTTTATACCTCCGTCAATTTAACAAAGTCAACAGCACAGTGCAATTATTTACAATAATGAAACATTCATAAATTTCTTATATTATTATATTTAATCTGTAAATTGAAAAAAATTACGGTACATTCAAAAATCTGACCACATTTAAGGACCGCTTTTCATTATTACTCTTTAAAATGATAGATATGTAAAAGGAGACATAGCGAAATTAAATATTGTTTAAAAACATTTTAATTTTCAATTAAAAATTTCAATTTAAAATTTCAGTAGAAAACGGCAATTAGAAAACGGAAACAAAGGTTTATAATGTCGACCGGCAGGAGTTGTAAATGTAAACCTGTAAGCGAAACTTCCTTTTTATCTATCTTCTTTTTCGATATCTGACCATCGGACGTGGAAACATCAGCTAAGTCAATTGTTAAAATTATTAATATTACATTTTGAATTATATTAAACTGAAATCATTAACATAGAATTAAATAAAACATTGTCATTATAATTCCTTAAATTGCCTTCTAAATATTATTGCTGTTGTTATTATTTAATATTCAGTATTTCCCACATTTTTCTTTTAAAAAAACATACATTTAGTTTTATTAGAGTTAATGGTTACCTTATATTTTTCCATCTACTCTTATCAAGGTCTGAACACTATTCATGGTTTCTTCTAATTCTTCCAGGAAAAGTTCCGTATAAACATACATACATAGATTTTGAAACTAAATTTAATTTGAGTTTTCTTTAAATAAATTTTTACGTATGCGGTTGTTGTCTAAAATAAATCAATAAAAATATATTATATAGTTTAGTGTAGTAATCATGTACATGCGAATTAAGTTAAAAAAACATATCAAAATATTTTATGGGTCTTCAAGAAAAAAATTGAAGTAATGAAAAAAAAATCTATAATTAAATTGAGTACGGTTTCTTATCAAACTTCCTCGAATTTCGAGCGGGGGAATACTAATTTATTATTAATCCTTTAGTTCAAATAAAGTTATATATAAACTTTTAAAAAAATAATTATGAAGTCTCAATATGTTATAATTACATAGTAAAACTTGATCAATATTTCAAAAAACTATATATGGCACCGTGTGCACTAAAGGGTTAACTTATAATATTTTATTAATATCCATAATTTGCTCTATGGAATTGTTAGAGTGAATTTGTTTAGAATTGGAGAGGAGGGTACCTTTTACAATTTGAAAATCTAGTAAAATGTCAGCTATATGCTATCTCCTTTCACAGAGATTTCCGATAGATAAGATTTAGTCATACAGTGGCAGTTTTATAGTTATTTCAAAGAATAGTGCTAATCTCAAAATATTTTTTTAAAATTATTTTTCCTTTCTATATATATACATCATAAATTGTAAACCGAGCCTAACACCAACAATCACGATGGGGGTCTAACGAGATATTTATATAGTGATTTTAGAATGTTAAGGTCGCTAAACTTTTTTAAACAATGTTTTATAAAACTTAATGTTTAATTTTTATTTTTATTATAATTGTATTAAAGTAATTGTTTTCGTTATGGTCATAATGTGAATGATGCACATTCATTTGATTAGATTCATTATGGAGCTTAAATGATAATTTATCAAATAAATCTTTTCTGAAAGTTTTGTTATTTAGAGTGTATTTAAGGGTAAATGGCTGGGTTAAACATTTTTTAAATCATTTCAAAGCATTTTTTAATGATGTTATTTTTTTTAAATTTTCAGAGCGTAGTTCAAAACGCTATGCGAAGTCATAAAGATCACATTGTTCGCAACAATAATAAATAAAGTTTAAAGTGACTGCATTGAAAACCTTTGTATATGAATGATGGTGTAAATGGGAAGCGGTGTAGCATAGTGTAGTTAGATATGCCAGTATTATAGTTAGATATTAATCGACCCTGTTTACAATAAATGTGTGTACATGATATATATATACATAATTAAACAATCTATATTGTACTACATGTACGTTTTTAGTCTAACTTTAACTTAAGCGTTTCACATTTATTTACTTTTACTATTTTGAAATTTTTTACAAAAAATTAAATAAATCCTTTTTAATTTTCTCTACTTTTCAGGATTGTTTTTCCTAAAAATATATTTAACTATTTTATCCCTCGCTCCACATATTTATAGGACATAAAATATGTAAAGTTTTTCAAAGTCATTTATTTAATTTTTTTTTAATTTCTCATACATTCATACAAATTTTAAGAATGTAACTTACCCTTATTTATCATATCTTACCAAAGGTGTTATAAACATAATAACAATTAATAGTAATAATTATTTTATTGAAATAAATATTTAGTGCGGGATCAATTTTTCTGTTAATAAATAAAATTTTCATCGTAAATAACAGAAAAAAAAAATAACAATAAAAACCAAATTAAAACATCGAATATCGCGCATATTAAAATTCAACCAATATCTATGACAAAAAAAAAAGAAAAAAAAAGAAAATTAATAAACACCAGAAAGAGATGAAAATACAAAAATTTACAGTTTTATTGAGATCGAAATATATTTAGTCAAACAATAAAATTATTTTAATCTAAAAAGCTATAAAAAATATTTTTATAGCCGCATTACATGGTGTCCTCATAAAACTCACATATAATATAGGTAAATTTTGTTGTTATTGTTTTGCCTTTTCTGATTTTGATGTTACCCCAAAAGAAATTCTTAATTCAGATTTGTTTTGTCTCGTGGTCGTCTTAAGAGATATTTTTATTATTTATTTATATTTTTTTATGTTCTTTTTCTTTGTATTTTTAATTTTAATTTTATTTATTTTTTTTTTTCTTTTTTTTGCATTTTTGTTGGTAAAAAAATTATGTTTTCTAAATGGCTATAAAAATTTTTTACGACTTTGATGGGTTAAATGGATTGTCGCTTTTAGTAAATAAAATGAGTGAATGAGTGAGTGGTGAATGAGTGAATGAGTGAATAAGTAGTTTGGTTTTTTAGTAAGTATGTTGTATACTGTGACAGCTTCTGAGTTTCTCGCCTGTTGCATGCGATACATTACTAATTTTATTTAGTACGTACCCGATCTATATATGTATATATATATATGTATGAACTACCTCTATAAAGTTATTTATAGGAGTATATATAGGAGTATTTTAGGAGTCTATAAAACATAGATATGAATGAATGAATTTTTACGATTTTATTTTATTGTTTTTTGTTTTTCTGATGGCATTTCTTGTTTTTTTTTCGGAGTTTTGGTGAAGTACCACTAAAATGTGTGAAGTCAGCTTTTTACGACTTTTTCTGGCTGATGAGGAAAAAAATGAAAAAGCGCGGGAGAATTTTAAGATGTTCATAATAATAATAACATTGGAGATTGTAATAATCAGTTTTTGAGATGATTTCAAGTATTTTTGACAAAAAAAAAAAAAACAAAAGTGACTCAAAAAATTTTGTGAATTAAAATTTTATTAGATTTTAAATTTTTTTTTTATTATATTGAAAAAATTTAGTTTTTTAACCAGTTATATATATATATGTAATATTATAAATATTAATATTTGTTTTTGGCCATAAAACAATTAAATTTAAATTAAAATATTAAATTGAAATTTTTTAATTCAGTTGTGGTAGTCGTAGTGATAATATTTTATTGTAATCTAATCTTGTATAATCTTACATACACGAATTAAGTTATAAACATATCAAAATAATCATATTTTGGGGGTCTTCAATTAATAAAATTCAAACAATTTACTTATATGAAGTTCGAGTAAGTACTTGAACTATTTATTGTAACAAGTTTTAAGCCCAAGTTTTATGAATGAATAAAATTAAATCTGAATTTTTGGAATTTAAATATTTAACAAATGGAATTAATAATTTAAAAATTAGAAAACTTTCAATCAAAATATTTATTGCTATACTTATTATCTTAATCTCATTTATTTTACTGTCCAAACATTATTAAAATAATGGTGTTATTAAGTGAATTAAAAAATTAATAAATTGTTTATCTGATTTCACGTGGACATTAACCAAAAATAAAAACAATAATCATCTAATTGTTATTCGTCTGGATTTTGCTTCAAATATTTTTCAATTTTATTTTGTAAAAAATTAAATTACAAAATAAAAAAAAATGCCACACACGGAACGTTAGCCCCTAAGAGTTCTCCTCATAAGAATTATTCACATAATACAATAGATCAAACTAAATAATATACAAAGCACGTAAGCATTGTTTAAAAAAAGCAAAAAATACTCAAAAAAAAAAAAAAAACAAAAAAAAACAAATAAAAAAACAATTTTGTTATACCCAAATTAGGTGACGTGATCTGAAAATTAAAAGATGTATTTTTTTTTTAATAAATTAATAAAAAACAAGAAACAATGAAAAGTTATTTTCCCAAATTGTGGCTTAATGAGCGCGGTATTTAAATAATTTTATTTTATTTTATTTTGTGTTATTTTATTTTCTACATTATGATATAAATTAAAACAGAATTGGTGATTAAATAAATAAAGAAAATAGTTCAAATAATTATAATTATTATTTTAATATTCAAATGTAATAAAAGATAATTTAAAATTATTAATGTTAAAAAAATGAAATAACTTTGACAATAATTTGATACTAAAACAAATTTTTTTATTCGAAAAATTTTGAGTTAACTTTGAGTGAAAAAATTAATATACATATATATACCTACATATATTTTAAAATTGAATTGTATTGTCAACTAAATACAACGGATTTATTACAGTTATAAAATGAATATTATTTCGGTTTATTTTCGGTTTCACTTTATTTTAAATTTTTGTATAGTCATTATTTAAATTTTGTTACCGGGTTATATTTTATAAAAATTTGTTTTCTAACGTTAGAAAACCTGATGTTTCCATGTTTCTCCATGTTTGCCCAATATAAATTTTGTTGCAATGACTGCAAGTGATTTTATATATACCAGATTTTTCCATTTGATCGACTGGGTTTTTATTTGAACCTAGAACCGGAAAAATTCCTGAAGAGAGGGACATTTGAAAAAGCATGGTTAAGGGTTGTGTTAGCGTGTCAATGTATTTTTTTAGAACTATTGGAGGTAAACCATCAGGCCCGGAAGAGTAATCATTCTTTAATTTGTTAATTTTGTAATGAACATCTTCATAATCGATATTGATCGACATTAGTGTGATTTGAGGAGAGTTACTTAGATAACTGAAATAGTCAGAGTCGGGCACGAAATTATTATCAGTTGAAGGCTTGACTAAAGAAGTTTGCAAATAGGTTTGATATAACCTTGGAATCGTTAACGGAATTGTTTGCGTGTTTGAAAGTCATGGGATAGCCATCTGATTTCTTTTTTGAGTTAATAAAATGCCAAAACCGCTTAGGATCTAATATTAAATCAAATTTCATTTTGACTATGTACTCATCGTAAAGACTTGTACATAGTTCAGAAAATTCGGAGAACGCACTAAGATATCGGTTATAATCAATTGGATCTCTTGACGATAGAAATTTTTTCCATAATTTATTTCTTCGATTGCGTAGGGTTCGAAGATGTTTGTTGTACCAGGGTCAAAATCGGCACTTCGAAAATTGAATTTGTAGGTATTTTCAGAATCTACATTATCATTACCATTCTCAAAAGAAAAAAACAGAGATAAAGGAGGATGGTATAGATCGATTTTAGAAAGAGTGTGTTCACTAGTCTCTACCAGACAGTTGTTTGCGTTACTTGAGAAAATCAGATCCAGTTGTCTATTTAAGTTATTTTTTACCCAACTGATCTGATGGAGGCCACAAGCAGTAAGTCTGTCGACAAAAACAGTTTCTTTTAAAGATGACACATTACCCGCAATATAATGTGTTTCATCTTCTGATTGGGTCCACTGTAAATCAGGTAGATTGAAATCACCAAAAACAATAATGTCGTCGAGACCATCTGCAGAATTACTAACAGAATAACATATACCATATCTAACCCATGTTTTTTTAATTTCGCTATGAGTGGGAACGAAATCCTACTAAATATTCTGTAGATCTCTAGTTCTAGAGATGTTCTTGTCTTGGTTTACAGTAAATCTAAGAATGATAGTTGACCTTCTGTAAACTGTATATTCCTGTGAGGTCCGTTAGAGTATAGTTAGTGTTGGTTCTAAGTCCCTTTCCCTTAATTACAGGAAAAATATCATCTACGTATCTCTTCGAAAATCTTGGTAACCGTTCTTCTGCTGCTCAATCTGACTCTAATTTGGCCATGAAAATTTCAACGATGAATCTTATATATATTGTTATATAATTTTTCTGTTGTCAAAGAATACGGGGACAGACATTTAAGGTGGCAAGCCACGATAAAAAAAAATGTATTTTATTGAAGGTTTGGCCGATCCGTATATTCATGCTTTAACGTTTTGTTTATTTTACTACTTCTCCTAAGTAGGTGTAAATAATTATAATTTCTTCTTACGGAGCGGGGTTTGAACGGATATTTAAAACTGTTCTTGTTTTTTTTTTTTAGAAAACTGTGAAAGTTCTTTATTTTACCAATTTTAATTTTTTATAACGAACGATGGCAAAATAACTTCATTTCTACATTAAAGAATTTAATTGTTGCCAGGTTTCCGTTAACTAATCATTTTTCATATTTCTAATATTGGATTGCAAATATCGATATTTTGGAAGCAACATACTTCCTTCATCAGTGCTTGTGACTAGCTATTGACTAACTATTAATTTATAGATTTTTCTTTGCAATATATTTTTTAAAATTTTTCTAGATCTTATTTTTCAGGATTTTTAGTCATTAAAAATGTTTGTTTTTAAGATTCTTGTTTTCAAATTTTTTCACTACTCGTATTTTTAGACGGGACTCCTTTATTTGATAATTTAATTCCTAGCATATTTTGTATTTTTATATAATTCCGAATTCTAAGATCATGCATATATCTTCTATTATGCCATTATATTCCATTTATGGCTTTTAAGATAATGTCCTGTTGTCACTTCAGATTTCGGTTCAGTTATATTGGATTGGGAATTAATTTTATCTAAAATTAATATCTAGTGAACCAAAAAATAGAACATTTTTTATCTATATTATAGTGCTATCCAATATTCTGAACTAAATGTGTTAGCCCAATTGCTTAATCTTGTTGTTACATTTTACGATCTACGTGCTCAAATAGAAAATCAAAATATGACATGTTATGCAGATTGTCAATCTTGAATATTAGATAACAATTTAATTCCAAAAACTTTGTTTTCCTGAACCAAGATCCATACGAGTATGTATGTTTGTTGTTGGTACTGTTTACCAAATTTGATTTTAATTTTTTTTATAAAATTTTCAATGAATCTAAAATGTAGTATATATAGTACCTTTTGAGGTATCTGAGAAAATTGACTTAAAAACATTTTTCCCTCAAAATTTTTTTTCGTCAAAATTTTAACCATATAAGCGGAAATGGGTTAAAAGATTAAAACAAAAAGAAAATTTCTCCATGATCAAAATATTATTTTGCGAATTTGCATTTTCATTAAAAATATAATTCGAACACATATAGTTATTTCATTATATATTTAATTTTCAATATATGTATGTAAAAGATTATATGCATACATATACATAATTATTATTATATACAAATATTGGTGGATCCATACCCAGAGTAAAAATAATATATCAACAACAATTCCATTTATTTAGATAATTTTTGTTATGATAAAAACATATCGATGATTATGATGATCATGATGATTATTATAATGATGATTCTAATATTAATGATAATTCTAATGATAATATTAAATATTATTTATCGCATATAAGCACTCATTTATATTTTGTATATATAAAAGGTTATTTTTATTCGTCCATTTAATTTTTTCAGATTTATCCTTGAAATTCCTTAGTAAATTTAAAACAGGACCATTTTGGAAAAGTTGGAAAAGAGATAAAAAGCAAATAAATTAAAAATTTATGGAGGCAATATAAGAGGCAAACCTATATAAAAAATACAAATTTTAGATTTCAAATATAATAATGTATAATTGTATCAATTTAAAGTGATAACACAGTATAATTTAAGAATTTAATATTTAAGATTTAGAAAAATTCCTATTTATAATGCCTTAGAGTTTTTCTTTCATTTAGAAATTACTTCCTGGTAAATACATACATACATGTATTACTTTAATCAATTCATTTTATACTTATTATGTTATATACAATTTCATTAACATGAATAAGGGTGTCCCTTATTTGAATGACATTTCGATTTCCTTATATATTTGTAAGTTAGTTTTAATGTTTTTTATATGAAAAAATCCAGAAAAAGCACCTCCATATTCAATATGCTTTAATATCTATTTATATCTCTCTGTATATAATGTTTTGTTTTTTTTTTTTCTTTTAGAGAGAATAACCTTATTTGGCCCCTATTGCTTTTTTTCTTATTTTGATTGAAATTTCAGTTCGATTACATTTGGTATATAAATTAATGATGAAAATTTGTTTCACCTACCATTTTCCGTTTTCAATGATTTATGTACCTACTTAATTATGTGCTTATATACTTGATTTGATTTTTATTTAAAAATTTACATGATTTTGACTAGATCTCACTATCAAATAAAAACGATGGATATTAGAAAAATTAAATAAATATTAAAACTCTAGGTATGTTTTACAGTTTTATTAAATATTTTAATCGATTTCGGTTATTACATCATCATCAGAAGACTGAACTTAAATGGTACAATTTCAAAGATTTTCCCACTAAACGTAGCTTCTTTGACTGAAAATTAAAATTTTATAAAAATAAATTTAAAGTTTTCTTTTACACTATGGTGAGATAAACTAGGATATTTAACAGTTAAATAAATAGTCCAGCGCCAATTCTTTCATTTCTATACATTTAAAAAGAGCTATACTTAAAGTGATTAGAAAATTGACTGAAAAATAATTCAAAAAATTTAAAGTTGAAAAATTTTACGGACACCCTAGTACACATGCATATTATAATATTTAAAGATGTTTAATAAAATGTAACCTGAAAAATAATTCATTTAATAATTTATTCTGTTTGCACAATTTTCATTTTATTTCAATCCTACAATATTAAAACCCCATATATATGTATTTTTATATAACCATATCTACATTGTATTAAAATGGCTATATAATGTAGATATTTGTATATTTACCTATCTGTATACAGATTTCGTCATTTTTATACAAAAAATGGTAAACTACCTTCATCTATTTCCATAACATAACAATTCTAGAAAAAAAAAGTGAAAAATATGAAAAATAAGATAAAAACAAAAACAGAAGAAAGTCCTTAAAAAGGACCTGATGTGTTTTTTTTTTTGTATTTTTTGTACATTAGTTTTTGCTTTGTTCTTTCAATATTTTTTTATTGTAGATCTACTTTATGCTAGGTAGCATATAATAAAAAGTACTTATAAGCCACATTTTCTATATATATATATTTTTTTTCAATTTCTTTATTTCAATTTGCTTCGGAAAAACAAAAAAAAAACAGAAAAAAAACAATAAAAAAACATTTCATATTAATTTTTTTTCTTTTATTTCTTCTTTAAAATTAGAAAACAAAAAACGAAAAAAAAAAGAAAATTCAAACTTATTTCTATATACAGACAAACAACTTAATTCATCTTACTACTAGGATTCGATGATTTTAAGCGTCTGCGCTATGTAGAAACCAATCGTATTAAAGCACCCCATTTCAAAAGGAGGCAAAAAAAAAAATTTAAAACAAAAAAATCCGTCGTTGTCGTATTCTTCGTCTTCACCAAAACAATACCAACAACAAACAACAAAAAAGTTCTCCGAAAATGTTTTTTTTTACCCTGTCAGTTTTCTTTCTAGAATAAAAAAAAAATGATTTTTTACTTGTCTTTTTCACTGTGTATACATTCAATTAATTCGCTGTAGTAGCTGTATACATTTATAAACATACATATATATTATATGAATTTAAATACATATAAACATATTACATTTTAATAAATTCATACGATTATATATATATATTTATACCTACCTTTATTAAATATGCAGAGTAGGTTTCACCTCAGTGGGATTTTCTAAAACTTTTCATTTTAACCATCCGTCGTCCGTATACAAAAACTACTCATCCATTAGAAATATCTCACCGTTGATGAAATATTTTTTTAGATTTATTATTTTACTAATACCACAGTAAAAATAAAAAGGACCAAAACACTCTTAAAGAGAGTATGTATATAATATATATAACATACAATAAAAACAACAACAACAACAACATAAAATGAAGAAATAATCAAACCAAAAAAAGCAATAACAAACATCTTTTCAGCTCCATAAAATTACTTTTAATATTTATTTTTATTTTGTTTCCTCATATATTCTAATATATTTTATAGAAAACATCCTTTTCGAAATATATATCTAGGTATATATACAGAAATATATATATATAGATACAGAAAATAAGCATGCAAAAAATAACAAAAATAAAATAAGAAATATATTAAAAACAAAAACAAAACTAAAAAACACATAAAAAATAAAAAGATTTTTTTTTTCTTTTATTTTTCGTCTATATCGTCGTTGTCGTTGTCGTCGTCATCATCATTGTTGTCGACATCTCCTTGTTGTATACTTCTCTTATATTTACTTTAAAACAGTAAAAAATTCATTTTTTTCATTGTCGTTCTTTATTTTTTCAAAAATTTCTATCTAAAAAAGGATATACGAACATGTACATATATATACATATATATATATACACATAATATAAATCCTAAAAAACAAAAAAAAAATGAATTAGAAAAATTTATATAGCTTTTATATGATTAAAGCTATATTATGTATATATAGTTTTGTTTTTCAATCTAACTATATATCATTTTCAACTACCATCATCATTATCATAATATACTTTCAATATATTCGTATATGTTTGTGTATGTACATGCTATATGATGATGAAGAGGAAGAACTAAAGAATTCCCGTTGAACTTTTTTATATATGATGAACGGATGAACTATAATGGAAAATTTCTTTTCTGCTATACTCACTCATATATTATGTACTTATAATCACTATATATATATATATATATATATATATATATCCACACATAATAATATATACCTAAGTTTATTTCTTTTCTATGTGGAAAAGCTATATAGACAATTTTCTTATATTTGTGTGTTGTTCTGAAAAAGTAAAGTACCATCAGGCCAGACGCTTTTTATTATATACGTTTTTCAACATTATCCTAAAATTGTATTTTTATTTTTTTTTTATTCCTTGTATTTCGTTTCGTTTCGTTTTTTTTTTGTTTTTTTTTTTTTGTTATTATCGAAAAAGTTTTATATAAGTGCAAATAAATCCATATCTACTATATACATTTTATACTCTAAGGATATTCTAAGGGGTTGAAAGGATCAAGGGAAATCATTCTTTTTTATATATAAATAAATTCTCATGTATTTGTGAGTGTGTGACGTATTTGTTGTTGCTATTTTTTGTTAATAAAGGTATTAAAAATGAAGAAATTTTTGTGACTATATTATCTAAAAACAAAAATAAAACACAAAATAAAGAAAATATTTTTTATATCATATTTTTTTATTTGTTTTTTTTTTTTTTTAATATTATTTTCTTTCTGCTTTTGCCACATTTTTATTTCAAACATCTGTGTTCCGACCAAAAACGAAAAATAAAAAATTAAAGTGAAATGAAATATTAAAAAAAAAAAAAAAAAAAAATTAAATAACAAAAAAGAAAAGGGATAACAGAAATAAAAGAGAAGGAATATCAAATGAAATTATGAATTAGAACGACTCCATTTGTTCAACGTATTTATATTTAGTATGGTATAAATGTGTGTGTGCATCTTTTTCAAAAGAGGATTTTATAAGGATAATGCAATATGATCCTTTTTTTCTGTTTTAATTTGGAAGACTTTATTTTTAGTAGTTTTTTTTTTTTTTTTTTTTTTTTTAAATCTGATAGGAGATTAATATTTTTTTTGTCAGTTTTTTATTTCTATTATTTTAATTATTTTAATAAATTTAATTTGATATTTTTAAATAAATTAAATATTAACAAAAACATTATTGTTACGATATGAAGTAAACAATTTGAAAATTAGAGAATTAGAAAATTGAGTATAGTGACTTATAGGAGTGTCGGTTTTGTCAATTTTTATGCAGTAGGTCAATAATATTGTATGTACATTGGAATAGATAAGCAATGTTTAAGGAATATATAGAATTTATAGAAAGATAATTTATGTTGAAAGTTTTCAATGTCTTAATGTTTCTCAAGCATATTTGGGTTTTTGTTTTTTAAATTCTTGTGTTTAATTTTTAATTAAAAGATTTAGATTTAAAATACCTGGTGATTTGCACATTAAAATTTGATGTAAAAATATATTATAAAATTATTCCATATGACATTTTCATTATAAGGAAAATCCTAAAGAAAGTCGCACTGGTAGAAGTGTGTAGACTGTTCTTATAAAGTTTATATAGTCTGGTATATTTTCAAAAGAAAAACAAATAAAATATATACAGGTATTTAATTGTATCTAATTAATAGAATTTTCATCAAGTTATTATGTATTTGTTGTTTTGCATAAGTACTTTTAATGGTTACAAGTTATACCATCAACTGATACTTTTCTTAGAACTCCACTATCAAAGGTTTTTTTTGTATTTTTTTCCAAACGAAATCTAAATTTTTACAATTACCATTTGTATATTTTCTATTCAACCCTTATACATTCCCTTCACTTCAGTAACACATATTTAGGCTTTTTCATAAACACAGTATGACATGACAATTGCATTATACATGATGATTTTAGTTTGCGAATACAATAATTTATTGACGTTCATGAACACGTTTTTTAAAAATTAGTTTTTATTGGTTTTAATTTTGTTACATACAACTGCAAATTAATTTTGTTATTGAATTTAAAATAAATAAATAATACCTACAATAAAAATTGAACAATTTATTTTCATATTACCATGTCCTTCACCCTCAGCCATATTAAAAATTTAAACAAATCTATCTCTAAAAAAAACAAAGCTCTAAAAAACAAAATGGATAAGAAAACATTTTTTGTGCTGTATGGAATTTCAGAATGAGTAGCTGACTTTCCGAAACATCGAAAATGCAGTGCTATATACAACATAACTAATTCTAACATGTTGCTATTCTGTTTCTTACTTCGTAGTTAAATATCAATTTTGAAGCTATTTATTACACGGTATATATATTTCGTTATGGAACATACTAGATTGTAGTTAAAACACTTTGTTTTGCTAATGAATTTTGTGTCATATGATTATTGCAATGTAGTTTATGAAATGTAAACAAATGTATAAATCATTTATAAACACATGACGAGATTAATGTACAGCATTATGCGTTTGTGAAAATGCCTTTTTCAGTGTTTCGTTCTGTACGGTTTACTTTGACACAAAACTGGGGAATTTCAGTAGTTCTAAAGTTTAACAGTTATACATCCATAAAATTTATGTTGAATTGTCTTCAATCGCTTACAATAAATCAAAAACTAAAGCTGCATATTATTTGTATATAAAACTAGTGGATATCCTGTGCAATTGCATAGAAATTAGTTTAAAAAAATATTTCTTTTGGTATAATTGTTGTTGTTTTTTGGATCGCTTGATTCTTGAATATATATACTTTATAATGTAATCAAAGTATAATACCTATACTTTATAACGAAATGAGTACTAATTTCATTATAACTCAACACAATAGAATCTCATTACTCACAACGTAGGAGATCGATAAATTAGTGTTTTCACATAAGATATCAAAGTGGGTCTTAGGATTTGATTGCAGAATATATTCTGAAGCGTATTTAAACAATTAATTCATTAGATTTGGTTCTTTATATAATCAAAAAATATTCGCCAATATTAAACACAGCCATTGATTTAGAGGGACTAAAATAGTGGGGTGGTTATGTTATCCACTATGTTATATAATAGAAAAAAGGATAATTTCGAGTTTAAATACCGCTTATGTTATGAATGTATGTCCATACAACGTTTTTCAATTATTCTTTGAAATTAATTTAAAACAAGATGGAAGTTTGCTATTATGAAGGACAATTTTTACTCTACAATAGATATATTTTTCACCATTTAAATTCGTTGCTATACCAAAAATTAAAATATTGATAAGTAGATAGTGTTATTGTCTATGTCATGTCTTGTAGATATTATTGTAAATACCAAGCCTTTAAAGCAGTTAGGATGTTAATCATTCAGTCTCGAAATTATAAAAATATACAATGTGATAATTATATTATAATATCCCATATTTTTTGACTTTTTTAGTGAGCAAATTTATTTGTAGTTTTGTACTATACCTATGTACCACCGACCGTTATCAATTCATTTTTAAATACTTGACAACCCCATGATCGAATGCCGTAAAATATACAATTGTATATTAATTATTACTTCTATTTTTTTATTTTCAGTTTGTTGGTATTTAATTTTAAATGTTTCCAGTATTTGCCACCGTTTTGTATACTTTTTATTTTTGGTTTGTGGAATGTGTAACTATTTTAAATATTTTAAGTAATCACCACCGCTTTGCATATTTTTATTTTTGGCTTAACAACATGCTAAAATTTTAATGTTTTTTGTTGGTAATTTAATTTTCAACTATTTTTGCTTTTATACTTCCGTCTTGGTCGATCTTTGTGTAGTAATATGTAAGATGAAGCACAACAATGGTATCTTGTTATTTGTCAATTTCTGCAATAGATTAATTTATGTTGAGGATGTCCAATATTATTTTTTAAGAAATATATTCAATTTTCGACTAATTTTTTTTCGTAATGATAATGCAAAAAAAAGTATTATGTACAATGGTTTGAAAATGACCATTTGAAATGAAAAAAGAAATTAATTTTATTGAATTTAAATTTAGAGCAACTAAATAATATGTTAAAGATAATTTTAATTAGACATATTTGTACTAAATTGTATGTTTAGGTATGTTATAAATAAAATAGCTGTTTTAAGCTAAATAAAATAAATTTAAAAAAAAAATATTTATATTATAATAATGTTTGCTCAACTAACACTAAATATAAAACATTAGTTTTTTACATTTTTTTATTTGTATTTAATTAGCATTAAATTAAAAAATTATAAATATTAAATAAAGAAAAACAATTTTGATCTTAACTTATGGCTGTTTGGTGTTATAATTTTTAATTGTCCTTACGATTCTGAACCTACTGTTTGTAAAAATCGGTTACTCGCTTTTAGTCAACAATTTTACTGATGTCATCATCTTTTTTAATATTTTTTTATGTAGTTTCATCCGTTTATATTCGACAAAACGGTTGTAGTCACAAATATTAATGAAGTTTAAGGAATGACTATAACCGTGTTTTACTGTATATCATAGCATAGACTTATGATGACTTTATAGTATTTTTTCTTCTTGGGTATTTGACTCTTCAATTTTGCAATAAAAACTTTGACATTTTCTATTATCAATTTTTGTATACTTCTGACGCCTCATACATTTTTAATATTAATCTTTTTTTCACAACTTTCTGTACTATAGTCTATAATAACAATCTCAGATATTGGGATAGTCTTTGACTCCAGCTTATAGGTAGATATCGTTATTTTTACGCATATGCACAATTGGAATAAAATTCTATAGTTTAGTATTGAATAATTTTGTTTTTTGTTTTTTTTTTTTCAAAAACTGAAAACGGGAGTATCCATATATAAGCACCCATAAATTTTTCATATTTATGACATATGAACACACGTATAGAAAACTCTGAATGCATTTCCTATTGTGAATTTATATTATAAGAGTTTTGTAAAAGATATTTTTATTTCTTTATTTTTATGGAAGTAAGTTTTTCCATTTTTAAAATGTTTGTATTGCTCCGTTTTTCCTTTTCTTTCAATTTTTCTATATACAAGTATTAAATAAAAATGGATAAATATGAACGTAGGTGCACCATTGTGACAACATATCACAAACTTAAAAAAAAAATGTCATTACTTTTTCCATTAAAAAGATTTTTTTATTCTTTTCTGTTTTTTTTTTTCTTAAATTCTATTTAAAATTTAAAGAACATGAAATTACGAGTACTTACTAGTATAAAATATTAAGAAGAACATGAGACGTACATTTTTATTTTGCTTGAAAGGATACATAGAAAGAAGTATACTTATTGTTTTTACATAGAATAGAAACTTAAAGTTGGTCTTTAAAAATTTTATTCTTAAAACAGAATTTTATTAAATATAAAATTTTCCGATATGTTGCACTTATTTAATTAATTAAAAATACAAACAATAATAATAAAATAATAAATTATAATTTCTTGAAAAATTTTTCTTGAATGCAATTTTAATTTGCTAAGGATAAAAATTCACTTTAAATTTTAAATCCAACTCCTATGAAAAGTCCTTTTCATAATTAAAGATGAATTTTCGGTTTAAATTATAAATTTGGCTAGAAATTCAGTACTTTTACGTAGAGTTTTTTATTCCAGATTTCACTGTTTTCTGTTTGTTAGGAAAGACAAAAAACAAAACTACTACATACTACTTAGTTCCTTCCTTAACTTTACCGGATATATTTCTAAATTTTAAAGTCATATACAAGCGAACTGTCAATTAAGACTGTTGTCACAAGGAAATGTCAATTAAGTGAGTTTAATTAGTTCTATAGAAATCGAACAACAACATTATAACATTATTTTATTTTTATGCTTTTTATGCAAAAACATTTTCTAAACCAAATAGAGTCGAATTAAAATGTAAATAGTTTTTTTTAATTTCTTAAGCTTAAATTGCAATGCATGCAATAAACAGTAGGAATGAACAAAACACAAATTAATAATCATAAGTATAGTTAGAATTAACATAAAAATTTAAAATTAATTTAATTGGTATTAGCAGCTAGTTTTATTAAAGCTGTTTTTCTGAAACTTTTTATAGGCTAAGATATTTTTAAGTTGGTATATTAAAGGCACATAATAAAAGTTAAATTAAAAAAACACAAAAACACTGATGTATATATGTATATGTACATATGTATACATAATATGTACAAATAAATGAATTATTATTATTAAAGCAAATATTCATCTAGGTACTAAAATTAAATTAAAACCAAATTTCAATGTTTTAAATTTGTACCAATAAGTTTAATCCTATATAAGTTCTTAGATTCAGTTAACTGTCCTGTTTACATAATAAAATTTACCTAAAATTTCCTGTACAAAACATTCCAAACCGTACAATATTCAAAAAAAAATGTACATATTTTCATACAAAGATTGAAATTGAAGTTTTTCTGAAAGCAAAAAAATGTATTTTTATATAAAACGAATATTCTATGAAAAAAACCACTGACTGCCCTAAAAATAACGGTACATTTTTTATGTATAGATATTTAATTTTTTTTTTTGTTTTTCGTTATTATAATAATAACTGTTATTAGTAATAAAAAAGGATTCTCTTCTTCATCGCAGACAAATTTTATAGTTCCATTTTAGGTTTTATTTTATTACCTTATTATTTATACTATACATATTTATATTTGTATATATATATATATATATTATATAGGTGTATTTATATATATATAAAAACCAGACCACCGCCATTATTTCTGAATTTGGCCTTCATTTGAACTTCCTGAATGAGATAATATTCAACAAGAATGATTATTTCAATCGCACCCCACTCCTCTCACTCATCTTTAGTTTCATAAATGTACGATTCATAAAATTTAGTTGCTATACTGATCGAGTCATCAAAACAAATATAACAAAAAAAAAAACAAGAATCAAACAAATTTTGACGATTCTTTTTCCACTGTTTACACTATTCCGCTCCCCTCAAATGTGTGTAAAAAGATTTGTTCTTAGCTTATTTCTTCTCAGCTTATATTTTGGGGGTTGTTTTTTGTTTTTTTTTCTTTTATCAAAAAATGCTAAATGATTATTACAAAATTTACTTTCAGTATTATAACGGTATAATGTAACCAAGCCATTCATATACCACAGTTATTAATTTTGTTTTTGTTCGTTCGTTTTCAATTTTTGGGAACTTTGAAACGATTCTGAAGAGTACAGTAAAAAAAAAATTAATCTATTAAAAAAAGAAATCACCAAAATATAAATACCCCCCTGTAGAATAATAACGGTGACTCTTATGTTACATTTTCTGTGTGCAAATGAAGTAGAATGGTTTTCTATTTTTTTTTTTATTTTTTTTTTATAGTTGTATTAAAGAAGGATATACTAAATGAGTGTTAGAATGAGATAACCCTATAAAAATATATGCATAAATATATGCATAAATATATATATATATATCTATAGATATAAGACTATTATATATATATATATATATATATATATATATATATATATATATATATAACTACTACTACTATTAAAAATATAATATAATAAAAGCTGATAGCTCTGAAAATACAGTGTCAAGGTTAACGACCAATGAATTTATTTTGGGTGGATGAATTTTATGATGATATGCCAAAATGTATCTGGTAACAAACACAAACACCGTTATATAATAATATATGTACAGTTTTTTTCTATGGTATTTTTTTTTTTATTTTATTGTTGTTAACGTTGTTATTGTTGTTATTGCTATTGCTGCTACTGTTGTTGTTATTAATTTTCTTCTACTACGTCTTGTACTGTTATTTATTTTATTGTTATTGTGTTGCTGTTGTTGTTGTTCATAATGATTTTCCTTATTTTACTTTAATAATATAAGTATATATGGAAAATTTGTTTTGGGGTGCAAAATATAAATGGGGGTTGGATTTTATGGTATTATTTTGTGTTTAAGTATGAACGACGATACGATAAGGATGATGTTACAAAACACAAAAAAAAAAAGTAAAAAAAAAGTAATAATAAACAAAAAATTTGTATATGAAGTGATATACCGGCGCGGCGCATATAAATAACTCTGATTTTGACAGATTCAACTTGTGATAGTGACATTTGATTAGTATAAGTTATATACATGTATACACATAATTATATATATATAAATATGTGTATATTTATAAATATGAAAAAAACAAAAACAATTTGTATAAAATATTTTATAGCTTCAATGTGCATAACTTTATGGTTTATTTTTTTTTTCATTTTTTGTGACTCTGGTCTTTACAAAATGGGGTTTTTTTTATATGTTTTTGTTTTTCTGTTTTATACCCATACATTTTGCCGGTATTTGTGATTTTCTTTTCCTTTTATTTTTCATTTTCATTTCGAATATTGTTTTTCTTTTTTAAAAATTTCTTTTTACTTTTATATTTTTATTTTATTATTTTTATGGATGACAGTCTAGACCTAATTTTTAAAGGAAATACTTTTTTGGATTTTTATGAATGGAGGGCTTAATTTTAACTGAAAATAAAATGATAAGAAGAAAAGAGATAGAAAAAGTAATAAATAAATTTTTGTAGGTTAGGAATTTCCTGTTTTATTATTTTTATTTGTTGATTGGTTTGTTTTAAATATGTTGTAAAAAAATTGTTTTAAAAATTAATTTAAAAAAAAAAAAAACAAAATAACTACAACTATATAGGAATATATTGAATCATATATGTGTATAGATATATATTATGAAAAACAGTTAACATGATAATAGATTTAATAAAAAAAAAAAAAAACAAAAATTATGGCAGGTGTAAATGAATTTAAAAAAATTATTTGAAAAATTGAGTTTTTTGGTTTAAGTTTAAAAGGTTTTAGAATTTTTATGTGGTTTACGTATTTACAATAAATAATTGTATAATTATATATCTACAGTTTTGCGGTACAATGACTATACCTAGTAATTTTGCATAATGAATTATTTTTTTAATGTTCTAAGTTCTAAATATGTCTAAATATTGTTAGAATAATCAAACCTACATGTTATTTTTGTCTATATTCTCTTAACTCTCTTTCTATACTTTTTAAATTTTTCAATTATATATAAATTTATTTTTAAGTTTTGTACTTTCCTAAATTAGCTTTTTTCATCAAGTTTTGAATTTTTTTCCTTACTAGATTTTTCTTATAAGCATAGTTATTTATCCTTTTTTTAATTTTTAATACTTCCCTACCCAGGTATTAATGTGATTTATAACCTTATAAATTGTATTGTTTTTAGTAATATAACTATATAAATGAATGAAGAATTAGTGCGAAAGAAAATCTATACTAGACTTCAAAGGAACGCATTGTGAAAACATATTTTAACTGTGACTACAAAACTCTTCGTTCTAGTTTAATTTCGAAGGAAATATTTTGTCATCTATGCTGTTCGAATTTTCCCAACTGCAAATGTTTAAAGTAAAAATAGAAAATCAGAATAAATTAATAAAACAAAATATACCCCACATACCCCACACAAAATTACATATTTGTACAAATTTATAAACATTAAATTTAAAAATATTATATGTACAGTGTAGTACAATTGTCCACACAAATTACATTATAACAAAAATAAATGTATATAATACAAAATAAACATTTAATTTAATTGAAGTTTAAATTAAATTTAAAATTTATTTTAAATTTGTACTCATATTATAATAATTAGTATAAGTTCTTACAATTGTGAATGGACAAAATAAATAAAATTAAATAAAAATAAAAAGTGATATATGGAAAAATATAACAGATGTAGTTTTTCCCATTTAAAATAATAATTTTCATCTACCAAAAATTAAAAATCCTAAATAATATTGTATGTGGTTGTGTATGCCAAGTTTCTGTGGTCGCCTCGTAGTCTTGGAACAAAAATAAAAACATTAATATAACCTAATTATATAATTATAGTCTTCTGATGAAGTTTTAATAACCGAAATCTATCAAAATTTTAATTAAAATTAATGAAACATCCTACCTATACAAATACAAGACAAAGTGACTGTTACAATTTGAATTATTGCATAAAAATATACAAAACCATTAAATATTCATATTAAGTCCAATCCGAATTCGATTAAATTTAAAAATTAGATAGTAACCGCATAGCAAAGAATAATCTTTAATTTTTTTTTTTTGTATTACATAATGAGGGAACTGATACTGAGATTTCTTGGAGACACGTAATTAAAATAAGTGCAAATCTGTACTAATGAAGTTCAAATAATAATCTGGTGGGATGTCATAAGTGCCAGGATTTATCAGAAAGTGTCAAAATCCCACTTTTGTCACAGTTAGGTTGGTTATAATTTCCAACTGGACTTGTAGCATTTTTAGTTAAAATTAAATAAACATATACAAAATAAAAAAATGTATATGAGTTGATGAACTATAACATATGCGTATAAGCTTCTTTTTATTTGCTTATTTTTGCAACCGTGGTGCGTCAGCCGCACCCGACCTGACCTATCTACGCACACTACTATTAATTTTCAAGTTTACACACGGGCTCTGGTTGGGCAATATAAATATTCATTAATTGTGTATACCCGCATTTTGGAACCGTACGAAAAGTTCTATCTAATAAATAGTGATAATTTTCTTAATTTATTTTTTTTTATTGATTCTGCAATTGTTGATGACATGAAAATTGTGTATGCAATATCTTCCCGATCTTCTTCGATTCCATTTGACAAATTTAGTATAAATAAATTTAGTATCATTGAATATTTAGGAAAATCTACTTTTTTTTATTTTGTTGATAACTCTTAAAATGTAACTAACTATACGACCATACAGCTTAGGCTAAGCTCTGAATCTTTTTATATATTAATTTTTTCTCCAATAATGAATAATTCAATGGATAAAATTTTGTTATACAAATACAAATGTATATAATGTAAAAATTAATTTATGTTAATAAAGAAAAAAAAAAAAAATTGTTTTGGGATTTTTAGGAATTATGAATGACTCTGGGACTCCATATTAGATTCTGGATATCCAATGGGACTTATGATATTCCACCTAATAATATGTCAGAAAACTCAAATAACATTCCTCTCACTTTTTAAAATACTAAATAAATTTACTATTTGGAATATTAAACAAGCAGAAGGTAAAGGAAACAGAAATTGGAACAAAGAAAAATTAAATCTTAGAATACCTCAGTACAAGAAACTTCTCTACTTAATTCAGAAAAAATAATGGGAACTATAAAAAAACTGTTATTTCAAGGCAACTAAAAACAAATTAATAATAGTATTGCAAAATGAAAAGTATATATATTATTAGTAATATTAGTATTGAAAAAAAATAAACTATATATATATATATATATATATTTTATTTTCTGATACCACATATATAATATGTGTATTAATAAACTATAAGCCCACCTTAAATGATATCGAAAAATTAAAAATAAGAAGAAAAAAAAACGCCATACCCAGTTTTTCTTTCCAAAAATTTAATAAAGAAATAGATTTAAGATATATGTATATATATATATACAAAAACAAAAATGAAAAGCATAAAAATTTATTTCTTTAAATTTATTTTAAAATTATTTAAATAAAATATATTTAATTCTAGATTAAAAACCTAATTAATCAAAATAATGTTCCATTTCTATATTTCCATAAAAAAGCATTTTTTTTTGTTTAAATTTGCATTTAAAATGAATTTAAATATAAGAAATTAACTTAATGTATATATATATATATATATATATATATATACATATTTCATTATAGAAATATATACAAAGAATTATGTTTTTTTTTGTGTTTAAATCTCCTCCCGGTTGGTTTTGATACTCAACATTGTTGCTCAAGATTTTCTTCTATTTTTGGCTTTTCCAAAAAAAAAAAAAATTATATTTTGTCTTTTTTTTATTTTTTTTTATTTTATTCAAATTAAAATTTGCGTGGGCCAATCACCACGTATTTTTTTTTTTTTTTTTTGTATTTTTGTATATATAGTATTAAAGTAAAGAACTTGTAAAGAAATCTTCTTTGGGATTTATTTAAATTGTGTCGTCTTGAAATAATTTACAAAAAAAAAAAAATTTAAAAAACAGAAAAATTAAAAAAGAAAATTTTTTTTTTTTAATATTGTTCTTTTCAGATGCTTTGAAAAAGACGAATATACATATTTCAAAATATATATGTACTAAAAAAAAACAAAAACCATTTTAAATCTTACATGTATAATTTCTTTGACAATATTTTTCGTTGTATCTATTTTGAACTTGAACATTTTTATTTTTAATATAGCCAGCCAAATTGGTTGGTTGCTTGATTGGATGATGATCATTGTCATTGTTATCATTATCAGCATTCAATATGGGTCTTGTGCGACTAAATTTATGGAAGTGATAGCATATACGCATTCTTTCATATTTTCAAAATAAGAATTTCCTCTCTGTAAATAAATTACGATGACAAAAGAATTCTTTTTTTTTTTTTTTTTTGAATTGGTCATCGATCTCTTTTAATGGTAGGTATGCATACATGATATTTTTGGGACTTTGTTTTTTTTTTTAAATTTAACCATGAAAAGGAATTTTATTTGGACAGATTAAAATAAATTTCTTGTTTTTATTTTATTTATCTGTTTTTTTTTTTTTTTAAATATGGAACAGCTAGATTCTCTTCTTTTTTTTTTAATTTGAATATTTTTGTTTTAATTCCATTATATTGAACATAGTGTTAATAACTATAGTAAATACCTGCCTATTTCAAGTTTTAAAAAATTTTAAAAGTATTCTTTTAAAAAATTTATTGAATTTTCTTTCTGGAATCCTAATTTTAATTTATTTAAGATACTCTACTGGGATTCAACACACACTTACAACAACATTAATATTTATTTGAATATTAATCATTACAATCAATTTTTATTTATTTTTTATTTTGATCCACAATTACGGGATGTGGTCACACAACCGATATCCTACATAACACCAGGTCGCTATAATAATAATTGAATACTAAGGCCGTAATATAGTGATAATTGAAAAAATATATTTACATATTACTTCTTATAAATTGTTTCCATTTATTACTACCTCCGCTATTCGATCTTCTGGCATTCTATTTACGTGGTCTCATTTAGACTACAATGGACAATACTTTTAATTTGTATTTAGTATTCACATATTTGCCTCAGAATTTGTATTTTCTGGTTTTGATAAGATATGTCCGCTTTACTCAATAGCGTACGTTAGTATGGACCCCGAATACAGTTTTTGTATATTCGTGTTGTGTTTTCTATTAGCATTGTTTCTCCATATAAAAAACATCTCAGAGATTTTCCTGCTTGGATTCTTATTTCTGTTTCCGTGTTGCGACAGCTATATGATAATATGACAAGCCATATGACCAGATAAGAGTAGTACTTTATAATCTATTATAAAATTTCTAATGAACGAATTTTTACAAGTTATCTAGTACATGAATTGTTAATTTTTACATCTTTTCTGTATATGCTTTTTCCAAATCGGCCTTTTATCGAGATGGGTTCCGAAATTCTTTGCTTCTTTTACTTGTGGTATATAGAGATTTTTACTGATGGTGGACGTATGTTTTTATTTATTTTATTTAACCATTTGTTAAGCTAAGTTATATGTGGTCCTGAAGATTTTTGGAAACAAAATTATTCTCATTATTTCGACTATAAAAATGTCGTGTGAAATAATAAATGCCTATAAGATGTTGTACTTATATTAAATGTCAAATTTTTTACATAATTCTATTTTGAATATGTTATTTTTGTTTATTTAAAAATCGTTAATTAATTTAAAAATATAAAATTGTTTTCATTATAATAATTTTGGAAATTCAGTTAATTTTGTTGTGATTTATAATACATATATGAAATTTCATCTAACTTTGGCTGTTTCCTGCTATTTTCATTCATACTCGTATGATAAATTTTAGGTATTTTACTATTATAGCTAAAATTTGTTCGTAATACACATTTCACCGTTTTTTTACAGTTTTCTAATACAATGTTAATTTTTGGACAGTTTCAGTAACCATTTTTGATGGCTTTGATAATTTCTAATATCTTTTCATATACTCTTTTATTATTATTACTATTATTTCAGAAAAGAAATGCTTTTTAATAAAAAAAAAATATATTTACTTGGAACAACACTAGGTACACTGTATAAACATTAAATTTGTGTATTTAAAATATGTTCGATGTGTATATAAAGTATAGATACAATGCGAATATAATTTAGAATGTAATCGAGCCAACCGATATGATGCAGTAATCGTTATAGGTCCCGGGTTTGAATTCGACTCGGACGTAATTTCAAAAATATTTTTAAATTTTTCTTTGAAATTAATTTGGAATTCAATTTGGTTATCACTTAAAATAAGGGTCTAATTATCAATATTATGAGGGTCTAGTTACATTAGACATCTTCCGTCATATTTAAAATTAATTGATATCGGAATGTGTATTCCAAATTTTAGTATTGAAACAGTTAGGTGGAAGTTCATCTCATAGTCATTGGGATAATAAAAAAAAGTATGTTAAGTTAAATATTTATTTGACGTTTTGAAATTGGGCCAATCTATTTATTAAATTTTGACGCCTCTTAAATCAACATAAATCATTTTTATTGAACATTCACTAAAATAACAAATTTTTGAAATTCAAAAATTTATTTAATTATAATTCAAAGGTAAAATGAATCTTAAATAAAATATTTATGTTATTATTAAATCTTGCTATACAGAACAGAAATTTTTGATACATAATTTTTCGGTTGTGAACGGAAATACTAATATACATAATAATATTGTTGGATTATATTTTTGTTTTTTTTTCCTGATTTGTATTTAACTATATTTACAATTTGCGGAACTATAAATATTCTAATTTCTTAATTCAGAAAAATACAATTTCAATTTTATTCAATATATGTATATATATATATATATATATATATATATATATATAATATATATATATATATATAATATATATATATATATATATTATGTATTTGAATAAAAACAGAGGCATGAATAAAAATCGAATTTTTATAATAAATATTTTTTTATATATATATACATATAGGTATACTATTGAAATACAGTATAAAAATGTGATCGGGCGCCATCTATATGTGTAGTACATATCTGAAACAACAGATCTCAGATGGGTAACTTCAAATGTACAAACAGTTTTCAGTATATTTTATATAATATATATATATATATATATATATATATGGGAGTATAATGTATAATATATATATATATATATTATTATATATACATTATACATGTATCATACGTACTTTACTAAAAATAATCTTTAAATGTATGTTTGAGAATAACTTTAAACATTTAAAAACGAAAAGGAAGCAAAGAAAAAAAAAATAGTTTAATCTTTCAACGCGCTCTCCATATACATAATATAATCAAACAAATATGCGCTCTGTAATAAGTAGCCTACACCCTAACATGCTATAATACAGAGTCATACAACATACAGTATACATATCGGGAGACTTACAATTCGTTTTTGGATTAGTTTCTTGTTGTTTTTTTTTTCTTTCGTTTTTGTATTTATTTTACATGTATAAAAACAAAAATAAGAAAATAACTTTGAAAACCGATCAATTTCAATTCAAAGACCCCTAATAAAATCGAAATCGAAATCTTAATATTAAACGCATTATATAGCATCATATATAAAACAGAAAAAAAACAAAAAACAAAAAAAAACGCGCATTTAACTTAGAATCGATCAACCTTCAAGCATCAATGCACCAGCTAAATCCAGTCAGTCAGACCCGCCAGCATCATCTTCTCATGTTATTATTATTATTATTGTTATTATTATTGTTTTTATATTATTCTGTTGTGCTTTCTTATTATTGATGATGAAATTCCAATGAACGTGAATCGAAGTATATATTAATATCTCTAGATACATATTTAAGTATATGTATATATATACATTTATTTATAAAAAAAGAACAATTTTAATAAAACTGTGAGGGCTAAAACGGATTTTCAACGATATCATCTCAATTTTTTTTGTTTATTCGTCTTTTTTGTTATTTCTTTTAAATTGTTATTTACCATTAGAGCTATAGCTAGGATGAAGGAATAAAATTGGGATGAAACACATATAATTTCTATCGCGATGAGTTAAAATGCGTATACGCGCTCGTATCTTTAATCTTCTTTCTGACAATGATGACCATCATAGTATATTGATGATGATTGTGGATGATGTTGATGATGGAGTAAAATGTTATTTAGTAGAAATGAAAATAAAAAAAAATTAAAAAAAAAAAAAACACAACGACAGAAATCAACAACAACTGGAAATCTTTAAACATAATTTTCCCATTTTGTGTAATCGGTCGCCATTATCGCTTCCTTTTTCAATGAAAAATAACATAAAAAAAAAAAGTTAAAAAGAGACAAAAAAAAACGATTCTATGGTTCACAGTTTAGTTGTTTTCTTTATTTGTTTTTTTTTTTATTTTCGTATATTCAATTCTGGATTTTGAGAAATTTATTAATCCCCTGAGAGACAAAAGGAGGAAACTAAAGGAAATTCATTATTTTATTAATATGTCTGTACTGTATACAGTAGTGTCGTGATAATTTGAAAAAGTTCATTTTGGTTTGTTAGAGGAGCCATGTTTAATATCTGAAATTAGTTTAGTTGAACATTTTTAAAAATAGTGGAATTTCACATACCTAAGTTTTGTATGATAGTTATAGCAAATTTCCCGATATGTTAAAATAATAATTGAGTAGTTTGTTTACGTTGTAAAGAATATAATAGTTTTTATTGAATTTAAGGTTGGCCAACATATTATAAGGTAAAGGGCCCTACTAATAAATAAATATTGAATAAGGATTGTTAAAAATAATGGTGAAAGCGCAAAAAAGGGCAATTGTCAACAAACAATTTAAAAAATTAAAATAAAATATTGAAATTTTTTTGATTTGTAGATACAAAATTTTTTTGTTATGATTAACCAACATTTCATACCTCCTTAAATTCATTTATCGGGGAAATATAAATTTGTTTTGGTTTTATTTAAAAATAACTAAAAATGCTTTGAATTTGTTTTTAGAATTTTAAGTCTATCAAATTTTAATTCGAATTATTGCGTACTATGCACACACGTGTATATATGTCGTCCACTTATTGTATTCTTGTATATAACATTTTTTGTCGAATTTTTGTTTATTGACAAAAATGTTATAAATTAAACTCATTTTATTATGAAAAATTTTAATCATAAAGCATAACTAGTATATGAAATTTGATATATGTATAATATATTATAAAAGTGTATAGTCTCTTAACACTCTATGTTATCTCATGTGTTCTAACAAACATATAATTTGGAAGTTTTCAAGAGACGACTGAATAAATATCTAGCAATTGTATGTATATAATAAGAACATTTCTGGAGCTCTCACTCTAGATTGCACCATTTTGCGCACTAAATTTTTATCCGGATTTAAAAATTTATGACAGTACTACCAATTTTTAGGAGTAGAATCAGTATTACCTTAATGCATTTTTTTTTAGCATTTTTATATCAAATTTTTTTTTGTTTATTTTATTTAATTTATTTATTTTTTTAATTAAATGTACAGAAAAGGCTTGGCCTTATAAAGTTGTACACATTTTTGAAAAATTATTTATTAATAATGAACAATTATTCCAAATTCTACAAAAATCTAAAATTTATATAAACATAAATATAGAAAAAAATAATAAGTAAGAACAGTAACGAACTAACGTGCAACATACCAAAATTTTAAGCGCGTCCACCTACATTTATTTTGAAAGCAGCAAAAAAGTGAGTTCTTGTAGCATTATTGACTAATCTTTATAATTTTATTGACTTTTTTAATGACTTTTTGTTTTGTTTTATAATTTAGATTATTGTTACACCTTTGTAGTCACCATATTTTATAATAAATATAGTCTTTGAATATTCATTTTAATCTCTTTTACAAATTTAAATTTTTATCTTTTTTATTTTTTATGTGTTTTACTCTCTCAGTGCGATATGACAGGTTCAGTGCGAGTACATTCGAACACACTAAAAAAAATTCGTAGTTTTTAGGAATAAATTTAGTGCGATTTGACAGGCTTAGTGCGATCCTATTCTAGTTTATTCTATTCTATTCTTCTTCTTTTATACTCTCTTATCATTTTGCTTATTTTTTTACTATCCTTCTTTTTAATCTATAAATGGCTAAAATTCTGAGCGAAGGCAATTAGGGTGCTTATCCCATTATTTTGACCTCAATCAAAAAAAAAAAAATAGTTACATAAAAGTAAATATTCATGTATAGTTAAGTAATATATCTATATGGTAGAGTGTTGTAATCACAAGCACTTGTTACACAATTGTTGTTCTTGTAACAATTTTAAATGAAATTTTAAGTTTAAAAAATTTCCTTATATAATTTGTCAGAAACTGCTATAAGAAATATTTACTTTACTTACAAAAAAATAAATATTGAACATTTTTTCTCTCTTTCTTTTTTTTTTTTTTGTTTCTTCTATAATATACACACAGTTTTATTTTGTAAATTATTACCTTAAGCTAAATTACGATTGTATATATTATAATAAAATTTACAAAAAAAAAAAATAAACAGAAAAAACTTTTAAAACGTGTTTTCGGACTTGAAAATGGCCTTTAAATTTACTTCTTATATTATTGGAATATAACGAGTTTTGACTAACACGAGATAAAATTAAAAGCCATGACCATTATTAATGAATATTGATTTAATCCTTTGGTAAGTCAGTCAATTCAGTTGTTATATTTTGTCTTTCATCCATTTCCAAAAAGGATATACATTCATACATGCATATATACTATATATATACAATATATACAATGAATCGATTAAAGCTTATAATATAAAAAAGAAATAAAAAAATAAAAAAAAAATTCTTCATATTTATTTAAAAAGCCAAAAACAAAATTTAATTTTTGCTATTAATGATAATAAAGTATGAATGTGTATTAGTATATATCTATATATAGAGGGCAGGTCACAGAACAGTGAAAATTAAAAAATGTATCTTATTCTGTTTTTAATTCTTTATTTTCTTATTTTTATTTTTTATTTTTTAAAATAATGTCATCATAAATTGACATTTGATAATTAATTCAGGATGTTTTATTGGAAATAATCAATTTTGTTTAATTTTTGTTTTTTTCTTGTGTTTTTCTTTTTTTATTTAAATCGAAATTGTTTTAAAGCAAACCTGTAACATTAAAAAAAAAAATCGCTATTGTTGTTTTTGGATATAATGTTTTTTTTTTAATATATAAAGAAAAAATTTGAAATAAATTTACTGATCGCTTTAATAAAGGAAGAAAACATGATTTTTACATTTTCATAAACTGACTTATTTACGCACACAAACAAATAAATATATAAATACGTTACCTGCATATATGTTTAGATATATAGATTTGTAAAATTTTCAACAAAGTGTTGTGTTGTTATAATATATATATGGTATCGTATCACAGTACCATATACACCATTTTACGTAACATTAATTTTGTGATTTATGGAGGTCACGTGACAGTCCAACGCATGAGTAACCAAAACAAATTCAACATAAAAATTCTGTTTACTTCCTTTCTTTGTTTCGCCATATATTTTGTCTTGTTTTCCTTGTTTGAATTTTTTTTGTTTTGCCAAATATCCTTATGATAATGTACCCATTTAAGTATGTACAATGTACATATATTTATATTATTATTGCTATTGTAATATTGTAATTATTAAATTACTAATACATAAAGAAAGTTAATTTAATATATTATTAAATTTAAAAAATTATACATATATGTATATCTATATTTTCTACTTTCATTTTTAGTAATTTAACAAAATATGTTTTTTTTTTTAAATGTAATATTATAAAAATTAAATTTAAATCAATTAATTTTGCAAAATAAAAAAAAAACAACCAAACATGAATGGTTGTTGTTAATTATAAGAGGTTAAAATAATGCAATTAATTTATTATAATTAAACAAACAAATACAGGTAAATTTATATATCTATATATATACATATTAATTTATTTAATAATTATTTATTTTTAATTAAAAAACAACAAAAAAAAAATATTATTTTAAATTATTATTTATAATAATTTTTTCAAATTTGATTATTTCTTCAATTATTGTGTATTAATTTATTATATACCAGGACCTATTTATTTTAATTTTAAAGTTATTTTATTAGAATTTTAATTAAATTGAATTTGTATTACTTATGCATACATACTTGGAGTAGAGTAGGGTTAACAAACTCGATTGTCATTTGAATGATAATAGCTTTAACGAAATCAAAAGACATTAAAACATTCAAGTATATAAATTTGAGTACGTAAAAAAGCAATGCTTAGACTAATTATTCTAAATATATATGCATAAAGTATTTCATAATAATTATTCATGTAATTGTAAGTTTTTTATATCTTGAATTTATGTCAATTTTCATCATATATTTAATTTGCAATTATTTGGCATTCGATAGACTTAGAGCTGTAGTCTAATGCTCATTATAGCTAAATACACTTTTAATTTTAAACCAGCTTTAGTTTCGGTTATATTTCAGTGTTAAATCTAATTGACGTAAATGTTAATTAAAAACACGAACGCATTTTGAACAGTTTGCGGTAATATTCGCTTTGATATTGAAACTACATATAATTTTCCAAACTTTAGGGTACAGTAAAAATAATTAAATAGAAGTTTGTAACTGTTGTGTTATTCAGAAAAAAGTTTGAATGTACTTTTTCCAGTTTCATATTGCTACCCCTTCTTTTCTATTCATTTTTTAAACATTTTTATGCATATCACTATTAGATAAAGAACCACCCTTAATGTACATTATATGTGTTCATGTTATATATATATATATATATATATATATAATATTTAAATAATTAAATTTTTCGATAGTTTATTATTATATATTGATATTATTGTTATTATATTTTATTATCATGTATTATTATTTTTATTATATTGTAAATTAATCCAAAAATAAATATATTTAAAATTATATAATGTGATTGTTTATTAAAATATATGTGTTTTATATATTTATATATATATATATTTATATATATTATATTAAAATTATATTTTGAAAAACCAAAAGCTTTGAGGTTTTTGGTTACAAAACTGACAGATTAATTTCCTAATTAGTGATCGAAACCAATAAAACCACTGGACTTCCATCTCCAATAATAATTTTTGCAACAAAAAAAAAATATTTATAAACTATATATATATACAACATTCACATATATATACGTATATATACAGTCATATTCATATATAAATGATACAATTATTGTTTCAAAAAATAAAATAATTATTAAATTTCGACTAAAAGTACATAACAGTAGAAATATTTTATTTAATTTAGACAAAATTTTTTCGATATGATTAAGTAAAAAAAGTGTTGACATCAGTTCAACAAATTGTCTATGCGAATAATCCGGTAACAAATTCTGTGGTTCAAAATCAACGTCATATTTTTACTATTTAGATATACCATGGTATTATAACTTTCAATATCAAATTTCTATAACGGTGTCATTTTTGGTCATCTATCTCAGTATTTACAAGGAAAGCCTACTAGCACATTGCTATCTCTGTTTACAATCCAGAAACAAACAAAAAATACGGAAATACAAGATGTTTTGTCAACATCTAATATATATTTGGTTGATCCAGATATCCTCTAGAAAATATGGTCTTGATTGATATATTTTGGATTGCATTTTTGAATTGATTTTTGTCATCGAAATTATAATAATTGATGAATTAATTTAGTTATTATGAGAGATCAAGAAAAAATCTATTTTAAATTATCGCTTAAATATAACTTATCTATTCACCTAATATGGATTGAATTTATGGTAACATTGTTTTTAACATTCATTATTATTTTTTTATTCATTTATTCATTAAATATTAAAAATGTTAAATAAAATATGAGCAAATTTATAAAGAAGTCAGATACAATGGCACAATGCACTGCATCATACCGAAAACACGTAACTCAAGAAGTAAAGACTGTAGCGTATAATGCTAGCGGACTTGTAACAGAGAAATTAAAATAGCTACAGATTATTTTTATTCATTAGGACAATTTGTTGATACATTGATATGCAAAAATTGTTCCTATTTCTCGAACTAACTAAAGTTATTTTCAGTTCATTTCCAAAATTTGTTATTTCAAAATCTTTTGGAAAACTATTACTTTGCCGTTCGACTTTTCGAAAGAAATTAATATTATGATTGTTGTTGTTCCAATGATCTTTATTGAACTAAAAACTTAAATTATTACATTTATATTAAATTATGACTTTTTGTTATGCCAAAAATTATATATTATTTAAAATTAACCTTACCACATATATTAAATATTCTGTATAACAGTTATACTTTACAACAATGGTATTTCTTTAACTTATTCTAGTGATAAACAGCCAAATTGTGTGTCGTTGATATTATTTCAATTGATTGCAATGAATCCATTATACTTCGATCTATTTGTCAATAATCATAGCCTATGTTTAATTTTGAAGAGCAGCACTGTATATATTTAAAGCTAATAATAAATGATAAATATATATATTTATATATTTATTTATTGTTATCGTGAATATTTTTTTTCATTATTTCCAAATTGAATTTAATATAATATAAACAAAAATAATTTTCCATTAAAATAAGAATGAATATAAATGAACACAAACTTATACATGATAATACATATACATAATTCATACATGTATAACGAAACGTATTTTAAAAATCAATAAAATGACTTGTGTATACTATTTTAAATTAAATTAAAAACTAAACATAAAAAATTCCTTAAAATTTAAATTGAATATATAAGCTGGAAGGATTAAATTAGTAATTTTATGCATATATATATATATATATATATAGTATTTAATATCTATTTATTTTAAAGATTTTAAAATTCTCAAAAGATAATTTGTTATATAAATTTTAAGATTTTTTTTTTTAATTAATTAAGAAATAAATATCTTATTTTAATATTCCTTCATTTCCGTATTCTATTTTCTTTTTATTATGTTTTTTTTGTATGGAAAAATATATCTTTTTAAAATTATCTTATAGAAGGGAAGATATTATAATAGAACATGCAAGATTTAATTTTATTTTTTTTATTAGTAACACATTTAAATATATTTAAATATACTAAGAATAATATTGATAACTAGCATACCGTAAAAATTAAAAATATTAGCCAAGAACAGGAATAATTTAATACGTTACGTATCAGTATAGCACATTTAAAGTAGGTATAATTGAAAATTTACACACAAAAAAATGTTTATTTCACGATTAATGAAAGACAGAATAACAAAGCCAGTGACAAATTTTGAATATGTTCATAAAATGCTTAATCTAATTAGTAATTATCAAAACCGTTCAGAAATTTAATATTTAAAATAATTCAGATTACATTTTTAATTCATACTAAATAACAATTAATTTATATACTAATAAAAAACATTTGAATTATGAATTAAAAATTAAGAACTATATTCAAAAATGTAAAGTATATATATAATAAAAAAAATATTAATAAACTATTATAAACTAAAAGTACAGAATATAAAATATCAAAATATTTGTATATAATATCCTTAAAATAGTCAATTTTCAGCTTTTCAAGTTCTGAATTAAAGACATATTCTGTTGCCATGTAATGCAAGAGACGAATGTCTTACTTTATTAAAATATCAGTTATAATAACATTAATGCTGAAAAACAATATAAAATTGTTGTAGAAGAAGATTTGAAATTTCTAATAAAAATAAAATAAAGGATAGCAGAATTAATTACGATTTGAAGAAAAAATAATACTTTATCGAAAAAAATGCAAAATTAAGCTTTTCAGTTTATAGTTTTTTTTTATTTAAAAATAATTTTGTTTTACCATGTTTGTAGAAAATAGTGGCCGTCGCAAAATATTTATTCTAAATAATTATTCAAAAGCTATACAATAAGTTTATTAGTAACATTATAGGAATACAGTAAAATAATAACAATACTATTCCTATTCTAGCAATTCTATTCTTATAACAACACTTTAACACTTATTCTAGGATTACGCACTTTTAGACTTATAACAACATTGCTGTAGCATTTGCTGAATATCCCATTATAACATTATAACAATCCCGCAATTGCTATAATTATCCCATTATAACAATCCCGCAATTGCTATAAGAACATTCTTATAGCAATATTAATCACATTATTCCCATAAAAACATCATTACAACACCTTTAGGGCTTATCGGAAGTCATATAGGAGTCTTATAGCACTAATTTTGTATTTATAACAATAAAATGTTACGTGGGCATTCAATAGGTACCGGTGGGTTGCTTTTGTACAGCCCAACCGAATCTTGATGAGTGTGGCTAGCTGTGAATATCTGTTTTGTTCTAATCGCTAGTATTGTTTTTGCTTTTACGTCTGTTGTATGCAATCGTCTATCTAAATGAGTTTGATTTGTCCCGCATCCTTGTCTTTTTGTCTGAGTTAAAGTTTTGTATGTCTTGTTTTGTCTGTCCATATGTTTATGGTGTTATTGTTAGTGTAATGGTCTTTTAATTGGTAAAACCATTGGTAGAATATTTTTTCTATCAAAATACTGGAAATTTCAGAAAACGGTTTTCACATAGATAAAGTAAGATATGTCTTTTAGTATGGCAAAGTCAAATATAAAAGCAGTAAATCGAATTTGTCGCTAAAAATTCATTATAAATTCACAGTTCAGTTAAATATACTTTCATCCAAGTTTATTACATGTTCATGTTAATAAAATCAAATTCATATTAAATTTTTGAATCCATTAACGCGATATTTAATAAATTTATATATTTCATAAAATGGTTTTATGTCGTACATAAATTTGCTGTCTATTTCATTGCAAATATTTACCATGTACATACGAAAAGATGTGTATTAAGTCTGAAGTCCAATGAAAATGACACGACGTTATCGTCTTGGAATGTATAGCATATCAACTTCAATGAATGCGACATTTTCATTTTCAAACAACAAATCAAAAACAACAAGAAAAACATTTATAATTTCATTTTAGAACTGTCAAAATGAAATGTCAACAATGACAACTTTTGAATTTTGTTCATATTTTTGTCACCGCAATTGTCGTCTCCGAATATTTGCTATGATGCAATTTAAACACATTTATCTAAAATATAATTTGACATATTTTGTCGAAATACAATGTCGTGTCGTTTTCATTGGACTTTCATATTTCATATTCTATTGTAGTATGTATAACAAAGTGTTTGACATTTTTTTGATTTATTTTAAAAATGTCAAACACTATTCATTACCTAAATTATACCTATCAGGTGTAATTTCCTAAAATTAAATACAAAAAGCAAGAAAATAGTGTAAACATTTTTAATTTTTTCTCTTACTCCGTTTTTTTTCTATTAAAGATTCTAAAAGATGTATTTTTAATTCCTAAGTATACAATTTACCTAATTATTTGTATTTAAAATGAACGCGAATAAGATTACTTTAAATATTGCAAAATCTTTTTAATTAATTAATAAATAAATAGATTAAATATTAAAATATGCATTTCAAATAAAATTTTAATCTGAAAAAGAATATATATTAGTAGGTACCCCCAAGTATATTATATACACTGTACATGGATATAATATACCTACATATATGTATAAGATTAATTAAATTTATAATAACTCTTCGTCTTATCTTTAAAACGTAATTACTAGACAAGGCGGTATAAAAATTGTTTTTGATATTTTGTTATTTTCGTTTTTAAGAAATTTTAACATTAATGAAATTTTTTTAACTGTAATGCATTTTTCGTTTTATCTAATACTATCAAACTATTGCGATGCACACTATATATACATATGTATACTTATTGGATATTAGTACTTTAAAAATAAAGAGAGTTTTATATATTATATTATTATGTACATACAAAACTAGCATGCAATTTTCTTCTCTGTACTATATCATGATACATATATATATATATATATATATATATATATATATATATTATATACCTATATACCTTTCTATAGAAATTTATAAGAAAAAAACTTTGTAGGTACTTGTCTTTCATTTTCAAATCTTTCATTGTTATATTGAAATGGCAGGTTGGGTCTTAAATCAAACCCTCCTTCTTTATGATTTTTTTTCTTTTTTGTTTTATATTTATATTCATTTTTAATATATGTATATTATACATACATATACATATGTATATAAATTTTATATAAAAAAAAAAAATTTCTACATATTAAATGAAAAGTTTGCAATTTTTTTTTTTTTTGTTGTGTTTGATATAATTTTTTTTTTCCTTCGTATGAAAACTTGATTTTCTTATTCAGTCAGTCTTTTTGATTGTATTTCACTATATTTCTTCAGTGATTATTTTTTTAGTTTTTTTTTGTTTTGTATTTTGTTTTCATTATGTATGTTGTCATGGTATATTTTCTCTATGTGTATATATATATATATATATTTTTTTTAAAGTTTAAGTTCATAACTATTTTTCTTATTCTTCTTATTTGCAATGTTTTTAATAAATAAATAAAAATAAAGCAAGAAATTATTAAACAAGAAAAATAAAAAAATAAATTCTTATTTGGCTTCCATAATTTCGTGTTATTTTATTTTTTCCTACAATAAAATATGTACATTCATAATATATATAATATTATGTATATAGGTATATTATATAAATAGGTATTAAAGTATATTTCAATTTAATTTCAGTAAGGCATGTACATGCAATGTATATTGTTAACACAAAAACAAAAAAAAAAAATAGTTATCTATAAGATAGAAAGACAAAGAACTAAGAAATGAATAATAAGAAAAATATTTTGCATTACTACGACTATTCATTCAGTATTATTTGATACAAAAATTATTTACAGTTTATGTACCTACATAAGTATTTACATACATACATATAAATTAAGTTTATGTATTAAATTCGGAAAAATATTTTTTTTTTCAATTTTAGTTAAATTAATTAAAACTCAAATCAATTTTGAATTTTATAATTTGCAGCCGAGATAAACTTGTTTTACAAGTTCTAAAATGATTACTACTATAATTTTTAGCTTTTGTAGTATTAATATTTTGATTGTAAATTATACTTATGTATTCTATAAAAATAAATAAATCATGTAAAAATAATTCTAGTATTTAAATTACCTACCACCTACCTCGTTTTATTTTTATCGAAATTTATTTTGATACTTTTAGAAACGATGTGCAAGTTTTCTTAACTTAAATCTTCCGCATATTTTTAATTTCGTAGTCATATTTTAGACATAAAAAAATAAATAATAGAAAAGCATGAAGTCAATGCCAACATTCATAAAATAGCATTTTAAGATCACTATACTCTTATATACCTACATTAGATCCTAAACAACCTGAAAATGGGAATTCTCTAACATCTACGTTCGCAGATGGTACTCCAATTTTAAGCTCTCATATAATTTTTATTTTTTATTGATTATATTTTAAATTTAAAGGTACATAATATTGATTTACTAGTACTGGCTGTCAGGGCTATCGGATTAGTTTTCATAAAAATTCACATACAGAATCTAAAAATTTGCATTAACATCGGCAGCAAATACAAGCAGTGGCTTTATATGACATTAACCTTTTTCATCATTAAGAAAGTGTATAATAGTGGTTTTCATAAAAAACAATATTTGAAATATTGACAAGTATATAGAAAAGACAAGTATACTAACAAGTATATTGACAAGTATATTGACAAGTAATTTGTTCAGAAACAAAATGTTGCAAATAAAGTTTGTTCACAAACATTTCTAACTTAGCAGAAAAACTGCAAAATTTTAATGAATAGCACATGACAATCAGTTGTGTAAACAACTTGTATTGCTGTTTTTATTTACAATACAAAACTGCAAATGTAGAAAATTAAAATTTTAAAAACCCCGGAAAAAAAATTCTGCAGTATTTTGTTTTTGCAGTATATGTTTATGAAAAGCTCATTAAAATGTGCATCACACATTTGTTACATTGTAAATTAATTATTTTGGTTAAATTGAATAACCATTCTGCAAATTAAAATAGTCAAATATCTTGATAAAAAGCTCACAATGGAAATCTTGCCAACTAAAACTTAAATCAAACTACATTTATTGGATTTTTAGAAATAGTTTACACTAGAATTGGAATACAAGATCCATGCTCTATAAATTTATGTTGAAATCAGTCAGGGGTTTTATAAAGGCTAATAGATAAAGGCTAAAGGCTTTAGATCTTCCTATACCGCAAAAGTCAAAATTGTGAAGTAAATTATTTCAAATTTCATTTAGAAAAATTCAATAAATTCAATTGTATTAAAAAAGCGATTAATATTTATATGCATTTTTGATATATATATATATATATATATATATATATATATATATATATATATATATATATATATATATATATATATATATTCAATTATTATCCCTTATGCAATATGAAATTGTTATAATGTAACATTTTCGTTATAATAATTCAATAACACAACAATACGCACCTAAATAAATATACTACACGTCAAACTTCGATCCATCAAGTATACTTCAATGCTAATTCAAACTGAACCAGGCTTAGAGAACATATAGGATAAGTCAATCATTTTGATTTTAAATACATTGTTGGTTAGTTATATAGGGTATATTAATTTATTTATTGATTTTAGCGGACTTGCAGATAAATCTGCAGACAAAATTACATAATAAATCAAACAAAGTCAAGTCAATATATGAAAATGTTATAACTGATATAGAGCTTACTATATACGCTGGGTCGTGCACGAAGGAAGTTCCAGGTTAGATTCGGTCCGATATAAAAAATGTAAAAAAAATATTTTAAGGGTTTTTCGACCTGGTTCAGCATCCTTTGTTATTGAGATAAAATAAATTTTAAAAAATAGATATAGTTTTGCACATTTACATTACTAGATATATATCATAAAAATTCTCAAGAAAAAATCTATTGTATGTAATTGTATATGCCAAAGCTCTGTGTAAAAGCAGTTAGAGTGTTCATCCAATGGATTTGGAATTATATAGCATTATTAAAAAATCTTAGCATGATAGATTGACTTTGTGTTAAATTTGATTTAATAACAATCTTACAAACTATAATTTTCTTTTTCACAATTTGTTCACTTTCGCAATTAATCAGATTTTTCTCTACAACTGTTTTTGCCTATTTTGTATGATAATTTGAATTTTATTTACATTTATTTGTATTTAAATACTTCTAGTCTCCGACAATAATTTTTTACTATACCTATACTGAATTATATCTCTTTCTGTCGTTTTCTATCCACAAATCATCTTAATCTTATTATTGATTAAAATTCAGAACATTTTTGTAATCATTCATCTTTTTTTACTAATTGAAGCTGGATTTCAGTTTTGCAATACATTTCTTTGCGAATGCGAAAAATGTACCAAGGAATTCAAATATCATTTAATTTATTCACTTTCTTTATTTTTAAGTTTCATGTTTTTACATGTAATATTCAATTTGTCATTGGCCACAATTGAAAAGGTTAGCCGCAGATAGAAGTAAATGAAAAGATTTTATTTCCGCCCTATGTCTCACAAATGGGGTTACAGAACATTGATAATGATGATTAATGTACTCTAGGCTGATGGTCAAGTTCCATAGACCATGTTTGTTTTCTAAGAGTGTTTAGAATATTATGTTTTGTTATTTCTGCTTGAGGTCGGCAGTAGTTTGTTAGGTTTCGCTATATTATTAGTATATTGACTTAACAACATTATAGTCTATTCTTATCGGAGCATATAAGAGCTATAGTGTGCATCTCAATCTCTTTTAACGCAAACGTTTTCATTTCCATCTCGGATTCATTAATTATAGTAAGAAATTTTATTTCCAGGAGTTACGTGCAATTTTAGCCACCCGTCAGGGTTTCAGTAGCGTACTTATATTCCAATATCCAAGTCTTAAAATCCATTTTCATACGCCTAAGATCGTTGTCGATTAGGTCATAAGATATAATTATAACTGAAGCCAAGTTCATCTTTCTTGTACAGTTTTTGAGTCATCGTACTCGGTTCGCATTCTAATTTAACCAAATATTTATATATATGAAAATATTATTCTTTTAAAAAATGTTCTTCTGAGTTTGGAAGGTAAAATTCCAAACTTTTGAGTTTAAAAAAAAAAAAAATAATATTATATACATATTTGATTAAAAATAGAATGAGAAATTACAATCTCCAATTCATAGCCAGACGGTATACATTTTACGTTTTCCATACAAATTGGAGGAAAATATAAAACTTGCTCTCTCTATGCTATGGCTTGAAGATAACAGTGAATGTGAACAGTGAATGTGATCCTACATTTTTCGTTGACGGAGAGATTATGTTGTAGAGGTGTGGTATTGAGTATATCGCTTATTCGTTCCTTGTACGCTATGGCTATCTGAAATGATTGAAGTTTTCCAATGTTAAACTTCCAAATTTTGGCTGGTGCATCCTTTTTTAACAATTGATATTTGTCTTCTGAACTGGGCCACAACTTAGGAAGTTGTCAGGGTCGATGTTAGCTCCTCGATAGGTACGAACATCCGACACACGTTCAGCATACGTTTTAACTTGTCTTAATCTCGTTATCTATCATACATTTTGTAATATAAACTTGCCAAGTTCTCAATAGGTTGCTCATGTAGGTGTAATAAGATGTTTTGATCTCAACGTCAATTTTTAGTTAAATATTTGATTGATCCTATTTAATGTTTCTTATTGTTATTAAATGTGTTATTTTAAATAAATTTATTGTTTTACTGTTTTATTTTATTGTTAATTTTATAACGAATACGAAAATAAGATATTTATTAAAAAATCTGTAATTAAAATTAATTTTAGTAGGTACAAAAGTACATAATAATAATGTTTGTACCTTCATATAGTAAATATGTACATATGTATGTACGCTCACATTTTTGCCCATATTAATTTCTAATGGACAGAAAGTGACAGTTCTCTACATTGTAACTTAATAGTTAACAAAAATATAAATGAAAATCATAACAATGCAATCATAAATAAATAATCATGAAAATTTAACAGGCTTTCATTTAACCAATTAAACAAGTTATGAACGATTTGTGTTTTCAAACATACATATATCCATACATATTTATGTATACATATATGTAAATGCATTCATACAAATAAAAATATTCAGAGATACAAATTCATTAATTTTATTTTTAATACAAAATCAAACCACGAAATTTTGTGGTGTGCAGTACTAAAAGTTTTAATACATATAAACATTCAAATAGGTACCTACTAATTTATATTATTATTATTTTATTTTTATTTTCAGTATTTGTTTTAATTTTAAGTTCAATATTAAAAAGCTTTTAGGAATAAAAAAAAAATAGAATAAACTTGTAGAAACAAAAATAAAGCTTTTACTACACCACTAAATAGGTACAACATTTTCACAAAAAAAACTTTCAATATAAAATTGAAAAAAAAAAACAAATAAAAAATATACGAGAATTCACAATTCGCATTCAAATCCAAATATAGCACATATCACATATATGTATTTATTTATTTTGAATATACGTACAAGCACAATCTGCACTGTATTGTATTTATAGCGATGGTTTTTTAATTCATTTTAGCGCTCGCTCTGTAAACATTTTTTCTACACATGTTTTGATGTATGCAAATATTTTCTTTTATTAACAAATAACAATTGAAAATCTTTATGTTGCAATTGCAAAACAACAACAAAACTATAATATAAATGCAGGACACATTCACACAAGAAATATCAAATTTTTTTTTTGTTTTGGCAAGGCATGTTCATATACATATACACATTCACACATGAATACTCATACTCATTTATATTTTATCTCATTTTGAAATGTTGATTTTATTTTGATGGGTACAAAAAGAGGAGAAATATATAAAAAAAAAACAAAAACAAATTATTTTCTATATTGAAGTTTAATATTTTCAACACTGCAATAAATTATGGCAGCACTTAGAGTAAATGGAAAAAAATTTAAATAAAATTATGGAGAAAATTTTTATTTGAAGAGAAAAATTCTTGTTGGATTGGATTGGAATGGAAATAAAAAAAAATATTTTTTGTTTATAGTTAATAGATTTTAGAAGAGATATAATTTTTGTTTTTCAATATACGTACGTAGATACATCTTTACTTATTTATTTATATTATGTATATTACATTACAATATACATATATTATTATGATGTTGCATATTATGATCCATTTTATAATTACATATTTATTTATTTTGTATAGTTTTTATAGAAGAAATCATATTTTTGTTTACATACACACTTAATTTGTTTCATATTTTTTTTTTATTATTATTGTTTTAAAATTTATTAGAGTAATGATAGTAATTTATCATATTTTTATGTGCAGTGTGCAGTGTGTAACACTGAATCTTTGCAGCACATTATTATTCCATAGGGTTTTTGAAACAAACAAACAAACAATAACACTATTACCAACCACATGTTTACATCCATGAGACGACGATTCAATAGAAAAATTCTTAATATTTTGTAGTTCTAAATTAAATTGGTGGTGTTGCATGTATACATACTAAACGTACATATTGTATTTTGTTGTTGCACTTAAATGTCATGTTTTGTGTTGACATTTTATTTTTCTGTTTTTAAATCGTATTTTTTTTTTTTAAATTTTGGTTCATTGTTTTTTGAGAGGCGTGTTTAAAATAAATACTTAGGATGGCATTTAAAATGATTTAAAAAGAAGCTTCTTTACTTGTTTATAGTCATAAATTAAAGATCTGATAAATTGTAATTGTTTTTATTGTTTTTTGTTTTTTATTATTTTAGTGTAGACAGGTTTTTAAATTTTTTATTTATTTTGTTGACAGGTTAAGTTGTTAATATGATAGGATATTAATATTACTACTATTTAAGTGTCAAGGAATTATTTTAATTTTTTTTTTTTATCTAAGATGCTTCTAAAAAGGAATTTACAAGTCAATGGCGAGTTGTATGGTGTGGTGAAACGTTTGGAAGTTATAGGTATATGAAAGAGTAAAGAATTTCTGTAAAAAAAACTGAACGGATTTAGACAAGTTTTTGATTTTGAGAATTTCAAGACTTAAATAAACTTTCTAATCGGTTGTCATTTTGAATGAGAAAGTACATCTATTGAAGAGGTAGAAACTTCGCTTTCATAATAGGAAACGCCTGTATTTAAAATTCCAAAATATTCAAAGAATTAAAATCAAAGAAAAACTAAAAATAATTTTCACAACATCCATGCGCTGAGTGGGATTTGACCCGGGACCTAATTGGTTAGATGATTTAACCACTATACACCTTATCGGTCGGCCTGATATTTTCTAAAGTCTGTCCACTGTTTCTATAGAGTCTATAGAGTCTATACCCAACTTTTTGTAAACTGGATAAATTTTTATCTTTTGAACATATCCTCTTTAGATCAACTCTTTCAACAACGTTTCAAGCCACTCAAGCCATTTTTGGGCCTTTTAAACTTTATAATTTCCATTAACGATGTAATTTCGGCCATTAAGAGGTGACCATTTATGCGAATATTAACAACTAATGATTTAGCCTTACTTCAAACGGATCTGAATACCTTATCATGAACGCCACCTCATAGTTAACAACCTCTCACCGAATACTGACAAATACAATTGTTGACATATCTTTACAACTGTCTCGAAAGACCTGATTTGTGATATGCTAGTCTCGTCCTGTCTTCTTATTATGCTATCAATAGAAATAGAATTGAGATAGTTTAAAAGAATTTTTTAAGGTTTGTTCTGCTCCACTTACATTGATCGAATCCACTGGTCTTATAACCATATACACATCGTGTTTAACTCTTCCAATTAAAAACCTTAGAAACGAGGAAAACCGTGGCTGATATCCTTTTCATTTTTCAAGTTTTTTTATATTCTAATACAATGATGTCCAACACAATTGTAACAAAATTGAATATCAGTTCCATGTCTTTATGCCTATTTTTAAAAATATTCACTGCAGAGTTTAATAAAACTTTTATACCGATTTACCACATTGAATGTAATTCGGCATCTTATTCTAAATAGAAACAACTGGAACAAAGCAAAATGAATGTCTGACCTATGACGAGATGACCTTTCTTTATCTAAATCAAATACCAAATACAATCTTTTCATTAAATTTAAGCAGTTCGGTATTGATTTGGTATAATTTTTTTTATATGGTTATATAAAAATAAACCATTTAGTGGTAACACTGTCGAACTATGCTACTCTTACAGCTACTGTCATAGGAGTATTGTCGAAATGTTACAAATTATACATATTTAGTCTTATCATAATTATAAATAAGTATTTTAGCATGTATTAATAAGATATATTGTACCTAATGTATTTTAGCAGTTGTAAGCTATAAATAATAAGACAAGGAGACTAAGCTCTCTCTCTATTCACGACCGTTAGGATCGAATAAAGAACAAACTTAAGCTTTGTGTTTCATTTATTCCATTTACTCTTCAAATAACTATATACAATAAATGTATGAAAATTTAAAACAAGTACAACAAATTTAATAATTTCATCCACCAATCTGATATAAAGTTGATTTATGGTACATAAATGCTTCGTGAGTAAATTATCATTCATTGCTTGTGATTTTCAAATAATAAATTTTCGACCATTATTTCTGGACCATAATAAAATTGCAACAAGATTGATATTTTACTGGTATTAGCAATAGATGCACTGATGTACAATTGAATATCATCAGAAAAATTATGTCAGAGTATGCATAATAACGGCCATTTCATCACATCAAATAGTTATGGTGATTAAGAAAATGGTTTGTAACTGCAGTTTTTTATTTCTGGTCAATCAAAAAAACAATGAAATTTCAAGAAAATTTTAGTAATAAAAAATCGATTATATAATCGAAATAAAATGAATCGAATTAAGATATGTACACATAATTTAAATAAATAAAATGCGTAATAAATGAATAAAATATTAAGTTATTTATAATAAAGCTTAAAGCACGAAATAATAATGCATCAATTTAAAAATTAAAAGATATGCCATAAAAAATCTCTGAGAAAATGTCATTTGCAGTTTTTTATCATTATCATTATCAATTCACTTTAAAATAAAAAGTATAAAAATAAATTCAAATTATTTAAAAAAACATCACAAAAATGTGCTAAAAGAAAAAATAAAAAAAAATTGAAATGGGATTGGGTTGAATTAATGAAACAAAAGAATGAAATAATGAACGATGTCTCCGGTTTTATAGACGAATTTTTTTTTTTTTTTGCATACACCTCTAGTCTCTATTTTTTTTTTTGAAGAATAATAGAACTACACCCTTGTTGTACATAAATTTTATATAGTATGTACATAATATCCTATATCCTTGTTTATAGAGGGGTTTGTTTCATTTAGTTTTTTATGCATATATACAAAATGTGATATTGTTTAGCGGTATGAATTTATATAATATTACAGTTATGCATATTTCGGAATACACAGTTAGACTAAAGAATATTCTTCTTCTTTATTTTTATATTTGTGAAAATAAAAATATAATGATAACGACTGAAAAGAATATGATGGGTTGTTGTCAAGTCGGGTTACATGTAGATGATTTTTTTTTTGCTTGCTTTCATTGCTTGCTAAACATTATAGTTCATTGCTTAATATTTTCTTTAATGTTAAATTTTTTTTAACCATATTAAACGTAAATATACGAGATGTATTATAGAAGTCTTACGAATATATAAGATTGTATATAGGTACATATTTACGTACCATACCCAAGTCTCTTAACCAACAAAAAGTGCAAGTCTGTAAATTTCAATTAAAACTAATTTTGTAGTATCAAGTTGTGATAAGAATGCTAACTCTGATGTTGTGGGTAACAATAGTGGTGCGAACACTGTTTTGGCAATTAAAATATTAAAATAATATAACGGATTAATTAGAGATAAGAATTATATCTCAAGTTATAAAAGTAAAAATTCATTCTTAATCTCGTGTTCAATCTTCTTGCTTGATTGAAATAAAATGTAAAATAATCATGAATCAAACTAGCTGCAAAATTTTGGAAGTAACAAAATAAGAGTAAATAATAATTCAATTTAAATAAAATTATAGAAAAATAAATTATAAATGTAATAAAGGAAAATATATCATAGTTCTATAATAAAGTATAACTAGGACGTAGTCCTAAATAGGAATTAAACAAAAATTTGAATTAAAAACTAAAATAAAATATTTTAATTTTACCTGAAGTTTTCCTAGCAATCACAAACCGGAACTATAATAATTAGTCTCAAAATAAATTCGAATTTCCAAAAAAAATTGGTTATGTATATGGATTATACAGATTTTCCATTAGACAATACCGGTACAGATAATCTCATGATAATTTCTGAATTTGATCAAAGATAAAAAGCCCTTCTCTAGTCTCGCAAATTGTAAATTTAGTTTTATGCCCCTATTGTGAAGTGTCAGTTGTTAGTAAATGTCTGAGAATTGTCAGCAGATAGTCAAAATCGGTATTGTGATTATCAGTTGTTAGCAAACTACTGATAAATTGTGAATACTGACAAAAATTGGCATTGTGAATATCAATAAGAGTAAATTTTTCTGATATTTTAAAACAATTTTATTCCGTTGTAAATTTTAGCGTGAATTGTCAATAATATTTGAATTGTTTGGTTTTTATTATGTAATATTAAGTATTTTTTATTTTGTGTGCTTTAAAAATTTTAAAAATATATACTTTTTTTTTGATAAAATTCATTTAAAGGGATAAGTTGAATTAATGGAGAATATAGGCAAATTATTATACAAAACAAGAAATTTCGTTTGACGACACAACTAATTGTATTTTACCTATTAACAAAACACTTGAATTTAAATAAATATTTTTTTTCTAAAAAACTTTAAAACAAACTACAAATTTAAAATTTTAACCGTCAAAAAACAGTAAATTTTCTCAATATTCACAATAGAACAAAATTTTGTCAGTATCACTTCACAATACCAAATAAAATCTCAAATGACAAAATTTCTCAATTGTCAGTCGACTGAAATTGAATATCGTAATAAAGGCCTGATTGAATCCATTTTAATAGAGAATTAGGATTTTAATAGGAATGAAACTAGCACTACTTAATCTTTAAAAAATATTAATGCAAAAAATAACAAGCTATATTCTTATATATATATTTTTTAATTCATTCTATTAATGAAAATACTATTTAATAGTCTTAAATCTATTAAACAAAATATTAACATTAATTCATATAATTTTCTAAAGCAATTCATTAATATAAATTCGAAATTCAAACTATAAAATATAAAATAAAATACAAAATGAATGAATAAAAATAGAAAACAAAATAAAAATAACTAATTGTCAAAATAAAGAGTTCATAATTCAGTATTCTTATGAGTTTTGAATATCAACTAGTAACTGATTAATTAACTGAAATGTTTTATGAAATAAACCATTTTGTGTATTTCTACGAGACAATGGCAACCTGAACAAATTAGCCAATCTCAAAGTGTAATGGCTAGTTTCTCCAACATATCGTAATAGATATCCCAAATAGTCCGGTAACATATTATTTTTTATTATAAATATAAATACCATAACATTGACATTAATTGCTCTAGCATATAATTCTGACTAGTTCTTCTACCACATTTTAAAATAACTCGCATCGCCTTGTTTTGTAAAATTGGCAGCCTATTATTTTGTCTTTCGCTATCATATATACAACAATGATGAACAGTAGATAGTCCGAATGTGGTAAATTCATTGAATTATACATTTTTATGGCACACTTCTGAGTAATTTGATTGCTATTTGGTATCATGAGTTAAATCTGTTGACTTACCATTGCTTTTATAAATTAATTAAAGTTAAAAACTTTGTAATTTTCTCAATTTTGAAAAGAAATAGGAATAGATCTATTCGATCCATATTCGATTTCTACATTTTTTTAGAAAATAGAATTAGCTAACCTTACTTTTTATATTTAGAAAAATATGTGTTCTATAATATCTTATGCAACATTTCTATATGGTGGGCAAAAATAGAACAAGCCAAATCATGTGCCAAGCTTATACTAAAATACAATTAATAGTCTACTTTGGGGCTACTGTAGTGCTCAAAACGTGCCTTACTCTAGCACTAGAAAAAAATGTGGAACATCGTTTCATCTATACCTGATGAAGACGGCAGGAATCACAGTAACAAGGCTGCATCTAACAATTAACCTCAAACACAAGCATGATCCTGCAAAAAGTTAAGCAAGTAACCGAAGCAATTGCAATTGCAAGCTTTATGACAAAAACAATTGATTGCCGCCGGAACTTCACTGTACTAATACCTAATACGGAAGAAGACGAAAGTTTAATTCGTTTATAATTCATTTATAGTCCGCGCGTTGCAAATGTAAAATCACATCCGCCCCGACGTGTTTCCACAATCAAATATTAACAGAACAGCTATAGTTATAATCTCCAGAGGTTCAAGTGAAATATTAACGGTTTTTTGGTTACACTATCTGTTAATTTGTACCACACTTTTCTTCTTCCCGTTCCTTCTTTATCCCGGCCAAACGGTATTTAAGTATTAAATGTTCTATCCTAGCGCGCGGCTGTTTATAAAACAAAATAAGAGCCTTACCCTTAGCAGCTTCAATATGGTATACTGATGGTTCAAAAATCGGAAATAAAACCGGTACCGGCGTTTTTCGACCAAGTTTAAAATTTTCGGCATTTGGCACATATTCCACTGTTTTTTTTTGGCTGAATATGCTGAATCGACATTACAATGCATTAAAAATGGACACAAAAGTGCCAACTTATACATAATATCAGATAGTCAAGCTGCCTTAAAATCTCTGGCTTCCCCAATTTGTAAATTAAAGCTTATCTATAGCTGTTACAGAAGTTTATTAAAGCTAGCGCAACGAAATAGAGTTACTCTGTTATGCATTGTTGGGCATGAAGGAATACAAGCAATAAAGAGAAGCAGATATCCTTGCAAAAACTGGTGCGAAAGGTCAATTATTTGAACCAGAGTTACCGCCTACCGCCAAAAACTGAATACGATAATCAGGTAGACTAGATTCAATGTCAGAATGCTTACATGGTTTATTACAGTTCATAGCCCATTTAGCAAGCATCTGTTTAAGATTGGTAGATTGAGCACAGATATCGAAGATATAAATATAGCAAAATATATAAATATTTCCTGGAATAACATTGCCTTATTCTGAAATTGACATCAAATCAATAAAAGCGTTAATCCAGGACATAAGGCTACAATTCTGAGATAAACGGGGAAGTGCAATAGATCTTAAGAGGTTGTACACTTACATAGAACTGTCCATTAATATAAAATAATACTCTAAACTACATAGGTATCAAAGACTAAATTTTGAAAACTTACAATTTTTGAACCTCGTCGCATGACTCTATGTACTGCCACAAACCTATAATCTATATAGAATTATGGTATCGAAATCGCAGATAATTCTAAAATAATAGTTAATCTTACAATTTTGCGAAAACAAAAAAATAAAAGCTAACAGTTATTGACATTATTTAATAATGTTATAAAATTGTTTTTTTTTTTCTATAAAAAAAATCACTGTACGACTCCCTGCTAATTTGATTTTTTTTTAATAAAAATGGGAAAAAAAATCTTAAAACAGTTTCCTTATTATTCGGTTGAATATAAAATTGCATTTTTATGAATTATTATTACTTTTATGGTACATTAAATATTAAACTTTGTATTATAATTTTTAGTTCTATTCTTTTCTCTTGTTTTTCATTTTTTGATTTCTTTTTATATTTTTTGTTTTCTTTTTTATGTTTTATTCTTTTAGTGCTGTTGTTATACCCCTCATAAGCATAAAAAATATTGCCAATTTCGAATTTTATAAAGAATGTTTTTTTTTTTAATGTTACTATTGTTGTTTTTGTTATATTTTGAGTATAGGGACTATGAAAATTGAGCTGTACATTTCTTTGCATTACAGATAGAGCGTTATGAAAAGGACCAAAAAAAAAAAACAACAAAATTCAAAACAAAAAGCAAAATATAAAGAATATTTCTTGTCGGTTTTGTTATTCCTTGTATTTTTCTATTATTTAAAAGAAAATGGAATATGAAATGTTTTTCATTTTAAAATATGTAACAAAATAAGAACAAAAATAACAATAATAATAATTGTGGTTGCGAAAAAGAGAATGTAATAGAAAAAAAAAAAAAAATGTAAAAGAAAATTTTTTCATTCATAATTTTTATTAAAAGATCTCTGGATTCAAATAAAAAAACGAATAAATAAATAAAAAAATATATAAAAAAGTTGGGAGGATAATGAAGGGATCCTTCATTACTTTTTGTATTTTCATTATTACTTAGAAAAGAGATTTTCCTTCTCAATTTGAAAACTTCTCAAATAGAACGTTTTTTTTTTTTTTGTTTTCTTATGGTTTCATCGTATTTTCTATGATAAAACGAAACCATTTGGGAGGGGAATCTAAATGTATATATATATATATAAAAAGTAAAGCATTGTTTTTCCTTCAAAAGGTAAATAAAGTAATTTGCAATAAATTTTTATAGTTGACAATAATTTGATAATAAGAAAGATGGAAGTATAAAAAAAAAGTAAGAAAATTTCTAATGTGTATAGACGGATATCTAAGTTTGTCTTATTGAGGAAATTTTTTTTTTTATTACTCCATCATTGTTTAAGTAATCAAAATTTATGGCCAATTTTTACTTGTGGTTTATTTATTTTTGTTTTTGTTACCAGCTATACATACACTGTTCAGAAATATCTATATTAACTTTTTTATTTGGATATTTTGGCAATGTTTAGTTAAAGTGCGCTTTAAGGTTTATGTTTTATAACATGTTCCTATATCTTATATTATAGCTAATCTTCAATTACACAGTAGTATAAAATGCCTCTTCAGACCCTAATAAGGACTATCATAAAAAAAATTTTTTTTCTTGCTTTTATTAAACTTTTACTTTTAAAAATATTTACAAAAATAACAAAAAGATAAAAAAAAAAAATCATAATCTACAATTGAATAAATTTGATTAATAATTTTTATTCTTGTTTTGGTTTTTTTTTTTTTTTGATATTTTTTGTTAAGTTTGTATCAAAATTAAACGTTAAATAATACAAGATATATATACAGTAAATTAGTACAGTAAATATTTAATTAGATTTTATTACCTCATACATAATTTTTAAAAAAATATTTTTTATTATGTATATATTTATTAAAAAATAAATTTTATTTTAGTAAACAAATAAAAATAGAAAATAAAAAAACTAAAAAATGTAAAAGATTATAATTTTGGAAACTGCGGACAAATTTTTTTGAAATAAAAATTTTCGTTTAGAGTGTCGAAAATTAAAACATTTTTTGATTTGTAAAAAATAAAAGACTCTTGTTAATTTCACAAATTTATTTTATTCCGACACGTGTTTCGACCTTTCGGTTATAATCATGGATGACATAAATGGATGTCGTTTGATTTGGTTTATTTGCAATTTCGAAAAATTATATTAATTTTTATTTCCTGTCTACCTGATTCAAAATTTAAGCATATTTTAGTAAAATACATTTTATATAAATGTAAAAAGTAAATATTTTTAAATTAACACACATACCATCACTGAATTTGTTAAATTTACATATTTACCACTGAATGGTTATGAAATGGTTATGCAATGGAATAGTCAATGGTTTGAAGAAGAATAATCAATGAAAAGGAATAATCAATGGTATGAAGAATATCTTGAGTAAACTCAGAGACGGCTTATATACAATAAGCCCATTTGCGGCTGCGGTGATATATTAGACAGATTCTCTACCGAAAATACCACAAGTTGTCTAGCTAACTAAACTGAATGATTGGTTTGACAGACTAGACCAAGACAGACCCGACAAATTAAATTATAATTTTTGAAATAATTATTTTGATTAACACTAAAACGTATGATGTTCTGAATTTGTGTATATATATAAATAAAACACCCTGTATGTAGAAAAAGTAAATAAAAAAAAAAAAAAATGATATGAAATAAATTTTAACTAGAAAAATTATGAGTAATTTTTAAAGTGTATACCATTTTAATTTATGATCTATGTATCTTAAGATAATTAAAAATGATTCAAAACTAAGAAAGAAAACTCTGCAAGTGAATTATCTGTATTTACTAAACGTACATAAAGGAGAGAAAATATTTATTGAGTGGAAAAAAAACCAGTAGCAAATTAAATTATGTAATTTTTATATTACTGTAAATAACACAACTAAATAAATTTAACTAAAATTTCATTAAAGCAAATAATTTTAGATATTTGTAATATTCTGCAGTTAAATATAATAAAATTGTATTGTAAAAGTGAATTTAGTATGGAATTAGACTCGTTCTATATCTGTTACTAGTTCTTCTTTTACTATACTAAATTCATAAAATTTTTTTTACAAGGACTAAACAATTTAGGAAAAAACTGCCAAATATTTAACATCGTAAATGTTTCAACACAAAGTTCAATACAACGTTCAAATGATCTTAAATGTCTACAAAAGTTTACTAAGGCTTGAGACGTTGACTCCATGATCACAATTGTTTTTGACGATGTCTCCGCCACCGGTTTGACAGGTATTTGGGTTTACAAACAATTTTTAATAATGTTGCTCAGTGTTGATAAAAACTTTCTGTTCATTTTGCTTGATCACCAAATGAATTAAAACATAATGTGTCAGAAAGCTCTCATTACACATTGGTGTCAACTTATTTTACCGACAACACTGACAACTTATCTTTTTTTTACATTATATTAGGTTGAAGTTTTTTTTAAAGACATTTACGATGTCACCGTATATCTAAGAAATAATTATTATTTGAAAAATTTTTAAATCACATGACTAAATCAGAACTAACGAACGTCAACGTTCGATTAGATTTAATACAATTTAGGACTGCTTTTTTGTTTTTTTTTTGTTTTGAATTAAAGAAATTATTATGTTTCTAGCATTTTTGAAACAAGTAATCTCACAAAAATATAATATATGTAACTCGCTTGAATTAAGCCTGTTAATAAATAAATATGGACTGTTTTAGAACGAACAATAATAACGTTACATACAAGCAATATTAATTTTATACATTTTTATTAATTTTTTACCTTTTTTTGATAAAATTCAAAAATTAAATGTCAAACACTAACAAACACTAGCCTAACTTGTTTCATCTCATAATTTTAAATTAAATGTAGTTCGATTTTTATTCAATTATTTAATTTTATTTAATTAATTCTTATTTAAATTTACTATATATGTAAAATACTAATAAATGTCTGTATGTCTGTATTAAATATACTATACTATATACTATTCTAAACATTATATTAACCTTTATTAACCTAAGACGTGCCTTTGCAGAAACTTGCAGATTACATATTGAAATTCGTGCTTTTTTCGGATTATTAATAAATTTAGGCATGCAAAAAATGCATACCTAATTATTAAACTAACAATTTTGGGATCGTTTATTTGGGAGTCCAAAGATAGATTTGTAGGATTATTAAAATATTTACGCTTTGACGATAAACATCTAAAAAAATTGTGTTTGCCCAATGAAAATACACACTGTAGATGAACAATTTGTTTAGTTCAGAGGAAAAGTGTAAATGTTTTACAATGTTACTATTATACAAACCTTAAAAATATGGTATGAAAATTCGATGGGTTTGCGACGATATCAAAAATAGCTATCCATTATTTGACATATCCTAAATATATATATAGGAAAAGAGGTGAATTTCATGACTTTTTAGAACTAACCGAAATTTATTTTTTGACAAATTTTTCATTTCATATGAGCTATCACACAATTTATTATCAAACGGGTTAACAAGAAAGAAGAAAGGTTATGAAGAAATAAGATATGAATATTCACCAGAAACAAGTATCAAAAATATCATACTATCATAATTTATGTTCCATAAAAAATAAATCGTTGTTTTATATGAGATAATGCAACATAATAATTATATTGAGGATGAAGATAAAAACAAACCTTTGATAATACAATATTATAATTAAATAGAGGGTGGGGTAGATACTTAAAACCCACGTTATAACTTGGGAATAAGTGAAATTAGCAGCCAGAAATTGAGTACGATGGAAATGTCAAGTGGAAGCCCCACGCTCCTAAGAGGAGGGAGGAAAAAAAAGATACTTTAACCAAATGGCACATGCATTTTCAGTACGATGTAAGACTAATATGTCGCAAAATTTTACAATTTAATTGAATGTTGTAGCTGCAAATATTTTTCGGTTCAATATAATTGAATTATTTCTATTTTATTTGTGTGCCTCTAAGGCAGTACTTCATGCTCGTTCATATACGCAGATTAATTAGGGTTAAAGAAAAATAAAATTATTAGAAAAATGTAACAAGTAATCATTACTTCTAAAATTAGTACATTATTATTTATGTTAAAGCTTAAGAATTTTTTTTCAAAATAACAAATGTCTTTTGGCAATCCATTATTTCATCTAAGGCAATTATAGAGGTCTTTATTCTTTTTTTTTGTTGTTTTGAACAGTGTTAAATAAAAATTAAATTTTATTATATCAATTTTTTCTATTTAATGTGAAATGGTGTTTTATCAAGTTTTATCCCGCTTACAAATATTTGTAAAGCTTATATATTGATATATTGATGAATACGGCAAACTATAGTTGGAAAGTAATTAGTTATAAGTGAAATTGTAAAAACTAAAAACACTCTGTACGAGCAATTGAGCTCATTTGAGTAAATAAATGAATAAAATAAATAAATAAATAAAAATAAATAGTATTGGATAATAGTGAGTGCATAATATTAATAGCTTTTTTCTGTAATATTTCCTCAAGCCTATTTAGCACAATTTGTACAGCTCTGCACCAGATTGGGTTAAGATATTTTATATTGGACAAAATATAAGAGACATAAACTATGTGCAGTATACCTTTTTTGCGAAGTATTTCCATAGTCGTCTCAAAATGAAAATTTAGTGGATTATTTTTTATGTTCGTCCCGCTTTATTTTATTTAATAAGTATCCGTATATATTTCTTTCCTAATTTTAATGCAAATAAAATTAAAATTTCTAGGATATTATTGTCGAAAGTGGTAGTAAATTTTTATATTTAAAATTTATTTTATTTTTTTTCACCAAACATTTGTCATAAAAATGTTTATTTAATTTATTTATTTTTATTTGTTTTTATTATTTTATACTGAAATTTAATTTCTTTGGTCACATAAACTGACGGTGATGAGATTTTTAATCAAATTTATTACTGTAAATATTTCATTAAAAAACTGCATATATTTTAAATGTTTTTTTTTTTATTTTTGCATTCAATTTCAGGACTTTTTTCATTGTTTTTTTATTTTTTTTTTCTTTGATTATTTCGTTATTTAATTTTTAATTTAAAACCAAATTGAAACAGAGAAAAAATAGAAAAGAGAAATTAAATTATTAAAATGAAATAATATTAAAAATGTATAAAATTCGATAAAAAAAGAGAATATAATAATAATAATAAAAAAAATGTAATAACAAAGTTTTGGCAAAGAAATCCAGCATTTATCCAAGCCTTTTTTTGTTGTTTAATTTTTTTTTTTTTTTGTTATATTTTCCTTGGTTATTTAATTTTTTATTTTTGAATATTCTGTGTGATTTATTAAAATTTATATTATAAATGCATTCGAAAGTCATAAATTTTTGAAACATATCAAAATAAATAAAAAAAAAAACTAAATAGTTGAAAACGAATTGTACGAAAACGAATTAAATAAAATACAAGATTATTGTGCTTTATGATGGTGGTATAATAATAAATCCATTAGGGTTGTTTTTGGTTATGCGTAAATATTTTTTATGTATGAATAGTTGAAGCGAGAGAGATATGTTACAGAAGTGGATATTAAAGTATATTCGGAAACGGGTTATTATTGGAGGATTTTGTATCTGTGGAATAATCGTCTTCTTTGAATTTTTTCTTCAACAACCAGTTGAAGAATTTCATATTTTTATTACCATTATATGATATGCTGTCCATTCATTTTTTAATCTATAAATACATTTTTTTGCCATTTCTTTATTTACACAGAACCTCAATATTTAGGACGTGATATTTCCAAATATCTTTGATAACCATTTAATTATTGATTACTTGTTATTATTTCTAAATGAAGAAAGACCATAATTTATGCCATATAAAAATAAAATGTATTTTTAAAAGTGAAATTGAAGTTTGATATTAATATAAAAGATTTAATTTAAACATCAATCCTTTGTATTATTAGCCATAGAGTAAATTTAGTAAATATTTTTTGACACTTAAGAGCTAACCATAATGACATTAAGCTGGCTTAAGCTAATGTCAAAACTGAACGAAAAGCCAGCTAAAGTTTTGCAATTTATTTAAGCCACCCATAATAGACTTTAGCTAACATGAATTATTTTGACATTTATGAATTGGAAATACAACCATAAAATAATTCTTTAAAAAAAAGTTATCTTTTTATTACCTATACGTCCATCTGAAAATATCAAATTTTTAAAAACAGTTTCGATATAAAATTTAAGATGGATAATATCAATGTTCAATAATTAAAGTGTTTGCTTCTAAAAATGCAGGAAATTAATCTATACTGAAAAAATTTCGAGATCAATTGAAAAAAAAAGTTCTTGTATAGTATTCGGACAATAAACCGGGATAGAAAAAAAAATGGATTTTGTAGAGTAAAATTTAATAATATTAAAAAGCTTGACAATGAACAATTATTTTTCTTTAATACAAAATTGAAGCCACAAATTTATGAGCTTCTTTTAAATTTAATTAAAACCGATTTGGTGAAGATATTAATAAGAAAAACCATCGAACCAGCAAGTCGACTGACTGCAATATAGTTTTATAATTATATTTATTTAACCTAAGTTTAAGATTATAAATAATTTTCGTTTTTCATAATTGAAATCTCCTGCCAAGCTTTTTACATTTTTAATTTATTAAAATATAATTCCTTTATATTATAAATTTTATCATTATCATATTTGTCTCATATTTTTGATTAAGCTATCAATAAAGTCTATATTCATTAATATTTGTCAATATTTGCTTTTTTTAAATTAAACAATATTTGTGCACTAATACAACAACATGACAGTTTTTAATTTAAACACTCAACTTTCACATAATTTGTATATAAACAATTAGTAGTGACATCTAATAAATCTCAATGTTAAATTTCCGTACAGAATGTACGAATGAAATCGCATATGTTTAAGTCAATTAAAGTTAACGAAAACTTGACGAAACTCTCTGATATACTTATTATGGGTGTGCAATACATACATTTCTTTAATCTGACTTCAACCAGGTTAATGTCATTATGGCTAGCTCTAAAACCAATAACTTGAATAGAATTACATTTTCGTACATTAAATACAGGTAGTAGGTAGGTAGTGAGATTTAAAACTTTACCATATGGATTCACAAGTATAATATTCCTGATCATATGAAATCATAAAGTGTTGTTTTAAGTCGAATCATCGGATCATGGATTTATAAATAGGTTAGGTGAATACGGTGAATAAAATATACTCAAATCGGATACTTTTAAAGTGTAAATTATCTTCAGTCATTTACCATTCTTGACAGAATATCTTTTCAACATTCCCACACAACAAATGCCAGCTTGTAATTATCTTCATTTTTATTATTATTAAATTAAATTAAATTAAAAAAAAAAAAAAAATTCTCGTCTTTAATTTGTTTTCTGTTATTTTCAGGTCGATGGTGTCGGAGAGAATGGTCATCGCCTGCAGACGCTAGAAATGTAAATGATGCGTCACGGCGATTATATTCCTCAGTCTTCCTAGGTAGTCCTGGTAAGTTTCATATTTTCGTTTTTTTTTCTATTTAATTTGTTTCTTAACCACCTTCAAATTCAAACTATTAAATCTGATACCATAAATAAAAAAAAAAAATAGTAAATAGATATTTAAATTTTTTTAGATATATTCTATGGAGAAACGATTAGATAATTTAGGGTATAACAATAGGGAGGGAAATAAATTTGAAGTTGATTGACTTATTAAGACCTTAAGAGAATAATTATTATGTATGTCTTATTTACGACAATAGGTCCGGCTCTATTCGATCCCTGTAGCTTATAAAAATTTAATGTAAATTAACAAAAATTAATTTCGTTCAACATTTTTTATGTCACAACCCACTGTAACAATAACTACAACTTCACTCAGCGACACTTGCATTTTTGTTGGTTATCTGGAGAAGAATTAAAACCATTGACAAATTTAAAAATATTCATAATAAAAATAAATTGTAAAGCAGAGTCGTAATTGTTGAGTAGATATAATTGAATTAAAAAAGGATTAGATTTATGCTGATACTCGCAGATTCACAGGATTGCGATTCGACAAATCTAGACTTGAAATATTCCAAAACTGAAGTATGAAATTGATTAAGCTAGTGACAATAATATTTAATTCCATCTACATCTTTGGTAAATACAAAATTTGTATATAAAAAGTTGAGACGAGTAGAAATGCGTGTAAGAATTTGAAATTTTTCTTTTTTGGTCCGATAGTTATTCAAATTTTTGAATTAAATTACTCCATTTTGTGTCATGCAACATATTTGTTACAAATTTATCTTTTCCTGCTTTTTTTTGTATATAATTTTTGTTTACCGTCAACAGGCTTGTGATTTATTTTAGGAATTCATCATTTCAACAAATTTCTCGCTTGCTCCTTTTTTTTACCCGTATTAGAAAAGGATTCTTTTTCAAAAATTATTATGGGTTCAAGTATGGAGAAAAGAATTAGGATGGAAATAGGATGATAGAGGAGAATTTGTAGGTAAGTTGGAACGACTCTGAAGCTGTAAATTGTATAATGAAGCATTTATACCGAAGGGGAACACAAAAGATGGCAGACTGTTCCATATTTTAGTTTTGGAACAACTGTTGGGTATTTCCATGATATAGATATGTCTTCCCTAGTATTACGCTGGAATTGATTAAAGGGAAGGGATATTATTGATTTTATTTTCTTTGCTAAAATATAACATAGATGAGTATCAAAGATGGAATTAAGACTTAATTAGTAAAAATTAGCGATGGATTTCAAATAAGTGAAAAAACAGTTAAAAAACAATTTAAATTATTTTCGACATATTTGGTAAATGAGTAATTCTTATATCAGCCCATATATCCTCCCGGGCAATAAACAAATAACAAAACATCCATCGTGTATGGGATTGCAAACACAATAACAGAAACAGAGCAGCGTAATATCGCACATTGAGATAATTTAAGAGAGCGCATACTAGAATATAAGTATAGTTTTAAGTTTTAAGTTTTGTAACAAATAACTTCTGGTTTAAACATCAAAGTAAAAGGTGTTAATTTTCTAGCTATAAAGAGTATATGCAAAACCCTGTTAGCCCCTGTTTTGAAATTTTTTAATTTGGCAATTTAATTTGAATTATAAGTGACCAACAAGAGCCTCAAAGTGATATATACACTCATTGGGGCATAGGCGGTTGTATATATCCACTTCCTAATGTAAAATGTTTATTTTCATATTATTATAGCCCACATCTCATACGCAAAAGGACCAAAATTTTGCTTGCATGCAAGGTAAATGAAAATTAAATTAAATTCAATTTATTTTCATATAAACAAGGATAATTGCACATTCAGTATAAAGAAAGGATGTATACAGAAAGGTATATAAGTAAAAGAAGATGTTATATATGAATATACCAGAGTAAATTTCAAATTTTAAATTCGTTCTACTGACGATGACGTTTATTTGTCGGCCTCTTATTATTATTGAATATACATATATATATATATATGGAGTTGAAAGTCTCCTTGTCGCCAGTATGATTACTTCGATATGCAAATTTGCATGAATTTAATTTTGCCGTTTGTTTTTCATTTTTATTTTTGTACCTTTAATGTTTTTTTTTTTTTAGTTCACTAATCTGTTTCGGGTTGGTTTTTTTTATTTGGATATCTCTTTTCTTTTTTTTATTTTATTTTCTTAATTTTTGATATGAAGTAAAAGAAAAAATTATAAAAAATAAAATAAAATTCTATAAAACGCTGAAGGGAATTCAGTGCACATAAACTGTGCAATGAGCTGCTGCATTTGCTTGTAATTCTGAACACAGGAATTAAAAATAAAAAAAAAAACCAAAAGAAAGGAAAATCAGACCTTTAGGGGTTAAAAATATATTCAGATATATCTCGTTGAAGTAAATAATATATAAACAGTATATTATTTAACAACAACAATTACAGTAACAATAATTATGTGTACAAGTATATAAACTGTATAGAAATAATTACAAATATTGAAGGGCTTTGAAGTCTTGCGAATAACATAGATTCATACTCATTTACGTTTGTAATTATTAAGATACATATATGTATATAAACTATGCATAAATATATAATGTATAATGTTTATGTATATATGGATACTATTATTTTAAAGAAATTTTTAATTTCAATGATCCAGCGATGGCTGCGGCGTTAAAAAAATTCACGATGCATGCAAAGTTTCCATCAAAACTATACAATAAAAATATATATACATCATACACATAAGAAAATGAAAACTCTAGACTGTAAACAGAAAAAAAACAATAAGAGGAAAAAAAAAATTCCATCATGTGGAGGAGATTTTCAGTTTAAATTGAGTGAGCGCCCCTTCGTTGTTATTTTTTTTTAGCTTTGTTTTGTTTTTTTTTTTGTTTAGCATTTCTTATTTTTGTTGATTGCTCACAATACGAATTTTTCAGGCAAAATTAAATTAGCAATTATTTTTTTTTTTTGCTATTGATTGCTGCAATTTTTTTATTCGGGCTGATTTTATTTTTTTTTTTTTATTTTCGAATTTGATTTTACTTTTTCGCTTAAAGGTGATTTCTGATTGATATTTAGATTTGCTTTAATTCTTCTCTTTTTGTTGTTGTTTATTTTATTATTTAATTTAACAACAAATTTATCTTACAACAATCGTCATGTTTTCATCGATTGATCGTTCTTCACGAGAGTAATTCCAAGACTCCATATTTTCAAAAGAAAATTTTTTGATTTTTAATTTCATTTATTATGGTTTGTTGTTAATTTTGTTGTTTTTGTTGTGTGTTGTTGTAGTTGTAATTATTATTAAATGCATCAAACCAATTTATTTTAACAGATCAAAAAGTTAATTGAAAAATTGGAGTTTTTGAAATAAAGGAGTGTCAAATTATTAAAGGCAGAAATTGATTCAATGATTTAAGGAAATATTTCATTTTCATATAATATATGTATATATATTTTATATACGTATATATATAAATAAATAATATATGTATAATTATATAAATATATATAGCTATAAATGCATATAAGTTTAAATTATAAAAAAGATATTTTTAACTCATTTTTAATTTTTAAATTAGTTTTGTTTTAGAAAAGGTTTGGTTTATTTTGACTTTATGAAATTATTCTTAGCAATTATTGACTATAAATATGTTTTTAGCTGCTATTAAGTTAAACCAGAGTCCGACAAAATTCCGACAGAATTATTAAACTATTAAATTTACTTATTTTTTGCATTATTTATTTTATATATAAATTCTATTATACACACCTTAAAATGTTGGGATGGATCAAAGTAAAGCTATGTAACTGATGCAGAAAAAAATATATATTTCGTTCTTGTTTTAAAATAAGGTCTATATATGTATATACCTAGTATAATTATAGTAATATTTTTATTATTTTTTGACACAAAATTGTAATATTTGCATATGTAAAATTTTAAAAATTTAAAAATATATATGGACTGAATTCAAAAATATATGGACTGAACTCTATTTAGATGACTCAACTGTATATTAAATAAATTTAATATTAGGCTTTTTTTGATATTCTCTCACACGCTTTGTTTTTCACAAGAATGTTAATCTTCATTAGTGGAATAGGATGATATTTCCTGACGTTCATTTTGATGTGATACTAAATTTTTGCCAATTTTGACGTGATATTGAATTGTTTTTTTATTATTCTGAATGCTAACCGAATAATTCATTTTTTTAAGCTATACATAAACAATTTTTTATCAATAGTAAATAATAGTAAAACAAACGTGTAGTAATTCAAATTAATATCACCATTTACAACTACTCTAAAAATATTTTCAATTTAAATATTAGCAACAGCAGCAGCAGCTGGTCATATTGTTATTAGTTATGTTATATATAAGGAATGTTTATATATATATCTATCTGTTTGTTTGTTTATATTCTATGATACGCTTGCTTGCATTCCCCAAATGAATTAGTTTTTATTTAAAAAAAAAAACAAATATAGAATAGATTCGATAAATATAGGTATAAAAATCAATAACAATAAAAAACAATCCTTTTACAAATACTACTTACGATAATATATTTTTGTTTCTTCTATATATATATATATATATATATATATATAATTTTTGTTTGTTTATAAATCTATTACTGGAATTTCAAATTTGCAAAAAAAGCCAAATTTTATAAAAAAAAAATCATAATCATCTTTTTCATCATCATCACAATCATAATCATCATCATCATCTACATAATCTAAGATTTTCAAAACGCAGTAAAAAAACAGAAGAGATTCGCGCATAATGAAACAAACAAAAAATGCATCAAATTTATATGTGTAGTAGTCCTTGTATAAATATATGTAAAAAAAAACTGTACCGTAATATTATGGCAAACAACAAGGAAAATACGAAAACAAAAAAAAAAAAATCTACAAATTAAAGAAAAAGAAAAAAATCTCGTCAACAACATCATCATCCTAACATTGACTTTTATGGAGCGACCTATGTCTGTATTTATATAATGTATATTGAATTTTCTGTGTTTCGTGCATATCTTATAGAAGAATAAGAACTCGCCTTTTTTCTGTTCTGTTCTGTTCTTTTCTATTTTTCTTATTCTTTCCAATAAAATATGACTAGGGATACACTTCTCCATATTGACTTAAAATAATGTACATATATATTTGTATGTCCAAATGTGAATTCATATATGTTTTTAAAATACGAACGATGATGCTATTCGATTTCAAAGCTATAAGATGCAATTTTCAATCCACATGTTTGTTGTTGTTGTTGTTGGTTTTATATTATGATGGTTGCTATTATTGTATATATTTTGTTGCAATATTTTATTTTTGTTTCATCATATAAGCATCATCATAATCAATATTATTATTATCTTCTTGGAGATTGCATATAAATTGTATATATGTAGTTGATGATGATTGCAAAACGATGATTTCGATGAAGTTATTGATATTGATGATGATGATGATGATGATCGTAATGATATTGATGACCATGATGATTCTGATGATGAAATTGATGATTATGGTGTGCAGCAAAATCATATAATCCGCCATTTCTTTTTATATGCTGAAGGTATATTTTATATATATATATATAGATATATATATATATATATCCAATATAAGTTCGCTAAAAAAATTTTTATTTTTTTTTATTTTATTATAAGTTTTGTTGTTGTTTTTTTTTTATGGAAAAAGGCAGCCACATCATAAAGTCTTTTTGCAATGATTTTAAATATATGCGCGCAAATAAATTGTGATAACATAGCGGTAGGTTTACTACATAAATTTTCAGTTGTTTTCTTCTTTTTTTTTATTTTTTTTACTAAAATATATTACGATACAAGGTAAAAAAATTCATAAAAATATTTGCAATATTTCTATATGACACTTAAAGTTTGATGTTTATTTCTTGTGATTTGACTTTTGTATCACAAAAAAAAAAAAAATTAAAAAAAAAAAAACAAAAAAACAGGAAAAAAATCAAATAAGCATAAAAAAATGAAGGAAGAATAAATAACACCAACAAATTCCAAAAGAGAAGGACGTAATGAAAAAATTATAACAAAAAACCAAAACAATGTTTTTTATATTGGTAATAGGTATATATATATATATATATATATATAATATGTATACATATAGGTGCATAAAGTTGGTTGGTGCATATTTATGTCAATAAAATTTGATTAAGTGAAATTTTAATTATGAAAGAATGTAAAGTATGAATGTCACTTACAATCTGAGTATATGTATCTTTAGTTAGGTCTTTTTTTTTTTTTTTTTTTTTTTATTATTGGTTATTTGTTGTTGGAGTTATTTTATTTCTTCGATAAATCGACTATGATTTTTTTTTTTAGTTTTTCGAATCAATGAGTTTTAAAATTCCGTAATCACACGGCGTATTTTAATACAATTCATATATACATACATTAATCGTATCTATATTAAGAGACGAATTCAATATCAAAATGTTTAACACTTATAAATTCATATAGCAAAGCAGTGCCAGTTCATAAATTATAAGTGACGATCATTTATTTTATTATTTTGGCAATTGAAATATAAAATTAAAAAAAACTAAAAAAAAAAAATTATTAGTGAAATTTCAAAAAAAAAAGTTGATTACAAAATTAAATGATTTAGGTCAATAAAAAATATGTATGCTTATATGTATGTATGTATATTTATAAAATTCAAATTTTTAAAAAATTTATTTATAGTAATATACAACATGTATAATTGCAGAGGCGCTGACTTTTTCAATATATGAAAATTTAAAATTTATATCGTAGATTCATCGAATATACCACCACCGCTTCCCCCACTTCCACCACTACTAACATACATTAACCAAATTATAAAGTAATTCAAAATGGCGCGAAACATGATTTACACCATATGGGATCTCCGTTTACAAAAAACAAAAAAAAACAAAAAACTAAAAAAAATAAATTTAATTAATTTGAAATACAAAAACTTAAACACTACATATATATATATATATACATATAGATATGTACATATGTATATATAGTAAATGATATTCACATATGTTGCTATGTTTAGTCTATGTTTTAATTTAATTTGAACTCCATTCAAATTGAAAATTTCGCTTTGAATTTTTTTTTCTGTTGTTTTTTTTTTTTTTTTTTTTAAATTATTTTCTTTAAAATGGATGAATTACACAAATATAAGAAATCTATTATATATCTTTAGAAAGAGAAAAACTACTGGAGCCCATTAAGAACACAACATTTAAGTGCCACGAAATGGAACCACAAAAAAAATTAGAGAAAATAACATTATGTTATGTTAATGATTAAGATTCAATATGATCAGACTTCGTTCGGATTTTAAAATTGAAAATAACAAAAAAAATATTTATATATATATATATCTTTTTTTTAATTAATCAATTCTATTTTGAAACAAAAACAAAACCAACAGCAGCAATAATAAAAACAAAAAAAAAAAGTAAAAAAAATTAAGGGAAAAAAATTTAAAATATGTGATGGATCACTTCGATCACCCGTTGATCATGCAAGATCGTTAAGATCAAAAAATTCTCGGTTTGCTTTTCGGGATTCCATCTCTTTTTTATTATTATTATTGGTTCTTTTTTTTTTTAAAGATTAAGGGAATAGAATTGTTTTTTTTTTTTTTTTTAGATTATATTAATCATTATGCGCGGCTATATGCATATTTTTATAATTTATATTTTATAATTCAAAAACAAGAAAGAACAAAAAAAAGCTCAGATGATTAAATAAAAATATTTCAGAAATTAAAAAATAAAATCAAAATTAAAAGATACAAAGATATGTATATAAATATAAAATAGATTTTACTAAAAATTTGTTTTCAAATTAAGGTTAAAAACACTTTTTTTTTTTTTTTTTAAACTAATTAAAGAAACAAAATGAAAAAAGTTATTATTAGGAATGAATTCATGATTAATGATGCAGGCGTGAGAATTACAAAATATAAAAATTTTTAAATTTACATTTTAAAATTTGCAATCTCCTTTAATAATATATATATATATGTATATTTGTTGAATTTACAAGTGAATAATAATTTTTAAATGTCAATAATCTGCGCTCAAAGTAAATTTAAAAAAAAAAAAAATAGATTCAAAAACAAAAAAATGGTAAACTCCTGCATTAAAGGTTTGTGTCATTGGTTTATAGAAAGATTTTGAATATCAATTTATAATTTAGTCCTTAAATTTGTTATACTATTTCTATACAGACTCATATTATGGTTCGAAAACAGAAGTTGGTCATACGGTTTTGTTCTGTTTCTAAGATAACTTTTTAAGAGTCCACCTAAATACCGAAAAAAAATCACAATGATACAAAACCCCAAATGGGATAATATCCCAAATAGGATAAAATCCCAAATAAGATAAAATCCCAAAAAAAAAACAATCACAAAAAACTATTAATACTTATTTATATTATGTATAGGTGAGATTCTAAATTAGGAGCGATTTTAGAGTTGGATACAAAATCAGATTTAAATACGTCTTTTACAGAATATTTATTTTATATAAGATTTTGAATCAGATTTAATTTTTATATATTTTAAAAAAAATTTGGTTTTAAAACGTGAGATTTTAATACACGAGATTTTAAAACATGAGCATTTTTTTGGGACTTTTTTCGTTTTTGATTTTAGGGACTTTCATACAACCGCGCTCAGTCATTTAACGACTCCCAGAACCACAAACAATTTTATTCAAACCCAAAATAAATAAAATGTGCACAAATATTTAATAATTAATGTTGCTTGAAACAAAAATATTTTCTTAGATAACAATAACATAGAAAGCAATTAGAAATGACAATATTGTAGCTCGGTGGTGTTTAATTATATAATAATAATAATAATAATAATAACAATTCTTTATTTCATTAACAACTTAAGCTAACTTACGTGCTAAATATACAAATTTATATAACAAATTAATTCAGATTTCTTAGCTTAGTATTTTAATGAAATAGCTAGGTTCAATCTGTTATCCAAACGATAAGTGGATATTGAGCCCTATTGATAACAAATATTATTTTAAATTTTAACTTAATGTTTAATTTTTAATTAATTATTTTGTAACATTAGGATTTTGTAACACTGGGATTTTGAAATGTGGTGTATTCTCTTTTTTGGGATTTTGATTTTGGGATTTTGAATTTGGAATTCCAACCCCAACCCTAATTTTTTTCGTAATGTGTTTCTTCATAATTTATTCTTATTTCAAGCCGGTACAAACTGCCTTTAAAATGTAAAATTAATTATAGTAAATAAAGAAATAATAATAATAATCATTCTCATTTCCTAGATTCCATATAGGTTGTTATATTTTTAAAAAATGCGAAAATATTTCTGAAACAATTTCTAGTGTACCCAAAATTATTTACCCTTTGGTTTTTCAATTCGAAACTCTACTGTTATTTAAATGTTGTTCTGAAATTCCTCAAATTTTGCATATTTGGTTAAATTTTTTACCTTGAAAATATATATTATGTATATATACTTTATTTTTATATCATTCGATCTCAAATTATTTAAATGTATGATATACGCCGCCGCACATTATGTAAATATGTATACATAATATGTTATTGTATCCCAATATTCAATATACGAATTTGTAAGTAAACCATTTTTTCCTATAAAATTAATATTATTGTTACCAGGTTCATTGTATATGTATTTAATGTAATATACATATATATATATATATATATTATGTTCATGATATGTAATTTGATAATCTGATCTTTTGAGCTCTGGCTGATATTATAATACTGATAATCATGATGATGAATATAGAAATTCTTTAGCATCATATCATAAGTGCTGCATTCTGTATTAATTCACTTTGTTTTGCATTTATTTGTTTTGCTTTTTCCACTATAGAAGATTTGATCTTTTGAAAATGATGAAGTCTTGTGATGAACAACACCTGATATGTATATATAAGTATATTGTATCTATATATATATATATTGCAATTCATATTGAAAAATTTTTTTCCACATAAATTCAATTCTGAATTGATTCTGTGATGGAAATACAATGAGCTTTAAAAGGATTTAATGGTGTTGTTGTGTTATTTTGTGAAATTTTTCTTTAGTTTTTGTTTGTTATTATTCTTTATAATCTGAGAATGATATTGAGAAGGTAATAATGCTTGAGAAGGTGATTAATGATATTTACTTTAATTTTTTTTTTTTTCTTAAATTTGGCATTATTTTTTGTGCGTTTTTCTCCCTGAACTTTTTTTTTATGCAGCAGTAATCAAGTATCTTCTATTTTGTTTGTTTTTTTTTTTTTACCATAACCTGGATCATAAAAGTACAAGGTTCTTGATATACATACCATACTGCATAAAATTGAATGTAATTTTGAACACCTTCGAACATGTAAAACATATTAAATTAAATATTAAATTTACAAAAAAAAACAAAAAAAAAAAAAACAAAAAATAATTAAAAATAAAAATGAAATTTTTTGATTTCACTTAAATTGGAATTTGATGACTTTACAGTGATTTGACTAAAACAAAAACTAAATTTAAATTTTAAAATTAATTGCAAAATTAAATTTTTAAAAATTATAATTTAAAGCATTTTTTTTTTTTTGAATTATTAAAATAAATTTTTTTGAAATAAAATTTGTTTGAAAAAAAATAAAAAAATGTTTATTTGCAAAATTGTAGTTTTCAAATAGTTTGCAAGGACATTTCAAAGAATGATACATTGGGTAACGATTTTTTTGTTCGGAAACATTATAAAGTAAGCGACAATGGGCAATATAAAGAATTCTGAACAGTTGAACAGAACTGGATATTTTGCTTCATTTGTATAGTATTCTTCGTGAATAGAACATTTGAAATGGTTTTAGAAAACTTGGTTTTAGAACATTTGAAATGGTTTAAAAAAAAAATATTTATTGTCCAGTTATCGAGACGTGGTATCAAAAAGGCACAATTAAGTGTTAATTGGTTTTCCGGAGGCAACTGGAGTGGCCACTTCATACCTATGGCTACTTAACTAAGTTGTAATTTTTCTTTTTTTACCTAGTCAAAACACTAGGTGGTCTTTTATACCGATTTGTACTTTTGGCTAAAGTATACAGTGAGGTTCCTGTGCCAATCAATTGCTTTTATTATATAGTCTGACATTGCATTTTGCTTCGGTTCATAGTTTAATTTTCTTTAGGATTACACTGTATTTTGATGGTCTTTTTTGTTTGAGGTTATTTGGTAGATGCAGCTTTTTTACTGCCATTCTTACCGTCTTCATCGACAAGGGAGTTCCAAAAAATTTTCTAGGGCTGGAATAAGGCACGTTTTGAGTGTTCCAGTAGCTCTAAGGCATACTATACAATATGGTAGTTTTATATGTGTAAAGGAAAATGTATAGTGAAGATTTATTTAGAATAGAAATTATATTTATTGTCTTCATAACGTTTATAATTATTGTATTTTTTTGTACTAAATCCACAGTTATTGATTACATATATGTACATGTATATTTTGGGTTTTTTTTTTATTACCAAGTCTATGATGGAATGAACATTTATTATGCACATAAAACAATTTAAGTATATAAAACTGCATTTATTGTAAAGTAACTACGATTTGATAACTGTCTATAGTTTCATATAATTTTGTTCGTTCCCAAATAATTTCAATGAAAAATTGATCCATATACTCTAAGCGTAATTCGAAACATAGATCTTCTAGTTAACAGCCCTAACTACTACATTATACCAATACTAGGTTGGTAGATATGACATTTGTATAAAGTCATACTGCAAATATCTAATACATATCTATATATATATATATATATAGAGAGAGAATTTATATCTTTTGAATAATCTATTTCATACATAAGCCGATAGCCCTGGCATGGCAGCTAGTGCTTGTAAATGATTATTGTGTATAATTTGAATTATATTCAATAAATAATAATAATAATAATAATATTTCATACATACATCTGTACATTATAGGTATACATAATATTATTGTCCTGTCACAAAATTTTATTCAACTTTTGATTTTTGTGATTATCTTTCTGACAACCATGAGAAAAAATATCAAAAAAAGAAATAAAAAGAAAAAGATTCAAAGATTCACCGACCTTAATAATTTTCTGGTATCGAAAGATAGTTTTTTTTTTTGTTATTATTGTTTTTTATCAAGTCTAATGATTTTAGTATTTTTTATTTTCTTTTTTGTTGTTTGAAAATATTTTTTATTAAATTCTGTATTGCTTATTGAAGAGGAGAATGTTCTAAGGATATGTCATGAAAATAAAGAAACAAAAATTAAATCACACTAAGTTAATTCGATTGTTGTTTTTTTGCTTTTTTTTGTCTCTGATTTTGTTTTCTTGTGTTTTATTAAATATTTTATTTTAAGAAAAGTAGGTATAATTAGTTTGGAGGGATTAAACAGATGATTCTACATATAAAAATAAATTTTGTATAACTTGGGAAATTGAATTGTGGAAATATTTAATATGGATTTAGCAGTTTAGTAGTCGTCGGGACTAGCTCATGCGTTTTTCGTTTTTTTAATTTATTAAAAATAAGATGGTGAAAGAAAATTGAAGAATAATTTAAAAACAACAAAATTTAAAAAAAAATAATAATAATTACAATTAAATGCAAGGAAAATTTAACAAATACAAAACTATACAATATTTTTTTTTTTAGTTTTTCTTTTCAGTCATTTTGATTATTTTTTTCATTTCTTTTCACTCCGTAGAATTAAAAATAATTACAAGATGGTTTAATCGTTAAATTTATATCCACCTTTTAGAGTTAATTATGGGTTGTCAGATGGAGAAACCACACCTTTTTCAATTTTTTTGTTGTTGTTGGTGGGTATTTTTTTTTTTGTTTTATTGTATTTATGTTGTTTGAATCTTGTGTGTTGAAATTTAAGACTTAGTAATCATTTGAATGATTCAAAACATTGCGAAGCTAAAAATTAAATGAAATTCAGTTTGAATAGTAAATGAAGTTTATTCTAAACGCCATTAAATATTGTTTTGAGTAAACTAAAAATTAAAACTTTTGTCCAATTGTAATCTTGTAAAAGGTGAAAAATTATGCTATAATTCCATTTAACTCCCATATTCAATTTTGAAGTTGCATAATGTGAGCATCTCGATAATTTGACGCATTTGATTTAGAGGTGTTGAAATATCAAATCAAAATTTCTAAATAAATAGAAATCTGAAAAAAGTACGGTACAAATATCTGAACCATTTCTCAACCGATTGGAAATGATAGATATTTGAAAAGAGACGTAGCGAATTCAAATACTTTTTCCAAATTTTTAATTTTCAATTAGAAATTTCATTTTAAAGTGTACATATACATTTACCCAATTCACCACAGTGCAGATTTCAACAGTTCCATTCACCAAAATACAGAGTTTCTTCTTTTACTTGCCAAAAAATAAATTATTACGCATGAGGTTGTTGTTTAAGATAAATCAGTGTCCACGATAAATTGAAGTAATGAAAAACAATTCATAAAGAAATTGAGTACGATTTTTTATCATACTTCTTTGCATTTTTATGAGCAGACGAATACTAGTACTCTTAAGTTACATGTTCTGGAAAATATTTTTGGTTAGAAAGAAAAACCTTGAAATTTTCTAATAATAAATGAATATATTTTTTTGGGTGCTGAATGTTTCAGATCAAACATTTTTATTTTTTTACTTAATTGTGAATCTGTCGAAAATCAAAAAGTGCATTTTAATTGTGTATTTTTTAACTCAAAATATTTTAAATTGTGAGTTTTGAAAGTGTTTGCTTCATAATGGATCTATACATGTATGCGATTGAATAAACAAACAAACACCTCAAATCGACCATAAATCTATTATATGAATTATGTCATATGTGACTTTATGACTTCATGACTTCAATAATTTCTTAAGTTAATTAGTGAATTTCATCCAGTAAAGCTCGTACTGCTTTTATCATGCTCTCAAAAATATAACAGGTAAACAACATATCGATGCGTCCTAAAATAAGAATATTTAATTCAAGTAAATTCGAAACAGGAAAATTTTCAGTCAACATCAGCATGAAATCACAAGCATATATCCATAGATGCCATGCCTAGTGTATCCTGAACATTTGTTGGCCACAAACCATTTCTAGCAGAAAGTAAATAGACATGAAAAAACAAAAGTAAGTAGACATGAAAAAACGGAAAAAGGAAATGGCGTTGGATCGGTCATACCTACTCTATATGGAAACCTGACAACAATATCTGAAAACAATGTATCGAGTTCGCAGGGTACATGGTGCGTCCGAAGGTCGAGAAAAACATGGAAAACAACATTCTTAGCCGAATCAAGTACCCAACAAAGAACGTGGCCACAATTTGGTATAAATTAGTCGCAGATGGGAGACGGTGGAACGATTTTATTTCCGCCCTATGCCCCAAAGATGTTGTTACAGGACAATGATGAGCTAATGAATTTCAATATTATTTTAAATTTATTCAAGATAAAGATCATTTTAAATTGATTATTCAACTCAAAATATTACAATTTTTGGATAACTTAAAAAATTGTATATTGGCGTTTGAGCCAAAATTATTTTCTGATTCTGAAAAATAAGAGTTTATTTATTGTAAGTAACCTCTTAAAGATATATTCTGGAGTATAATATTGACAAATGCGAATGTGAACGAACGAGCTTCAAATCATTTGTGAGAGACAAACAGATGTGATGTATTTTTTTTTTCTTTTGAATTTTAACCCTTTCATTATTCGTGTTTTTATTATTATACACATATACTTTGTAACAATTGTATAGTGTGTTGAAAATAAACCAAAATTAAAAAAAAAAAAACTAATTTCTATTTAAAAGGTTCTAATTAAAATACAGTTCCTATTCAATTCTCAGCAATGAATCTAAATATTATGGTGTGTATATGAGACTGTGTGTATGTCTCTCAAATATTTGACATGGAAAATTTAAGAATGTTTGTGTGTCAGTAGATATTTTAATTCGTCAAATTAAAAATATTTTGCATACCTAGTAATTTGATTTTTTGCTTTTCTTTATTTTTGAAGTTACCCGGAGGGTGATTTTGGTCGTTATTTAATTTTAACTGTTGGAATTTTATAAAAGGTTATCAAAAATAATTACAAAAAATTTTTTTGAAAAATTTTTTATAAAAAAAAAAAAATTGAACAGGTAAAATTATTTGAGTATCGCGTAATCAGTTATTAAGAAAATTACCGCAATTATTATTTTAGTTTCCAGAAAAAAATTGTGTGTAGAGAGGGTTTTGGAATTTTTTTTTGTTGATGGAAAGTTGAGTGATTATTTAATGGGAGAACAATATTGTTGATCTTCTTCGAAAATGGGAATTATATTTGAATGTATATGCAGTGTTGCTAATCGCAATAGGCAACAATCGGTGTTATAGAAAAAGTAGATATTTTTTTTAGGTGCGTTAGTCAAGATACGTAATGTAAACTAATTATAGAAAAGGATACTAAGGAAAGGAAAACTATATCGGTCTTTACTTAAATATTAGTTCAAAAGATCTTTAGTGGAATCTGCAAGTGGGATAATAATATACGAAAATATTACCAAGTTCACGAAAATATATTATTTATTACAAATGAGTCTCATTGCTAGTATTAGAGTGCAATTATACTTAAAAATTAGTTCAAACAAGTTCTAAAAATTATTTGTAATTAAGTGATTATTTTTTTTGTGATTAGTGAGTGATTATTGATTATTTTTTTCATTTCTTTTCACTCCGTAGAATTAAAAATAATTACAAGATGGTTTAATCGTTAAATTTATATCCACCTTTTAGAGTTAATTATGGGTTCGAACAAGTTCAAACAAGTTCTAAAAATTATTTGTAATTAAGTGATTATTGTTGACACAAACCATCTTATCGAATGAAATATTTACATAGTTTTTTACACAAAATATGGATTAATTAAGGTAATACTAATTCTACTCCGTAAAAATTTAGTACGGTCTTAAATTTTTAAATTCGGATAAAAATTTAAGTCAGTACTAAAGTGCGAAAAGTAGTGCGAAAAATAATGTGATAAATTAGTATTTTCGGAAAGTGACAGTGCGAAGTGCAAGAGGTCCGGAAACACCCTTAGTAAGCATTTTGAGGTATTTTATTTTTACTTACTTTATAACTTGAAAAAAAAGTTGTACAAATTTTATGTAAATTATACTAGAAAATTGATTGTAGATTTATTTTGCCTTTTGTTCTTAGTTTTTATTAAATTAATTTATATCCTGAAATATTTTTGGTTAAACAAAAAAAAAAAAAAATGGAGATCATGACTTTTTGTTATGTTGTTCTTATACACATTTTCTTTTTCTTTTCAATTCTATTTTTTTTTAATTTCTTTTTTTATCAGAAATAAAAAAAAAATAAAATATGATATATTGTGTGAAAAACAAAACAAAACAAAATAATACCTCTGATAGTCACTTAACACTTTGTACTTATAAGGATATTTAACACCTCAAGAAATAACTTTTTGAAATGAAGTTCACAAATCACGTTTAGCAAGTTTTCGTTTTTTTTTTTTTTTTAACTTAAATTGTATTTTTCTGTTTTTATTATTTTATTTAAAACATTTTAATGTTTGTTTTGTCGTTTGGAGTTTTTGTTTTTGTTTAGTTAAAATGTTGAATATTTCCTAAAATTTAAAAGGATAACAAAAAAATCAAATAATTCTATTTCTTCTACATATGGTCAAAAATGACTTATTGATCCTTTGAAACAATTTTTTATTTCTTTTTTTTTTTATTTTCACTTTGTTTCGGTTGCTTTTGAATCGTGATGATCTTGTACAGGTCGATTGAACGTGATTTGAAGATTTTGCTATAATGTTTTTCTTATATAAGTTAGTAAAGTGTAGATCATTCGTTACATAGGTTCGATTTTGTATGTTTTTATGATTATATTTTCAATTATGTCACAATAATATATCTATGGCAATAATGTAATATAACCGATTAAGTCGACATAATCGAACAATGAGATACTGTTACCACTACGGGGAAAAATCTATGTTCCACAAAAATCCCGAAGCTGTTATGAATTGTCAATCGCATTAATTTATATGCCTAAATCAGCTAGACTGTATATTGCACATTATATAATAACTTACACCAACTTAGGTCGTTATAATATAATCAATTATTATCTATATATGCCAAATATTCAATAGAAAAATATAACAACTTATATTATTGTTATATTACTATTTTTTATTTTACTTTTTTTATTACGGTTAAGGGCTCTAAGCAATTCACTGCATTTTTCCGTGTATTACAGCTAGTTGTATCTGTCACTGTACCTGTTTGAGGTATTTGAGAAATTAAAGTGCATCACGTCCTTGGTTTTATATGTTCTGAAAAAGACAGTTAAATAGTTCCTGATTGTATAGATTCAGTCTAGTATAGCAAAAGGTGAGGCTGTTCAGTTTACTGCTTTTGAAGTTTTTTTTTTCATATTTTTTAAAAAGTAGTTTGTTATCAGTGTAAGCAAGCTAAAATATAATATATGGAATGAAATTATATAGTTTGAGTTTAATCGCAATGATTGAGTTATCAAGTCTAATTAATCTGAACCTTATTATTATATTTTTGATAATGTTATTATCTAAAATAACCTTAATATATATTTTGGGTTTTATGACAAAAAAGTGTGCCTTCCTAGTATCGATTATAAAAAAAAAAATATTTTTATAATCAACGAAGAATTTTTGTTTCTTTTATGGGAGCGGACTTTATTTAAAGAACTTATTAACTATTTCAGATTCATCAAATGTGTTTCTTTTTATACAATTGTAACTATAGATAATAATACTCTAGCTCTTTTGAATATTCAACTCAAAATAAAATTTTCTGTTTCCGCAAAACAATTAACTTTTCTTAGCATAACATTTTTGTTACATTTATTTTTTCTTTCTCTAATATCCTGGTTGTTACCTCCGTGGAGTCAACGATGTACAACTGTCTACATTCTGACTTAAACATTTATTTTGCATACAACGGAGACATCACTAAGAAATAAAGAAAATTGTAGATTTGAAATTTCAGCACGAAATGAAAAAAATAGTCAATATTGCCCTGGATATATTCTTTATAATATCTTGCTTCTGGTATTTTTCCTACAAGAAGGATTTTTCGTAAATCTAGTGAATTTTTAAAAGTGCACGGCAAGATTTATCACCAAGGCAACAATAGGAATATTTTTTCAATATTTTGCTTTACAAAATAAACATTCATTTGAACTTGAAGATGTGCCTACGTTGGTGAATTAGAAACATTTCGGAGTGTCTAATTCAAAGACACAAACCAGCGAAATTTAAAAAAATTTAATAGGTATACCTTTTGGGTAATTTTAATTGTTTTGATGACTTTAAAAAATACCTTAAAATACTTTGAAAAACTTCATACTTTATTGATTTTATAATGTTTTACTATTTGAAATATGTAGCGTTCCTATGTAGGTTTAGAACTTGGATATATGTTGCTATCAATGATTTATTTGGAAAATGGACACAAAAATTGGTACTTTTTAGTTTGTTTTATTTTTTAATCGCTAATTTTTTTGTGGTAACATTTTAAGAAAGCTTCACACTCAAATTTTTGAACCCCCATCATTGGTTTTTGTTTTAATTCACCAAGGTGAAGGGTTTACAGGCATTATTAGGTAATAATTTATATAAACTGTTATAAAAATCTACATGAAATACATACAGATCTACAAAAGCTTTGTCAAATGAGCTATTTGAAAGCAAATTAATCAAGGGATTCTTGGAACCAAGCATATTAAAATTTAAAGAAAAAGCTGCCAATTTAAATTCAAATTATCTCAATTTAATAAATTTTAGTTTTTTTTTATATTTCATTTTTTATGTTTTGAAATTATGAATTTTCCAATCTGGAAATCTACTCTAAAAAAAATTTTTTTTGTCCACCTTTCTGTAAATCAGAAGAATATTCAGTATAGAAACCATAATTTGCAATTTTTGTAACAATCAATGTGAAAGAATTTAAGTGTCAAAATCTGGATACATTTTGTAGTTTATCTGATTTATACATATTAGTATATTCGAAATATTGGATACATCTGAACATATATATACAAAAAAAAAATATATATATATATATTTAACATATATTTACATACAACTTTTTGTATAGTACCTATATAAAATGTAATGTTCAATGATTCGAGCTATCTTTTTGGAAGATGTGTTTGGGCGGACTAAAAAATTTGTTCCGTAAAAGAAAACAAGAACTAACAGAAAAAAAAACAAAAAAAAAAAATGTAAATAGTTTGAAAAGAAGATTTAATATCTTTTTAGCTATTATGGAAATTTAGTTGTCTATTTTGAAGGAAATGTACATGAAAATGAATAGCATCATAACACAGCATAAAAACCTAAAGTAAAAAAGAAGAAAAAAAAAAGAAGATTGATGCGCTCGTTGAATACAGCTCTCCAAGTCGTATAATAATAGTTTTGTTGTTTTCAATTTTTAAAGAAAAAAACAAAAACAATAATAAAAAATTAATCTCTGAAAATAGAAAACTTCTTTTCTCTTCCTTTTTGAAGCACGCTTAGTTTTTCTTTTCTTTTTTCTTGTGCGTTGTTCCATTTGTCGTTTGTTACTTTTGGTTTTCTATGTTATTTTACTTTTATTTTATTTTTTTATTTTTTTTATTATTAAAAATGTTGAAGTTGTTTACTCTGACGCAAAGACAACAACTCTTAACTTTTAAAATGAAGTTGTCGGGTTTTATTTTTTTGTATTGTTTCTTTTTTTTTTTTGTTTTTTTTTTGTATTGTTGTTACCTTGGGATTGTTGTTATGTATACATTTAGTATATTTCGTTGTTATTCTAGCACTTTGCCCTAGAGAGTGCCCCACAAGAACTCTACTACACAAAATTAAAGTCTAACAAAAAAAAAAAAAAAAGTTTGAAGAACGCGCGACTTTTATGCTTTTTTTTAATTTTTTTTTTTATAGATAATAAGAAAGAATTTTGAAAATGAATATTGTAAAAACAAATATTCAAAAAGATAAAAATAAAAGTACTGTTGTGAATTTGTGATATGTGAGTTTGGGTCTATGGTGATGGATTTTTGTTAAAAAAATTCATGTAAAATCAATGAGTAGGCGAGCAGGCGTTCTAATATTACGTTTTGCAAAATAAAATCAAGAAAATTACATGGCTTTTAGTTAAATTTTTGTATTTTTGTTTTGTTTTTTTGTTTTTGTTTGTAAGCCATCTTTTCGAGAATTGAGAATTTCCATTATAGAAATATATATATATGTATTGTATATATATTTATATATTATAATAGGTATTATATATCAATTTAAGTTTGGGGAGTCTTTTGTAACACTTTTATTTGTATATATCCATATATATATATATAAGTAGTATAATGGTTAAGAATAAACTTCTATAAAATATTAATAAACAACAGTATTAGGTAGAGGAAATAGTGTAGGAACAATTTGTTTTACTATTAATGCGTTGAAATTAACTTTTCAAAAGAAATTCAACTTTTATATACATATTATATTTCTTACATTGTTGGTTGGTTTTTTGTTAAAATATTATCACCATCATAATATGTACCTATATACTATAAAATATATATATTTGCATAAACTATACAATAAAATACATATGGTGTTATTTTATTCAATTGGATCAAGTTAATCTTGTATCTTGAATTTAATTATTATTTCGTTTTTACTTTTGTATATATATATAAATACAATTTATGTACATGTATATTAATATTAGAAGTTTATGTAGCATATAGATATTAATACCAAGAGGGTGTTTTTAGAAAATTGATTAGCCTACATGTAATATACAGATGCTTATGAATATTTTCTTAATAAGTGATTATATGTAGATATAACATACTGTATTAACTTATGTCATGATGTATTTATTTAGATGGTTTTAAGAATTGAAAATTGAACAATCAAAAACAGAAGAAAAAAAAAATAGAATAAATAAAATAAGAACAAGAGACAATGAACAATCAAAATAAGAAATAAAAAAAAAAAAAATATAGTTAAAAAATACAGAAAAAAAAAAATAAGAAAAGAAAAGTAGAAAATTGTAAATTTATTGGCTGATTTTGATGAAAATATTTTGTCTAGACAATATTAACAGATTGTTGGTCAAATTAAATTTATTGCTATTGAATTGTATTTATATTGTAAACGGTATAAATTCTAAAATAAGACAATTCAATTAAAGGTGCTGCTATATTGTTACATACCATGTTTTAATTTAGTTTTATTTTTTCTCTAATTTACAAACTAATAGTTTTTCATATATACATATATTATACATATACATATATATTATGGACATTTTATATACAATGATTACAGAAATAATTAGTAATATTACTTTAGTGTATTACATTTAACATTATTACATGTTTGTATATAATAATAAAATAGTACGGGGACTTTTAGTGAATAACAAAAAATAAATATGTACAATCGTATTTTTCGAAATTTACTAAAATTTATTTGATATTTAATTTATATTTAATATCAAAATAAATACATTATGATTTATTATATAAGCGTGATCTTATAGTTTTTAATGATCACATTATCGCATTTTTCTCGTTTGAATCAGGGTGAACAGAAGATTAGATATTTGAATACTAAATATACTAATTGAGTTGACAGTCCAATCTTTTAATTACACAACATAAAAAATTATTATTTTCTAGATTCGAACTTATTTTTATTGAGAGTAAAATATAGTTTTTCATTAAGAATTTTTATTTTGTGAAATTTACAATGCCATTTTGTAATACAAATATAAGTTCCTTCTGGAACATCAAAATTATATTTAGTAAAGTTTTTGGTAATATTTTTCAAATTTCATTAAAAGATAAAATAATAATAAAAATATTGACATTTTTTATTTCACAATATACATTATATTGTGCACATTTTTCTCAAAGATAACTGTTATAATTGATATCTGCAAAGTATAAGAATTGGGTTATATTTGTTGACAAGATGTCCTGATTTCGATAGTGATTTTTTGTTTTTGAATTTTGCGAATAACACACTTTAACAAACTTGCAATAAGTTATACAAATTAAAAGCAAAAAAAATTAAATGCTTTCAAATAAAACAAAGTTAGATTTCTTGACATTTGAAAAAATCAACTAGTTAGTTTTTTTTTTTTAATTTAAATTTAAATACAATATTGTAAATTTCTTTTATTAAATGGAAGTAAAATAACCAGATTTTTAATTTTTTTTTTCCTCTTTCGAATTATAATATACAAATAAATTTTAATTAAAAATAAATTTTCATTAAAGCGAAAAGTAAAATTAAAAACTAGATGTATCATGACATCAAATCATTATTTTTTCTTTAAACATGGTATTTTGTAATTAAATGTTATGTATGTTGTATATTTAACATATAATTAAATGCAAGTGTCAATTTAATTAGATAATTATTTTAATTACAAATATTTTTTTTTATACTTCAAAATTTAAATAAACAATTTGTTTTCGTGATTTGGACTATGTAGTCGATATTTAGATACATACTTTCTTTATTAAAATTTTAAAATTTAATTATAGTGCCTTAGTCAATTACTAAAAAGTTAAATTCTGAACAGAAAAATTAAAAAATAATTAATCTTTTTTGTTTTATTTTTCTATACATAATATGTTATATATTAAATATATATTAACTAAAATCTGGAATGACCATATTTGTGGTAAACGATCAATTACATTTGCAACAACAATTCCAAACCCATTTTGTTTGATAATTTCTTTTCACTATTTTGTTTTTATGATGAAGGTAATTTCGTTTAACTCTTATAAGCCACTCATTTTAAATATAATTAAAATTTTATTGATTGAAGAGATTTTTTAAAATTGTTTTAGTCATAAAACGTCATCCATTTAATTTTTCGGCAGTTATCGAAACATTATCGAGTTATGCAAAAATGTAATTGTCATAGAAGTTTAAATTAATTGTTCTTTTCAAAAGATGGGAAGAGAGATATTTAAATATGTACTTCTATCATCAACATACGTATATAAGCAAAGAACATATAATAAGAAGTCTCATTCCATACATATTTTTAAAATATTATTTTTATATAGCGGAATGCAGCATAACAGTCCGCTTTCTCATTTTATCTTCAAAACAATTTGCTCTTTAAAACAATAATTTTACTCTTCAAATCTTATACGAATTATGTGCTTAGGAGTATGATATGTATATACATAGCTACATTCCTAAATAATAATAATAAAATATCAATGTAGGTACTATTGTATATGTATTGAAATAAGTATGTAGTTATACAAACAATAATAGAGTCAATGGTAAAATCACAGTAATTAAAATAATAGTAATAAAATAATACACACATCTCGAAAAGGAAAAGGACCTCAAGTTGCCCTTCAGATTTACCTGCAAGTCGACCGCTGATAAAAAAAAATAAATAAGAATAAAATATGTATATTAGTTATGCATTACAGATCATGAACTGTCGGAACGGAATACCGTTTTGTTTATTTTCTCATAACGTGGCTGAAAATCATTTTTAATTATTTAAATTTTAGTACTTTTTGAAGAAATAAAACAGACAGAAATCCAGTTTTGATAGAATGTTTGTTTGTTGTTTTTGTGTGTAATGAGATATACAAATATACAATATAAATGCATATTTATACATGATTGATAAATAAAAACAGACACAATTTACTAAATCAAAAACTATATTCTTTGCTGAAAACTTAAAAACATACCTACTTTTCGGTATACTTTTAAATACAAATAAAAACCCAGATATAAATAAAATATGTGCATGAATTCATTGTAAATTCGAATGTGTTTAAATTTTTCTATATTTTTTATTTTGAACCTTTGATTTGAAAAATATTGAAATATATCCTAATCTATGGGAATGGACTTAATGAATACTGTTGCATTTTTTTTTGTTTTTATTTCTTTTTGACAAAATTACTTTTCTTTGCTCTCTTCAATTTTTATTTTCTTTTCATTTTCTACCCGCCCGTACGCAACTAAGTTGAAAAATTTAAAAATATCCATATGGGACTTCTTGTTATTATATGTTCTTTGGTGGTATAAGTAATGTTATTATTTTACAGCTACAAATAAAAAATAAATTTAATATATATAACCCTACTTTTAACAAATTTTAACTCAGGAATACAAGTGAGAAACATAAACACCTGTATTATTATACTACAAAATGTCTCTCATTCTGTTTTTCAAATTTCCAATGGTTGGAAGACTCTGGATTATAATTATTATTAAAATTACGGGATTGGCTGGACACTGGATTCATAAATTTTTATGTTGTTATGCAAGAAGATTATCTCAAAAAATATTTGGAAAAATTAAATAAGTTGTAATCGAGTAATTTCAACTGGTATTTAAATTTTATTCACTTCACTGGAATTTTTTTAATTCATCGTACAAGATAGAGAGAAGTAATTATACTTAACTCAATGGATACATCTTTAAATTATAGATCAATTAAAATATATTTATATTTCAAGTTATTGAATTGAAAGCTTGGATTCAACCAACTGTTGCATTAACATTAATCGGATATTTTAAAATAAAAAATTGTAATTTATTATTAAAGTAAAAAAAGAAAAATAATACTCATAAATCTTTTATATATGATTCTTCGTCTTCACTATAGAACTACACAGTAAAAAAATTACTAACCGTTTGTATTAATTATTTGTTTTCTTTTATTACTCTTTTTTTTTGAATATTTTTTAATGTATGCCATGATATTCTATATATACTTATTAGTATTAGGCTTATCCTAGTATGATCATTTCAACAGATTGTATGTGGTGACTGGGGAATTATTTTTATTATTTTTGATATATTGCAAGACTGCAAATTAATTACGTGTACTCGTTATAAAAGGCTTCTTAAATTATTTTTCTTTTATAAAATAAAATAATAATTTATTTTGGAAATATACATATTTACGAACAAAATGAATTTAAATCAGGAACTTCCTAATCATTTAATTAAAAAAAAAAATAGGAAATCATAAAAAATGCTCAATTATATTGGAAAGTAATAATTATATATTAGAAAAATGTTGATATTATTTTAAATTATAGTACAAGTTGTTTAAAAAAAATAAAATAATTTCCAAACCAATAAATAAATAAAACACATAGGTTTCAAAAAGCTCCCCTTTTATATTTTCAAAATAAAAAAAATTAAATTTAGGTATCTATAGAATACCTAAATCTAATACGCTAATAATGTCTGTAAAACTTTCCACCTCTATGAATTACAGCAAAAAGCAGTGAAACGAACCCAAAAAATTAAATGTGAGATTTTTTCAAAAAAATACCACAAAAATTACCGATTTAGAAGTTTAAAAAATTAGAAAGTACTAATTTTTGTGTCCATTTTTCAAATAAATCATTGATAGAAACATATATCCAAGTTCTAACTCCACATGGAAACGCTAGATATTTGATACAATAACCGAATAGCAAAACATTATAAAATTAATAAAGTATGCAGTTTTTCAAAGTATTTAAAAATATTTTTTAAAGTCATCAAAACAATTAAAATTACCCTAAAGGTATCTATTCAATTTTTTTAAATTTCGCTGGTTTGTGTCTTTGAATTAGCCACCCCGAAATGTTTCTAATTCACCAATGTAATTCAAATGAATGTTTATTTTGTAAAGCAAAATATTAACAAGCAGACAAAAAATATTTCTATTTTTGTTATGGTGGTAAATCTTGTTTTGAGACCTATAAAAATTTCCTAGATTTGCTAAAAATCATTCTTAAAGGGGAGAAATGAACATGTCCAGGATAAAATGGACTATTTCTTCAATTGTTAAATTACAAAACTGCCATCTTCTTCATCTCCACATGATCGTTGTATGCAAAAGAAAAATTTTAAACCAGAATGGACATTTGTAAATCGGTGACTCCACGGAGGAGGTAACAGCTAGGGGATTACAGAAAGAAAAAAAATACGCTTTGTAACAAAAATGTTATGCTTAAAGTGAACGATGACCTAAGAGAAATTATTTTTTTTTGCAAAAATAGAAAACTTATCTTTAAGTTTAAATGCTATTTAAATGTAGAGGATAGAAATATTTTTTTATAGGGAATATCTTGTAATGTATAAATAGTTTTATAGTAATAACTTTTTTTTATTTTTTAATCATTACAAGTACTTTGCATAAATATTTTGGTCCAAGTATAAAGATTATGTACAACTAAATGGTTAACTCTGAAATTTCACTTGTGTTTGAAAGAGAAAAGTATATTTCATAAATTTTTTTTTAAATTTATTCAAATTTATTTTACGGATTATTACAATATAAAATTTGTCCTAACAATATTTACTGAAGTAGCTATAGTAGAACTAGAATGGTAGAAAATAAATAAGCTTAGTTCAAGCTCCCTAAGAAAATTCTATATGGTCATAACATTTGACTTCAAGCATCAGTAGGAAAGAATGGTGTCTAAAATCTTCATACGAAGAAAGGGAATAAATTAACTTGCTGAGAATAAAAACTGATTCTGATTGTGTTTGAACAAATCTAGAAAATTAATTTATTTTCTTAGTTCGTATATAATCATTTTTGTGTGAAATTCGGTTCAAATCAGGTACATGAAGCATTTTGGGACTCTTGTCTAAAAAGATTATTATATTAAAAAATTCGAGAAATTAATTTTCGAAAAATTTACTATAAAACTATAATTTAAAATCTAATGTGTTAGATGAAAAAAAAATGTAATTAAAAACAATAAAAAAAACTACTGGTTTTTTTATTCGCAATTGCAACACACAAACCTTCATCGATAAATAAATATATTTTTGTGTAGTATTTCAAGAAATAATTATCTTGTTAATTTTCTTACATTATGTAAAATATTTTAATTTATCAATTTTACTTTACATCTCTATCTCCTACACCACGATTATAAACATATATAAAATAGAGATTGGTTCGAAAACTGTTAAAATCGATAAATAGATGGTTGTTAATGATTAAAAGAAGATGAAATTTGAAAGATTTTTCCTAAAAATGTTGGCTTGCTAGAATGCGTGTGCTAAACTAAAATATTAAATTTAAATTAAAGCCTATAGTTTGACTGGAAAAGTCCTTAGTACCGTGATATAAAAATAAGTACAAGATAATAATATTATATATATATATATATATATAACTAATAGTTATATATACAGTTTTTATAGCTTTCAACATTTAATTATATAATAGCCTATTTCCTGGCCTATTATAATGAAACCAAAAAATAGGTTGATGCCAAGATTTCTATATATATATGATTTTGTCATAGGTTTTTGGGTTAACGAAATTGATTTATGTCAATGCCAAGGCTTGTGTCAAAAATTTTTTTTTTTTCATTTTCAAATTTTATTAAATATTATTTTTAATTTTTGTTTTCAATTTAAAATACCATTAATGTGGTACTACAATAATTTATTTAAAATCCGGTCATCTATTAATTTAAATTTAAAATCATTTCGGCTTAACAACGAATAAAACGATTCTTCAATGCATATATATTTTTTTCGGAAATCATGAAAAAGTCTAAAGGTGTTAACAAAATCATCATTAAAATGTTATAAATATAAGTAAATACTAATAAATACTTGTTAAATTTATGTTATCGCTTAAAATTTCAGACATTAATAATTTGCAAATATAAAAAAAAAATAAAAACAATAAACAGAAGTGCAAAAACAAAAATATAAATAATAAAAAAAATCTCAATAAAAAAAAATTATAAGCAATTTCAAAGCTAGTTTTTCCGTTGCATTGCGAGTACCTACAAAATTTCAAAATTAATTCAAAAGAGGACTTCCAATCAAAAGATTGCATATACAAATAATAATAACTAAATTTTGTTTATTTTTGTTATTACCTTCATTTATATAAATACATACATATAATTCTACATATAATGTATTTTTTTGCAATTCAACAATTATTTCCAATTGCTTTTGAAATGTCTAACATCTGACATAAAACATTGCAAATTCATGCAAAAACGATATCCAATTTCCTTGATTTGTGAATTGTTCATGTCTTAAAGGCATTTCAATCAAGTTCATTCGCTTATTATTTATTATGTAACATATGTATATTATATGTATATATATATGTACTACAGGTATATATTTAAAATTTTAATTTTTAAATATATGTATATGGACATATATAATAAATATTTTAATATATTATGGTGTATATCAATTTATATTATTACTTTAATCTTTCTCATATACAGATACATATATATATACATATATATATATATATATATATATATATATATATATATATATATATATATATATATATATATATTAACATTATTATAATATCTGCGAATTAATATATTTGGTATTAAAGTTGCCATAACAAACTAAGTGAATTCACTATTGTGTTAACAATTTAACAAAAAAAACAGAGTTAAATGAAAATGGAAAATGAAATCGACCTTTATTAAATGCAAGAAAAAAAAATAATGAAAATAAAATGGAGCAAAGAAAAGCTTAAGCATAGTAATCAATCAGGACGAAAGAGAAAGGTGCTGATAGATAGAGAGAGAAAAAAATAACTTTAACCATTTTTGTTGATGGTTCTGCGAACGTATATATGTATATATATATTTTTAAATCTCTCCATTTTTGTACTAAAACAAATTATCTTATTCTTATATCTATAGCGGCCATATTTTGGATGGACTGAATAATGGAGCAGTCAATATATTACACAGTCTTATGTGATTCACAATTATATTATATTTGAAAATGTTCTTTTTTGGTTGCAACTATGAAAAATCAGTAATAATCGCCATAAACTATGTCTAGTTCGTCATATTTCATGCGTGTAACTCATCTTATAACAACCAATAACAGAATTGATTTTCAATATTGAGTATACACGTACATAAATATCTTATTGGGGACCAACATATGGATTGAAGTTTACAAAGTGTAAAGTATATCCAAGTTGTATGCTTTTTAAGCATCATAATTTGAATACCACATATACCAAAATGTATGTATAAATTACTGCTGGAGACTAATCTTTAAAACATAAGCAATAATTCAATTTTGCAATTATCATGTGATGGTGGTGCAACTTCTGCTGGTCTACTGCCGTTAATATTATTTGTATACAAGTTGCGGTTGAATATATAAATATTTTGAATGACTTAATTTCTTTAGATTGTTGTGAAATTGAAATAAAACTAATATAGTGTATTTAATTATTTGTACTTTTACGCATTTGGAATTTTCTTTTAGAATACTACTCTCTATTGCAAAAAAGTTAGGCAATGATTTCTCATTTGCTTTTTTTTTTATTTTTCGCATGACATCACAGTAGCGGCGATATAAAATCAAATATTTTATATATAGATGGTAATCACCTATATACAACATTTTTTATTGTGAAGAGAAGTTTAAAGGTGGACCAATATTTTTGGAATAGAGTGCATGGTACATAATTATAAATTATTTAAAAATTTAATATTTTAAATTTTAATTATAATGCAATTAAAGTTGAGTATTAATATTGTGTTTCGAACATATCAGATCTGTACTCTGGGGAATTAAAATTTGGAATATGGTTATATAAAGGGTTACATGCCCGTATTTCATTTGCCTGCATTTCATTTGCCTGTATTAATATATTCCATTCATGCGTTGTCCACGAAATCCCAAATACCAAATACAAAACCCCAAAATACCTAAATTCAAAATCCAACTATAATTCTTTTATTGTTTTCGAATTTTATCATTTTGTTTGTATCCAACTACGTATCGGACTTTGATTTTGAATCCAACTTTAAAATCTTTCCTAACTCAGAATCTCGGATATATATTGATTACATGTATATACATATATATATATATAGCATAAATATATATGTATACATCTAATCAACATATATGCATATATATGTATATGCACAATATTCATCATATTGAATATCCAGCATATCCAGTAAAATGAAATAAAGGCAAGTGAAATACAGGAAAATGACATTCAGGCAAATTGCAAGAAATTTAGGCAAATGACATGCTCCCTAATTTAAAAGCCTTATAAAATATTCATACTCTTATCATAATCAGAATAATCAGAAATTAAACAGCTAATAAATTCTACAAGTATTTACAGTTAAAATATTTTAAGATTGTGTGTTTTAGGTTTAACGACTTGTCCTTAGAATATGAAATGTGAGTATACATTTTTAGATTCTGTTTTTTACGTTTTTTTTTTAGAACTAATATTATAAATATTAAGCTCCGTACAGAAAATTCAATGACTTCAAAATTAAACAAAAAAAAAAAAGGTCTTTAACGTGTTACGTTTATTTGTTTTATGTATGAATTTAGATTAAAACTTACAGTATTAGTAAAAGAAAAAAACTTCACAAAATTTATGTTCACCATAAAAATTTCAGTTCCATTTTCTTTAAATTTTTGTAAGGAATCACAAGAAACGTTGAAAATTTTTGTCATCTTTAGCATAAAAAATAAAAAACAAAATTAAAAAAAAAAAAACAAATAATATGGTGCGTGTAAAACCACAAGAACATAGAATTTTTTTTTCGGTTTTAAATACAATCAAACCACCTGGACAGGTGTAGTTATTATATCTCAAATGCGATTTTTAATCATATCATTTATGCTAATGAACCTAAAAAAAAAAATAAAATAAATAAATATTTGTACCTAAATATAAATAAATATAATAAATATAAATATTTATTTATATATCTGCATTTACATCATGAGCTACTCGCTGGTCAAACTAACTTAGATTGAGTTTTGGAATCAATTGAGGACGTAAAAATACCTTAAATTAATTTTTTTTATATAAATAACGTTTGATAGCAGTTAATTGTTACTTTTTTAACTGTCTTTAGCCTTTTCGAAAATATAATCTAGTGGAAAGGGGATAAATTGAAGAATAAACTTGATTGAATGGTTAAACTGGTAAATGGTCTACTGTTATCTTAGGTCACTGCGTTGCTGATAAAAAAATATTCATCATTTAATCAACCTGGCGTTTAAATAACCAACAGCGTATTGGAAAAAATATTCATCCACAATTTTTGTTGTGACATGATAATAATAGTAAAAATTAACGGTTTTCCGAACTCAAACATATTTGTACTAACTCTTCTATTCTATTCTAATTTTCTTCTAATTTTTTTTGTTTTATTACACTTTACTATCATTCTTTTCCTTTCCTTCATCTCTTTATGGGTAAAATTCTGCGAAGCCAGTTAGGTTGCTTATCCCGTTATTTTGACCTAATATTTAAAAAAAAAATTATAAACAACTGAAATGTTTTATTATTTAATACGTATTCCTGTTTTTAACCTCGTATTTATACATATGTTAATAAAATTGCATAAAATAGAAGATGAAGATCAAAATTTTTAATATACGGTTTTTAAGAAAATTCTTGTTATAATTTAAAAATATTGCAATTGTATTTTCTGTTACCTACTAATTTTTTAATTTCATTACCCAATATTATTTATTTTTGTTTTGGTTTTTAATATTTTATCTTCAATTAAATATAATTATTGTAAAATCTAAATTGCTAAGCAACAACCTCTTGAATAAGTTCGTCCCGTTTATAAAGTTTTTCGAAAATAGTCATTTCGATAATCACCCAATAATAAACTATCCAAAATTCAAACCATTAAATAGAAGTAATAATATTGAAGTATGTATAATAAAAAAAAAAAAAAAAAAAAACTAATCATCGTCATCGTCATTATTGTTATAATCATTTTCGTTGACCTTTGAGGTTAAAGTCGGCCTTATGCAATTTTAGTTCAACAGAAAATATATATATATACATCAGATATAAATAAGAGTGAGGCTATTATTTCTGTATTTTACCCCAATGTGAAGTTCTTGTTGCCATTAGCTTTTAAAATTTTATTATGGTGGTTTTCTGTTTTTTATATTGTTGTGAAATTATTTTATCATCATTGAATGTATATATAGTTTCTTTTTTTTTTTTTTTTGGTTTATTTTACTTTTTGTTTTTGTATCTTCATAATTATGATCGTTATATAGTTTATATTATATTCGTCTGTTTTTCATAAAGTTCATATTTTATATGTTCCAGCCATTTTTGTACTTTTCTTCCTTCACTGTGTGTATACATTCTAAGTATATCGTACATTTCGGTATCGTACACAATTTTGTCTAAAAAATATACTTTGTTATTGCTTTATTTTTGTTTTTGTTTTTGTTATTATTATTATTATAGTTTATTTTCTTAACTTTGTTTTATTTTTCACGGAATCGTATAATGCCGTCTTTGATTGGTGATCCATCATTTTGTGTCGGATTATATATGTATATAAAAACCATACTTATATATATGTATATATATGGTATTGGTTTGTATGGATTTTTAAGTAAAAAGAAACAATTTTTTTTCATGGCCATATGATGATGATAATTCACAATTGGAAATTTTCTCATAATATTTTAGTACAAAATATATACTCCTAAGCAAGTGACTCTTTAAGTATATAACTATAATAGTAATAATAGTAATAATAATAATAATAATAATAATAATAATAATAATAATAATAATAATAATAATAATAATAATAGTAACGAGAAAGAAAAACAAAATATTAAAAAAATTAAATGTATATATTTTATACTAGGAGATGTACTCTAACTCTTTTTTTTTTTCTAATTTGAGGTTTAAACTCACGATATTCGGTTTATTTACACCAATATTTTTATTTTATTTTTATTTTTTTTTTCTTTGGTTAAACTAAATTGGTAATTACTGTTTTAAAAGTTAAAAAGAGAGATTTGTATTTAAGTAAATCAAATTTAATGAAATTATTTAGAAGAGAAATTAATGTGAGCAAAAAAAAAACATATAGAAGACAGAAATATCTTTTTAGAAAGTCCTAAATTTGGTATGAACTTCAATATCAGATTGATGCTCTTGAAATATTTTGTTAAGTCTATTCTTTTTAACATTTTGTCATTAGTTGAGTTTTATTGAAATTAGATGAAAATTACAACCCCAATTTTTAATGAGTAACAGTAAACTCATAATGTCATGTCATGATTCCAAAATATTTGAAAAAGCTATTGAAATTATGTGCGATTCCACCCAAGGGTCGAGTACGAAACCTCGCTTTTCAAAATGGTTTTTGATCAAAATCTTGCTTTTTAATATATCGGTTTTCAAAATCTCGCTATTTTTTAAAAACATTTAGATTTTTTGACATTGTACAAAAATTTTGCAAAAAAGAAATACCCCGTTTTAAATATTCTGGAATAAGCAAAAACCTTCACTTTTTGCATCTAACTGCTGCTATTCATAAACATAATTATGGTAAATATTCTGGTCTCAAAATTATATTTTGGGAAAGCCAGATTTTGAAAAACGAGATTTGGTTTATGCTTCCTACTACCACAATATCTGAAATAACTCAAATATTGAAAAAATGGATAGTTTCTACAGTTATTTTATGATTTTCATTTCCCTTAGTAAAAAAATGTTAAATTAAATTTGATGAAATATTTAGTTTTCTTACATCTACCCTGTAAGGTATTAAACCGTTGGAATTGTGGCAAAATTACAATGGTTATCGATTTTATAAAAAAGCAAAAAATAATTGAGAGTATATAGCCAGTAATTTGTTAAATAAAGACATGTAAAAGGTACCCTTGGCACATTACCTAAAGTTCAAACATCACATTGCAAAAAATCACTTGGCAAAAAACTCGTTTCGCAAAAACGCATTTGTCAAAAAGGGTAGATGGGCAAATTGTTATTTTTCAAAGCATTCGTTTAGCAAATATTAAAATAACGTCAAATAACATCAATAATATATATATATATATAAATATTCTGTAAAAGCCGTATAACTCTGATTTTGTAACAAATTCTGAAATTCATCCAAATTCGGAATGTTCCAAATGCATAAATATGCCTACCCCAAATCAGGATGAACTAGATATTTCCTTTTTTGTAAGCAAAAGCATCTACGCACAAATATGCTGCTCCCAACTCCTACTAAATTTTTTGATAAATGGATATTTGCGAAATACAAGTTTGTTAAGTGATTTTTTGCATTCAGAGTTTTTTGATAAGCGAATTTAGGAGAAATGAATGTTTGTCATCTGAGTGTTGCCAAGTGATTTTGCCCCGTCCCCGAAATATTTATTAACAAAAAACCAGGAATACAAATAGAATAGAACTTTACTGCGACATGGCATATAACATTAAATTTTGAGTTTTTTAAATTTAAATATTTCGTCTGGGCAGAAACATCATGGTACATCTTTAACTATGTATCATCAAATAACCGAGGGATCAATATAATTTCTGTTCAGTTATGTTTTTTTTAGATGTCAACTATGTATAGGCCATTTACGAATAACGATCTTAATATGTTCTGCCAAAGTCAAAAATCTTCATTTTTAAATAAAACCAAGTATATATCGTCGAAGCTATATGAAAACTAAACATTGTTTGTGTGTGTATATTTTCTAAAATTACTCAGCTTTAAGTTTAATTTATTTTTTTGTAGACTTTTAGTTTAATTTCTGGTTTTTTTTTTTGTTTTTTCTTTACTGATTTGGTACTTCATATAATCAGATTAAATATTTCTACATATTTTATTAATTTGTATTGTAAATTATTTCTATGTATACATACATTTATACCTACATATGTATAATATATGCATAACCAAAACCAATTTAAGAAAGAACCCAACAGCAAAAATAATTTGTGATCACAAAGTGATCAGAGTAATACTAATATATGTATATATATCTATCTATATATCCGTATCCAATTTTTAAAAAATATGAAAATATAAGAAAATATCAAAAACTGTATTAAAAAGTATAAGGAAAGAAATCCTACAGTTAAAGTTAGAGCAAAAGGAGTTTCAAAAAAGCAAAAAAAAAATTATTATTTCTTTTTATTGTCGTTTTTTTTTTTTTGGTTTTTTTTTTTAAATATTCGAATCGTAATCAAGAGAAGATTTGTCGATTTGAATTTTACTTATATTTATTAATTTTGTGCTTGACTCATTCTTATGTCACATAAATTTTGTAATTTTATTTTAAACCGCGCCTCGGTTCTATTTTGAATGTCAAATACAATGCATTTTAACAAATTTATTGAATATTATTGCGACAAAAATTTTTAAACACATATCATATAAAAAAAAAAAATTATATAAAAAAAAATCGTACATAAACCTGCGATTTCTCGTTCCACTAAATGTTCTCATGTACTTACAATTAAAAAAAAAAAAAAACGACAGTAAGAAAAATGGTTTTATAAAAATAAGGGAAAATGGACATAAATTGTGTAATTTAAATTTAACTCTTTAGACCTACCAGTTTTATATACATAAATATATATATATATATCTATATATATTATAAATTCCTTAAGTATAATGTATAAAAAAAAAACTCCTCTACCTTAATCGAATTACAAATTAAAAAAATACATTTTGATTATTTGTACCCCATTTCGTGAGCATTTAATTAAATATGTTAATTGCCATTCTATAATTCAAGTAATTTTCTAAAAATAATTTAAACAAAACCAAAAAATAAAAGAAAACATTAATAATCAAAATTTTATCACGTGATCCTAATTATTTGTAAATTCAATAAATTTTAAATAAAATGAAAAACTAAATAATTTTATGTAATTTTATTTTAAGTATAGTTAAAGTTTTATAATGCATATACAATATTTTTAATGTCTGAGATAAAAAAAAAACAAAATCTGTTCTACATTGTTAAACGATTTGTAACATTGCGTTTTAATTGTATTTGACATGAAAGTATAATATCTGCTACTTAATTTGGGTTGAATTGAATTGAAGAATTTCACTATCTTGTAAAAAAAAAATTACTTTAAAATAAATTGTATAAAAACTGAAATATGTTGAATTAAAAATTTTAACTATCGTGTAACAAAGAAATGTAACAATTGATATATAGGTCCTATTGAACTAAAACTCAACTGCTAATTTCAACATCATTGAAAGGCCCAGATTTCTACATTATGTCACTCAAAACTGATTTTGGAAATTAATTTTTTTTTATACATAGCCAAAACATTAAGTGGGAACCTCTTATACCAATAGATTATGTTTCGCTAGGATAGGAAAGTAAATAAAAGACTGGAGGGTAATTACGAACGAAGGTGTTAATGTTTGTCTTGAATTTATGTAGGTCGTAAATGTAAGATTGATCATGTTTGGGGAACACTAAAGATGGAATTTGGTTCAACATTCGGAATGTTGAGGTTATAAACGAATTTCCATAGTTTTCAGGATTTCTACGATACAGGTATGAGCACATACAGCTTTTTGTGTTTCACGAGGGAAACGCTTAAGTGGAGATATAATACATATTTAAATATAAGAATAAAAAAGGAAGAAAAGTTCTAACTATACGACTATGACCAAGAGTAGCAAGATGAGCGGGGACATTTGGGTCATTGGTAAAACAAATATCCCGTTTTGGACTCTATACAAATCTTTTAATGCATTATTAGACTCTATTTTGGGTCGTATGAAGGCTTTATAGATTTTCAAGAGGTCACAGGAGAAGAAGTAAGCCTTACAGTGCAAATATGAGCACTGGAAAGAAATTATTCACCTATATTAGGTAAGTTAAGAAATTGAGGAAAATTGAACTTGAATTTAACTGATATATAAATTTTTATTTTTCCGCCCTATGCCCCACGGATGAGGTTGCAGGACATTGATGATCATGATGATAAATTTTAGTTTTCCACTTACAATTTCAGCCTATCGAAATATGAAATTTATTTAGATATTATTTATTAATAAATATAATTGAATAAGAAATAAACAAATTTCCTCGCACGAAAAAATGACTAAGCAAAGTAAAAATGTCATTGTAGTTAATTTAAAAATATTTCAACTTGCATTAACACATTGCGTTTATTTACATACTTAATTGAATTTTTACATATAGCTAGAATTTATTATAAAAAAAAAACGTTAGTAAGAAAAGTAACCAACCATAACCAAATATCAAATTTGAATGCTATTTTTTTTATTATTGTTTTGTTATCCTGCAGGGCAACTTCCAAAATTATTATATATTCATATTATGTATACGAAATTGCATATTCTAATTTTATTTTATTTTTATTTTAACTCTACATATAGCTATTTGTTATTAAGATGTATGTGTGAGTTATTCAAAAATATTAACTTTAATACAAGTATGAATACAAGTATATAGGTAATGCATTGCCTAGTCAGAGTTTCTGGTTAAAACAAAAATTTACCTTTAAGCATTTTCATAATGTTGTTTTCTTTTACTCGTAATTTTTTATATAAATAAATTCTATATTATATATTAAGTATATGCAGTTATTTATAAAATTGAGCGCACAAGTTCCAAATGTTATATTCAATCATTGAAGTATTCTTCTTTTTGCAATCTAAAGAATTTCTCATCTATTTTAAATTGTTTTTTTTTTTCCAAAATTTGAATAAATTTGGTTCACCACAAATAAAAAATACCAAGTTTTATTATTTTTTTACAACCATCGACTTACATTAACGTGTGCTTGTAAATATATATTTCTTTATTTCAACTCAATTTAATTTTACTTGGCATTTTCTCAACTTTTAATGCAAATAAATTTTTCAATATTATAGTTAAGAAATTATTTTTTAAATTAATGTGGCCGAATTCATTTTTAGTACAATAATTTTGTAAAATACTGTATTAATACATTTTTATTATAAACAAAAAGTAAAAATTATTCATGACCAGTTAACAAATTTTACTTACGAGTACATTTTTAATATATGTTAAAATGAAAAAATAAATAGTATAATTTTAACTCCTGTATTATTTACTTGTACATATATACATTCATATATGTATACTTAGAAATTACAAGTCAACAAAAAGCATTTCCATCTAAACCCTTATTTATTTTGTAAATAAAAATGAAAGAAAATTACATATTTACAAAAATGTTACCTTCAAAAATGTCTATAAGTTTTAATTTTACCTATATATGTAACTAGCATTAGGTTTTAGTTAACAGGTTTTTAGCTAACATTCTTATAACCATTATTATATTATACTGTGTATATAAGTTTTATAACAAATAATGACAACGGGAATTGTTGTAGCTTTTTTATTACTAGTTATAATGGTAATGGCTAACGCGTTAAATGAGTTCGGCCAACTCAACTTGATGGATTACCTTAACTGATTTTAATTTATTTATTTGTTCGATGCCATGAATTAAAATAATTTTAATTTTGATTGTTAGACTATAGATAAGTTAAAGTATACACAAACACACACAGAATATATACAAAATGAAAGTTGACGTATTGTTAAGAAAATGAATATAAGAAAATGAAAATATTTACTATAGAAAAATTAAACCTACTCACCCTCCTCTGCCCTCTCTCTCGTTTTCTATCTCGAATTATATTAATTTTTTCCCTCTTACTCTAGAAGCTTATTAACAATGCCATTGTACACAACACATTACATATTTTGGTTTATTGCATTGAAAAAACGTCATTGAAAAAGTTGGTTCTCTAGGATTTTAGTGATAAGAAAAAGAAAATTTAAAAAAAAAATTAAATATGGAACCTTAAAAATATCTAGGCGGGTTTGGTGGTGATCAAACAGGTAGTTATATATGTAAGTATAGTTATAATATTACGGGGAAGTATAATGTTGTTTTTTTTTTGTAATTGTCTGTACGAATACATGTAATTAATATTTAGTATACATATCCGAATTTACATTCAATTAAAATTGGATTTTTTTATTATTTTTTGTTATGTACTTTGAAGCAATTTGATTGCGAATATTGATAATTAAAATTCTATGTGCGGAACTTATTGTATTTTTAATGTTGATTTTACTTTTATTTTGAACTCAGTCTGAGATATATCCGGTTGTAATTGCAGTTTTAGAAATATATTTTTTCGTTCGTTTTTTTTTTATGTTTTGTCAAATTTGTCTAAGAAATAGACTTGACGATATGAATTAAAATAAAATAAAATGTATTTTTTTTTTCAAAATATAACAATTATTTATAAACAATAAAATTAATAAAGTTTATATATATAACTTCTTAAATGTTTCTATATATTGGGAAAAAATTTTAACAATTCTTTTGACGGCATTTAAAAAAAAAAAAATAAGATACACAAACGATGAAACCTTTTTTTTTTTTAGAAAATTGAAACTTGAGAAAGGCTTCAATTCTCAAGAGTTTGTAAGTACTTAAATTTTTATGAACAATATTGAATAAAATACATACATAACAAAAAACATAATATAACAAAAAAATGAAAAAAAAAAATCATCGCTCGCAAGTCATCACTTAACTCTAAACTGAGATTATCATTAAACGATTTCATTTTAATTTATACTTGAGACTTTTTAATTCTATCTCAATCATAATTACATATAGATGAGATATATGAGATATTATAAAAGATAAACTACTACTACAAAAAAAAAATCAAATAGTTTTAAGCCCTTCCTGATCTCTTTTTTTTTGTATTTTTTTTTTTTTGTATCTTAACGTATGTCCTCTATTGTTATGTTTGTCGCTTTTTGTTTTTATCAGTAAAACCGCAATTTTTAATAGAAGAGAAATTTTTTTAAAATTTTTGTTTGTTTTTTTTTTTATGAAATTTTATTTGATCATAGCGCTCAAATATATTGGGGGTATATGAACTGAATAAAAACAACCTGTGAGGCTGTAATAGAGTAAAAGTACTCTTGAAATTATTTGCTTTTTGGTCTCTTTTAACGCGCTGTCATTTAACCTTTTATTATTATTATTTTACAGATTTTGTAGTTTTTTTTTATCTTCATTATATTATATTATACATATACATATATATATATATGATATTTATTTAATGAAAATTACGATATAACAATCTTAAGTTGTGATTTTTATTTCAATAAATTTTTTCTTTCAAGTTTCTGAACCACACACATGCAATAAGAAATAAAACTTAAAATCACATAAATACAAAATTGCAATAATAAATCTGTCTCTTTTACTCTATTTTGTTATGACCAGATATGCACATATAATTTTATATATGAACACGCTACAAAGAAAATTATTGTCACGAAATATCGATGATGTTCTGAAAATCGTTTGAATTTTTTTTTTCTAGTTTTTATTAGCTTTATTTTTTTTTTTTTTTGTCAAAATCAATTGTTTTTCATCTGTACACAATCTAAGCGATAAAACGAAGATAAGCAAAAAGATGCTAAATGTATAAGAAACGGGAGAGCATCAAGCACCAGGTGTACAGAATTATAGAGGAGGTGCATATAGACGAGATCAATACTAATATGCTTAGAAATGCAGATGGAAATGTTCAAGAGCTTCTGTCTAGTTTTCTTTCTCGTTTCAAGAACCAGCTCGACAGCATAGCTATCCTATATTTTTATTGCAAATAACTTTGTTTGATAGACACTAGCTTATTTAGGAGTACTAAAAGATTTTAATTTTTCTCAGATTTATGTTAAATTCCTGTTAACTATTCCGCAGTCCTTTTTCCATACATTATTAATGAAAATGACTAGGTATTCAAACCTAACTGCGCTTCCAATCAGTCCAAGTAGAAAACTTATCGTAAGGTTTTTGTTAAATTCCAGTTTGGGAGTGATATAATCGGATGCATTTGGCAGCAGTTGGTTTGAAAAATGGCCACTCTGTGAATTCGCTCAGGTATGGTAAAGTCACCATCAGAACAGTGATTCGCAAGAAGTAAGAAGTGTAATATGGTTGTTTTCATCCATAGCAACATATTTGGTTTGAGGCCCCACTTCTTACCAAAGGTTTTGCTGCATGTACTGTACTCATTTTCTTGATTCTATTCTCTATGTTCAACTTGTGGTTAAGCTTAGTATAAATAATTATTGCTAAGTGCTTACTAAGTATTGCACTATGCGTGAGTATGAATGTTTGGTCATTTATTTTCGGGACATCAAAGAGTATAGTACCTTATTTTTATGTGGTAAAGATAATCATCCAACAGTTGATAAATTCCTATATTAGTGGGTCTTTTGAATTTTTTGAACAGGTGTTATATAAGTCTATTGATATTAGTCCCCAATTTAAAAAAGTTGTGAAAATAGCTTCGTCCCAAATATTAAAGAATACAATATGCTATCAATATAGAATATTTTGAAGAATTAATATTTTTGTACTTTTGTAAAATAAATTTGATTAGTAATTTGTACATAATTATGGTCTATGCATTATTGTTTGCATTACAAGTTTACATTTTTTTAATTGCTCTTTTTCTTTATTTTTTGATTTTGTATTAAGGATGTAAGATCACAACATTTTATTTAATAAATTCTATATTTATAAGTAGGTACATTACACTATATACATATTCTATTCTATCTTACAGTATTATATATTTAAATATACGAGTATGTATACATGTGTATTTTGAATGTCTATAAAATAAAATTTCATTTGAAGTATGTGCAAGATCATTCAAGTTGCAAGTTATTATGGGCAAATGGTCTTATGAAAAGCACGTTTAAAGTGCTCTCTATATTATATTCTGTATATATAAATATCTATGTTCTGCATTCTATACAATTATCATCATCGTCGTCATCATTATCACAGTCATCATCGCTATATCATCATCAATATTATTAGGTTGAAGAGGTTTTTGTATTCAATTTTAAATCATTTCATCTAAAAATATTTACTTGTATAGTTACATATGGGGCATTATATCGGTATATTATATTATAATATAGTATATATATATACATTTATATATAAATCTATATGTACGTATCTAATAGCATATAATCTTATATGGATATAAGAATTTCATATTTAATATGAAGTTTCGTAATGAGTTTAGAGGAAAAAAATAAAAAAATAAAAGTAACGGAGAAAATTCCTTCACATTGGGGCAATCATATTTTGCAGAGGATTAAAAAGCTTAAAAGAATGCATCACAAGAAATAATACCGAACAAAAAAAAAACAAATAATATTATTGTTGTTACTTAATAGCATATATATAGATTAATGCAACCCCCCATAGAATGAACAAGAAAAATCTCTTGAAGTTATATGAGTGGAGGATTTGAGTTTCAATAAATTTTTATTAATCCAAACAAAGAAAATAAATGTTGGTAATAGTTCTAAAAAGATCCCGGACACACATTTTCCGTTTTTTGGTGGAGTAATATGTCATTAAGAAGTTAAAATATCGCAAATAGGCATCGTTTTATTTGTAGACTTCAATAAAGTGTTGACGTAAACTCAATAAAGCGTTACTAAGAGTTAGTAAGAAATTAAGTTTACTTTTAAAATTATAAATTAGTCAAATAAATATATCTATGGCATAAATTTATAACCGCTTAAGTCCACATAAACGAAAAATGAGATATTGTTACCATCGTATTCTATATGTGGAAAAATCTATTTTCAAAGATGAGAAAATCGCATTAATTTATTCGCCCAAAACAGCTAGACTGTATTGCACATGATATAAATAACTTACATCAACATAGGTCTTTATGATATAATCAATTATTATCTACATTCCAAATATATATAACAGCTTATATTAGCAGCTTATCTGTTATATTAAACTGATATACCACTGTTTTCTTTAAAATTGACTCAAGCGATTGCATCCAAATTTATATTGAGATTTTATCTTATAACTATAGTTATATTTTATTTTATCTATTTACTGAAAATTCCATCTTTATTAATTTTTGAAGTTCTATTGATCTGTGTATTCGGGGTTATCCTATATTAAACATAGATGCAGAGATATTTCATTGCTACTTTGGCGTAAGTGACACCAAATTGATGTTTTTATTCTTATTTTGAGTTAAAAGCCAAATTTTTGGATATACGACAAAATGGATGTATACTAACATTTTTGAATTTGTACAATTATTTTGACGTAAGTTGACAAGCAACCAGGTTGTTACTTAATTTAAATTTTATTATAGCACCGTATGTGTTTGTGAACAATGATATACTCCACAATAGTAGCAATGCAAAACCAATATTATTTTGTCGTATGTCTTTCAGACTGTTGTTGTAAGATGGTAAATGTATTGGAAAAACATAATTTCTTTTAGTATTGTTCAAGTGGTTGCCAGCTGAATGGTTGTATTTTTTACTTAATCAATAATTAGTATGTGATACTTTATGACTTATTTATAAATCACTATGCCGTACTTTTAAAATATAACTTTTGATAATAGATACTATGACAATTTTTAGAATTAGATTTAAGTAAACATTAAGATTAATTTTTTTAGGTGTTAACAATTTATAGTTATGCCTAGATTGAAACTGGGCAATTAGTTTTATATATTTTATTCCATCTCAAACTTCAAAATCAATTTCCTGAAACTAGATTTTCTGGATGTACAACAAAATAATAGTGGGCGACGATATTTAGAATTTTAATTTCTATAAAAATGAATATAACGAGCATGCACTTTTTTCACTGGACATAATAATTTGTAAATGGTCGTAGCGTGAAAAGTTCTAAATTTCGACTTGAGTGGTTATAAGCTGAGGTTGTTGCCATAGATATATTATTTTTTAGATTCAATATGTTCTGAGCTCTGAACGAAAACTATTTTGTTTGAAGTTTGTTTTTAATATATTCCGTCTTATACCTATATCGTTTATATTATATGTTTGTCTTATTTATCAGTCTTATATATAGGATTATAAAATATCAATATATTTACAGTGAATTCAAATCAAACCATGGTGTTACGATACACGGTGGTATTCAAAACATATTTACTAAGCATTAAAGTTACTCAATTTAGTGGTTCTACTGTAAATTTATGTAAGCTAATGTTATATACGATATATGATGTTCGTCTATATATAATTTATATAATATTATAAGATGAAATGTTTCAAGTGGTGGTGAATAGTATTTAAGATTTTTTTCTATAGTTCTGTATTTATGTTTTTATTATTTTAAATTCGATTAGAGTCGTTTTCAGAATATAAAAAGTTATTTTACGAAATTATTTTTAAATTTCTGGAAAGTGCATCTGATACAGAGTATTTTTCTATGATATTACATCTCTGATATATTCTTAAAAGTTTTTAATCCATACATCCATATAGTAAATTTGTTTCAAAATCACAAAAAATAAAAAAAAAAAATAAAAAAAATAAAATCAAAGAATAAATCTTTTGGTTTAAAATAACTAAGTAAGTAAAGTAATGTAAAACAATATATGTACATAATATAAATTGTATCCAATGTTTATAGCAACATTATTATTTTATACATTTCCAACATTATATTATTTTCGAAGAGCCGGGAATACCTAAATATATTTTTTTTTTGTTAGATAAATATTTTCGATATAGTAATAAGAATTAAATAGATAAATATTTTCGATATAGTTTTTTTTTGTATTGATTTAATGTTCCTGTGATGATGATTTTTAATGCATGATACAAAAAATGAATTTTTCAGTAAGTTTGTTGTGATTCTGCTATACTTATAATGATCACTGATGATAGCTTGATTGAGTTCTGTTCAATTCACCTTAATTTTTTTTTTCCAATTTTCATAGGTTTTCTTTTGTTATATAATTTTTTTTGCAATATTTTTTTGTTAATTTGAGTTCTTGTTCAATTTTTTTTTGTATTTTAATTTCATATATAGAAAATTACAATCAAAATACTGGAAATGTTATAACAGGAACGATTTAATAAAGATTTAAAATGAAAAAAAAAATCATGAAAGAGTTTCTATATTATGATGAGTTATTGTTTCTTGAGTCTTGACAAATCAGAACCACTTTTAATATAAGTGCAGTGAAATTAATTTTAGTGAAAATTTACAATTTTCATTTTAAGTAAAAAAATATAAATTTATTTTTTTTAATTCTGTTATAATAGACATACTTATATACATATTATATTATGTTATTTATGTATAGATTGTTATTATCCATTAATTTAGATAATTATACATAATATAGGCTTACATTTTTCTCTATTCTAATTTGGTTAAATTTGAGGGAGGGAAGTATTATAATTCGTTTTTGTATTATTTAATAAAATTAAAATATATAAGTATATACAAATTCCCAAACTATATAAATTTAATTGAATTTAAGTCGTGCTTTAGACTTGATGATGATTTTGATGTGAAATTTACTACGAAAATGTAGTTTTGTTAACAGATAAATAAAAAAATTGAGGAAGTACATGTTACTTGTTTTGAATAACGATTATTATGCAAGGTTACAAAATTATGAAAGTTCACAATAATAATTTTTTTTTGCAATTATTATATATATATTAAAATTAGTTAAGGTTATTATACAATGTGTACATAAATAATATTTTAATGTATTCAGTTGTTATAATAAAAATATAACTCACTCGCTTGGTACTTCACTTATTAACTATTTTATTTAAAAGTAAAATTATCTTACAAAGTACAATATATTAACTTAAATTTAACTGTATTATGGAATGATACCAGCGTGTATATATGAATATACATATGTAAGTAATCGGTGCTCCACATTAGTAATTTTCACACATTATCGATCATCGTTATTGCATGTTGCAAAATGACCAATGCGTACCTACAATCATAATAAAAATATTGTGTGTACGCTAAACCTTGAGCACTTCCTTAACTTCCTAATGCTACTATCGTTGAAAAGGTGTGACATTAGTACTATGGTAGATGTCATTGTCTTATTGGCAAACATGTCTAAAGGCTTGAATTTCCCTCAAATGACTTTTACAGGACATGTGGAGAGGAGAAAGATTATAAAACTGTCCAACACATTCTCTGTATTTGTCCTGGTCTTTATCAACAAAAGAAAACCCATCTAGAAGTCTTCTTTTTAGACTCAAATAGGTAACGTTAAATTCACAAAAATTTAAGAACTCCGCCGCTTTGTAAAAAGCTTAGAATATTTCAACGAATAGATTGTTATGCGATAAAAGTTGCCGTATGGTATCCCAAATGGACCTTACTAGTTTAAGTGTGTCGTCGTATTGTTGGCAGCCACTGTTATATACCTACCGAATGTTATAATAAATACAATGGAAGTAAATATGAATGAAAAAAAATAATAAAAAATAGTAAAATCTATTAAAGTTCTAAAAGCTCTTCAAATCGGGAGCGTGTCATATGTCTGCGTTTCATTTGCCTGCATTTCATTTGCCTGCTATCCATTTGACTGAATATGCTGGATACTGAATACGATAAATATTATCCATACACCTATATATATAAATATATTTTTGTACATATGTATGTTTACAATATATATATATGTAATGAATATATGTATATGCGAGATTGTAAATTAGGACAGATTTTAGGGTTGGAGTCAAAATCAAAATTCTACGCTTTTTTCAAAATATTTATATCAAATGAAATGCCGAGAAATGAAATTCAGTCAAATGAAATACAGGCATGAGATAGTAACCCCTTCAAATCTTAAGAAAATATAAAGAAAAGTAAATTCATTGGTGCTGCTTTTTTTGATTCTGTTTTATAGCTGCACATTTTAATTAAGAATGTATGTCGTCTGATATAAATTTCATTTTGCAATTCTAAATATCTTATATGTATATCAAACATTTGATAATAACTTTTGACACATCAGAATTATAGTTTGGATTTTAGTCAATAGTAATCAGTCTCACTAAGCAGTAACTGTATATGAAAAAATAGCATTTCGAGATTTTTTAATAAATTAATAATTTCGTAATTTTAATAAACGTTATAGATGAAGTTGATGGCTATTAAAGGAGAATAACAAGTTAGATTAAGAAGAATCAACCCAGAATTTAGAACAAACACATAAAATTTTTATCTTTGTCAATTGATTATATCAAACGTTCAGCCATTTTACTGTTACCATACAAAATATTTTAATATTAGTCTTGTCTTTTATTACTACAACTTTTTTCTTCATCCATCCATTGATATCCTAAAAATCATCAAAAAATTATGTTTAACACGTACGCAACATTAATGACATTAAATTAAATTACGTACAAAAATATAACCACTACTGTCAAGAAAATAGTAAAAAAAAAATGTATATGTGTATTTAACAAAAGACAAAATGTCAGCATTACAAATGAAATTGATTTTGTCTCGTTAAAATACCAAAAATAACAATCACAAAACAGAAATCAAAAATCTACTACACATCAATACAACAAGTCTATTAAAGTCAATTGAACAGAGATAGACATTATTTCATACAAAAAAAAAAAGAAAAGAAACCACATTTTTTTTTTTTTTTAACAATCAATGTTTCACATTTTCTTACTCTACCTTTGTAAAAGTCATTCAAAATATTTTTTGACGTTAAGTACTTCAACCGAACCAAAATTGGTATAAACAAGGACGTTTAAAAATGATCACAACACCATCGATGATCAATTTTTGAAAATTAATAAAACAAGAAAAAAAACACAGCTTTGACAAGTGTAAATCAAAACTTGTTAAGTTAAATTTTTTTTTTACAAACTTGTTAAATTATAGTTATTCTTTTTTATGTATACGTGTTGTTTTCGATTTAATAATTATTTTGCTGCTATACCAAACATTATTTATAATGGTGAAATTTTGATCCTATATTTACAATTGTATGTGCCTAGAAAAATATACCCAATATTTATATAAAAAAAAACTAATTAATAGCTCTACTCTAATTGATTGAAATTATTTTCATAATTTGGCTGAGTTATTTCAAATTTAATTTAAGAAGGATAAGTGAATCAAATTGGAAAGAAAACATAAATCTATACACAAATCTTAAGTTTATAAAATTATCTGAAGTTTCCTGTATTTACTTAACAAAACAAAACTAATTACTTTAAAATTATTATTAAATCAAAAAATAATTTAAAAAAATCAAAGTAAAAAAAAGAAAACCAAAAAACAACAACAAAAGTACACTTTATTTGCTAAAAACCATTCATTGATCATTCATCATTTAAATAAAAGCTAATTAAACAAAAGTTTCAAATCAAATTAAAATTTTGAATTGTTTACAGTAAAAGTCTCCTCTTAAAAACGAAAAAAAAAAAATACTCCCTGTTTTTTTCCTTAGTTATATGTCCATATGTATAATAATGTGTGTTAAACGGAAGTTTGTTTTAATCATAAAAAAAATTTTTTTAAAAAATTATAGCCAGACACCAACCAACCACAGAAAAAGGATGGAATGAATTAATTTTTACACCTTTACAATAAAAAAAAAGTAAACAAAAAACAAATTTAATTTTTATTTTCAAAATAAACCTAATTAAAATTTAAAGTATAGAAAATATTTAAAGAAAATAAATTTTATGAGGCTTTGGAAAATAATGAAGCAATAGTAAGGAAAGCAGCAAAAAATTGAAAATAAGAAATCATCATCATTAAAATTAAAACTGGTGCACAAGCACAGAACAAAACACTTGTTGCACATCACTTATCTTCCAACACGTTTATTAAAATGTATTATCTACCTATATACATATTATTATGTATATTTGTATATTTGTAAGTGAATATGATGAAATAAAAAAATATATTTTTTTATTGTTTCATAATTCTATAGTTTTGGCTCTTGAATCTATCTAATACTCACTCACAAAATTTTGATACAGAATTTGGTACCTGATGAAAAAATAAAATATCAATTTGAAAAGATGAAAATATCTAATTATGACCCGTTCAGAATACATCTTAGGAATGTTATTTATATTATTTAAATATAAATTCTAAATGTCTGAAGCACATCTGTACACACCTTAATAAATATTTTTCTATTTAGTTTTATTTGTTCTTGTTTTTTGGTTTACACTTTTATGTGATATCAATTTGAAAATTAAAACACTTCAAATTTGATCTTTAAATATTGTTGGTAGTAATTGTGTGAGTAAGGTTCATAAATTTATAATTTATGATGAAAAATATCTTTGTGGATCCAGGATCCAGGTGTACTAATAGATATTGAAATTATCTACATATATATGATTGATGAATAATTAAATTAATTTAATTTTCATTTGCTAAAATCATATTTGATTAGGTCGATTATATTTCATCACCATAAATCCGTCAAGTCTGTTAATGGTTTTTGATCTATTTTTATTATTGATGTTATATATTGTCACTTCCCCTTCAATTATGTGGCAGACATATTTTTGCTCACTTAACCGGGTACTTCGAGGTGTATACAACGAGTGAAAACAAACGAAATATTTTTTTGTTTTAAATTGCGAATTTTTGCTCATCTATTATTGCCTGGGTTTAGAATTTGATTCTTGATTTTTGATATTTACTGCATTTACGTTTAGAGTTTGTTTATTCACTGAACTGATTCTCCTCTACATGCGTATGTATATGTTATTATTTTATGTATGCCACGACAAAGAAACCACGTTCGACAAAAATAATTATTTCTCGTGAATCAGTAAAGTACTCTCCACAAAATTAGTTTGTTGGTAAAGGGGTATGAAACATAATATGCTCACAATGATGCTAAAACCAAAGACTAAACACAAGCATAGTATATTGCATTAAATTTGGAACTCCAATTAAATTGGGTTATCTCGTATTTTTTTGCATAATCAAATTTCTGGCTTATCAACTCAATAAATGTGGAAAATTAGTGTTATTGTCAGGAACTAAGCCTTCTTAAATAGAACAGCTCCATTTTATTTAATTTGTTACCAGATTATACTCTCAATTATTTTTTCGTCATATATTTTATCCTCATGATAAAGGGTACTGGAACAGGTCAAAAAGCATTTGTTTTTTGCTTCGTCGAATATCGAATTTGGGACCTTGGACCAGTTGAAAAAAGTAGCTTTACCTACTGTGACACCCACCGTCTGGTTATTTTTATCAATTTAATTTTGCTTCTATATGCCGAATAAAGGTCATTCTATAATGCTGGCGTTGGCTTGTAACTGCAACTTTAAAAATTTGCACGCTTGCCGTGCTTATTTTGTAGAAGATTATATTAGTTTATATATGTTCAAAATTGTTTGACGGTAAAGTTACAAGCTAGCGCCAGCATTATAGAATGGCCTTAAAACATTATGAACATTATATTAATGTTTATTAAATATAAATAATTATTTTTACAAAATATTTTTGAATACATAAATCAAAAATGTTGATTATATTAAATTAAGTTAAAGTTTTTGAATTTAAGTTCATTCATTAGAGACGGATTGACCTTTAAATTAAAAGGAATTTTTTTTTAATATATTGAAAATCTTTTAAAGGCGCCAAATGATTTCACTAAATTAAAGGATTTTAATCTAAAAAAAAATAAATAAATTAACAATAGTTTCCTGATAATAATTATTTATAAGTAATATTTACTTTATATTTTAACATATTATATATATTTTATATAAACAAAAACAAAAAAACAAAAACATAAAACACTTATCAGTTGGGAATTAAATAGCATTGGTTCTACATCACTATCCGAATAGTCTCATAAATATTATTTTTGTTTAAATGTGGTAATCATGCAACAATTTAGGAATATATTGATAAAATATATATACATCCTTACACAATATATTATAACGAATTCGTATATACATATATATATATGTATTTAATGATTGTAATATTAAATTTCCATTTTCTTCTAATTTTTTCTAATATGTATATTCAATATTATAATTATGAGACCGATGTAAAACGGGGGAATAAATGAAATTTTCATATTTATATATAGGGTGTCTGAGACGACCGCAAGAACCTACATGGCTAAGTAAAATTTATATAGAATAATTTCTTGTCCTAATCCTCTTCAGACTATCGATCTTCAAGCATGTCAAAACTTATTGAAAAGATATTACAAATCACTACAGACATGTTAGTACATGGTGTTGGTATACGTTCTTAAATTCATTTCACCACAAGTATTCGATTTTAAGCTATATGTAAAAGTTGTTAAAGCAAATTTAAATTATTTTTATTTTACTCTTATCAGTATTCTAACATGGCAATGTCGAGTTAAACTATGTTTATTTATTAATTAAATATTAAATATTTATTTTATTTATAGAAAAAAATAAATTAGTTATTTTAATAACATTTAATTGCTATCTATAACGTACTCGGTAGAACGGCAACAAAATGCAATCAATTGGACTAATACGGGGTCATAAAAGGGAATAAAATCCATACTAAGTATAGAATAGCATCAGTAGACTAATCAAGTACTTTGTGAATCTATTTTATTATTCGGAAAAATTAATATAATCTTTATATTCATTAACTGCCATAAACATTCTATTAACTGATGGTTCCTACTCCCCTTAGTTAGTTCGGTGAAATATCAAATAAAAGACATTTTCTGATCGAAAATGAGTACTTGTATTCAAGTGGGATCAGTCATTTAATAGTTTGTGAATCAATTAATCCCTTGAAAACTTGAACTAGGAACACAATATTAGCTACAGCTCTTCGCGACTCTAACGTATTTAATTTAATCAATTTTAATCGTTTTGTATACAGAGGTGGAATAATATAATTAGACTAGGGTAGAATAGGATAAGACTAGGGTAATAATAGGTTAGACTAGGGATTAGACTAGGGTAAGATAGATTACTTTTAATCTATCAATATGATTACTATAAAATGGTGATCAAACAGGGTTCGTATACTCCAGATTTGGACGAACAAGACAGGTATATAAAGCTTTAATAATATATGGGTCATCAAACTCTTTTTTGACCATCTTTTGATGAAACTTAATAAAGAATTAGATTTGTTAATGATCAATTTTAGATACTGAAAATTATTCTTTGCGGCACCTTGTATTTAATGAAATGTAATCATCTGAAAGTCCAAAATTTAACCGCGTTAAAAATAAATATTTTTTATCAAAATTTATTTCCAAAATAAGTTTTATTAATTTTTTTCCCAAATTGTTTTATTTTTAACTTCTCCAACTGATGCGTTGATGTAGCTGCACACTAACATATACTCTTAAGTCGTATGGATTAAAATTTGGAAATCTAGAGAAAATATTTTAGTAAAAATGTTTGATTTCAAAATCGGAATAAATTTTGTTTTGGAACGGTTTATTTTTGTAAAACAAAATTGATTGATTTTAGTTGCCTTAGTAAAGAATGATAATATTGGTATATATATATATTTACACAGTTATGTAAATTTATAATATATATATATATATATATATATATATAAATATTACATAGATATTTCGATTTGAATATCTTAAGAATATTTTTAAGTCAAATCTTAAGGGAATTATTGTAGCTAATGGAAGTTCTTAAAACACGCAGATTTTTTAATAAAAGAACCAAAAAAATTAACTGATTGTAGCCAGAAATTGAAATTCAATCTATTCTGACTATCACAAAAATGTTAAGTTTATGTAATTTGAAAATAAAGATTAGATCTATCCTAAGTATAATAGTTTCGTTGTTTAAAAAAATAAATAAATTAAAACTATAGATACATGAATCAAATTTATTGAAAAATAAAACCAAAATGAAAATCAAAGGAAAAATAATAATTTATGAGATAATTTTTTTTTTTAAATTTCGATTATAATGAATGTTTTTACACTTAGAAGACGAAAAATATTCTGAAGGTCATGTGTTTGAATTCCTTCAGAATTTTATATTACACGTTTTGTAAATTTTATAAATTTCTATTTAAACAATTATCTTTAATAACGATAGATATTTTAGTTCAGGATCTATAATAGAAAATGAGATACAATTTCTTCCTTAGATATCAGTGATGGTAAATAATATATCCTTTAAAATTTTCCGTTATACTTAATTGGATTATATTTAAATATATATTTTAATTATTTTAAAAGAAAATATTGATTAATTAAAAAATTTACTCATCATAGAACTTGAAATCAAATATGCAGGGAAGAGAAAGAAAATTTAAAAAGTTTTGCAAGTTAATGAAGAAGTACTAAGTATTCCCGCACTCATCGAAATTCGTGAAATTTTGATAAAAAAAATCGTATTTAATTTCATTATAAATTTATTTTTTCCATCATTTCAATTCATTCTTTTGACTATATATTATTTGTTTATTGATTAATCTTAGACAACAACCGCATAATAATGTATTTAAAAAATAAAATAAATTTAATTTTAATTCTTGTGAGGAAACTCTGTACTCAGGACTTTGGTGAATTTGATAAATGTATTCAGCATTTGTTTACTTATACAAGAGTTAAAAACAAATATTTACTTTCGCTACGTCTCCTTTTAAATATCTATCATTTAAAATAATAAAAATAATAAAAAAGACTTTATTTATCAAACTCAAAAGCTAACTCACATAGACTTAAATGAATAATTAATAAAAACAAAAAATATAAAATATAGTAAAAGAAAATTTAAAACTACTAGAGACCCCTATTTATTAATTATAATTTAAGTTAAAGCTAAATTTAACGTTTTTAACAGAACAGGGATTTAAATATACTGATATTTTTCACTATCAATGAATAGGTATAAAAAAAAACAATAATAGTTTTGTTTACAACTTACTACGTTACACATTACATTGTCTATACCTAAGTACCTACCTACATTTAATGATGAAAATAAAAATCATATGTAAAATCCTATGCTATGCACTCTTGAAATTTGTACAAATAGGATGGTATACACTATACAGGTGTAGGTGTTGTCGTGGTGTGGTAATTTATTTTCTCTCATTTTTGGTGAATAGATTAAATAATTTTGAGGTAAAATGTTGACAACTAACTCTATTATAATATATGTGATACATTTTAATTCAAAAATGATACTTAGCCTATAGTTGATTAAATGAAAAAGTTAGGTTAAATCTGTTATCCAAAGATAAGTGACGAATAATCTTTAAAATAAAATAAAATAATAATGAAAATCGGTTGTGAAATTGTGAAATCGGTTCAGATATTTGTATCTTACCTTTTTTAATTTGCTGATGCAATTAACGGTTTAGGATGAAATATAACGGTTTAAAATTATATATAACGGTTTAATACTAAATATAACGGATTTCTTAGTTTAGGTTATATAATATTCAATTTAATTATTTTTCTGATTGATTTTCACAAATTTGAACTTGAAAGTTTGTGTGGTTGTCACGCAACGACTATAAAAATTTAAATGTGAAGGTCAAAATTGAAAATAATTGTACGAAATTTCAATTTTCAATAAAATTCGAATAATTATTTCATTTCATTTTTATAACTCACATATTATGACAAACTATTCAAATTCAATCTAAGAGAGTTGTGTAGATACTTTTAAAACTACAATTTCTACTGATGAGTTCACTAGTGTTGAAAGAATGAAACAAAATATATACAATTGTTAACTATCACACATAACACAACAGGTTTTGATATATTGCTTTAAGGTAATTAAAATCATGTTATGTTAATCGTTGATTTATTCTCTTGGTATAAATTTGAAAAAAAAAACGAAAACATTAAAAATGTCAAATTCTGCTGTCGCAAAGATTTGTTTCAATTTTTATTAACAATTTTTTTTTTTTTTTTTTATCTTGCATGTTACTTCAATTTAATACAATTACTTTATTATGCATTTTTTTATTTTTTTTTTATTATTTTATTTTTAATATCTGCTGAGTGATTAATTCGTATAAGGAAATATTTTAATGTAATTAAAAAAGTTAATGCAGCGGGTGTTCATAATTTCTCATTACATGTAAATTAATTAAAAAAATAACAAATATAAAATTATTTCTTCTTTAATTTATTTGTTTTAAAAATGTTTGTTTATTAATTTGTAAAATTTTTTTGTATTTTTATTAATTTATGTGTATTTATTTTGTAAATAAAAAAATATAAGCAATGACAAACTTTACAAATAAAATACAAAAAATTATAAATTTCTTTTGGCATTGGTTATTACTTGTCAAACACCTAAATTGGTCGGTTTAGGAAGTGAGCAAGGTGAAGTTAATTCCACAGGACTCTTATATTTTATTTATTTTTTTATATTTCAACTTTATTTATTTTTTATTTTTATTTTCATAACTTTTGATAACCTAAAAGATTTTCTTGTAAAGCGATATAAGAATTAACTTAAAAAATTTAATTCGATTTGTTTTTACATTAATTTTAAATCAATAAATTTGTATTTTTAAGTTTATTAAGTCTATTACAATCTGTTTTAGATATTTTTTAATGTTTGATTTTGCATATTTGTAAACTTAAAGCCTATCTTATATTATCCCCACGTAATATTTAAATCCAAAGTGTATTCATGCTATGCCCGTATTAAACATTTTTAGCAATCACCAAAAAATTTTAATAAATACCTTTGTTTAGAATAAAAACTTTTAACTGTTGCGTTATCTAAATTATGAAGATGAAAGTAGCATGATATGATAAAATACTTAAGTTTCAATGGTTACGATACGATGTACCCAAATTATCAAACATCAAATATTTTATTGAATTCGAAAAAAAAAGTACGGTTGAGTAGGGGTATCCAGATCACTATACTTCCTTACAGCTACATAAAGTTGTTAGTTTTGAATATCACCACAAAAGAATAAGGCAAACTAATACACCTGTGTCCTCCACACCATCGTATCAGTCATCAATAATTCTGAATTTTCATTTTATTACTCATTCTTACTCTCTGCTGAATAATTAAAAGAAATTTTTTTCTGTCTTTTTTCATTTTACATAAATGTTAAAAAAAAAAGAATTAAAAAAAAAAGCGAAATCATAAAAAAAAAATAAAAAAAAAATAAAAGACAGAACATTAATCAACTGAATTAACACTTTTATAATCAATTTTCAAGTCAATAAATAACTTTAATGAAGATATAATTTTCTTAATACTCTTTACTTTTATTCATAGTATCTGTGGTAATAGTAATTGTGTAAAATAAAAATAAAAAAAAAACCAAAATATAGAAATGAATTAGTGAGAGAGATGATTACAAATCAGTAGCCGTCATCATCATGTCTGTTTTTTATTAGCTACCATACTATATTTTGTGTTGTAATGTTTAATAACTGCTGCTGTAATTACTCCATTTTGTTGGGTGCAATTTTCTTTGTATTATTCAAAAAATAATATAAATTCGTATATAGCCAATTATTTTTTTTTATTTACGCATGAAATCGCGAATAATTATGTATTCACATTTGTAGATGCATTGATGAATACTTCAAATATAATTTCATTTACCCTGCTGGAAGATGGTCATGTTGATGATAACTTAATTTATTGGAATATAAATTTGTAAAAAGGAAAAATTTTGATACGAACAATTCCAAAATTTTAATATTCTATAGTTAAAAAGGGGAAAATATTTTGGGATTTATAAGAGATTTGAAATAGAGCAATATATTCATAAAGCAGTTATCTATTATGTAATTTTGAAGGAACTTCTTGTCATCAATACTTATTTTCAATTTAAATGTGAAGTGAATATGTATTTTTATGATTAATTCGACAAATTGTCTGGCAGGTTTTAGTTGATTGCAGTTATCATGAATGTTTTTATGAATACAACTGTATATACATATATGAAACTGTATTAATATGATTAAAATTAAATACTCCTGATGAATCATTTGTTTACCTATTCGCTAAACTGATACTACCACTAAATTGTTTTTTTTCTTTGTACCGTTTCGCTAACTTTTACTAAATGACGTAATGATGGAATCCAAAAATAAATCTTTAAACTCGTTGACTATTGTAGATTAGGTAAAAACACACAATATGACATTGCCGGTTATTTGAACATTAATTGATTTTTTGTTGTTTTTTTTTTATATATCAATAACTTTATATAAGCAGATGCAATATATATACATTTAGTATTGCAAAATTTATGAACAAAATTTATTTCAAAAATGTATTAATAAAATTGTAAGTAACTTTTAAAACACTGTTCGACGGATAGTCTTCTCTCAGACTTTTTTTTTTCACAAATTACAATGTGTCAATATGTACTAAAATTATATATTAAGGTTAGGTTTGAAGGGTTGCACATTTAGAATATAACACAGTGTTGCATGTTTAATCACTCTCTACACTAACACATTAATATTTCTCACTATACATTCTATCTACATCTCCATAATTCATAATACCACATACAATAATGGTTTGTCTATGGAAATGACATCCAAAATACTGTGAATGTATTGTGAGAGAAAGTTGTTTGAAAAAACAGAAAAATACTTGGAAAAAGACATTTCATCAAATGCACGGTTATTTAAAAATGAAAAAAATAAATTTAAAAACATTTTGTTTTACTATAAAAATTAAATAAAAAAGATGAAATTTTATTACACCCTTTGAACAAAATTGAAAAAAAAATCGGTAGTCCTTGCGTTACTTCAAGATTTGTAAATGCGTGTATATTCTTCTATATAGTTGTAGAATTTTTGAGAATTTTTGCTTGATCATGGTTATTTATAATGTTGGTGGTGATAATGCATTAAAAAAAATTGATTTATTCTCTCAATTTATTTTTCAAATCTCAAAATTGATTTATTCTCTCAATTTACATTCTTTCATTCACAATGAATTGTTTTTTAATTATTGTATTGTTTTATTATAATTGTGTTAGTTGATATATTTTACTGTACATTTTTATGACATATATGAATGCGAATATATGAATATGTATCTAATGTAGTATAAAGAATTAAGCCTAAGAATATAAGGTACCTAAGGCTTCAGACAGTAAGATAAAATTAGTATGTATAAAATATAAGATATTTACATGTATATTTGTTTCTTTAAATAACTTTAAGTGGTAATATTTTATTTTATATTGTTTAAAATATTAATTGGTTAATAAAACGTTATATAATATAATACAAAGAATATCGGAAGATGTGAGGTAGTATGTATTTATTTAATAGTTTATATAATATATCTGTCATCCGTTATGTGTGTGTTGTAATATTGAATTCGTAACTTTGAAAAAAAAAACTTATATTTGCATTTTGAAAACAATAAAAAATAAAATTGGAATTTTTTTTTTGGAGATTTAGTCAGGCTTCCGGTGTATTAATAAAAATCAATAATTTAAGATACAAATCAGCCAAATAAAATTTTAATTAGTAGCTATCTACATTATATTTTTAAAAATTAGATTCATTAAGATGTAAACTGAAATCTTCCAATTTTGATATAAGTTTTATTAAAATTAAAAATTAATAGGATCTAATAGTTTATGTACATATCTTTCTCCATATAGTTTTTGATTGACTGGATAATACTAAAATTCCATTTTGTCACAATTAAGTTTACTTTTTGGTCTACCACTATATGCAAAATCTTTATTTGAACTTGAAATAAAACTATATTTATTTTATTTAAAAAAAAAAAATACATTTTTAATGTTATTTATATTTTTATTTGTAGGTGATGCCAGTAATGCTAGTATAGGTAGTGGAGAAGGTACAGGTGAAGAAGATGATGATGCCAATGGCAAAAAGAACCAAAAGAAACGTGGAATTTTCCCAAAAGTAGCAACTAATATTTTAAGAGCGTGGCTGTTTCAACATTTAACGGTAAGTTTTTAATATTACAGCATAATAACAAAGTTATTCAAACTATATATACATTAAACTATATTAAAAATTTAATTTTATAATAAAACATATTATTTTATAAAGTCTAAATAATATATATATACTGTAAACTCAATATATGTATATATATATATATCCCGTATAATGTAATATATATATATATCCATAATCTATTAAATTTCAACATTCGAACCCATTGTATTTTGATCCATTTTGTTGTTTTTTTGAACTTGTGTTAAATGTAAACAATATCATTACCGTATCAAAAAAATTCTTATCTACGGTTCCTTCAGGAAAGAATTAACATGAACTCACATATACCTACACACATTCAATAATGTTTTCTATTTTTATACTCATATGCTAAAGTACTTTTTTTTTTTGTTGTATGAATATATAATATTACTCGTATATATATTCTTATTTGTTATTTACCATTAGAAGAAAATGAATTTTATACGAACAAAGAAAGAAAAATTAAAGAAAGGCAGGCAACACGCTCCATCTGATTCGATATCCTATATAATCCGCAATTCATCAATGTCGAAATTTTCTAAACAAAAGAAAAACAATTTTAGTGTTTTTTTTGTTTTGGTTGTTATATATATATCCATGTATATATATATTTTTTTGTACAAAACCTATTTAAACTAAAAATAAAATTTATGAAAATGGAAGAAATGGGACTAGAAAAACCAAAAAATTTTTCGAAATGAAAATATTTTAGTAAATAAAAAAAAAAATTGAAAAGGATATTTTAAAGAGGCAAAATTTAAGGGTGGTAACTATTACTTAAGAATATTATCCTTTTAATTTGGTTTTTCGAATATAGACCATAGAACTCGACTATACACATTAGGTAAGAAATAGATGATATGTAGACACAGAAGATACTTCTACTAATGCCATTTATTTAGTAAGTAAAAGTTTGGCGCGATAATTCTAGTTATAAAGGGTTTTCCAATAGTGATGATACAATTTAAAATAATTAAACTGGCAACGGTGCGTATTATTTTTTGACATTTATTATGTCATTTGTAGTATCAGTAGATTATGCCATTTAATCATGGAAAGACACACGCTTGATACACGCTATCTGATTTTGCTCTTGAACAACTTGAAAGTGATGAACATTTTTATCGAAAAATTTTGTTTTCACCGATCAAAGCTCATTTTTGTTTAAATGGTTTCGATAAACAAAAATAATTGTAGAAGTTGGAGTCCTGAAAATCTACACGAAACTGTTCAGACACCATTACATCCAGATAAAGTCACTGTCAGGTCTACAAGTCTTGCTAGTGGAGTGGTTGGTTCATATTACTTTAAAGAAAATGGTCGAAGAGTAACAGTCTCTGGAGAACGATACAGAACAATGTTAAATAATATTGTTTGCTGCGGTTGTTAACAATAATCTGCAGGATATGTGATTTCAACAAAACGGTGCCACCTGCCACACAGCTACCTTAACAATCGATTTATTGAAAACAAAATTTGGCGATAAAATTACCTCAAGAAATCATCCAGTTAATTATCCTCCCAGGTGATATGGCTTAACACCTTGTGATTTCTTTCATTGGGGATATGTTAAGTCACAAGTTTTCACTGATAATCCAACAACAATTGAGTAATGATGAAATACAGTAAAATGTATGTGAAAAAATGGTGGAAAATTGGGTTGACAGAATGCAGTACGTACGGATAAGTCGTGGTGGTTATTTGAATGATGTAATTTTCCAGACATATTGGCATAATGTAACCTTTGAAATAATGAAAAAAGTTTTTGAGTCTTACTGAATAATTTATGTGTTTTTTTTTTCATTTGTAAATTGTATCAGCCCTATTGGATAACCCTTTATTTCATTTCAACCTAAACATTTAAAAATTTTATAAAAGTTCTCGATAATTGATTTTTATTTCGTATAGAATTTAATTTTTTAAAATATAATTTTACCTACTAGTGTACTAATTGTTTCTTATCATGTCGGAGGGCAACAGCAGCAATATTAATTTTATATAGTTTTAAATCTTTGACTGGAACTCTTAGCCATACCAAATACAATATTTTTTGTACTCATTGTGCATGTTTCCGCTAAAACTCTGCACTACAACTCTACTAAACTTTAGGTTTTGTTACAAATTAAATAATTTTCTTTAAAACGTATTTTAATATTTATAATTTGGTATAAGTTGTTACCCAACTGTTTCAACTCATGTTACACTACAAAACCGTTAAAGCAATTGCAATTATTTTTTAGTTATTATTTTCAATTAGGAAAACCAGTAATCATATTGTCCTCATCTCTGTATATGTTCCTAATTATTTTTTTTTTTACTATTTCACAATAACTAATATTAAACTTACAATGTTCATAACTGAAATGCCGATTTAAAAAAAAAAAACAAAAAAAACTCAATTACAAAAGTTTATATTGAAAAAAATAAATCTAAAATTAGGTTATTTATAGTCAAACAAATTTATTAATCCTCATGATTCCTTTGATATTATACACATCCTTGAATAAAGAATAAATTTTCTATATTCTTTGAAATCAAATCCTATATTCTTTGGTTTTTTTTTTATATCCAATAACCCTTAAAACATATACAAAAGATTTAAGAGAAAACCTAAAGATAAAATATCACATCAGGACGTCTATATGACCAAAATCATATCCTTCGAAAGCAAAAAAAAAAAAAAAGAAAGAAAAATGTATTTTTTGCAATGAAAGAAATGGAGAACATATAACTGATTTCCGATAAAATGTATCCATTTCCGGTTGTATTTTCTATATTTTTTTTATGCTATAGTTTCGGTAGATATTTTTTTATTTAAAAAATTCTTAAAGATTTTTATCATAATAATATCCTTATTTTATTTATGTAATATAGTGTGTATTGCGTAATGGGGAAGGGAGTTGTAAACTTTATTATTTTTTATGGCAAATTTTAGAGATTTTGTTCTAATGTTTTTGTAATATTGATTTATAATTTTGCAATATTTTTTTGTTTTTTTTTTACGGTTATTTGAATAACTCATCCGTTGTTGTTATGTGATGCTATCAACTATTTCTCTGAATGCACCTCTATTTTGTATCTTGCCGGTCTAGTTGGTTTTTCGTCCTTGACGTTCTTTATTAATGCTTTGATGTCAATTTCTGAATCAGGCAATGTGTTTTCCTGGAAATATTTATATCTTTTGCGAACTATGGCGTCGCGAACAAATCTGCATCGAATCTGCATCTGACTGTGACTCGATCTACCAATTGTGAACCGTGACAAACAAGTATTCTGACATTGGATCTAGTCTCCCTGATTACCTATAATTCATTCTTTGGATACTTAGTTTGAAAAAGCGTATACTTTAGAAGGCGTAAGTCAATGGCAAACATCCCATATGTTTTGGGTTTCTGTAGTTTCCCACTTGGAAACAATTATTTGTAAGTAGTCGCTTGAACGAGCAGTACTTGACTCTGGTCCTAAGAATTGACTCTTCGCACCTGTTTTTGCAAGGACATCTGCTTCTTCTTTCCCTTGTATTCCTTCATACCCAAGAGCCCACATAAGAGTAACTCTGTTTCTTTTCGCTAGTTTTATTAAACTTCTGGAACAGCTACACATAGATTTAAAAATTGGGGAAGGCAAAGCTTTTAAGACAGTTTGACTATCTGAAATTATGTATATGTTTACACCTTTGTGCCCTCTTTTACTGCACTATAATGCTGATACCTCGATAGCATAGGTTTCAGCTTTAAAAACAGTGGGATATGTACCAAGTGGCATAAATTTGAACCTTGGTCTGGCATCGGTTTTTGAGTAATCAATATACTGAAGCTCCTGGAGGCTCTTATTAATTTTTCCCTTTTAGATTTTAGTACAGTGAAGTACATATTCTGACATTTCTGTTGCTCCTAATAGTTCAATTTTCTGCAAGATTATACTGTGTCCTGGTTTTTTGTGTTTGAAGTTTTTTATTCGTATTTTGATGTACATTTTCTGTTCTTTGTAATGGTCTATTGTGAATTTTTAGTACTTGGCTGTATTTTCAAACTTACAATCATGTTTTTAGTGTTTCCAATAGTCATATTCAAACCTAAATGTTTGCTGGTAAATATTGATAATGTTAAGTAAGGTTTGAAGAGTCTTACTAAACTATCTGCAATTCGATTTGTATCTGATATGGTTTGTGTTTAGTTCCTTCTTTTAATTTGACGCTAATATTACTTGCATCTCGGAAAATTACATCTGAATACATATTGAAGAATAAGATAGGCTGCATATTTTGATTTAACGTACTCAGATTAATTGTTTGTTATTGTGTTGTGGCTAACATACATTTTCTATTCATTCCACTTCTTTCCAGAATTCTTAAAAGTTTATAATGCTGACATCTATCGAATGCTGACCTCTGCAGAATGCTTGTACATACTCAAGTATACAATAAAACTCCACTGGTTGTCAATCCTGATTCGAATTCAAATTTGAAGATTTGATATATTGATTTACATTTGTAAAAATTTTTGTTCTGGATTACTGGATTAAGTATAATTTTAATCCTGTGAGCAATTTTGTGATATTCTCTTCACTTGATTAAGGTATTCACAGTTCCGTACCATTATACTGTATATTTTAACATTTGTAATCTGTTGAGATGTCTGATTTATTTCTTTGTATTTCTATGATTTTTGGCACTTTATAATAATTGAATTTTTGGAAAAAATTATCGCAGTATTTTTTTCTTTCTTTTTGAAAGGCTTCAAGTTTTCAATCTTATAAAAATTTTGGTTTTACACTGGAATCATTTATTTATTCTTAATCAACACCTTTTCTGAATTTGTTTGATGATACAGTTTCTAGAATATTGATTCGAGATTTGTTTCAATTCAATTGAGATCGTTTCAATTTCAATCAAGACTCTAATAAACTACTCTACTTCTTATATGTCCTAATTTTCCCTCTAACGTTAAATATGATTACATATACACAGAAAAACATCTGCCTGCCCAGCACATGTGAAATTTTTCTTCTACATTGCTTTCATCTCTTTTTGATGGTTTTATAAATGATATCCACCCTCGCTTCTTGTTCGAACTGAAATTTTTATCCTATAAATTTATATTTGTGTTCCTATATTAAGGTCTATATGCATTATATAAATTGAAAAATATAAACAATAAAATTAATATATAAACCGCAATCATATTATTTACGAAAATATAAAAATACTAAAAACTTTTTACTCATTTTTTTTTAAGTAACATTCAAATTCACATTTAATTAAATTGCGCAATCGTACAATAAAAAAAAACAATACGTTTAAACCATACGAAATGTTTTTTATTTTTTTTTTTTTTGAAAACAATGGCGTTGATAAATAGAACACAAAGAAACACAACCATAAAAGGATAACCGTCATTGTTGTAATTCCTCCTTATTATATGTATGTATATATAAACAATTCATCCTTTTCCGTAGTTTTTTTTTTTTGATTTTGTTTTTTAAATTTCAATGAATTTATTAAAATAAAAAAAAAACACATACAAAAAACCAAAATTAAATTCAAACAATAAAAAAGTGGTTCCTGCCATTGATGAACTGTTTTCATGAGATATGCAATATTTTGATGGGAAGTTCTCGTTGTTCTCTCGCTTTTATTGTTGTTTTTACTTTTGTTTTAATTTTTTCATTACAAAAATCCTTTGAATTGAACTGTTCTTATCAAAGAAAACATAAAACAATGTGACGATGCCGCCGACGACTGACGACTAGCTAACGATTGAAATGGATGATCGTTAAACCACCTTTTTTCTGCACTTTGGAACAAATGAACCGCATATGAATAAAATACCAATGCTTTTGATCCGTATTTTTTCGTTTTTGAAATTTTTTTTTTTTTTCAAATGTTATTTATTTATTTATTATTTATATTGCTGTATTTATTTTTTAATAAATTAAAAAATATACATTGTTCCTGTATTTTTCAATTAAACTGAGGTGAGGTGCCTTTTATTGCTTTTACTCTAAATAAAAATTTAGTTTCCATTTACGAAGCATTATTGATAATAGAAATAATAAATTGGACAGAAGAACTAAGGCAATTTACTAGAATAGGAAACTCAATGAAAGCAACACAACACAAACATAATATTTTTCTAGTGCACCTTGCTGTATCCATAAAAGTAAATTGAACAAATTTATTGTAATTGAGAGCTCATCAAGCTGTTTCGAATTTATATTCAAATTAATAAATTAGAAAAAACACAACTGTATTTAGTGAAAACATTTATAATAGTAAAAGTAATCCATGCATCATCACAAAGATCCGATGTAGTAGATTTTTAGAGCGAATAAAATGGCGAAATTGGCAAATATTTATGCTAGGCTATACAGCACAAGAACAAAAACAACGACAACCGAAAATATGGCATGCAAAAACAGTAGATTGAACTGCGTATGCTTATAGTAGAGTAAACTAAGACAAACATATAGAAATAAATGCCTAGTAGAAATTTAAAGAGCGATGTACACAGCAATAAAATGCATACTTTTAAATGTGGCCAGGAGTTTCAATGTGCTCACTCTAATTTTAAATTCATAAATAAAATTGTGCTTAGGAACAAATAACGAAATTTAAAATTAAAAAAATTAATTTAGAAAGCATTCAGTTTAGAGCGTACAAAATAAAATGTTCTTTATTATAACCTATATATTTTAGCAAAATGATGATGAGTCAACAGTAATAAATCATGTGTCAATGAAATTATTACAAAATCTGTTTCAGTCACCCCTTGTTCATCCCAAAAAAAAACAAAACAAAAAAAGAGCCGTACAATTTGAATTGATTTTGAAATGATTTGTAAATGTCCAATTTTTTGCTGTATATTTTTATTTTATTTTACTGTATTTTGCTTTTGTTCAATTGCAAATTCGTTGTCTTTGGCATTAAAAAAAAAAAAAAAAAACAATATTTTTACTTGGTTTAGTGCGCACGCGTAAAAAGATATGTATTTCCGCCAGATGTGGGAGTGGTAAAAGAAAAATTTATTCATACTTAGAGTTCTGTTTTTTGTTTTTTTTTTTTTAAATTCTATTTAAATTCATTATAAACAGTTTTAATTGCGTAAAAAAACAAATGGAATAAATAATGAATAACTGGTAAAGAAATCATCATTGTAGAACGAGAACGATAGAAGTCTGAAAATCTAAATAAATGCAAATTTATTATGTAAGAATCAAATACAAAAAAAAATAGACTTTGTTAGGGAGGGGAGAGCCATTTTGATGTTTGAAACTTAAACCATTTTAAGATTTTTTTTTTAATTTTTAAATGAAATAATTGTTGAAAAAAACATAAGCGCCGAAATATTTTTTTAGTGCACCTTGTTATATCTATATATAACAGTAAATTGAACAAATTTATTATAATTGAGAGCTCATTAGGCTATTTCGAAATTATATTCAAATTAATAAACTATAATCGATAATTTAGAAAATTAATGCAAAAATTATTTTAAATTAGTTTTGCCCATTTGATATTTTACAATAGACTACCTTCATGTATGGCATAATGACCATATATAGAAGTATAAATTTAAGAAACAAAACGCTCTAAATTGAAGGCAGAGAACCATTTACAGGAGAAAATTGTGATTTTAACTAAAAGGGACAAAAATCTTTGTCGGGTCGTAAAAATTAGCATGAATAAATTAAAAAACTGTAATATTAAAAAAATATTTTAAAAATTAAAGCATACTCTACAGAATTCGGATTAAAGTTTAAGTTCTATAAATTATTAAATAAACATTATTATATTTATATTAAATTAAACTAAACATTAAAAATTGTAATACAAGATATAATAAAATATACATATATATATATACATATACAACAATACAATAAATTTATTTACAATAATATGCAAGAGTTTCTTGTAAGAGGTGCAGAAGTAATTTGTTATTTATCATTTTGGCCTAGCACAATGATATGTTGATTATGTTGCAATTCAAAAAGGACATGTTTTTGGTGAACTGATGTTTTTGTTTTTTTTTTTATTTCTATGTAGGAATTGAAAAAGAGAAGAGAATTAGAAAACCTCTTATATAACATAGTAAAAATATTTACAAAATTTATGTTATTGGATTTTATTTTGACTAATTAAAGTTGCCAACTGTCGTAATAATTATTTTCTCACATTTGCAAATCGATGTGCGTTTTGTAATAAGTATTTAAATAATTTGCTTTCAATAGATTTTGGAAAGAAAAATTTGTAATTGTGTGCATTAGATTTGTGATCAAAATATATATGAAGAGGCATACAGCCTCATGCTGTATATCACTAACTTTTACTTTCACGTAAAATTTTCCACTCACCCTTGGAATTATTTTATATTCTGTAACTCGAAATAATTTAGGTGAATGGAAATGTGGTTGGAAAGAGATGTCAAAATAGGTATGTAGATGAATATTGAATAGAATAGAGTCAATCAATGTGTATTCAACCAATTCAACATAGTCTTCTCTCAGTCAATGTATATGTATTCAATGATGTATACTACAATAATGCGTATACATATTAACAGATCTATTATCAATGAATTATTTTTTCCAATATAGACTATAAAATAAGATTTCAATTAAAATAAAATTATATTAAAATAGAAGTGGAACATATGGATTTCCTTACCTCTTTTTTTCAGTTTGCATTTTGTCACCTACTTACAACAAGTGAGTAAGGTATTGTCATCGGGTGTGTTACAGTAAGATACATAATACAAAAACTGTTTATTCACCTTTTTTTCACTAAGTGAGTTAAAGTGAGATATAGAATGAGGCCAATAATAAATGTATGAAATATATAACTTTTGAACTTTTAAAAAAATAGTTTCTAACGATTTTAAAAGTGAAATGCAAAATTCATGCAATGTACAGAATTGTATTTGTATTAATAAACGAAGAAATAAGTCTGTTGCAACTGGAAGTATTACTTATGACCAGGAGAGATGAACATTTATAGAAAATTCAATTTTAGTTTTGCAATTTAACTATTTTTTTTTAATCTTTCCAAAAAACACTAATCTGGTAACACTTTTTGGATTTTGGTATAAATATAGTACATTCTATACACATCCATTTAATTTAAAGAATTGCAGTAAAACAAAAATAAATTCATGTTTCTTGTAATGTACATCTATTATAATCCGTCGTTGTTTTCCAGAAATATAAATTCATTTAACAAGTTTCACCTTCTGTTCATGTGAGGAGAAATTTTATTTAAAATGTTTTATTCTTATCCTTTTTTATATTTTCTTTATTTTTAAACTCCTAAGTATATACATTTTATGTGGTTTTATTGTAATTTTATATACTTCAGTTCTTTCACTTTATTATGTTTGTGTTGTTTGTATAGTTAAGAACAAGAACAAGGAGAAGATGATGAAGAAGAAGAAGAAGAAGAAAAACAAGAAATACAATTAAATATAGGTATTAGAAAATAATTCTTATAAATTTTATGACATATACGTATATAAATAATAGTATTATAATAATATATTATGTATAGTATAAATGTATATAGAAAGAGAAAGAAAATTATTAAAATGAGAAAAATAAGGATACCATCAGAGATAGATTTTTCATATAGAAACTTACGTTACGTTACCAATGATAAAATGTGACTTTGCCGATATTGCGAGCCACATACAAAAGTCAATTTAAATAAAATGTGATAATTTTGTTTGAAAACTATTAAAAACACGATACTCTACAAATAAATAATTACAGTTGGAAATAATCATTGTTCAATATTTTGATGAGGTGTAGCTTTACTAGGATAAAATGTGAAGAAAGAGAAATATTTACTCATTTGCCACCAATATAACTTTATTTAAATTAAATAAAGAGTTATTCTACGGGACTATGCACTCTGTAGAAAGTAAAGTGCCTACTTTTTATTTAAAGATCTAACAATAAAAAAAATGTTTGCCTTCGTCAGGAATGTTTGCTTTGGTTTAGTGCGCCCTCCCATCAGCGTGTTAATTAAGTGAGATCAGACAAGTGCGGTATATCAGTTCGAAGAAACCAACTGATAATGTAGCAAAAAAATATACAAAAAATTATAACGGATTTTATAGAATTTTTGAAAAGAGTAAAAACTCAACTAAGAATTATATTTGTAGAACATTTTTATTATAAATAAAAATATTTTTTTTGTAGGCGAAAAGTCCAATTTTCCATTTACCTATAATTTTTAAATGTCTCGTTTTTTGATTTTAAAATTACGAAATCTCAAGAGAAAAAGACAACAATAAGCTTTTTTTTTTATTCTTTTTTTAGTACAATTTTTTTGTCTTTGCTTAGTCTTAAAATACTTCTATTATTATATGCATGTTAAGACGATGTTATTTTCTTATTGGTTGTTCTTGTTTCCGTTTATTTTTTTTTTTTGTGTTTGAATCAATTCTAAAAAGACATGTTTACTGCATCGAATATTAAAATAACAATCTCCGACCTTAAGGATTATATACAATATAAGTTAGTTTTGTGACTTGACCAGAAAACAAGAGCACATTGTAATTGTTTGGCACCGTTTTCAGGTTATGTTTTATGGTAGAGTTTTCCAACAAGACAATAATATACAAATCATGATAGGATTTTGTAAATTTCTTATAAGTTTTGTCATATATGTACTTTATACCCATATATACATTATGTATATTCATATAACACAAAATATGTACTTATGTTATGCATGTACTTGGAAATCTTTGGAAAAATTTAATTTAGAGATAGAACATAATATTCTATGTGGTATATAAATATATGTATATATAGATATATGAGTATGTATATATGTACATAAAACTAAGTAAATTTTCAAGTATTTATTGATAGTAAAATGTACAACACTTGAACACCTTTGACATTCAATAAATTTTCAGTGCGGTCATCTTGAATTTTACAGCCTAAATAAATTTATTATAATCATGTAAATTGTGTTCAAATTTTAATTTTTTAATTTTAAGGATTGATTTTCATTCGAATGTTCTTTATTTTGTTTGTTTTGGGGCTCAAAATTCAATTTTGTATACCATCAGCATTCGTCTTGAACATGCATTTTTATATTATTTATATATTTTTTGAAATGTCTTACATATGGTCAAGTTTTATTGTAAAGTTTTATTTTAGAGTAAAGATTTTTGAATTTGAAAATTTTAAATTTAAAAATTTTATTTTACTGAAATTCTTCAAATTTTCTTTAAATTTTTATATAAAATTTACAAAGCAATATACTAACTTTGTTTAAGTAATATAAAGTTAATCAGTTTACATTTTTTTTATTTCCTTTTTAATTTTTGATTTTCTTGTTTTCCTGCTTTAGTTTTAGTTTTTTGTAAATTTTTTATTATCCTTTAAGCATTTGACTTTTGGTCAATTTTAATTCAGAAAATGATCCTTTTCAAAAAAAAAAGTAGCTATCTATTACAGAAAAGAAAGAGAAAGAGACAGACATTTTGGAAAGAGAAGTCAGCAATCCAAAACGGATTTTCTTTAAAAATAATAAAATAAAAAATTAAAAAGAATTTCTATTTTTCTATTTCGAAGGAATTCATTTTAATGAAAAGATTGTATAAAATGTATTATATGTATGTTTGAATATGTGTAGTGTATGTATTTACATTTATCTGATAAATTATTTACAAAACCTAATTTATATATTATTATAGATAAAATAGTTATTTTTGAAATCTCGCTTTTAAAATTTTGGAATTGAGTTATATATATATATTATATATATATATACATGTCAACAATCAACATTGGATTATAAATAAAAGGGTTGTTCATATTAAAAAAAAATGCAGAGAAATAAGTTTTGTTTTTATTTAGGCGGAATACAAACCGTTATATTTTTATTTTGTTATCTCTATTCAATACATATTAAGAATTTTCTTGCCTTTAACTACTTTCATTCAATCTGCGTGTTTGTTTCCATAGCAATGAAAATTTTGTTTATGAAAACTTTGATTTATTTATGTCTACGCCATGTATGCAACCATATATAATAAGAGAATGCATCTAGAATACCGACTTACATTTTTTTTTTAATTTGTTTGTAGAATTTGTTTCTGATTAATTATATGGGACTGGATGCAAAATCTAATGTTGCAAATATTTTTGCTACCGGATTCTAATCTTAATTCTGAACTTACATGTCTTTGTATTTATTTCCAAATGCCGTCGTTTTTATTAAGTTTTATAAAATAATTTATTTTAATTTTAATAACTTTTTTCTTGTAAAAATAATTCAGTTTTATAATAAAGAATAACTTTAGATATAGTTCTTTGTACATTTATTTTGTTTATATATTAATAAATTTAATCTTGATTGATTTCGATTGTTACATCATCATCCGAAGACATGTTATTGAAATTGAGTAGCAACTAAAGTACATATTTAAATGAAGCGTTTAGCGCTTCTAAATTTTTATTTTTATATTAAAAAAAATTTAATCCAACCAAATCATTTTTTTAACTCTCTTTTTACTACTAAATTACTAAAACGAAATATTTTTAAGATATGATCTTGTAAAAAAAAAAAAATTGAATTTTTATGTTTTATTTTGAAAAATAATTTTATTTTTTTGTTAATTTTGATTGTTGACTGCAATAATACGGATCATTATGTGTAGTATATACTATATAGTATACATTAAAAAAAAAAAAAAATAAATAAACAACGATATGCCGCCATGCTTTGTATCTTCCAGATGTATTTAAGTAAATTTGACTTCTTTTAAAACTTCTTTTATTTTCATTTAACATCGAGATCGAATAAAAACAAAACAAGAAGACAAAAAAACTCTTTGAAATATTCAATTCGTAACCAATGAAATGATCGTGAGTTTTATTACTTTATTTCTATAGTCTCATTTTTATTACTTTTAAAATTGCGCATATTGTGGCTTATTTTTATATTTACTACAATTTAAATTTAATATTGTGAATGAATATGTGAATATTTAATTTCTGTTATATTTTATTATATTTTTTTTAATACGTTAACGTTTTTTTTATGCGTTTTAAAATTTAATCTTATATAGTTACTTGATGCCATTGCTAACTACATATATACATACATACATACATACATAATATTAGTAATAATATTAATAACAATAACAATAATAGATACTAATAATAAAAATTTAACACATAAGAGAAGATACTATAATTTTGTTACTTGTATAGCCCCTTAATATAATTTAATAGAAGTGTAGAAATTTTAAATGTATTCCAAAATGCTGATTTGGTGCGCTTTTCAGTTCAAAAGTTTTTTTTTTTTCTTTGGAAAAGCAAAAATCAGTTTTTTTATAAGTTTTGTCATTATTGGAATTTGAATATTGGACCACAAAATCCCAGTTAATATGAATATTAAATTGTATAGATTTTATGGTCTAGCGTGTTTAACTTGAAACTAGTATTATACCAATTTACAAATTACAATTTAGAAATTATAATTGTTGGATATAATGTAGCTAGTAAACAGAACCGAAACTTATGATACCAGTCACGTACTCAATAGAAAATACACAATGAAAAAGTATAGGTTGTTACATTATATAAATTTAACAAGACATCCTTTTACCATAGTGCTGGATGGCGCAGTAAGTAGACAGTCTTTCAGTCGAATGGTCTCAGAATCGATTCACGATGAAGCAAAAAAAAAAATAATGGATAATGGTTTTTTCGACTTGGTCCAGTACCCTTTATCATTGGTATATAATAAATGCGTAAAATAAATAAAATGGAACCGAGATATTTAAGAAGGCTTAGTTCCTACAATAGCAGTAGTTTTCCACATCTCATGAGTTGGAAGCCAATAATTTGGTAAATAAATACTTGAAAAAAAAACATTGTAGTAAAATATGTAGTAAAAACTTAAAGTAAGTACCATACTTAATTAAGCCCGAAAGGGTAATTCTACTTAACTAGATCTACTGTCAAGAACATAAAAACAAAAAAAAACTTAAAACGGAAAACAAAATTAACTGTTATTGTTATTCTTTTCATTGGAAAACTGGTTTTGTTTTCCAAAAAAAAACGGTCCATTACTCTTGACTAAGTATATTATTTCCATTTCTATATAATACAATAAATATAATTGTATCTCTCTCCCTGTAGTCTAATCTGGAAGATGGGTAGCAAAATGCAACGATAAAGCAATTTCGTTTAAAAATTTCAAAGGTAATAAAAATTAGTTTTTTTCTACTAGACTAGAGCGACATGATAACAACATTTAACCCCCATTAATGAGCCTCTGAACATTGGTATTTTCGTTGACCTTTGTTAATTTTTTCCTATTCTTTCTCTCACACCCTTCGATCAACAAACATGAGAGCTTTTTTGAAATAAAACCTTCGAGTATTCCTCACTTCAACTTTAGCACACGTTTCATACCGCTGCTATACCCTTGCCAACAACCACATTTTGTCAAGTAGAGTTGTGATGGAGAATACTCGTGGAAACAAGTCCAATGTTTGGTATTCTCTCTCTCTTTCGCTAACCTTTTTAATCTGAATTTTTCATTATAGAAAATGTATAATTTATTATTGGGAAATTTAGACGAATGTTACTACTTATTATAAATATTGGGAAGGTTTTAGGGTAAAATCTTGAGATATTTGATTTTTAAAGAAAGATAATAAAGATTATTATTGTTTTTCAAAAATGTTCTACTTTGAATTACAATATCTCCATAACGGCAGCACCAATCATCATCAAATAAATAATAAAATAAATGATCCAGACCGTTATCTTATACTAGATAAAAAACTGAATATATAGATCAACAGATATAACGGTTTATATACAAAAACATCAAAACGACAATTTTCAAATATCCTTTTCGTCCTTAAAGGATAAGATGCGCCAATAAAGATATATATTTTTGGAAAGCTAGGAACACCAGGTATCATTGTGATATAGTCATTAGTTCATCCGCGGGTACAAAATCTCCCTCAGGAGAGCCCTAATTTTTCTAACTTCTTATCTTATTTATGAAAATATTTTTTATTTTCCGTTAGTTTTTTGTTAAATTTTTTGTACTATTTTTAATTAGAGTCAAATGTGATTTTTATTTTTAGAAAAATTGAAATTAAATTGAATTTAAAATTATAAAAAATAAAATAGTAAACTGGATATACATATTTTTTATAAACAGTTTTAGGATCCTTTAAATTTCCAAGTCTAAAATAAACAATTTTAATGAATTTTTTTCTTGTAACAACCGCTAAGGGTCCTATTACAATACTAATACATATATATATATACAGTTAATAATTTTTAAAATTATTCACATAATAAAATGTGAGTGTTTTTTCTCTCTATTCAAAATACAAATTTAGTAATTTTTCAAATTAATCTTCAGTTCTCACAAGCCATATGAAATTTCTTTTTAACGCTTAAAATTTACTTTAATTTTATTTTAATTAAGGGCGTTTCTTAAAAAATATTTGTTTTGGGTTTTTTAAGAGCAGATCTATTGTATTTAAAATAAAGTAATTCTTTTTCTTAAATTTAACTACTTTAAAACATAATTGTATAAAAAAAAATTTAAATAATATTGAAATTTTAAGTCACGTTAGATGTAAAAAAAATAATCTTCGTTTTTCGAAAATTTATCAGAATTTAAGATAAGATAAACGAAAGAAAACTATAGTTACTATAATAAAGAAAATTATATATATATATATATATACACATGAAAAGGCATAATATAAACACTTTTTGAAGATTTAAAAATTAGCATACAAATATATAAAAAACAATTAAACAAAAGAAAAGAGTAATGTGTTCTATCCAAAATTTAGACATTTTGTAATTAGGAAAATTATTTTATTTTTTTTTTATTTTCATTTGTGCTGCGGAGCGATTTTGTATAAGATTTCAAATATAATTTTTATTACATATTTAATGTTAGGTTATTATTTTTTTTTTTAATTTGGTATTTTAAATTTATAATTAAGGTAAAAATATTCAATTTCAGTGTTTAAATTACAATTAATTATACCTGAGTAGATAAACAGTTTGTAATTGTTTTATTAAACTTTTCCAATTCTGATTGTAGATACATATATACTTCTGGGTCCGAGAACACTATATTAATGTACGTTCCATGTAAAATAAAATTTTATGTCCCTTTTTGTGCAAATGGATTATTTTGTACAAATGAATTATTGTGCAAATGGATTATGTTAGTAATAATAACAAAAAAAATATGTGTCTTTGTACCTCTTATTGGAAATTTTTTTAATTTAAGATAAAAATAGCAGCTTACGTCGGAGACTAGGTTTTAGCTGCTTCTGAAAAAATAATTTGGACTATATTATGATGTCTTTTTGATCCAACAATTTGATTGATTTATTTTTTTTTGTTGTTCGTTATTACATACTGGATATACTTATTTATACTAGAGAGACAACCTGCGCGATCAAGGAAATCAATTAGATGTGTAATTTTAATAAATGGTATTCCATGGCATGATAAAAGTATAAATTCTTTCAAATAATTAATTACTTTTTATTTAAATTGAAATAGCTTGTTTATGTTAATATTTGTTTCAAATTAAATATATTCTTAACAGTTATAAATGTCATAAGTAACTATATATGAGATTCTGCTACTTTTTTTCTATATATACCTACATTCTTGCAAAGCAGAAACGTTTTACAATCAAGAAAAGTGAAAATAAAACTAAATAAAAAAAAATAAAAAAAAAATTTTCCAACTCCACCTTTATTTCAGTATCCCCTCCAATAAATACAATTATCATTATTACCTATGAATGCACTTTGCTCTCTTTCTACTCTACTCTATACATTTTGTTTTGAATTGAAATGAAATTTTATCTTACAAGAACATTTTATTAACTACATCATATTCTATGGAATTACATATAGCTATATATATATATATACTCGTATATCAAATAAATGTGTGTTAGTGTCTGTTTACTTATTATTATTTTTTTTTTTATATGAAAATATATGAATTTTTTTAAGCCATTTCTGTTTTGCACATAATTAATTACTGTCACGCCTTTTTATATTTTTGTTATCTCAGAAATTTAAAACAATCATCTCAAGTGTTTGTCATGCTACCTGTCCGCATATCTATGTACATATTTATGTAGTAGCATGTATTATTATTGTATTCGGATAGAAATGGACGTATTAAAAAAAAAAAAAATATAATAAAAGCAATAAAAAAAAAATACCTAAATTTAAACAATATTTCAGTTTATAACGTCAGCCCCAATTCATTTTTTTTAAACTTAACATGACGACACAACGAGTACACAATTTAATTGTAAATGAATGAGAATGAAAGAAAAAAAGAGAGAGTACCTATCATAATAATAATAATAACTTTTTAAAATAAAAAATGAAATTGCGTATACCGCGCGCTTTTAATACCTTAATTGTTATATACACATATCCAAATGTATATATTGTATTATTTGTCTCTATATAATAATATATTGTTGTATATTATTATATATGTGCATTCATTATGACTTTTATTATTCTACTACTATACTGCTAGTGTTGATGTATGTATAGTATGAACTTTGCTGCTGCTGTAACTGCTGCTGTTGTTATTATTCTCATTATTCTTATTGCAAAAGGTGTTTTTCTTTTCACCAATGCCAGTAATTTAGATTAAAAGAAAAATTAAAAAACGGAATAAAATAAAATAATCTAAAAAATGGTATATAAAAATAATAATAGCGTTTATTACTACTCAAGATTTTTTTTTTTTATTTTTTTTTGAATTTTTATACTCATGTTAATACAGGGAATTGAATTTTTCTCTTCTTTTTACCATTAACTAACTATACCTACTACTGTTTTATTAAAATTCAAATAATGAAAATTGTTTACATGAATTGAAATTGAATTTATATATATACATATATATATATATATTTGTGTACATATATGTATGCAGATATTGAAAAATTAATTCTTATTGCGAATTCTTATGACATTTTTAATTGAACTTAAAAATAGTTTAACTATACTTGAATTTATGAATAAAAAGGATTAATAATACTACGAGTATATGATAGCTAATACTTTATTAAATTATAATACTAATGGCCTTAGTTACATTGTTACATATTTCCAACCAATTTGTAGTCTTAATCAAAATAAAGTAGGTCTTATGAATGACAAGATAAAATTTTCGATAACTGTTCCGATAGGCCTTCCATCAGTGAGAGATAGTAAATTTATATACAATATGAATTATGAAAAAAAATCGGGGTGGAAACGGAACACGTATAACAAAAGAGAGAGTTTTTGCACTTTAAGATCATTTTTTAATTTATATAACTAAATAAATATTGTAAAACAATTAAGGGGCCTAAATTATTTCGCAATGTTAGTAAAGTGCAGAACATCAATGTGTTTTCAACACAAAATTTCAATTATATTGTAGGAGACATATTTTTCCAATTGTCATAAATACATTTAGATGTCTTTCTCGTTCCGTTATTTGGTCAAAATAATAGGATAAGAACCTTAACTGCCTCAACTGAATCGAAGACAATTAGGAGATCGAAAGAAAAACGGATAGTAAAGAAATAATAAATAAATAAAAACAAGAATAAGTCGAATAAAACGGAAAGCTTAAAAGATTTAGAAACTGATAAGTTGTATCTTTGTGGAAACGCATATGATGTAAGAGTGTTCCATATAGTCTAACGGTTCGGTTAAGTAAATTTTAATACTTCACAGTTCATGTTCGAAAAGACTCTACTAACAATTTGTGGGAAAGGGTTGCTCTGCGAGTATTACGCTGGATTGTACATAATAGGGCTTTTCATAAACACGTACTGTAAAATCAAAATACTGCAAAACAAAATTTTGATAGAGTTTTTGAAATTTGAATTTTCTACATTTTCAGTTTTGTGTTATAAAAAAAAAAGCAAATACAACTGATTGTCATGTGCTATCTACTATAATTTAGCAGTTTTCCTGCTAAGTTTGAAATGTTAGTGAATAAACTTCATTTGCAACATTTTGTTTATAAACAAAATACATACTTGTCAATATAGGCAATATTGCCAATATTGTTTTTATATGAAAACCACTAATACCTTTTATTTTTTCAGAGCAATTATCCAGACATTAACAGATATTTATAAAACAGGGAGGGTCGCTACTTCAACATTACTGCGATGAATTAGTGATTTTAGGTTGTCTAACATTTTTATTAATGTCAATTTTGATGGCTCGTTTTTGTAGGTACGTTATCTAAGGTACTGTAAGGTGCTGCTGGAATTCACGTTGTGACCAAATCTATACCTTGTATATTAATAGGATGCAAAATATTTTCTACTTCTGTTTAAGAATGTGTGTATACGCATTTGTTTGAATAAAAGCCATCGCCACGAACAATTATAATTTTATTTAGAAATATACGACTTTAAAAACTGCTGCGAATCCAGTGGACATTAGAAACATAATGAAAATCCTGACTCAGTTGCTTTTTTTTTATGTTTACATAAATATTGCTCCACAACATTTTAATTCGATTTATTTTAAATCAAAATAACTCTTATTAAAGAGTTAAAAAGACAGAAAAAAAAAATAATCTAATTGAAAATTTACAATAATCTCCTATTAAACATACAAATTTAAATTATTTAGTATGTATATATAGAACCCACTATAAAATTTTACCGTTATAATTTAATTTTTTTTTTTTTTAAATTTTTTACGTATTATATTTTGTTACTACTTGTATATACGTATATTGTTTGTGTGCCAATATTATTAACAAATATTTGCTTGTTAGGATTTTTATCAGCAGTAAAACAGGCAGAAAATTGACTTTTAAATTTATACTTTAGACTTGATGAAAATTTTGTATCATTCTTTTTTTTTTTTATTTATAATATTATCCTGGAAAAACCAAGTAAACTAAACCAAACAAATTTAATAACGGAAAAAAAAACAACAGCCAGTACCAAAAAAGTCACAGTTCGTGTGAACGCATAGATATTAGAATATGATATGAAAATTTTAGGATTTTTAGTTAAGAAAAATAACAAAAACAAAAAAATAACAAAAATAAATAAATAAATAGTAAACAGAAAAATGATGATTTTTGCCTCAAAAACATGATACTGTTTTTTTTTAAAAATAAATAAAAATAAATATTATGTAGATGAGTAGCTAAAGCGAGCTATAGTTGCTTTTAAATAATATTCTGATCCCTCCCAAAAAAAAAGGGAAAAATTTGTTCTAGAATATTATAACAATAAACAATCATTTGTGATTTATGAATTATAATTATTTATTAAGGATAATAACAAACATTTTATTATGAGGATTTTCAAAAATTATAATTTGCCAAAAAAAATCTGCAAAAATTCCACAAAATGTAAAAAAATATTTAAATTTAAGAAATAAATAAAATTTGGGTCCTGATACTTCTTAGCATTTCACATATAAAGTGAAATTTTTTAATAGCCTATATCAAAATTTACCAAACTGCGTCTTGTTAGTTATTTTTTTGTTGTAATTATTACTATATATATAAATTATTGGAAACAATATATATGTATATATATTATTTATCATATATATATTATATACATAAATATGTATATAATTGAAAATAAAAATTTTTAAAATATCCAAATATTTTCAAAATGTTTTCACCCAACTTTAGTAATAGAAAAATAATTTTAAGTTTGTAAGTTCGGAAATCTTTGAATTCGGACTTGGGCCTAAATTTCCCTTGTACTTTCATTATGATGTATTATATTTATCTAGTAAAATTCTGTCTTTCTTATTATAAAAATATAAATTTTAATATTGACTTATATTTTTTACAACATCGTTTTTTTTTTGTATATATGTGTGTTTGGTATTAATGTGTGTTTGGTATTTTTTTAACTCAAACAATCCTTTATTACGAAATAATCTTCTTTAATACACTCTTTGAAAATTCTAATATATTTTTGTATAATAATCGTTAAAATTATTGTTAATACATTAAATTTTGTTGGTATTCAAATAATTTTATTTTTATCTCAATTACAATATTAAAACTATTTAAAGTATATAATTTTTTGGATAAATAAAAAAATATAATTTTTTTTTGTGTGTATATCTAAATGTCGTTAACGAAAACTTAACAATAAAATTCATAACAGTACCTAATAATAATAATAAATATAATAAAAAACAAAAAAAAAAAAAAACAAAAAATGATTTCAAAATTCCGATGACCATTAGAAATGTCATTAAGATATTATCGTGTATAATATAAAATCCACATCAGAATGGATTTACTTTATCTTTTTTTTGTATCATTTTCTATCTCTTTCATTCTCCATAAAATATATTAGAAAAACCCATTATGAAATTCAACAATATATTTCAAAATCTATCTATATAAATACATATATACATATATATATATAATAGAATGCACACAAGTTTTAATGTTTATATAAACATTAAAAAAGGATATTATAAAATTGATCGGGTATAGTTCTCCTTTTTTTTTATAAGGATATCAAATACTGGGTATCTGATTCCAATAACAAGTTTTAACTTTTTAAATCAAACGACAAAAAAAATATATATATTAAAAGTATAAAATGGCTTTTGGAAATGTATATAGGATGTTTTGCATACATATATACATATATAATTGTATATATGTACAACTAAAGGACATTTAAAAAAGAATTTACAAAATTTAACTCACCATCACTCCATTAATAAATATCCACACAGTGAAATAGAATCAAAATCATCCATTAGTTTTTTAGACCGGATAAAATTTTAGACTAAAAATATACATAAAAGAGATATTTAGGTTTTGATTCACAAAAAAATAAAAAAAAAATAAAAATGAAAATATCTGAAAACTTTGATTTTGTTATTTTTAATATCCTGAAGGGTTATTCTTTTTTTCTTATTTCACTGCATATAAGTGTTATGTACTTATACATAATGTACTAATAGTGGTCAAGAGAAAATAAAAAAAGGTGGTGTTGTAAAACTTTTCCTGATGAGTATTTGAAGTTTAAATTTTCCTGAAATTTTTGTTGATACTTCAATTTATTACAAAAAATTAAACAAATTTATTAAATTAAATTATCTAAGGAACATGAAAACAAACTCAATGAAAAATTAAAATTTGTAATCTTAAAAATTATATTAAAATAAAAATTTTTAAATTTTTTATTTTTATAAAATTTAGTTATGTCGATATTCAGGTTCATTAAAAATTTTCACGATTTTGTTTGAGTAGCCTTATTTAAATCTAGGTATATATATACAAAAAAAATCTATAAGTTAAAGATTTTTACAAGAGAAAATGAAGAATTGTCAAGGAGAGAGTTGACGTGATCTAAATTGTAGCCTAAATTAATTACAAAAATTTTACAATAAAACTAGTGAATACCCTGTGCAATTGCACAGAAGTAGTTCTTTCAGACAAGATTTTATATAAAAAAAAAAATATTTGTTTTGTTATAATTGTTATTGTTTTCTGAATCGCTTGATTCTTGAATATATATCCTCTATAATGATATCAAAGTATAATAACTATACTTTATAACAAAACTAATACTGATTTCATTATAACTCAACACTATAAAATCACATTACTCTCAACGTAGGAGATCTGAAGCGTATTTAAACAATTAATTCATCAGATTTGGTTCTTTAATATAATCAAAAAATCAATATTAAATGTTTCCAGTATTTGCCACCGTTTTGTATACTTTTTATTTTTGCTTTGTGGAATCTGTAACTATTTTAAATATTTTAAGTATTCATCACCATTTTGCATATTTTTATTTTTGGCTTAAGAACTTGCTTTCACTATTCTTGCTACTACTACTCAACTATTCCTACTTTTATACTCCACACGTCGTCGATCTTGTGTATTATATATAAGATAACCATAATAAAGTTGAATAATTTTTGATATAAAGGTTAAATCAATTTTTTTTATTATTATTTTTGAGTATAAGAAAGAATACTGTTTTAGTTTGGGTTTGAAAGTTATCTAGATCGTAAACAGTACATAATGATTTCTCATGGTATATATGAAGTAATACGAAGCAATAACATAACGATTAAGTACGAGGTTTCCAATAGCGATGGTACAATTTAAAATGGTTAAACTGACAACACTGCATATTACTTTTTGACATTTATCATGTCATTTGTGTTCAGTAGATTATTCCAATCTAGATATAAGAAGGTGATCGAAAGTAAAACCCGTGTAATTATATTTGTAGATATAAAGTAGATATATATATTCAAAAACCATTTTGAAGTACAAAATATGTTAGTATTTTGAAACAGATTAATTTTGCTATATAGCTCAAATTTATAAAATATGCCATTGAAACTTTGAATAAATTCCCTTTATGCTCAATGTCCTTTGCTATTTTCGTTTTTATTTTAATTTTTGTGTATATTTTAAATTGTTATCATCTGCTATTTACTCTGTCTGACCTGATAGCCAAAATAAAATTTAAAATTGAGCGTAAACTCTGAAATAAAGTCCGATTTCATATGATGTAGATTAAATTTTACCAATTGAGTCTATATGAACGAAATGACGAAATATGGAAACAAGATAAAATCAAACATATTTTATGATCTAAGTAACGGTAATAAACCTTTATAAATTTAAATTAAACAATAATGCAAAATAATATTTCCGTAATTTTAATTATTTAAAATAAGATTAGAGTCATTCAATTCAAAAGCTTGGCAATGTCAACACCAATTATTTCAGTATTAAGATTATGTCACTGATTAATGCAAACTTATTAAGTTAATTGTTTATATTATAATGACTTGCAATGTACATATATATAATCAAAAATTAATTACTTCAAGGACAATTTATACAATTTATTTTTCGAAGAATATTCCCAATTATACAAATTAAAATTTTCTACATGAGAACCATAAATTTTTTGTTTTAAGAGAGGTTTTAAAGAAAATATTTTTATGAACGAATTCTACTTAGATAGAATATTTAATTTGAAAATTAAATTTATTTTATTTTACTTTATTATATTTTTTATAATTCTTTTTTTTCTTCTTCTCTTTCAGCATCCTTACCCCTCAGAGGACCAGAAAAAACAATTAGCGCAAGATACAGGTTTAACGATATTGCAAGTAAATAATTGGTGAGTTTATATTATTTTATATTATTATTATTATTACATAAAATATTTCTCAAGTATATTGCTATACCCTTGTCTATTTGATTATTTTATCTTTAATGGTTAGTATATTTACAATATGTATATTATATAGACATATAGCTTATTATATTATACGATACGTATGATAATTTCATTTAAAAGAACACTTATTTCGTAATACAATTTAGAAATGTTTAGAATAGAATATTTTAGACCCTTTTTTTTCTTCTTCAGACACGACAGCCTTTTAAAACTCTTAATAAATTTCATAATAAATTTTCCATTTAATAGAAAAATGTATTAGTGTTATATACCCATTATTTTCATATTATATACGCCATTTTATTTATTTGAAATTATTGTAAATATAATTTTTAGTTCGAAATTCTAAACATACAAAATATTTAAAAAATTTCAAAAAACAAAAAAATTATTGAAGACAAATGGAATTTTTTTTTTTTTTTTTGAATCTCTGAAAATTTTAGTTACTACATAATATTAAGGAAATCTTATTCGCTCCTTTTTCTCTTTTCAATAACAAAAAAAAAAAAAAAAAACGAGAAAGCAAAAAAACATCCTTAAAAATAGCATTTTTATACGAAAATACTCTTAGCTTTAAGTAAAATTTATGACGATTATCTTGTCAGATGTTAAAAGCCCGATAAACAAAACAAAAACAAGCAAAAAAGATTTTCCTAAGAACAGAGAAAACTCATTTTCTCACGCAATATACATATATAACTAACTATGTAGTATATAGCTAATAATATATACAATATCATGTTCATATTATTTTTGAATTGCACATAGAATATAATTTTTTTTAAACCAATATTCGTACTTATTTAATGTAATTTAAAAATTTATATATATATATATATATATATATATATTAAAATTTAAGTTGTCATGTTTATTATGCAAGAAAATGAAAATTAAAAAACAAAAGAGGGATGCTTACCTGTAGCAAAGCAACGTGTTAATGCACAAACACAGAAATGAAAATTTTAACAATCTTTTGTTTTTAATAAATTTATTGAGAAATCTAAACTTTGAGTGTATTCTGAATGAAATAAACTAACATTAATATAATGCCTCTCTTCGGTGCCTATCAACTAATTGATATCATAGGGTCATAGGTTTTAAATGTTATAGTCTGATTAAAATTTGTTAATTACCGTTTCTGTCCATTTCGCTACTTGCACTGAATCATCGATACCTGACATACTTGTCCATTCTGAATGCGATTTTCGTTCGATTTTCCTTCCACGATGTAGTGAAGAAGTTCGTTTCGTAAAGTTGAGCTGCGTACACGTTTGTTACACATATGGTGTGGTGCACTTATGATTAAACATTTTTGGTGATTTTGACAAAAATTTGTGTGATTAAGTTTATCAATTACATATTGCAGGTCTTTCAATTGCGTTGCTTCTTCGTGGCTTCTTCGGAATGTTATTGATAAAAGTACTGTTAAATATTTTAACTTCTTTAAGTTCTATTAGCTTATGACAATATGTCTCAAGTGATTCTGATATATTCTTATTACAGGCTTTAAAGTGTTTTTATTTTACTTTTCAGGGGGCCATAATATCTTCATAATACTTACAGAAATAGATTAAATATGGGTCTGTTCGGAAATTCATTTCTAAAACATATCTAACAAGCATCAGAACGTTCATTAATAAAATATTCCCATTCTACAAAAGCAGCAAGTTCGAAATTTCTAAACTGCATATTTTGCAAAAGCAGAACGTTCGAAAATTATAATTTGCAATTTAGATTTTTTCAAAAAATAGTGGCAAATTTGCAGAATAATTTTTTCTTCTGCGAAAAAAAGATTACTAATAGTTTAAAAAAAAAAAACAAATTCATTAAAAGTAAAAATACTTCTCATTTTTATTTTTATTTTTTTAGCGTGCTTGCAGATTTGCGAACTTTTTGCAGTTATAGTTCGGTAAATTTGTAGTTCTTAAAGTTTTTTCAGGATACAAAAATAAAATTTTTGTTTTAATTTAGGTCTTGCAGTGCATGCTGCATTTCCGAAAAGACCCTATCAAGTTTGATGAGCATGAATCTATCCGAATAGGGTATAAAATCAGTGACATGATTTATAAACAGTCCAAGAAAAAATATCAACGCAATTTCTGTGATTTTTACTCTTATTTAGGTAAAATTCGGCTTCTTTCGTTTTGCAGTCACCACAATTATGCCACAACTAATACCCAGCATATCAAATGTTTAGGCCTTACGTTTCTTGCACAGTGCTTACAAATTTACCCTAGATTCAAGTAAATTTATAATATTTCATGTTCCTATGTTTAATGTGCTTTTTTTTTACCTCTGGAGATTTTTAGTACTCTCTTTTTGCCGGAAATTCAGGGCAGTTTGTTTATTTGACTTCTCTGTGCTATGAAGTCAAACGCGGACCAAAAAACTTTGCATTATCGTTCAGATGATTTTGGTTTTAGTGCGCTTATTACTTATCCTCAAATCATTTCAGTTGCCTGATGATCACCATGTGGAGGTGTAAAAAAACTGTTAGTGATAGCAGTTGTAGTTGCGGTATTCTAAAGAACAGGTGGCTAACGATTTTCATATCGTTTATCACTCTGATCACCTATTGGTTAATGCTTGTAAATATATATATCTATATATATCTGTTGTAATGGTCGAAGTTTACCTATATGTAATAAAAATATGTTCGATTATGATTTTCCAAATTTTCCAATGTCTATTTCTAATGTCTGTACTTTTCGGCTCACTTAGGTTAAATAGGGTTTTTATATTGATCCATAAATATACACGTTTATTATTTCAAGACTACTCTACTTTACCCTTCGAAATTCTTCTGTTATACATCTATTTATATTATTTTTAATTTTATTATTTCAAACTTTAATTAGAAAAAAATATATTTTTGGATTTTTGTTATTTTAATTATTTTATAGTAACATAATTTTGCCTACGTACACATATTTACAAATAAAAATGTTAAGTTGTTTTTTGTTTGGCATTATAAACAAACATGAGAGGTGTATCTAATTGCTTACTAAGATTTAGATATTTTTGTTGTTGTTTTTATTTTCCTAAATAAATTTAATGAATTAAGAGGGTACTAAAAAAAAAAAAACAAAAAAAGATTTTCTTAGTGAAAAAAGGAATTATTATTTTCTTTACTGTTATAATATTATGTATTATTGCTAATGGGTAGGCCTTATGAAAATTTTTTCCATTTTATATTTTAAGTATTTAGCACTGACTATCGGAAAATGTGTGTTATTTTTGATTCATTTTTTTTTTTTTTTGTTATACTTTTGTTTTGCCCTACATAAATTTTCAGGACTTTCTTTGCTTATTTGTTTTCTCTTATTAAAAAATATTTTTTTTTGTATCAACTTTGCACAGGGTGGAAGTAAAAATAAAATTCCCATTGGAATTTTTGTTATTAACAAGGGTATAAAAATTGGAATATATGTTTTTCTAAATGAGATTTTCTTTTTTTTTGTGTTATACTGAGGGGAGTAGGACGTGATAAGAGGTTAAAATGGAGAACGAATCCAATTCTTGTTTCATTTATACATATACTATATGTATATATATATATATGTATACCGTAACAGTACTAACACAAGCAAAATAAAAACGATGGCGATCAATGTTATAGCCAGTTACCTTTATCAACTGTATGGCAGTATTTTCTAACTGCTGCTAAATAGTAAGGTGTAAACGAATAGATTATCATGGACCGGATAATTTCTTTGTTATTCTGTGTTGTATTTTTTTTTTTTTATTTTTTTTAGTTTTCCAAATAGGAAAACAAAAAATAAAGTATACGAAAAAAACATAAACAATACAAAAAAAAAATCCAAGGTGAAAATGGCATCGGAAATTGGATTTTTTTTATTATTTTTTTTGTTTTTTTTGAGTAAGTAAATTTTCCATATTACCTGTTTGTTATATATGTATATATAATGTATATATATATATATATATATATATATATATATATATATATATATATATATATATATATATATATATATATGAAATATAACAATGAAAAAGATGCGAACTGATCCAAATTTAATTTTTTTTTTTAAGTTGGTAAAGTAGAGGGGTGATGGTAGGGGCGGTATTGTTAAAAAAAAAAATAAAAACAAAATGAGGTTGAAAAGTGTAAGGAAAATGTCAAGTAATAAATTAAAAATTTCTTCCATTTCTGGCATCAAATAATCCAGCAAAATATAAGACAAAAACAAAAAATATAATAACAAAAAATTCAAAAAAATTCAACTGAAAATTAGACACAAAATTTGGTTATTTTTTTTTTATTTTTCTTTTCTTTTCATTTGAGCTGAAAATTGGAATGAAATTAAAAATAACAATTTTTTTCTTGTTGATTTGTTCTTCTTGCATTTTTAATTTTAAAAGGAAATTGTTCAGAAGTATTTTCTTGATTAAAATATTTTTAATACATTTTTGTTTTTAGGGAATTAAAATTTAAAAATTTAAATTTGAAAAAAAAAAAAAACGTAAATAAAGTTTATGACAGTCGCAAAAAAAAAAATATAATTTTTTAACTAGAATTGTTTTTCTGATGAATTATAACGGTTTAAGGAAAAGAGACATTGTTAATGGAATCTGATTTTAATGGAAAATTCAGATTTTATAAAAATTTTAAATTTTGTACTTATTTATTGTAGTGTAGTAGCTATATAGATATACGAAAGTAAAAAAATAACATTTGAATATTTTAGGGTCAAAGGTCTAAATTCTTAATTAATTACTGTTATACTTAAACTATTGAAAATAAAATACAAAATTACAAATTTTAGACCGATATCAATATTGTAATAAAATTCGAGAAACTATTAGTCTAATAATAATAGTCAATATTACCCTTGTTGAATGATATATAATATCTTGCTAGTGTTTTCCTATATGTATATCGGAAGGATTTTTAGCAAATCTAGTGAATTTTTAAAAGTGTTAGATTTCTCTGCAACAATAGTAATAATATTTTGATTTACAAAATAAACATTCATTTGAACTTGAAGATGGGCCTGCTTTGGTTAATTAGAAATATTTTGAGGTGGTTAAATCAAAGATACAAGCCAGGGACATTTTAAAATTTTTAATACGTGCTTTTTAATACGTTCTTTGATAATTTGAATTGTTTTGATGACTTTAATAAATATTTTTAAATACTTTCAAAAACTTCATATTTTTTTGATTTTATAATGTTTTGCTATTTGGTTCTTTAAATATATAGTTTTCTGGGTTTCGAACTTGGATATGTTTTTTTATAAATTATTTTATTTGGAAGATGACCACAAAAATTAGTAATTTTTAATTTTTTTTTATTTTTAATCGGTAATTTTTTGCGGTAAAATTTTGAAAAACTGCACATTTAAATTTTTTGGTTTCTCTCACTTCTTTTTGATTTAATTCGACGATGTGGAAATGGAAAGTTTTACAGACATTAGGCGTTTCCATTTTTGAAATCAGAGCATATATCTGAGCACGCTTTGAGCAGAGCATGTACAGATACGCTCCGAGCGCTCAGATTTAATAAAAAAACATGATTTCCGTAAACTGTCATTTTTATTTTATTGTTATTTTAAATTGTCAATAATCGAAAGTTTAGAGGTTTAAGATTTACAAACAAAATGTTTCAGTTTTTAACAGTAATTGAAAAAGCTCTTAATTTGCTTTTCGATGAAAGGTATTTAGAATAAATAATAAAAAATCAGGATTATGCCAAAAATATTGGGTCAAGGTCTTCTAATAAAACTTTTAAATCGCACTTTAAAATAAATACCGAGGTTTTCAAATCAAATCTATTAAGAAGAGCGTTGAGTTCTTACTCCACTTAAACACTAAGATTTAATAACCAAAAAATATTTATTGTAAAAAAGTTTACACTAAAAAATATTTGTTTTTAATCAAATATTAATTATTTACCATCAAAGTGTTCATATTTCTTAAATTCTAAAAATCATTTTGTTGATATTTATTTTAAAATGGTTTACTTTCAAAAATATTTTAAATATTCAAAAATACTTTCAAAAATACAAAAAAGAGAAAAGTACCAATCGAGCTAGGTTCTTGTAATTCAGGAAAAGGAGCAGCAGTTTGGTGCATGGTCTAGAATCAATAATTAACATTATCTTCTGATTAACAACTTCATGACGTAACAAATACACCATATTTGTGTCCATATTTGTCATAGTAAATGTATAATATTTCATTATTTATATTCTATGTAGGTTTTTTTTTAATGTGAATTATTAGATCAACCACATTATTCTATTTCTTAACATAATTTTCTATAAGGAATATCCATAAATTATCTCATATGTAGCCTAATAATATAATATTTTGCATATGAGATAAAATAATAGATATTAATCTGTAAATTTGTAAACTATAGATAATAATCTATCGTCTGAGAGAAATAAAAATTTATATGTATAGTAACTATCTACAATATTATATAAATTTGTTATTTACTATCTACAATTGTGGATATAGAGAAAATATTATAATTTTATAATATGATTTTTTATTTTAGATGTGTTAGGCATTTTTAGGGATTATTTTATTCATTTAAAAGTTCAGTCTTAGACGAGTCACTCTTCGATGTACGAAATATCCTCTCATCTACAATCAACATCACTTTTTTTTTTGCCAGGAATTGATCCCTATAATTGATTTCTTACATTTAGTTTATTTGCAAGTTGGAAGTTAGTATAATTGCGGTTATTTTTTATTATTTTTATTTCATAATTATCTCTTTTTATGTTTTTGTATTTTTCTTAAAGTTTTACTTAACATCTAGACTTAAAAACCACATTAAAAGTGAATACATACTATCAAATAAGTGATGAAGTAATTAAAAATATTATAAGAGTATGGCTTTGTTCTTTATTTTCCTCGATTTACTGAAATTTCATTTAAAAAAATTTAATTTGCATAAGTTTTTGTTTTCATTGAATCTAAGCAGTTTTTTTTTTTTATTTTTTTTTTTTTTTGTTTTAATATTAACGATTGATACCTTAATTGAAATTTAATTTTCTTATTCTCCGTTTTCTTTTTCGTCTTCACATTAAAATGTTTCAATATTTTTGTTTTATAGTATGTTTTGTTTTTGGCTGCTATAAGGCTACAATCATAATTATAGAATCGAAATAATAATTCATTATTGTAAAAGCATGTAAAACAAAATAAAACCGCAAAATAATGTCAACGTCATTTGATCACTCCTAACATTTAGTTAATCACAAAAAAAAAAAAAAAAAAAAAAAACAAAATAAAAGAAATTTTTTTATATTTGATTGTTACATGCATGTCTTGTTAATACCCCAACAAACAGCAAAATCGAAAGAAAAAGCACATTGGATGGTGTACAAAAAAAGAACCGTAAAAAATAAATCAAAATTTGATTCGATTGTCATCAAATTTTTTCGCGTTTTTATTTTTTCGTTTTTTTTTTTTTGTTATCCCTTTTTATTTTCTACTTCTTTAGGTATTGTTAAAAAAGATGATCTGTACATTGACCTGAGTGGACATAATACATTGGTCCAAGGTGGTTTGTATTTCATTCCTTCATTTCTGTTTTTGTTTTATTAATTTTTTTTTTTTTGCAATCTGATTTAAGAATGGATTAAAAGATTCTAGAGCGGCTGCTTTTTGATATTTCAAAAATAATTTTTTTTAACTAACTTTTAGGGGACACGATTGTAATCAGAAGAAAACAGGAAATGAACAAGAATCAAATAAAACCATGTATCTTGATCCATTTTTGATTTAATTAATTCGAAATTATATTTTTATATCTCTGAGATTTTGAAATAAGATCAGAACTAGCTGGTCTTTTGCTGATGATGGGAAAATATTTTTAAATTAAAAAAGATAAAAAAGAAATTTAATGGTTTGTGATTAAGTTTCATTTTTGAGAGTATAGTCGGTTGACCATCATCAGCAATAGTAGACATGTAAATAATTTTCAATATTTTTCTAACTCATTTGTGATCACATTTAGAATATTCTTCAATGGTATGCTGGATAGCTCCCGTTGTTCGGGTAGTATACCATATACATTTTATTTTATTGAATTTTGTTTTAATTTCATATTTCGAATATTTAATTTGCTGTTTGTACAAATTTATTGCTAATTTCCTATTTCCGCCGTATACCCCATGATGGGTGGAGTTACAGGACAATGATGATAATGAACTCTTTATTTATTACTTTCATATATCCTTATTGTTTTCTATAGTAACTGGTCTGCGAAAGATCAATTCTCTAACTGGCTTCATACCATAATTTTGGTTGAAATAAAAAAAAAAAACCGTATTATAAAATTTGTAGGATAATGTTGACAGTGAATAAAAACAAATTTTCGTAAAAATGTCACTTGTATTGAGAAAGTTAATACTTCTATTTATATTCATTTTCTTATTTTAAATTCAATTGAAAAACTATTTTTATTTTTAATGAAATGTTTTAATTTTTTGTTTTTAATAAAACGAAGGATATGCTATCAAATACGATACGGTACATAATAAATGTTTAAATAAGTTTTTCTTATGAAAATTCTCACAAATACTATAAAATTAGTTTTTGTTTCATGTGTATAAAATGATATGTTATATATATATTTTTGTTATAACGTGTGTATATATACCCATTATATTAAAAATGTATATATATATAAATATAAAAGTACTTAACTGTGATATACAATATGACATATTATTATAATATCAACTGAAATAAAATGGAATCCATTTTGAAAACTTTAGAATATAGAAAACTCAATTTTTTCGTTTTCTTTTTCTATTTTGTTTTTGAAAAAAAAAGCAGCAATCTTGGCAGGTTCGTCCAATAACACTGCATTCTAATACAAAAACTTTTTTATTTCATTTTCCTTCCCGTTTTTTATTTGTTTCTTGTTATTTTCTTATTTTACTATACATATCACAAGAAAATGCTTTTATATATATATATATACATATATATATTTGGCAAAAAAGAAAAAAAAAAGAAAATAATTTAAATGGCATTCAAATATGGCGGTCAGTTAAAGAAAATATTTTAGTTTATTATTTTGTTCGTATAGTTTTCCGTTGCTGCCTTTTGTTTTTTTTTTTTCAGAAAAACTTTATCCGAGAAATATTTTAAATTATGTATTTGGAAAATGATCGTATATAACATACATTATATACTATAATAGAGAACTTTAATTTAAATAAAAGCAAAAAAATTAATAAATTAATTATTAAAATAATTAAATTACATATATCAAATAAATCTTAATTAACTGTAATAAATACAATCCATTTTTTGTTGATGGGGAGTTCTATGTAGACGCGACTCTTCAGATCTATTATATTTGTTTAATAATTTGATATAAGAATGCGTGTAACCCTTAGATAAATTTAATTCGATTTGATTCCCATTAGTTTTTAAAATACACAATTATGTATTATCGTATCAATGTAAAGAGTTGACCGATAACAGTTGGTCGAATACAGTATTCTAACGTTTATCTAACTCTATTTATTTTTTCATATAATACATTGGTGTAGATGAGGCATGCCTTAAGTCTATAGAACCTTTTGAACATTTTAAAATTACAATTTTTTTCCTCTTACTCCTCTTCGGACCATAAGACATCAACTTACTTCACCCATTGTTCTCTGTTGTATGCAATGATCGTACGTATTTCCCCCAAGTTCGTCTATATCTCGTTAGTTCAGAAGTTGTAATTCGACATCAGATGTTGTTGAGTCTTCTTCGCCTTCTGCTACCTTGTGGGTTCTATTCTAGGGCCATTCGTTTATATTATCTAATCGTTTTCTTAGTGTTTGATTCATCTCCATTTTTTACGCTTCATTTGATACATTATCATCGGCTCTTCACCTGTTAATGGCTGCCATAAGTCCTCATTACTGATGGTATTAATCCGAATCATTACATAATCGAATACTATAGATCGGGGACTGCACAATTGCTCATTTGGGTCAGCTTTTGGTCAGATGTTACCCTATATGAATCTCAAGCCTGAAAGTACAAACAAAATAATTGATAAGCATATTTGAAAATTGAATCAGTTCATGATAACAATGTACACGTATTTTATCAAAATAATGGAAATTAATAATGAACTGTAAAAAATATATATAAAAATATTTGAAATTTTACCGTTAGTTCTGTCTAACTACTTTTGTTATTTGTTACGTAAAACAAATATGCATTTTATGGAGTTACAGTGGTGAAAAATGACAGCAAGTTGTATTAAATTTGGTTAAATTTGGATTGACATGGTAAATACTATAGAAATAAAAATAAATAATTTAAATTACACAAATCAAAAACAATAGGTTGAAAACAACAAGGAAAATATAAATATTTACTTTTCAAACTTGTTTAATTTTACTCTTAAAAATTGTTAAACATTTTTTTCATTCATACTTTTTTATGTGCTTTATCCATTGCGGATAAATGGGAATTTTAACTTTATCTTTTTTAGCTCGAAACACGGATTCGGTGATTTTATTTAGAACTAGGTAGGATAGGCAGGTACCTAGACCTACCTTATTTGAAACTACTGACGTATATTTTTGAATAATAATATTCTTCTTCCACCGGGGATGTCGATTTCAATTTTTTTGCGAGATTTTAATTAGCTCATGCTTCTCTAGGGTGCTGATAAATATACCCCAAATATTATGAACTTGATAAGTTTTCTGAACCTTATAATGTTTACGATTACTTTATTTTCATTATTCGCAAAAATAGTTCTTCATTATAGTTACACTCTCCAACTGATTTTCAACATCTTTCTGTAACTTCAAATTTTGAAGAGCTCATATTTTTCATGAAGCCTGCCCTGCCGAAAGTGTTCAAGCTTCAATCCCATAGAAAAAATTTGGTTCTAGAATTCTAGTTAGTAGTTTTAGGTTTAAATCGTATGAATGTAGAACACTTTTTCCTTTTATTACATATCTTAAGTCTGTTTTTATATGATAACACCTTTATCGGTTGCTTTTGTCCTTGTGGTTGTCAAGAAAAAAATAATTTATAGATAATCAATAAAATTTAAATTCGTCAATAATCATATTTTCTACGCCTGATATATATATATATATATATATATATATATAGAATCTAGCTCTAATTTCGTTTTTGTCTGAAGCCTTTTATAACAAAAATAATAATCAAAAACAGTTCATTATGAATCGAAGAATGAGAATTGAGGTAGAAGTAAAATGTAGTGAGAAAATAATTTTAATGCATTATGATGAGAGATGATTTGTATTTACTTTACATTCTTGTTAGTGTTTTGAGTTTTAATGTGCATACTTTTTTTATAGATTTTTACTATAGATTGGCAATGGCGTATATAGCACTTATAATAAACGTTTTTAAAATATTCTTTAAACCTGATCTTATATTATAAAACCCAATAAAATAATTAAAATTGTTAAAATTAAATTAACTATTTTACACTAAGCACAAATCGCTCTATAATATATATTTGTTAATATTCGGATTAATGGCAGAAAAAAATCTAATTTTTCGTTTTATTTTATTTCGAGATTTATTTTTATATTATATTACATTAAAATTTTCAAAATTAAAATAAAATCATTTTAACCGTATTTTAACTTTATTGTGTATAATATAATAAATATAAAAAAGTTTTTAATAACTAAAAAAGAACACACAATTTTTAATGTCCTTAAGAAGTCATTGAATTACTCTCTTAAATAAATATACACCACATATGAAAACAAACCGCATATACCCAATGTAGACTCGATTTATTCAATATTATACAGAAATATGTGAATTTAATTTGATATGATATAATATTAACTTAAGATCAGAATGGCTATAAAAAATATAAAAATAAAATATAAAAATTAAAATAATTTTATTAACAAAATAATAATAAAAAAAAAGCAAACTAAAAAAAGGACCATTAATTTTTTAATGTTTTTTATTTTAAAATTTTATTTTTATGATATCACAAAAAAAAAGCAAGAAAATTCACTAAAAGAGAAATTCTCATTAAAAAAATGTATTTTTTTTTTGTTTTTTGCAGGTTTATTAATGCGAGACGGAGAATCGTTCAACCAATGATTGACCAATCAAATAGAGCAGGTAAGAATGAGTTACCTAATATGATTATGATCACTTGTTTTATTTTATAAAAGTTTTATAGTATTTTTTTTTAACTATTAAAAAATTAATAAAAACAAAATAGCTTATTTTTATTGAATATTTTTTGCAACAAAAAATTAACACAAAGAAAAATTATTTTTAAGGAGGATTGTATCTATAAATATATTTTAAATTAAATATAAATACGAAATAGAAATTAAAAGAATTAAAAATAAGTTTAGCATTTATTATTACATAAATTTTATTATTTTTTTTTTGTTTTTTTAGATTATAATTTTTTATTTTTATATTTTATTTAAATTTTGCAATTCTAAATTTTTTTTTGTACATATAAAATTAAAAAAATTACTAATTAAATAATAAAATCATAATGATTATTTTAATTATGCGATTTTCAATTGATTTAACAATATGAAAACTGTTAAATTGTTAAAGTAAAATTTCTTAATAATTTTGTGATTAATTGAGAATATAATATGATAGTAACTTAAGATCTAGTTCTTGATAATAGTTGATATACTAGAAAATTAATACAAAATAAAAATAAATAAAAATATTTTGTATTAAATATCACTTTTATGAAAATTAAAAAAAAAATCAAATTTGTTAGAAAAAATGTTAAATGTAAATTTTCATTAAATACAGCGGATAACAAAATTGATTGATTGTTGATAATTGTCAACTGTCCAATTTTGCCAATTGTCAATTATTCTGCTTGTACTAGTTGAAACTATCTGTTTTAACTGAATATTGAAAACATTAAAATTGTAATCATTAAAATAAAATAATTTGAATTTGATAATTTAAAAACAGAAACACAAGCTAGTGATAGGAAAATAGTCAGTCTCGTTGAGTTGAGTTAAAAACCTTAAATATTTAATTAAGGCAATAATTACAACGACCATATTTTTTATATTGCAAAATGAGCTGCCAAGTGTTTAGTTCTATCTAAATCGATGTAAAGTGGTTACCTCCTTTCTTTTTCTCATCTGTGTCTTTAATCCTTTCACCCTTGAAAATCCTTAATATCTATAAGTCAAAATTTTAATTAATGAGATATTTTCGAAATATCTTGAGGTCAAAAACATAATCTCAGACAGAAAATATAATTTTAGATCTCACCGCCATATCGGTTACATGATGATTTTTCTTTGCGAAAATCTTAATATCAGCTTACATTATCCTGGTGAGATTGGATATTATTGTTTTAGATATTTTGAAAGCTTTTGATCGAGTATAGTTCAATAGGCAAATGCCAAGCTTTAGATCTGCGGGTTTAACATTTTCTCAATGGATTTAAGATATCCTTTCAAATCATTCCATTTGTGTCTAAGTAAACGGCTTCACGTTTGTATAATTTCATATAAACGGTGGTGCTTCGAAAGGATCTGTTCTATTACCCACTTTCTTTTTGATTTTCATCAACGACCTATACTTAAAACCAGCTTTAATCCAGTTCACAGCTTTGTAGATCATATTACTCTGGTGACATCTCCGTATATCGAATGCTACAGTGGCCAAGGTTGGTAATGAATATAAATAGTGGTTAATATGATTAATCACAATTCTACTAAAATTTTGTTGTTGAACTTAACTCATCAAAACCTCAGAACATTCTTAACTCGTGCAAACTTATAGTATTCAAACCTAATGTTTCTTTTTAAGATGTTACTTTACGAAACACGGGTAGTCTAACCATTTTAGGCATTTGTATAACCGTGCACATGAATGAAAATTTTTTATTGAATGATCAGATTCTTGATATCGCGAAAGGAGCTGCAGAGTATTTAGGCTTTCTAAGTTGATGTAAAATTGCGCTTTCAGCTTTGGAACTCCTTCATATCTATAAATCATTTATATGTCCCAAGATGGAATATAATTCACAAATTTGGACTGATGCTTCTCTTACAGTTTTAGGCTACCTTGGCCGCATTCAAAATCGTGCTATTCGTCTACTTGGCGACCCAAATGTATCCATCGACGTGTAGTCGGAGCACTTACACTGTTTTATAGATACTTCGTTGGTGTGAACGCATGCTCAGCAGAAATCAAAGCAATGCTTTTCCCTCTTAAACAATTCCAATGCGAAATAACAGGAGCCGTAAATGTTCACTCCTACATTGTGGAAATCACCAGATGGCATAAAAAAAGTTATGGAAGTTAAGTCCGTTCATAGTTCGCATCGCCCTTCAAGAATGTGGAATTATATTCCTTCTGATATGTTCAACTTATAACTTCCTAATGCTAATTAATCTTCCTTTTTTCTTCCTAGTTTATCCTATTCTGTCCTATCCCAACCAAGCGACAGTAAGTGCTAAAGGTATTTTTGGTATTTTTCTACCTAACGTTTTGGCTCTTTATAAAAAAAAAAAATAAAAAAAAAATTTGAACATTTTTAGAAAATTATGCTATATTTATATGCAGTTTGAAATTAATACTAATTTGTAATTACAGCATTGGAGTAGCTTTTACAAAAACACATCTTAAATTATTCCAAAAAATTTCACATTTTTTGACATACACCATTTTGATTTTGAAGTTCAAAATTTATACTATATATATTTCTTAATTTCTGCATTATTGCAAAAATATTAACTGCCAATTTAAAACTTGGAAAAATTAACTTGATTATCGTTTTTAGAATAACAACTAAATACTAAACCAACATTTAGAGATGATGATGATGATTGTGTAGTCTCTTTTTTACGTATAGAAATCATCGTTTAATATTAATTTTTAACTACTTTTATTGGTTTAAATATCTGATATTAGTAAATATACGTTAGTATTATGATAACTTTTAGTACATAAGTTTAATTATACATATATATATATATACACTATAAATATATATATATTCGTATGAATTATTATATACTATATTATATAAATATATATATATATATATATGTATATTTTTTATGGTATCTTGATATCTTTTTTATTATGTAACACCGTATAATCAAAATAGATAGCGTTCAAAGTTATTTTTTGTTTTTTCTTACTGATTTTTATTTTTCTTGGTTGGTTTTTACGACTTTTTTTATATTCTATTCAAACATTTATTGAGTTCTTTGAGACTCTTAGTCTAAAAGTCCCAATCAAGTTAGTTTTATTTTTATATCGGGATAGTCTTTCATTTACTTTATTATATTTTTGTTATTGTTTTTATTATTGTTTATTTTTATTTGTTCTTTGTATAATAATTTTTGAGGTCCCATAAAAATTATTTAACGAGCAGAAGTAGTTTAGATGAATGTTACTAAACACTTTTCCAGAACATTAAATACCCCTCAAGAAAAAAAAAAAAAAATTAACAAGAAAATGAAGTGTATTGAGTTGGGGCTTCTCATTGGCACGGAACATCTTTAACATCCAATTATGATGTCGTGAAAAAAAAAACTAAACAAAAAAAAAATTAAATCCATTAAAGAGTGAAAGAGATGGATTATCTTTTGGATACTGGCCGTACATTCAAACAATAACAAAAAAAAAAGACATCAGTTTTTGTTATGGGTTGATAACACTTCTGGCTGTGTTTAATTTTTTTTTTTGGTTTATTATGGTGGACAAAGGGGCGACATTTAAGACGAGTGATAAAAGGATAAGGTTTACCCTTCAATATACAGACACACACACATAAAATAATATTCAAACTTTTTATTTTTTATTTTTTTAGTTTGTTTCTTAATTCTTAAAAGTTTTCCAGTTGGAAATTTTATGATCCAAAAAAGACAAAAACAAAAAGAAAAAAAAGAAAATTCAAACCAAGCAATAAAAGAAATTAAATCTATATAATAAAGAAAATATTCATAAGAGTTGTAACTTACTACAACAACAACAACACAATAATAATTCAGTCAGTTTTTGTCCTGTTCAGGGTATTCTTTAAATGATGGGGTCTTCTCTACTTTTATAAATATATATACTTAATTATAGATCTGGGACCTATTGTAAGAAATTTAACATTTTTACTATTCTGATTCTTATTTAATGATTATAATATTCGGAAACATCTCATACCTACACATTTATTTTTAAATTAACTCTACTAAAGAAGAAAAACCTTGAATTTTCCATATACGATAGTCGTTTTAAATGGAAATGATTCTAAGGTATTGTAAAAGGACATTAGTAACATTAAACTATGGATATAATATTTACACTTGTAGAAGGACAAAAGAAATTAGTAAGACTAATATAATAAAAAAAAAAAATAATAATACAAAAAAAAGAGTGTAAAATAGTTAACGTTTCTTATGTGTGTTCTGTCACTTAATGACACTTTTTGGTATAGTTTTAATGTATTTATATATATATTTTTTTATTTATGTGTGTAGTACTTACATAGTTATAATATAATAAGAAAATCTAAGAAAATTAAGTTCTTCCTTGATTTAATTTTTTAGATTTTTTTTTTTTTTTTTTTGTGTGAGAAAAATTAATTTGATTGTTTTGATTATGAAAATTTTCTTTTAATGAGATTTTAATAGTTTAATGACTCTGAAAATGTTTTAATACCTTATAACTAAATTCTTTAGAATTGTAAATATTTAATGAAATTTTCATTATAATTTGATCTCTGCAAACTTATGGTAGATAATTTTTAGTTGAGAACAGACAAACGTGTATATATTTAGTGATATATGAGCTTTTAAAGAAAATAAATTAGAAATTAAATGACACAAAAAAACAAAGAGAATGAGTTACATAAAAAAAAATAAAAGTGAATGAAATTATCATCAAAAATTCATTGAGTAACTGGCATTGAACAATAATTATTCTTATTAAAAACAAATGCTTATTTAATTTCTTTATTAATTTAATTTAATTTAAACAATCGATTTTTTCATTTAGCTTATAAAAATATAATAATTTATTAGGTTTTACAAAAAATATAAATTTTAATAAGTTTTTCATTCGGAATATTTTTAACGATTATTTTTTATATTTGTTTAGCTCACAAATCCGCTTGTGGATCTTGCCTAGTGGATTTGGATGTGTATAATTAGATTTATATTCAATTTAGATTAGATTAGATTGAAATTGTTTGTTTTTAATTTCTATTCAGTATTAAATATAACTAGATATAATATTTGTAATAGAGAAATAGCCCACATCCTACCCGGAAAAGGGTCCTAAATTTTGGGCTGTACATTTATGTGCGGTAAATTAAATTGAATTAAATACGCTTGATATTTTTAGGTTCATTACCAGTAATCATTACCAATATACTGAATATACTTATATATAATGAATAGTTATCAAATTTGTAATCTTAATAGATACGAATTTCATATAGAAAAATTACTTTTAAACTTAAAAGTATTTGTTTAGAGACAATGTATTTAGTGGAAACAGGAACTGTGTTCTGTTCAAATATTTTTGCAATGAATGGACATTTATATTTCACATTCCGGGTTTAAGACAAATTTAATAATTTCTATTATTTACTGTAATAATTTGATTATATTTTGAATAACACAAAATTTTTGCGTTTCATATTTTGCATTTTTTTTACTTTAACCCATAAAATACTCAGGTTTTTTAATTGATATACGAAAAAGTTTAAAAATTTAGATTTCAAGAGTAAACAAAAAAAAAATTAAATTCCAAATAAGAAATTAATATATAAGTTTTTTTATTTTATTTTTATTTATAAATTTAGAAAAATTGAGCCTGAATTTCTATTTTTTCATGGTTCACACTATTTATATATATATATATATGTATAATATTTTGTTGCAAGAATTATTCAATGTTTATTAATTTTATTTTAATATTTAGATTTCATATGGTAATATTAACATTCAGATTATATATTTCCAGTTTATACACCACATCCTGGTCCATCTGGTTATGGTCATGATGCAATGGGTTATATGATGGACAGTCAAGCACATATGATGCATCGTCCACCTGGTGATCCTGGCTTCCATCAAGGTTATCCACATTATCCACCTGCAGAATATTACGGTCAACATTTGTAATTAGAAGAAAAACACAATGATAAATTTCATACCATATACAATTTTTAAAATTAAAAAAAAAAAACAAAAAAAAAAATAAAACAAATATCTTAATTAATTTTCTAAAAATAAACAAAAAAAAAAATTGTTGAAAATTTTCATCATCAAAAAATTACCTTACAATAAAACCAATAAACTAGAGTATATAAAACCAACACACATAATGAAAGAAGATTTGTATTTCCTATTTATTATCAAGAAGAAGAAGAAATGAAAATTCAATTAATGGAAAAAAAGTTAAAATAATAATTTTATTTTTCTGGAAACAAAACTACACAATTAACTCGGAACAAAAATTATAAAAAAAAAAAATGGTATTATTTCTTAAACGTCACATTTATTGTTTTGTTAATTAAAAGGTTAGTTTTTTTTTTTTTTAAATATAAATACATTTTAATTTTTCATAACTCACACTTAACCCTTACATTACAACAATAAAATTCTCATCCTTTTTTGAAGATTAAGTTAAACAAATTTTTTGGGTTATACACTCTGTAAAATTTATAACAGCTGGCTAGTATATTATATATGGCTAATCTATTTAGCCATTAATTAAAATTTAAATAAAAGTATTAAATACACCAGTTACTTTTAATCACTATTGGAATTAGAACAAGAATGTTATTTTTTTATATTTTCAAAATTCAAAACTGTATTCAAACAATAGTACAGTATTATTCAAAAAGTAAAAGTACAGTGTAATTCAAATAATAGTACAGCAAATAACAAAAAAATGTTAATTAAATTAAAATAATAGAAGGCCACCACGTAAATTTCCCGAATCTAACTGACATTATTATTTCGAAATCATTTTAAGGCATCTCAATATGTTATGCAAAAAGTTTGGCAAAATGTTGTCCGCATATACCAGCGTTAAATTATTCTGACGCAAAACAATTTTGAAATAAATAGTCATAAGCATTTGCATGAAGTATGGCACTGCGAATTAAGTTCGATAAATGAAATAACATCGTTAAAAAAATCATCAAATTTTATTGAAGTTATTTCACTTTTGAATAATCGAACTTATTTCGCAGCGCCAAAAATTACAATTAAACTAAATACAAAAAAAATAGGTTTATTACATCATCTGATCTATTAGTTCTACAGCTCAGGGTGAGCCATTACCTATGTTTATTACTACAAAAAAATATTTTAAAATTTAGCCTCAAATGAACTTTAAATTAACTAGTAAAATTAATTTTTTCAATTAGTCCAAGCTTTGCATTCGTGTATAAAGATCGCTGAAAGCCTAATATTTGGTTTAACTGTAAAAAACAAAAATAAATATTTCTAATATAAAATTCATTCTTATTATGTGTATACATTCGGAATAATTCACACTATTGGCACAATTTAGTGCTAATTGTTGTAATTTCACGTACATCTATTAGTATGAAAAACCTTGTAGTTTCCCCACATTGAAATTTTTGTTCACTATTTTATTTTTATTTTATATTATATTTACAATTATGTCATTTCTTACATTAATCCATTTCAAATTTTCTTCTCCTTACAGTGCTATTGTTTATGAGAACGGGTAACAAATTACATCAAATTAAAATGTACGTAAATTTTATGGCAACAATCAGCTGTCAGCTGTCTATTTGTTTGATCACAAATTTTGTTAAATTTTCTTTTTATTTAACTTCAAACATAAAATAAACCAAAGCAACAGTAAAATTCCTTGATGAGGACAAAAACACAGACTTTTTCAAGAATAAAAATCAGTTCGACAAAAATTATTGATACCAATAATAAAAAAATATATTAAAAGTGTTCTAATTATTAATATATGTAATTAAAAATTATAAAAAATTAGAAAGCAAACAAAAATTAATTAAAATTAAAAAAAAAAATTTATACAAAATTTATGACAAAAATTTGCAAATAAACTAATGTTAAAAAAATTATTTCATCAAAAAAGAAAGTAAAAAAACTTAAAGTATCAAAATTTAAGAAGATTGTGTTGAAATGGAAATTCATTCAATTAAATATAAATATATTTCAAAGAAAACATTACATACAAAATTTTAAATTAATTTATAAACTAAAATATAAATTTACTTAACTTTTTTTAAAAATACTGAATCAAGTTTTGAATATTAATTTTAGTAAATTGGAAAGTTGTTACATTTCACTCACAACTATTTGAAAACTCATTGAAAGAGCAGAAAATATTTTAAAGATTCTTATCAATTATTTAAAAAAAAAAATAAATAAATGAAAAGATTAGAGAAGATTAGAAGGATATTAAATGTTTAAAAGCCTTCAAACACGTTTTTTTTAACAGCTTTATCGTTTTATAAAAGAAATTTTTTTAAGTCTTTGGAAATAAAAGTCTCTATTATAAAAAAATTTGACTTATACCCTGTTTGTGTTTTAAATCCGGTTGTTTCAATGATTTCGCATTATTTATAGATGCTACATAAAATGAAATCTTTTATAGATAGTAAATTACTTACACAAATTTTTTTATTATGATAATAAGTTTACAGTTGGGCCAACTATTGCCTAGTTCCACACGGGTCAACTTTCAACACTTCTTTCCTTTCGTTTCATTTCCCCCTTTTCTATAAATTAATTTTGCGGCAGCTATTTTCATTCATCACTTTGTTGACAAAATTTTAGCTGGTGAACGAGAGAATCTACTAATACAAACAAAACTTACCTTTCAATAAAATTCTATTTTATAAGCTTCAAAAATATTTTTTATATATAATTTCAAACCTATTTGTACAAATTACATTAAATTATTAAATAATGTCGTCAAATACACAAATCTATTTTAAGGACATAAATACGTACGTAGTACCGATAAATAAATATTTTTCTTTTGTACTTCTCGCTTCAAATTTTTTTTTCAAATAAAATATTTACACACACATATAAAAGTGATACTAGTTTTTGGTGAATCGTCTGGAAGTAACCATAATTATGTTGAAAGTTGAATCGTCCGGTTAGGCCAATTAAGATTAGGTCAGCTAATCAAATGGAATAAGGTGAAATCTAAAAAATATTTTGCCAAAAAATCTTTTAAATGTCAAATAAACTGAAAATCTTGAAATAATTTAGGAAATAAAAATTTCACAGAATGACGACATGCTCTGATGCTATCATTGAAAGAGTTTGAGTTCTTACTGGGTTAACCGCTTTTATTGTCTTTTTCTCTATATTTAATTATTGTATAATTAATAAAACTTTTTTTTTGTCATTTTCGGTAAATAAACGTTCGTTATGTAATGTTCATCATCTTAGATAATGAAAAAATATTTGAAATAATTTTCCATTTTCGAAAATGAAAGTTCAACTCTCACATCTTAAATTTGTTTTTTAATTTTTCGAAAAATCGATAAAAATCAACCCATTTTATCGAACTATTTTTAAACAAGATTAAAACATTTTTTCACAAATTGACGCTATAATTTTTTTTGAACAATTTTTTTTAATTTAAATACATTATAATATTATTTTTTTATATAATTACTAAATTTAAAAACAGAAAAATAAAGTATACAAAATTTTGTGATAAGCTTTCTGATAGACAGTGAAGCTAACTTGAAGAATAAAAAATAATTTTTATAATATCAAATGATTAAAAAAAATACGTAAATAATTAAATTGTGTAGAAATGAAGTTTAAAATTTTATTTATAAATTAATTTTAATGCTATTTAAAACTCTGTAACTATTTTACTAAGAATTTAAATAAAAAAAAAATTTTTATTTCAACAAAATTATTCAAAAAAAAAAAACAAATTTTAAAAGTATACCATAAATACAGGAATTAATAATTTATATACAAACAAAATTTTAATGCTTTCAAGTTTACTAAAAAAAAATATTAAAAAAAATTAATTTTAAACTTTTAGAGTTCCAGTTTAAAATTTGCTCAAAATAAAAAAAAAAAGTATACATCTATACAAAAGATGATAAATAAATAAGAAATAAATATACGTCAAATAAATGAAAGAATATTATTTGAAAAAAAATCGTCTTTAAAATGTGAGGACCAAGTTAGAGGCAATTTCAATAAAATATATGCATTTTGTATATTTATTCAATTAAAAAAAAACAAACATTCATAATATATATTACTTATATAATATATGTATGTATATAATATCTAGAATTCAAAAATTATTTTCAATAAAAAATGTTTAAATTTTTAAAATAAAATTTCGGTGAAAAAAAATTCAAATTAAATCAAAATCATAGTGTATACGATTCAAATAAAATTAGAAATTTAATTAATTTGTTTTTTTGTTTTTTAAACATATTAAAAATTATATGAAAAAAAAAAATTAAATAAAAATGATCTCCCAGTAAGAAAATATTATGTGAAATATAAGTTTTGTAAAACTTTCAACAATATTAATCTAAATCAAAAAAATTTTTTTAATAATTATTAATTAATATGGTTAAATCAGCGACAATTTTAAAAATGAAATTTTAATTAAAAAAATATTGTATAAGAGAGTTACAATTATACAATTTCAGTAATAGAAAGTTCTTCAATTATAAACAAAATTATTTATTTATTCAATTTGAATATTTAATTAATTAACACTTTTTTAAATTTATTTCAAAAGAGTAGATTAAAAACAATAATAAATAAAATACATAAATTTGTAATGTAATAAATAATTTAAATAGAATTTTTTATAATCACTTAATTTTTTTTATTTTATAATTGAAAGGATTACACATGTATACGTATATAAAATTCTAAAATATTAATTTTAAGTAAATAATAAATTTCTTATAGAAATAATTAAAATTTTATTTAAATTAATTTTTTTTTGTAGTTTATTGTGATATAATATACCTTTTATATTTATTCATATGGAACTTAATTGTTTTTAGATATTATTTTTAATATTTTGATAAATTTGATAGATTATTATATATCTTTATCTTAGAATTTAAATATTTGTTAAGCTCAGTTGCCTTTCTAGTAAAAAATACGTAGATAATTTGTTTTTAATAAATAAAAAATACTTGTTTTGTTTCAAAGTTTTGTCTCCAGTTTCATGTCAATATTCTTTATAAATTTTATTGTCTATTATGCAATTTTTTATCCGATATATTAATTAAATTTTTTAATGTTTACTCGAAATACAGTCTGGAAAATTTTGAATATAAATTCTTTTATAGAATAAAACAAAACGATTGATTAATTTTTTTTTTAAATTTTTTTCAAATGTATCTTTAGACTTTAAAGATCTTATAATATGTATAGCCAAAATTATAATAGAACATGAATATTGTGAAATGATTGAATACGAGTTGTTTCATGTTTGAGGTTCATAATCATAGGGAATTAATAATGATTCAACAAAATATCTATACATTAAAAAAATATATTAATAAGATCTTAATAGTCAGAACCTATTCGTCTCAAAGCTTTACAATAAGCCGTTTAAAAAATGTTTTAATGAAAAAATTTAACATTCATTAAAATTTGTTTAAAATATCAATATTGACAGTCAACATGTTTTACTATTAAGGCACACAAGCAACACAAAATTATAAATAATCGACCAATAAATCTATTCTTTTGAAATTTTTTCGTATTCTTGAACTATTTTCATTAAATTTTAAATTTAAATTTTCATTTTTAAATATACAACTTAAAAATCTCATTTCTTCTCTTAAATACATACCTAATACCTATATTCTTTCAACACTAAACAACTTAACTTTTTGAAAATAGAAACCCTCGAAAAAAAAAAAAAAATTTAACATTGTACTCAAAACTGTAAAAGAAAACTTTTTAAATAAAACAAAAAAAAAAAATATATATATATTTATATATATATTAAAAAAAACACACATTTTTGTAAAATAATTTCTTTGTAAAAAGTTAAATTAATATTAAATATAATTAATTAATATTAAATGAAAAAAATCAAGAAAACCAAGAAAAAATAAACTTTATAAAATTTTAATAAATTTAATACAATATATTTATACATAAATATATGTATGTGTATATGAATAATTTAAGAATAGATAAAATTTAAAAATTTAATTTTAAGAATTTAAAAAGTTATAATAATTACGATATAAAATATGAAGAAAATAATTATAGTAGGTAAGTTGAATTGTTGACATAATATGAGAAGAAAAACATAAGAAAATTAAATGTAAAATAAAAAAAAAAAAAATCAATAGGAAAAATTTAATTAAAATAACTGAACATATTAGCAGCTTATAATATTTAAGATAATTAAAAAAGTTCTTTTTGTTTTAGGTTTATGATATTTAAAAGAATATTATTGTAAAAAAATTATTTTATTTTTTACTTAATTAACAAAAATTTAAATAAAAAAGTACACAGAAAAAAAATTTACACTTTTAAAAAAATTATTGAATTAATAAAAAAATTTCAAAGTGAATAAATAGTATTGAATATTAGAAATTTTAATGTTCTGTCTAAAATTGAAAACAAAAAACCACTGATTAAAACAATGAAAATTGAAATAAAAACAAAAAGAAATAAAATTCTTAAACAATTTCAATTTAAGGATAAAATATATTTAAAATCTATGTAAAATCGTATATCAATATATACCTATAAGCAAATATAAATAAATATGTATAGTAATAAATAAATTAATAAAATAGGTAAAAAAATGATAGTAAATTTAATTAAAACAAACAAAGATTGTATCACAATACTATATCAAATTATGAATAAAAAAAAAAAACAAAAAAGATATATAATGAAAGAAAGTTTGCAATTAAAAATTAAAAAAAAACGCAAAATGAATTACTTTTTTTGAAAAAAAAACAAAAACGAAAAAGAAAACAAGAGTAAAAATTTTAAATTAACAAACAACAATAAAATATGTTACATATATATTTAATATGAAATCATACTGCTTTTGTAATACATATTATAATTCACTTTGGTATAGTAATTTTTACAAAAGAAGAAAAGATAATTAAATTAAAGTCAAAATTGATTTCAAAGAAACAGCTATCAATATTATTAAAAATTAAATGAAAAGCAATCAAAATTCAAAATACATATTAGAAGAGTAAAAAAAAAAAATACATAGATATTATATGAATTATTTAAAAATTAGAAAATAAAATATAATAATTTTCTTTTGCCTTTTTTATTGTACAATTTTTTTCATTTCAATTTAATATTTGTTTTTTAATTTGTATTTGCTCCTATATCTATTTATATAAATAATTTTTTTTTTTTTTAATATTATTATTTTGTAATTAAACTTAATTTAATTTAAAATAAAAAAAAACTTCCTTTTAGATATTTAGGATTTTTAAAAAAAGAAATATGAATTTATTTGTTTTCTTTGTTTTTTAGTATTCTAAATTTAATTATTATTATATTATTATATATTATTATTATTATTATTATATTATTATTATGAATAAAGAATGGAAATTATAAAATAAAAATTTTAATTTAGTTTTTTGTTTTTATTTTTTGTTTGGATCTTGGATTATTTAATGCAATTTAATATTATTTTACAGATGAATTTTTATTATTTATTTATTTATTTAATAATCATTATTATTTCAGTTATTCATTATTTAAAAAATATAAAATATTTCAAATTTTAAATATTGACGTTCATTGAAATTCGTTTATTTAATTTGATTATTTAATTTGAGTTTATTTTGAATCATTGGAACAATTCTAAAATGTTTTCATCATGCTGTGCTGCCTAACTTCATAAAAAAATATAATTACAAATGTAATAATTTTTAATATGCTACGAGTATATAACATGTTATCGAGCTCGGATAACTCAGTATAGAAATTGTCGTTCACAACTACGAATAACTAGTTTTCATTTGACGTTTAAATCTATATGTAAATATTATTTTTTTGTTTTTGGTTTATAATAGAAAAATGAAAATTTTATTTTTAACTTTTTTTGTTTATAAAAGATAAATAAACAAATTATTTCACATCAATATGACATTGTCAATATTTTTTCTGCGGAGGATGTTAACAAAATAACGCTATAAACGAAAAAAATGTAACTAATTTTCAAAGACAACCCCTTAGTTTTTGTGTTTTCCTGGAAAACATTCCATACTTGACAGCTTCATTTACATCCAAACATTTTAGTTATAACACCTTGGATAACTAGTTAATCGCTGATAACATGTTATAGAGCGTAGTGTGAACAGGATACTACAAGTACTTTGGTAATTTATATAGAAAAGACATAAGACGAATTCGGTGTATAGCTTAAGTTGATCATAACAGATTATTATGTACCAAATGGTTATTTTAATATAGTTACTGAGTTATTTTCAATACAGCATAATCTTTAACTAAGGGATAGTATCACAACTGGTGAGACACTACTATTTTAAGAGACATCGTTAGTACTACTGCTTACATGGGGCAATGTTATTAATGCAGTTTAAACAATTAACAATACCAGCTGTATGTTGGAAAACATAGTTGCTGTATGTTGGGAAACATAGTTACTACATACCCTCTGTATGACATGATAAATTTATTATATATAAATATTAAATCAATTGTTACCTCGAATTAAATCAAACTATGATATCAAATTGAATTGATTAAAATCATTCAAGCATTAAAGTTTTAATGATGAAAAAATAAAGATTGATAATAATTCGGAGATCTTCTGTCAAATTTAATTAAATTCACGATAATACATATTAATAATCCTTACAGTTTATATTGCTTATTAAATTGTGTTAAAGACGTGGTTGCATGCAAATATAAAGTAAAATTACAGTATTACAGTATATCATACACAATGTCCAAAAGCCATACACAATTTCAAGGCAATATAAAGTTTTAGGTCATAAATTTTTTTGTCTCAAGCGCCAACTCTTGAGCGATCAATTGGGTTGTGCTTTAATCTTTCATCATGCATAGTTCTGTACCACATTTATTTTTTTAAAATATATTCAGCAAATTATGGCAGATTTACACAGATATGGTACTTATAATTATGTGGGCATCATAGACCATTACCATAAAAATTATGAAAATTTAATTCATTACGAAAATTATTTCATATTGTTTTTGTTACTTATTTTTAGTTATTTTTAGAATTTTTCGTATAATAATTTTTTACATGTTACTAGGATCGTTTAATAAAATGTAAGCGATTATTTATAATTAAGTTTTGAATATTATTTGTAAATTTTGTTAAATAATTAAAAAAAAAATTAAGTAATACAGACGATATACGTAATTAACAAAAAAAAAAAAAAATATAAAGAATTTATTTCAATGCCTAGTATACTAATTATCTAAATTATTGTAATTAATTGACGGATTATTGTTAAACATTTTTTAGGAATTTATATTATTATGAAATTAAATTTTATTTAAATTGTTTAAAGAAAAAAAAAACAATTTAATTAAAATGGTTGCTTTAAGGGAAAACTTTAACTATTAATTTAAATAGTTTGTCATTAAGTTGATAGAAAAAAAACAGAAAAATATTTTTTATTTTTCAAATAGACAAATCGTTCAGAAAATTACTTATTGTTTTTTTTTGGAACGTACGGAAACATTTGAATAATCAAATCCTTAAAAACATGTTTAAAAAACTTTTAAAAATTTTTATTTAAAATAATTATCAAATTTTTTAAACAATTACATATGTATATATAGACATTAAATACAATCATAGTAATACGTATACGATTTTACCTATTTAAAAAAAATAAATTATAATTAATAAAATTATAATAATTGACTTTAAAAAATAAAAAATAAAAATATTTTAATTTTAATTATATTTATATATGTATATCTTGTATAAAATAATAAAAACTTCATCACATATCGGAAAAATAAAAGTTTCACTTTTACGTAAAAATATATATATATATGTATTTAAAAATCTAACTTTTTCGTAATAACAAACATTTTTTTTTTTAAATTATTACTTTTGGCTGTATATATTTAATTTAGCAATTTTTTTATAACTTTATAAATAAATAAAAATATTAAAATAATTATAAAATAAAAAAAAAATAATTTTTTTTAAATTTTTTCGGTATTTGATCTAAAAAATATTTGGAATTTTCAGAATTTAATAATCGTAACATATTATTCGAGAATAATATTTTTACTTATTGTTATGTGCAGAGTAGTTTTCTTAAATAAATATTTAATTCCTAGAAACAAAAAAAAGAGAAAAGAAAAATCATTATATTGAGTATGTTTAATTAAAATTAAAAAACATTTTTTTTTATAAATACTCTCTAATGAAAGAAAAAATAGATTCTTCAATTGTTTATGCACTTCTGATTTTAATTTCCAATATCTTAAATTTAATTTCATTTTTTGGTTCTATATGTAGTTTTATTTAGTTATGTTGGAAACACTCTGTATATGTTAAATACTTTTTATATATATTTTGTAATATAGAAAATTTTTAGCTGTATAAATTATTTTGAACGCCTTAAATGATGTATACGAAAATATTAAAAATATTAATTGAAACGGAGAAAACATTTGAAAATAAGAAAAAAATTAAAAAATAAATAAAGAGCAAAAATTTATTCAAGTTTTACATTTTAAATACCTAATTTAATAATAATAACTGTAATACATAGAAATGAAACAAAAGAAAGAAGAACTTAATATTATTTAGGTATTTAATCATTAAAAAGTAAAATAAGCTTGATTTAAAATGTAAATATAAATAAATATAATTTTTTTTTCGTTAAGAAAATGTCCTTTATTTGACAGATTTATTTTATGATTAGATGAAGTTGAGTTACTTACATTCAAGAGCTACTTAAATTCAAAAGAATTAATTTTCATTTCAGTTTTTTTGTTTATTTCTTCCTTTTATATATTTAAATTTATACATTATTTAACAAAAACAAATCGACATGAACTTGGTTGAGCAAAATTTGGAAATAGTTACGGCATCAAATACGCCAAAAATTGTTAAATACGTCAAATAATCAAGTCAAGAGTACATCTTCTGTAATTTGAATCTTTTTGTAAAAATCTAAATTATGTAATCCTGCTACCTAATCGCGTATTGCTACTTTCGCAAAATTAATTTCGCATTTTAACATTTCGTACTCTGTATTGCGGAATTAGCATCGATGTAATGCGAAAATTATTAACGTATTTTTTGACTATGTATTGCAGTTCGTATTGCGTATATTTGTTATGCGGTACGGATTAATTTCATATTCGAATATGCTATGCTTATTTGAGTTTTACGTGGTTGGTTTGGCCCCTGATTAAGGGTGAAATTCGATTTAATATGATATAGTATTTCTTAATTGTTATAATTTTTGAAACGGAAACAATCCAAGTAACTATGCACAAGATAAATTTATTTCGTACCGTTACTATGTTCTAACACATACTATTTACAAGTATTAGTTGATTGTAATTAATTTATAATTTGTTATAATTATTGAATTGTAATTAATAATTGTAATTATATTACAAAATTTATTCTGTCAAATAAATGACATTTTAACATTTAATATTTATTGAATTTAATACGAGAGTAAAAACATAATTTTACATTTATTTCAAGAAAATTCATTGAAAAATTAATAAATAAAACCAAAATAAATATTTACACATTTACAAGTTTATGAAAATTTAAATAAAAAAGAAAAAAACACAAAAAACCAAAAAAGAATAAAAATTTTTTTATTAACGGAATGAGGTGACAAGATAGGCTATATTTTGTTGTGTGTGATATATTAAGAACAAAAAAAAAAAAAAAATAAATAAAAAAAAAAAATTAGAATGATATAGTAAATATTTATTATATGAATTAAATTTAGAAATGATATATTAATATTATAATTATATTTATAAATATTATTAAGTAATTAAAAAAAAAACATTAAAAAAATTTCAGATCGAATGTGACCAGCGAGTATACGTGCGTAATTTAATTATAATACCTAAATTTATAAAATTTAAAAATTAAAAAAAAATTATATTATATTATTATACTAAATATATATATACAAAAATAAAAAATAAACATATAAATGTATTATATAGGTTATAAAAAATAATTAAATTTAATAAAAACAAAAAAAAAAATGAAACTTTTAGATTTTAAGCTATTGTGAAAAATTATAATTAACTATATTATAACAGAAGGAAATTATAAAAAAAAATTAAATTTTGAAAATTCAACTAACAAATAAATAAAAACAAAAACATTATAAAAACTATTTAAAAACAAACAGAAATAATTTTAAAGCAAAATTTAATTATATTAAATTTAAAATATAAAAAAAAAGAGAAAAACAAAAAAAATGATAATGTTTAATGCTTGTATGTAAATTTTTAACTGTAATAAAATGATGATAAATGAAATATTAAAATAACATTAGTATGCATTTTTAATTTATTATAATCTTAACATTCTTTCGTATTTATTTAGGATCACCTACATCTTTCACCCTTCACAACTTTTGAGATTCAGATAATCAATCCTATATCAACTGGTCCCTACAAATGTTTTATTGTACTATACCTACTCTTATCTAATTCAGCAATCTTTCTCTCTCTCTCTCAAAACCAAACTTTTATTTTATAGTTAATTTTGTGGTATTTAAAAAAATAAATTTAAAATTTATTTTTTATTTATTTTATTTATTTTATTTATTCATGATTTCATAAGAGGTATTAGAGCTCGTGTTGATTATTTAATACCATTTATTAGAAGTCTATATATCTATTTTGCATAATATAACAGCAATTTTAACTGTTTGCAAGTTTATAACAGCATTTTTAAGTGCTATTTGACAATGAACATGAAGGCTGTTGAGTCAAAAGTCACTTAAAGCATAACTGTGTTACAAAACTAGTCTAGAAGTTCAGAATATTTATTTATTTTATTTATTTATTTTTATCTCAAAAAGAGCAATTTGCTCATATACACTGTACTGTGACTTAAGTCATTTTAAAGTGAGAACCAATATAGCTGAAGATTAAAAATTTAATTTAAAAAAATAAATAAATAAAATTTATTTATTAATTTTTTTCAAATTTTTAAAACGAAATTAGTTATTGATTCACTTATAGAATTGAATAGGAATTTTAATATATCAACAAAAGTATTTAACCTTTCAAACTTTAAATTTAGTTGAATCGAAAAAACTAAATAGAAAAAAATCATTTCATGGAAATTGATTGTAATTTAAAAAATTACTTAATGATATATTTTTTAACCACGCAAACTTCAAACTATTATTTTTGATTATTCAAAAAGCCCCTTGAAGTTAAATTGGACTTGACTTTCATTATATCCTAAAATTAAAACATGAAATCAAAAAATAATATTATAAATTTTTAATTTTATAATATCATGTAAGTTCCAAATATTTTTCTTAAACAACTAAAACCGAACGAAAAAGGAAAACCACAAATTTTCAAATATTTTTCTTTAACAACGCAACAATTTTAAAAAATATATCGTAGGTACAGTTGAGTGCAATAAAATTGTAGTGGCAAGATTTTTTTAGTTATTTTATAATGATTTCAAATTATATACGCGCTTCGCAAACCGAAATTCCATATAAAAAATGTAGGAAACACTGACTATTTTAATTGATAACGTAATTCTTGATTAATTACTTCTAAAATGTGTTCAAACAAATTTTTTGATTTTAGTACTTCGAGCAATGGAAAAGGTTTTACTTTGACTTTAAATGGCAGTTAGTGAGATATATTCAAGTACTTCAAATACCTAAAATGTATATTTATTTAAGCTTTAGGATATAATACATAAATAATTTAAAGTTTTTTTTTTAAATATTTTGAATACCTATCAAATTAGTTAATTCATCAGTAAAGTTCGTCAAAAACTTAAAAGAAATTGATAAGTAGCATGTGTTTCTAGTAATGAATAGTTTTACCTCTGATTATCATCATTTTGATCTGTAAATTGAAAAAACTATGGTACAAATATCTGAATTATTTCCCCACCGATTTTAATTATTATTATTTTAAATGACAGGTATTTAAAAGGAGATGTGGCGAAAATAATTATTTTTTTAGATTTTTTTTAATTTTTATAGCAATTTTTTATAAGTATACAAATAGATTCACCAAATTCATCAAAATACCGACTTCACCAAATACAATCACCAAAAGTACAGTTTCTTCTTTTCCTCGCCAGAATTAAATTTAAATTAAATTTTTTTTTTAATCAATTTTTACGTATGGGGGGGTTGTTGTCTGAGATAAATCATCAATAAAAAAAATTATGTAGTGCCAAGAATAAAATGAAAATGGTCGAAAACAATTCATAATGAAATTGAGTATAGTTTTTTGATCAAAAACTTTATCGAATTTCGACGAGCAGGCCAATACTAGTTTAATTTGTATGAATTAAAAAATTTAAAACATAGTCATTAAAATTAATTGCATTTATGTCATAAAATATTCATTCAACCTCCTATTCTATTAGACCCATCGCTCGTGAATCTAATACCGCTGAAGTGGTAATATTGAATTGGTGCAAGCGTAAATTTCAAAACTGTCGTGTGAGCAAACTCTGTTAAATTATTCATGGGACGCGATAACAATTTTTTATATCTTTAAAAGTTAGTAGACTATTTTAGCACTTTTATAGAAAAATTGTTTTTTTTTTTGGAAAAAAATCTTTACTATTACACTTATATATAACTTTATAAAAATTTACTTTACATGAGTTTTAATTTGGTTTTTAAATTTACTAAAACCATTTTCCATTTCACATACTATACCTACTTACTATCTAAAAATATTAAAAGGCTCACATACCAATAGTCTTCTTAACAGTAAAAAGTAGTACAACCAACGTAATAAAATATTCGATCACTTTGCTTACAGTGTCTAAAAGAAATACATATTCAGCTAGACATGACGTGATGAATTTTTTCTTTGCGTCAGCGATAGGTCTAAGAGTATAGGTGTTTATTTGTTTGTTTTTTATTATTTCAGTGTTCGTGTCCCTAAGATATGATGGTTTGCTTACTCCATTTAGGAAGTTAATTGAATTGAGTTTCGAATGTTAAAACATTTTTGTCATTACTGTCTCTCGATTTTTTTTGACACAACTGTTTGTAAACGCACTTAACTCGAGCATTCAAATAGAAAAACAAAACTTACACATGTCAAAGTTCTCATCAAAACAAAAATTTTATACGATCTGACTACGAATTAATTTTTAAATAAGCAATAAGATATTTTAAGTATCAATGGTTATTGAAATTGTTTTCTTTCAACACAACCAACCCGCAATGACCACAAAGGTAAGAACGACCAAAAATTAACTAAAAAAAAAAACAAGCAAAAAGTAAATGTAAAGAAGAGTGTTGTAGAAATTCTTACGAGCATATGTGAATTTTCCACATAAATATAAAAAACGAAATAAACATAAAAACAAAAAAAAAACAAAAAAATAATTCACTTCATCGAACATGCACTGCAGTACACTTCTGCATTTATTGTCTATACTTAGAAGGACTTCAGTTTAAGATTACTATATTTCGATTTTTGTTTTCGTTTAAAGTTTGTGATGGTATAAACAAAAACAAAAAACACAATAATTTAAGGATAATAAGGGAAACACAATCTTAAAGACCTACATCAGGATATATCAAAATGCGTGTTAAAATAATCATAGTTACAAAAATTTGAAATTAATTTATAGGGTTTGGTTTATAACAAAACGCAAGCAATCAAGTCTCATTATATTAAAAGTAATTATTTATGATCCTAGTCTCTCGTTAGTTTCTGTAGTTATTATTTTGGTATTTAATTTTCCCACGGCACACAACACACACACAGTTTTGTTAAACAAATTTACTTTTATTTTTTCTTTGTTTCAAAATTTCAAAAATTAAGAGTAATTTTCACATTAGGGTGATATGAAATCAGTTATAAAAGAAATTTCAATGATAAAAAACCAAAGAACTTTGTCGAAATTGACGTGAAGAATTAAAGCGTGCCAAAGAAAATTACATTTTAATAGCAAGTTTTGTAGAGAAATATTTTCGAATACCCTATGATTTTATAAAGATATAATTAATTGAAGAAATAGACAGGTAAATGTGGTGTATGAGATTTTAGTCAAAAACTAAATGGAATTCAAGTCGAAGGTTTCTTTAAATAAATTTGTTAAAAATTTTAATATTTAGAAAAGTGTGACTTTGAAGGCAATGAAGTCATTTAGGAAAAACTCTGTAATAACAATTTTAATATCTGAGAATGTTATGTATTGTTCCCTTCACAAAGAGAAGAGTTAGGAACAATAAGGTTAATAAGGTAACGATTGACTTTTCCAAAGAGGTCCAAGTACTTTTCCAAATACCTTTGGATCGTATTTGATGAATATTTAAGTTGTAATGATCATCTAGCAAAGCTCTAAGCAAAGCCGGAATTTCAATTTGGACATATAAAAGCCAATGTAGCCGTAAATGGTGACTAAACCCCTAAATGGCATTATGGCTAAATTATACCGCGATAGTGATGCAAACCTTTACCTACGCATCAGCAGTTTGGTGAAAAAAAGTAGGCAAATATAAAACGAACCCAACAAAATACAGCATTCAGTTTGTTTGATGATAAATGGGGTCATGCGATCATTAGAGGCTCTGCTTCATCTAGGGCCCCTTAATCTGCTTATAAAAAAATAAGCAATGGTTCACACCTACAAATGTATTACTGATGAGGACCCAAAAATTAAAAAAGTGGTACTCCAGAAGAATGATACGCTTTCGATAGCATTATCCGACTACTGCTGGCCAAGAAATAAATTTGAGTAACCTTTCAATATAATCATGTCAAGGAGAGAGACGAGAAACCTGCCCACCCTTTTTCTACAAAGGATCTTTAGTATGGTATACTGACGGTCCCAAAATAATAAATGTAGTAGGATCGGAAGTATATCGAAAAAGGCTCAATGCCCATATTCATTCAAGCCTAGATTCTACAAGCACAGTTTTCCAAGCCAAAATACATGTAGTTTTTTTTTTTTTTTTATGATCTTGACAGTAACTTAGGTAGAATCACCTTTTCGTGCTTAATTAAGTACGGTACTGCAATTTTAACTACAATATCTACAATAATTTGAGTATTTATTTTAACAAATTACTGGTTTATCTGCTCATTAAATGTGGAAAACTACTACTATTGTCAGGAACTAAGCCTTCTCAAATAGAATAGTTTCATTTTATTTAATTTGTTACCAGATTATATTATATACTCTCAATTATTTTTTGTCATTTTTTATATCCCAATGACAAAGGGTACTAGACCAGCTCGAAAAACCAATGAAGCATTTTTTTTTTTTTTTGCTTCATCGGGAATCGAACCCGGGACCTTTCGGCTGAAAGGCAGGCGCTCTACCTACTGCGCCACCCAGCGTGTAAAGTACATAGTAGTGAAGTACATGCTACAGAAGTGTTCGAGAGAATTTTAGAAGAAATTCCAAAAATCTACATTCTCATGGATAGTAAAGCACCTATATACTAGCTATTAAATCATATACCAACACATCAAAGCTAGTATGGGATTGTTTAGAAATACTTAAAACCTTAACAAAAACAAATAATGTCACAATAACGTTGGTACCAGCTGCAGATTATCTAGCAAGAGAAGCATCGGATACGCCCTTTATTAGGCCAAGTTCGTTCTGTGGGATCCCCTTGAGCACATCGAAAATGCAATTAAAAGCCTAGGTAGAGCAAGAAGCTGAGGATTTCTGTGGCAACGTTTTTGAAAATCGTCACGCAAAAATACTTATGCTTAAATGCTCGTTCAAGTAAACCAAAACTCTTCTAGGTCTCAATAGGAATCAGGTATGCATCTTGCCGGCAATAATAACAAGCCACTGCCTAATAAATAAACACCTTTGTGAAATGGGTCTAACCGAAAACAATTTATGCATAATATGTGAAATAGACGAAGAATCTACTCAACATCTGATCTGTGAATGCGAAGGGTTCACTCGTATAGACCCACCAGAGTTTTTATAACTGTTTTAAGTACAAACTGTTATTAAAAATTAAAATTTATAAAATAAAACTGTTTTAAAACTGCTCCTTAAAATTACTTCAAATCCCGTTTTAAAATTGATTGATACAGTAAACATTGTTTCCGTTAACGCTTAAGTTATTTAAGTGTTCGTTTAATCGTTTCGTATTAAACCTAAATTGAAAATGAAAGTGAGTTAGTTTGAAGTTTCTGTTCTATGTCCGAAGGAACTCTCTTCACTCAATAAAAAAGATGTACCTACTTCTAATTTATCGTATTGGGTAATTTTGTTTTAGTAACCAAATTATTACGGGACTTTTATGAATTTTTTTTTAGATTTAAATTCTTTTAATTTTTTGCTCTAAATTCATAACGTCTGTAGATATGGACAAAAATAAAATATATCAAATTCTCAAAATAAGTTATAAATATTCCAAAAAATTATAATTCATAATTGGCAGTTGAATTTATAATGATAGAGGGAGGGAGAATGTATATGTAAAACTAAAAAAAACTGTTTTGTTGAAGGTGTTACTTTTTTACTAAATGAGTTTTTAATAAATTGTTTGACTTTATACGCGACTTTGGTATCAAGAATATAAAATTAAAAAAAATTCCCAATTATTTTATTCCGAATGTTTTGTGACGCCTATAAAATTAAAATAGGTTATTATTTCATTGCTCAGTTGTTGGATTGATAAAGTATTTTGGATATTACACTATATTTTAGTTGAAAGAAGATCTCAAAAACCACCTTCACATTCGCAAAAAGTAGGTTGCACAATTTTTGCTTCTTCTTCAAGTCTACATTATAACATTATCAGCTTCTGCTGATGCTTATTCAATTCACAGTGATCTACATAAGATTGTTTTACAATATTAGTAATTAGTTTATAGTATTACAGTTAGAATATTCTAGATTAATGTTAATTTTAAATCTTTTTCAAATAATTATTTTGAATACACAATATTTTGATACACTTTGAAACAGAATCAGTATTGAATAGTCAGTCAAATCGAAAACAGTATCAAACTGTAAAAGAATGCTATATCCTCTAGGGGATTCCAACGAAGCATTACCTCAATGAATCGCAGGCCATGCACCCTTAAAGGGCAATAACAGAGTAGATCAATTCGCAAAGAGTATATGCAAGAAATGGTGACCAGAGAGTGTTATCCGTAGGTATAACACTTCAGGCCGTAAAAGATTACACACAATTATAGGAGCGTGTGACGATATTGATAAAATAATGTCACTGAATAGAGCCGACCTACGACTTTACACAGGAATATGCACAGGGAACATGCTTCGGAGTAAACATGCTGCAAGACTAGGGCTTGGGGAGAGTAACCTCTGTCCAAGGATCGAATTCGAGGGAGCCAAGAATCGTAGAAGGTACTATTGGGAAAATTTCTCAGAAGTAAGATGCATGAAAGTTTATTGAAAGGTGTTAGCTAGCTCAACGACGGAGTCTGCTCAAAATCAGAATTGAAATCGTTGAGAAGGGGTACAATGGCTGGCAAGGAATGAATAATATCCCGCCCATTTAACCAACCAATCAACCAATAGTCACCCAATAAACGAAGATCGAAATAAATAATGAAATTTTACAGCTGATATCGGATTGTCTATCCAGACCAAAGCTTCTAATGACTAAATGACTGTTAATAAATGTAAAAGAAATCAAGCTGATGATGAGAGTCAACATACCAGTTCCATGTAAATTACATATTTGTGATGAACGTTGCAAATCTTTGATCAAACATTTTTTTGCGTTTGACATGCCATTAATATTTAGCGATCGTAAAATAGATAACGCTGAAAAGCTTAGAAGGGAAATTCATAGCGGAGAATTATAAAATAGTAAGATTGTAGTGATAATAATTTAATTAATATGGTTTTATTTCTTTGAAAACTCTAGAATTTTGGTTTTAAAACATGATTTTTTTATTTTTATTTGATGCCTTTAATAAGTAGGGAAATAGTATTATTGACATATTTGACGTACTAACATTTTTCAATTTTTTATTTCAAACCATTTTTCACTTCTAACTTACATTTTGATCCCAATTTTTTTTTAAATTTTCAACACTATAATTTTAAATTTTTTTTTACTTTATCAAATTGAAAACGATGTGTGAATAACACATACAAACATAAATAAATTACAAATAAAAAAATGTTGTCAAATGCCATCACACGGTTTTTGTTTTGCTTTTCAGTTTCGTTCGCTAAATTTTTTAGCCTTTCAACCGTGGTTGGTTACGATATAAATTTTCTTACGCTGGTAAAGTGCTTAAAAAAATCATTTAAAACGCCAACCATTCTTCCACCCCAGACGAGAATAGGAAATATCAGTAAAATGATTAAAATTATTAAACAAATGGAACAGGATTTGCCACACACTTCACAGACCCGCACATGATTTCGCAAAAGCAATTTTTTATAATAATTTGAATTGATTTTATTTTATGCTATTTTAATATTTTGACAAATAAAGAAACAAAATTCTTGAATGGAGTCCGCAAGGTCACAGAGAGCGGTCAATTTAAAACAACGGGTCGAACAGTAAATGTGAAATAGATGTATCTGAAAAAAACTTAGGGTGAATTCAAAGCGCTGATCCAAAATCGAGTTTAATGGAGGAAGTTTGTTGATGCTATATGTAGCCACGTCGACCAACATAACGATGCATTATATGATAACATAACGATACATAACGATGCATAACGAGCATTCATAACGATGAAGTGGATTGAAAGGGGAATGTAAGCTTCAATGTAAAATTTGGAGTAATATTTTTAATGTTCACAAATTTTCCTCGTTGCGAACCAAGTTTCCATTAATATCTCTTAAATCCCTTCGATATTTCCACAGTGTAAGAGTGTACCTTAAATTGTTCTTGGTATTTCACGACGGAATTTTTTATTTTAGAATTATTAGTGTGATATTATGGTTGTTCGATTTGAAGCTTCAGTGTTTCTTATTAATGCAAGTCTCAGAGTAATTTTTAAAATATTTAATATAAATACAACATGTCCCACGAATGGTGTTACAGAACAATGATGATGAATATAAATAGAAACATTTTAAATCAATTGAACATAATAAAACCTATATTTAATATTTAAATATAACTTTCATTGAATTTTTTTTTTGGGGTTCAATTCATTTAAAACCGCTTTACAAAGTAGAGTTAAAAAAAACAAACACAAAATTAAAGGAGTAAAAATTAAAACAGAAAAAAAAACAAATTGTTAAGTTTGATGTTAGGTTTATTTTCAAAATGAGAAAAAAAAAACAATTGAAAATAAAAGTATGGAAATTTCTTAGAGGAAATATATCACTTTAGCTGACAGAACAATTCCCTTATCTGCTTACAAAGTTGACTGCTGACTGTTACTAGTGTACGATTCTGAAAAATTCCAAAGGATTATTATATAACCATACCATCACATCATGATGTATACATATACATATATATATATATATATATATATATAACAAAATATATATTTCTAACACCCTTCCCATATAAATAATTTGAATCCTGAGGTTTAGAGATCTAACGAGTATCTTAAGTATATGGATATAAAAATATCAAAATACACACACCTAGTAGTTGTGTAGAACCATTCAATTCTAATGCTTTATTTGGGGATTCTTTCGATTTTCCTTCTGTTCAGTTTTTATTTTAATTTTTTCTTTTATTTTCCCATTTTAAGCATACTAATAAATACATATATATACACCTATATATAACCATTATAGTCCTTGAAACCACATAAAAAGTTTAAAACCTATTCGTCCTATCGTCCTTTTTATATTTTATTTTACTTTATATTCTTTTATTATTTTTGAATAAAAAAATATATTTTTTTTTTTAATCTTTTTTTTTGGTTTTTTTTTTTTTTTTTTTGTTAAGAATGCTCCATGAGATTTCGGGATTGTGGTATAAATAAAAAATTAATTTTAAGAGATGGGATATTACATAAATTTGAGAACCATACTTTCAAATGGGATCTGCTTTCTTTTTTTTTTGTGTCAATTTCAACATTTACCATTGAAATATTTTTTAAAAAAGCTTATAATTCTATTTAAAAAATATTAAAAAATATTTTGATATTTAAAATATAAAATTATAAACAGAAGTCGTAACAAAATAAAATTTCCAGGATTGTAATTTTAATATAGATGGTTTTACATTTACTTATTTATTTCACCCAAAATATGCCTTGCCTATAATGCCTTGCCTTGCAAATAGGGTATACTCTCTACAACAAGAATGATATTTGGAACAATCTTTTTTCGAGACTACCTTAAATTTAGAACCGTCTATTCATTAGATCTTATTTTTTTTTCTTTATTTATTTCAATTCTTACTTATATCTAAAATATTTACAAAAGTATAATTATAAATTATTAATAAGTAGTGATAGGTCTTGACTTTTAGCCGTCCGGCCCTATAGAGTATTCAAATTACAATTTAATTAATTAAATTCATAAAATTATTAAACGTATATGTATCTTGGATCTTAATATACAATATTAAAATTGCCTCCAGTATAACCTATAGATTTTTTTATATACTTGTATCATCTCTCTCCATTCAAACACATACATCTCGGCCTGAATAAATAAAAACACGTCAGAATACATCACGCTTATTAAAATGTTACAAAGCCCTGGCCAAGGATCATACGGGTTAAATTTAAGATGAGAGAAAAAAAATAATACAAACCTTCGTTAATTCGAAATTTTGTGCTATTTTTCTCTTTCCATTTCTCTCTCTTTTATTTATCATTGTTTCTGTTTTATTTTGAAACATATTAAAAGTATACGATACAGCAGTCAAGCATATATAGCTAAGCTGATTCATTTGAGAATACAAAATTTTCCATTTTCTTGAAAATTCTGTATTTTTTCATTTTGTTTTTTATTTTTGTTTTGTAGTTGTTTTTATTTTTTTTTTGATATATTTTAAATAAAATTATTTTTATTTTTTTTATGTTTTCTTCCGACGACATTTTGAGTGTATCAAGGGATATTCCTTTGGGTTCCTAGAATACTTTTTCGGATATTTTACCATAAGAGAGTTATTCTGGCATTCTGATGTGGTAAATATATTGCAGAAGAAATGAATTAAATTATCACCTCATAAATTATGCAAACGAAGTGAGAACATTAAATTTTCTTTTCTTATTGTTAAGCTCTACTCCTTAATATTATTTTGTGTTTTTATTTTTCTTTTCTTTTTTTTTATAATTTTAAACTGAAAATTTACATTTAGAAAATTCAGTTATATTAAGAGAAAAAAAAGAAAAAAAAATACATTTCAATTTCAATTGAAATAATAAAAAATTCAAAAAATTATCAATAGATTTAATCTAGTTTAATTATTTTGATTGAAAATACTCGTGAATATAAAACCTTGATTGAAAATGAAAATTTTTGTTTTCAAATGCGCAAAATTTCAATTCAAAAATATTTGAAAAAAAAAAATTAAACTGGATTGAAATATTTATACTAGAAGCTATAAAAATAATTGATTAAAAAAGAGAAGTAACGAATTAGAGTTGGCTCAATCGTGCCCCGAATTTCTGATTTATCAGATCGAATTGTGATTTAGCCAAATTAAATGTATGTACAAGTTGAGTTGAAAGAAACATAAGATAGGTAATATTAATAAATAAATAAAAGTTCAACAAATATTACAGATTTTACATAAGAGGTTGAAAAGTAAGAGATTTATAAATCTGATGGAAAGCATCAAATTGTAATTATGCTGGTATGATGAAGGAAGGGTAAATCTTAGATGTTAAATACATTAATTGAGAATAGAACAAAATTTGATCTCATGTTCAAAACATAAAACTCACATCACAAAAATATAATTCAATTAGTTTTCAGTTTTAATTATTTAATTTTTTAAATAAATTTTATTAAATATTTCAAATTTATATAATTTATTTATCTTTAGTTCTTTTATTTGTTGTTATTTTTCTTTTTGTTTTACAAACATTTTTAAAATATTTCATCTATTTTTAATTAATTATATCCTTCCCAACTTGACATGCATATTAAAACATGAAATTCTGATTCAGTTCATCCAATTGAAATCATTAAAATGTACACCTACTAAATACAAATATTATATTTATATATATATATATATATATATATATATATATATTATAAACATACATATTTACATGAATTTGCAGAATATTGAATATGTGTGTGTATAGGCACCAACACATTTTCATAATAAAATAGAAAATTTTTCGAAAAAATAAATTTGAAATTTTTCACATTTCTTGAATTTTAATTTCTTAACATTTTCTCTATTCCAAAAAAAAACAAAAAAAACGAAATTTTCTCAACTTGATCAAATTTATTTCTAGATACAGGGTTTGTTAAAATTTACGATAATTTTCTTTTCATTTTAACATTTTCTCAGTAACTTGGTATTTGTTCATTTTCGCATTTTAAGTGGCGAGTTCTATTTCAGTTTATGTGAAAAGAGGGCGAAATAAGTTCGATTGAAATTAAAAATGAAATAACGTCGATAAAAAAAATCAAATTTTATCGAAATTATTTCACTTTTAAATAATCGAACTTATTTCGCAGTGCCTAGATAGAGTAGTGTTTTCTAGTTTTTATCAATTTCGGATAGATCAAATAAAAAATGTGGAACAACACAACTATTAGTATAGGAATGTTGAAAACTTCCCCTTCTAAACTTTATTTTACAGTTCCATTTTTTATAAATTGTACTCTGAATAAATATATATCCAATTTCATCATTTTAGGAATCCGTTATTATTACTGTCAGATTAATGCTTAGAGCAAGCACATCTATTAGATACTAGACGAAAACGTGCTACATTTGATTGTGATATCATCCCCCAGTAGGGTTAGTAAAACGCTGTAACCATTGATTAAAAAAATTATAAAGTAAACTAAACCCAGATACATGCTGTTAGTAGAGAAGTAAAAATCATAAGTCAAAATTTACATTTGTCAATAATTATACACCTAAATTGTGGAAACCACAGTGAAAACCACAATTAAATGGCCACTCTTCTATTATGGAATACAAAAAATTTATTCCAGAAAACCTAGATCTAACTCTTACAGGATACTTCTTTGAGACAACATATCAGACCGATATTGTGTCTATGGAAAGCTGAAAGAGTAGTACAGTTCTGACCAAAGAACATGTACCACTTTTACACTGATGGTTCAAAACTGAATGAAAAAGTGGAGGATGGCGTCTACTCGGAAAACATAAATATAAGCTTATCCTTCAGCCTACCAAAATATTGCACTTTATTGTTTTATTGTTTTAGGCGCAGGTGATGACAATAAAAGAAGCCTTAGACTGGCTGAGATCCAGCGTATTATCTGTTAGAAATATGTGTATACTCACATACAGTCAGGCCATAATTAAAGTACTGGAGTCGGTAACCATCAACTCGAAAACCGTGTTGGCCTGTCGTAGTTCTCTGGACGAATTAGCGGATCGGTACAACATATTGATACGATAGGTGCCAGTACACAGTGAAACTCCAATTCAGATCATAAAAGAAAACTCATCTAGAACCCTTTTTTCTGGACCAACTGGATGACTTTGAAAGCACTAAAATCAAAGATCTCCACCACTTTGTAAAAAGCTCAAATTGGTTCAACGAGTAGAGTCTTATGCGAGGAAAGTTACCGTGGTATAACAATGGACTTTATTGGCCACCAGCAAACACTACTACCTACCTACCTACCTACCTATACACTTAAATTAAAATACAAAGCTAAAAAAAAATAAAAGTTGTTAGTTAGTCTCAGCTAGACGTACATTATAATTAACGTACAAATATAACGTACAAACTAGCACTTAGTTGACAAAAAACAATCAAAAGATTTAGAATTAGAATTTACTTCACAAAGCATTTTAGTTATTGGCTCCAATGTGCCACATTCAGAAAGGTGAAAAGGAATCAGGAGCAATTCAACGGTTATTTCAACCATATAATTTGATATTCCTGAAAGGGTCAGGTGAATAAAAGTGGTAACTGCAGTTACTCGACGATCAGACAATGACTGTAAATGGGTGAGAATGAGGTGGGAGTCACAACAAATCATTTCTGTTCAATTTTTTGCTGAATATACTGGAAAAACAGTAATTAAATATTGATGTACTGAGCAAGATGTATATAGTATAGACATAACCTTTAAACCAAACCTGTCTATTATAAATATAGAGGAATCAATTTGCTTTAAATAAATTTTTTCCGAAATGTAACGGTTATCAACGTTTTTGCATGCACATTGTCAAATAAATTTCACATGCCCTTTATTTTTAAGATGATCCAACTTGGGGCATTTTGAAAATATCAATTTACATTTTTGTTTTAAATAAGTTAAGGTCAATCAAAACCATTATAATCCCAGAATATCAGTCTGCCTTTTACATACTTTAGATATTGATTGTTTACCATATTTGTTGAGGAATAGCATTTTTGTTTTGAGGAATTTAAACGACTGATGTGAGTTAGGGCCTATGATTTTGAATTGAATTTCGTTCAAATTCGTTGAAATTATTTTAATTCTGGGTTGTATTTCCTTCTTCTATCTAATAAATTCAATGTTAAAAGACTTGCCTAATTTATCTGTTTGAATTGGATTTATTGAAGGGCTTTATCATTTCTCAATAGTTTTCTTTAAAAACAATCCAAAAGATTTTTATAAGTTTAAAAACTCAATCTTTCTTTATTAATTTTTTTTTAGCTTAAATTGGGTTGTATTTATTTTTGTTATGATTCATTCTCCTTTAACACATCCTGTATCTGTATTTAGCTATACGTTCATATTGAATAAGTTCTGCAAAAGAATCCTTTTTTTTATTATTGTAGCGAAAAAATAATAAAAGCAAAAAATTGTTTTTTAGACGAAAAGTTTCCAAGAATGGACGTGATGGAATTTTCATTAAAAGATTTTTTAAGTTTTTCAATTTTAATAAAATTAGGTGAAAGGCATTTGAGTTTTCTCCATTTTTTTTTTTTTTTTTTAAATTTTTTTCGTTCCAATAGAATTGTTTCTAAAATGAAAAAATATCCTTTATGGGTGATTTAATAAAATTTGAATGAAAGAAAGAGATAGTTTAATTGAAAACGTTAAGTGTAAAAGTGTAGCAGAAACAAAATTAAAAAAAAAAATAATCAATTTATAATTCTGAACTGTGCTAGTGCTTGACTTAGGTAAATGGGTATCAAAATAATTTTTAGCTTTATTTTACTTTCCTTGATGGTGCAAAGTTCTTTGCAAAATTAATTTAAATTAGAAATAAATTTACTTTAGAAAATTATATTAAGTTAAATAAAAAATAAAATTGGGACTAATCACAGTTCCCCTTTCATTGATAAAATTTCGGTTTAATATTTTTGAAATTTTGGCTTTCGCTTTATTTTGTATGGAGATTAGTGAACTTTTAACATAAAGAAAAATATTTTAATTCTAGTTTTTGTTATTCAAATTAAAATCAATTTATTAAACTATAGAAATTTAAGTACAGCCTTTTTTTCATGGATTGATCTTCATAGACACAAATGATATGCGTAGCTTACGTTGCGTGTCAGGTTTGTACTGACTAAACCACAACCCTCCCATTAAAAGTAGCCCGACGGACTAACCATAATTTATTGTTATATGCCACCTATTTTAGTATCACTGATAGTAGAATACAATTCGTCTTGTTTAATTCTAAATAGTCTGTTTTCTATAGATATGATGAGAGTATACGTATTGTTTAGGTAACATATTAGTTAGTTTATGTATTAAGCCTCTATGCCATTCTTTATCAAAAGTACAGCCTAATTTAAAGATTCATAGTCTCGTGATAATGCACTTAAATTTGATGAAATTGCAATAACGATTTTCGGTGTATTCATTTTTGTATATCTAAACAAACTACTTAAATTGTATCGAGATATAATGTAATATAAGATTTAATATGAAAAACGATAGAAATATTCTATTTGTATTCATAAACATGTTATGATCATACATTCTAAATGTATAGGACACATCAAAATAGTGACCATTATATATTTAAGTTGATGAATATGAAATAAAAAAGAGATAATTAAATTCAACATAATACAATATGTACATTATAACACCTAAAAGGGCAGTTAATAGTATTTGATATAATCAAAAAGTAGATATCAGTTCATAGTTATTAGCGCAATATGTAAAAGACCGATATATAAAATAATATAAATTTTACTTAAAATTTATATGAATGAATCAAATTTTTTGTTTTTAAATTGATAAACTTTGTTTAAATTCATTTTGTGTCTTATCTTTTGGCTAGACCTAATATACTAAAAAATATTTGTATGGGATATCCTGTATTCAGTCATATAAAAATTTAAATTAATGGTTCAAGCCCATCTAGTTTTATATAAGACTACTTTGTAGTATTAAAATATTCGAATTTTCCTCAAATTTGAATGTTATGAAATGACACTATTTTCTTTTCTATATCTATAAAAAAAAAGAAATGTATACAAAAATGTAAACAGGTCCTTTTCAATCTGAAAGATGAAACTTGAATAAAACAAAATTAAATTTTCTATTTTTCTTTTCTATTTATTTTTATTTTTTCGTTGTTGATCTATTAGAGGATGAAAAATTTTCATCAAAACAAAATATAAATGAAAATGGTGTACATTTGTGTGCACTAACCATAAATATATTATATATATGTACTTATTTACGTATATGATGTATACATAAACAGATATATATATATATGCACATATCTTTATATATTATACACAAGGAAGTACACATCATGTAGATTTTTTGGAATAGAATGATAGGTTGTTCATGCTGACTGCTTATATCCTTTTTAGATATTCAGATATTTTTATACATAAAATGTTTATAACATGTTTATGTCTATTATAGCAAGGAACATTTCTATAAAAAAATAAAAAAAATAAAAAAAATTAAAGCTATATTCTAGTAAACAATCTTTTATATTGTATACTTTAACTTTTTTTCCATCATACTCTCGGATATGAAGACACAGAATGATCATAAAGTGATCTAACCAATTTAGATATTTTGTCAACGAAAAGGTTTTAAAATGAGATAATATAATACACAATATGATTGATTCACATAATGCCTGCATTGTATATGTTGTTTCACAAAATAATTTTACAATTGTTAAAAAAAAAACTTTGTTACAATTATTGTAAACATTTTTCTCACAGTTTGTTTGTTATTACTTGACATCGTAATTGTCTCAACACAAAGTTGAATACAATATCCACTTAATCTTAAATGTCTACAAAAGCTCACATAAGTTCGAGACATTGACTCCATGATTACAATTGTTATTGACGATGTCTTCGCGACCGGTTTGACATTTGGATTTACAAAAATTTTTAAAAACCCAATGTTGTTCAGTGTTGATAAAAACTTTGGTTGATCACAAATGAATTAAAAAACAATATCTCAGATAACCCTCATTACACAATGTTCACAACTTATTTTACGGGTAACATTGACAACTTGTTTTTTTCTAACAGTTGTTCCACCATGTAAATGTCTGCCTTTTAATTTTTTTTCATCCATTCTTTTAGTCTGTGCTACCCATATTTTGCTATGTACTTATGTACTATCGGCTCATGTAATTTTGAGGTATTTTAGAAGTTTATCTACCTTGGAACGAACATCAATTCCACCAATAACATTGATGTTGAAATAAGGCAAAGAATTACCTTTGCAAACCGTTTCTACTTCGGTTTGTCCAAACAAATGGGTTCAAAGCCCCTATCCCAAAATACCAAAGCACAATTATACAAAACGCTCATCCTTCCGGTTCCGCTATACGGTTCTGATTCGTGGATATTATCAAAAGCAATGGAACATGCACTTGATATCTTTGAAAGAAAAATTCTTCGTCGCATTTATGTTCCTGTGTCGAACGAAGGGGGTTGGAGAAGAAGAATATTGTCGAATTATACCAGCTGTTCCCCGACATCGACTTAATCAAAAAAGTCAGACTAAGACGTTTACATTACTTAGGCCAAGTAGACCATATGAATGAAAATTCTCCAGCTAGGAAACCTTCGAATCCAAGCCCCGGGAAACTCGTCGTCGTCCCACTTTTCTTGTAGAGATGAAGTATCGGCAGTTATGCAAAAACTTCAAATCACGAACTGGAGAGATTCTGTTCGTGGCCGAAGTCAGTGGAGGACAATTTTTCGTCAGGCTCAACAAGTAAATAAGTAAGTACTTTCTTATACCTTTTTTTTTCAATAAAATGCCATCTTTACCATGTCTCTGATTACAAGTTTGCATAAAACATGTTTACTCGAGATTCTATTCGACGGAATTACTGTAACGCATGATATATCAGCTTTATAAGATATGACAACCTTTCACAATAAATTAAAAATCACCTGAGCTACAACTGATTTTAACGTTTCAGGCACACTTTTATTATAATTTATAGAAAATTCTGTAGGGTCTAGCTGCTGTAGGCTATAATTGTCAGAGAATGTCCTCCGGGTCTAATTTTAAGAGTTCACGTTCTTAAATCAGTTCCCACTTTAAAATGATGTCCCAGTCATCTTCATAAGAGCTGTCTGTATTTGCGACTTGTTTTAATTTTATAAATTTTTTTCTTTTATACTGGTTAAGTTTAAATTGCCAATCTTGAACCTGTTCCGTACTGACAATTATTTCATAAGGGGATATTGTGTGGGATAATTCACGGATATCACCCAAGAACTTGATTGGGAACTTTAACATAGCAACAACTACCCAAACTGTTACATTTCCTAAACTGTTAAAAATGGAAACAAATTTTCGTTTCACCTTATTGATAGAATACGTTTGTTATAATGTTGAGAGATATTAACTCTCATTCCTTCCATATCTTAGCATTTATAAACGAAAATAATATAATCATATTATAACATACTTTAGTTATATACACAAATATAAAATGTATACCTACATATACATTTTGTGTTATATAAGTTCTTCCCAATTTGTTTGACAACCATTAATCACTCTGCGCGACAACTTCTCTGTGTTCAGATGACTGCTATCTCCGTTTGGTTTCATGAAATGAGAAGAAATATAATTTTGTTATTATTTTGTTGCTTTTTTGTTTTTGTCAATTTAAAAAAAAAAAAAAAAAATTGGGTAGAAGCCATTACATTTATGTATTTTATGGAAAAACTTATGTAGGAATATTTTTTGCTTTGGTTGTTTTTCTTGTGTTTTTATTTAAAAGAGGGATGAAACATTTACGAATTTTTTTATTTTTTTTTTATTTCTATTGATGTTTTTAGATTTGTTTTTATACGCTTCATTCTTCATCCACTTAATAGAATATAGTTCTCTAAAAACATTAAAAAAAATTTAGGATTTCATGGCTTTAACTAAAATTTTAGAAAGAGCAAAAACAGATTCTTTTTCTAAACATACACGTATGAAACTATTTCGTCAGTTTTATATAATTGATAACCTCTAAAACACTCTTCAATAGAAGAAGGAATTGAAAAGAGGGGAAGGGGGGATTTAAGTATATTTAAATAATTTAAAAATTTAAATGTTTCAATATAAAAATTACAAAACAGATATCAACCAAATTCATCTAACTTAGGAATTATTGTTAAAATTCAAACAGTCTAGGCAGGCACAAATGTTTTTTTTTTACTTAAATATAATGTGCAGAAAAATTTATACAAATAAAGTTGTTAAAGAATCAAATACTTATCTGTTATTTTAAGGTAAGTAACCAACAGCCTATTAAACAATGCAAATACACATAATTTTTGAAATATCAGTTATATTTTTTTATCCATTATTCACAGTAATGAAAGACATCATAAAAGAAATGTGGTTATATTTGATAACTCTGGAATATAAGCAAGGCCAGCCCTATTCAATATAGCGCTCTGTGCAGTTTTGAAAAATTATTTTATAAGTGAAAATTAATTAACCGCAAGACATTTTCATGGCTTCATAAAATATTAACTTCCAGAATTAGACAAAACTTGGGCATCCTCATTGTAAAGAATATACAACAACAGAAACAATAAACGGCATTTTTAGAAATTTGGTATGTAAACCAAGACCGAGAAATTGTTTTTTCGGTTTGATAAAGTTATTTTGTATATTGAAATTTTAATATTTTATTTATTAAGCACCGTGTTGCAATTGAACAACTTGCACCTATAGAAAGACCGTCCATGAAATTGAATTAGTAGTGAACTGCAAATTTACACTGACTTGAGGAAAATATTTTTCTTTCTTTATTTATTCAACACCTTGATTATAATTACTTAAAATTAAATAAATATTAAAATTCTAGGTATGCTTCACAATTTTTATTAAATATGTTAATCGATTTCGGTTATTACAATATCTTCATAAGACTAATAAAATAATTACACATGTGTTAACATTTATAGTATTTTTATAATTTTACATAATAACTGTAATAATATTTATTTATTACAGTTACAAAGCCAGATCCCTTACTGATACATCAAATGTACTAGCCATCAGTACGGGTCATTGGCCGATAGAAAGCTACGCTGCCTTGCTAGATATTCCGTTCAATTCTAATGGTCGCAGTTACCAAGCATTAGCTAGAGTCAGACTCTGGACTCTAGGTAAGGCTTTCCCCAGCAATATAGGTTTTAGATCTGATCAACCTTCTCAATTACACAGGGTGGCCCTAGTGCTGAGTCCCTGGAGAGAGTAAGAATAAGGGAATGATAATAACTAATGACAAAAAGTAGGCCACGCGAGTTGTGATATCAAAAAGGCACAATTAAATTCAAATTGGTTTTCCAGAAACAACTGGAATGGTTACTTCTACCTACCTAAGACAAATATTCAGAAGTGGTGATTCCAGCACGTTCTAACCATTCCATCAATACTAAAATGTCCGCTTTCCACAGCTACATTCATAGGTTATTGAATATTCCGATGTCAAAAGTAAATTATAATGAGGGGCTCGAAATATAATAAAAACAAAAGTGAAGGACAACAGATGTGAGGGGAACATAGTCGACAATATAATAAGGAAGAAAAATAGAAAACTTTTATTTGAAAACTTGTACAATTCTTCCAAAGAGATAAAATCCGAAATTAATTACAGGAGGTTTAATTTTATTACAGGTACTTGTTTAAAAATAGAAAATGCATGAAAAAGTACAACATAAATCCAGTTTTATATAATAACAATACAATTAAACATAAACCATAGTCAATAATGAATTCGTTACCAGGAACAATATCAGTAAATCGAGTGCTTACAAAATAAAATGTAATAATTGTGATTACATATATATTGGATAAACTGGAAGAAGTTGTCAAACCAGATTTAATGAACATTTCAGACCTGCGTTTAACAGAAAAATTATTCAAACGTAGTGCTCAATGAACAACTTGGGAATTTTACATTTTGCAGTAAAGGGAAGGAGATTAACATACCTGGAAGCATATGAAGTTTTATCAGTTCAAAAACAAGGTAGAAGGAAGTTCCTACTTTTTTTTAAGAAAAAAGTTACTTTCATTACAAAACCAAATAATTTTTAATTTTATAAAAATTTAAATATGTAATTTTTTTGAATATGTCTTTTTTTTTTCTTACTCCTCTTGGGAGCATAGGGCTTCCATTTGACATTTCCATCGTACTCGGTTTCTAGTTGCTATTTTCATTTTTGAATATGTAATTTTGTCATGCAACCATTTTTCAGATAGTTTTGCAAGTATATTTAGAATAAAAACATAAAAGGTAAATAACACAAAATAATAGGACTTTGCCTCGGAAACACAATATTTTCATTATCTAACGCTACATTAGAAATATATCCATCCTCGATATCCTATTTTTTCCTAATCCCTTTTCTGCTTACCCAGACCTACAATAATTTTGTATAAAGGAATCCTTCCGTAGTGTTTGGATAGCGTGTAGGAAAAAAAACTAAGCTCAATTACAGGTCAAAAATTTCAAAAAAAAAAACTGAAGAAGGGAACTTCCCAAAATACAATAAATAGATTATCTGAATAAAAATGTGAAGAAAAATAAAGTTGAATAAAGAAAGTATGATGTAGGTTGGTATGATTAAACTGATCTAGATAAAGTTTTGTATTTTGTATTCTTAATCAAGTGATGTTACTATACAAGCATAACACCCCTATTAAACATCAATATTTTCATCAATACTACTAGATCTATATAATGAAAAGAGTTTGAAATATTGATGATGGTTCTGTTCTTTTTGTCAAATCGGCTGAGGTAAAAAAATGATTTTTTTTGGAATGTTCCAAAGTTTGATTCGGGATAATAACAAAGAAGAAAACTCTCCATAATCAAATTTTCTACTTTGTTAACTACATAGATAATCTCTTTTAATGATTCTTAATCTCTTTTAATGAACTTTAATAATTTTAAAAAACAATTGATATATTATTAAAATGTGCATAAAAATAATTTGTTGTTTTTTACACAATTACATTTACTTTAAAAATTTAATTTGAATTGAAGTCACAAACATTCATCGAGAAATTATATTTTCAATATTCATAAATGTTTCGAAATTATCAACATATTCAGAACACTTCCACAATATGATATTGCAAATAGGACTCGCAATACCAGGCCATTTTTCAAACCCGATATTTCGGTATCGTCAAAACGCTAATACCAGTAATACAGGTACTAACGGTATTTTTAAGGGCTAAAATTTTGGGAAAAATATGATTTTTCGGCAGCTTTTTAATGGGACTATCAAAAAAAAGAAAAAAAATAACAAAATTTTTTTTGTAAATAAAATAAATAAAAGAAAATTAACTCAACTCACAATTCATTTTTTATTTTTATATTATTTTTTTATGTATCACAAAATATTAGTCTTCTTTTTCAGTATTTTCATGGGTGAAGTAAGCTCTCAAAAATGCTATAGCATCTAATGTTTCGTCATTCATTGACGAACGTATTTTCGTGCAAATCACTCCAGCTGCAGAACAAGCACGTTCGCTCTCAACATTTGTTGGAGGAATGGTCAACAAATAATTATACAATAACTCTAAATATTTTCCTCGAACCCCTTCTTCTTCAAAATAGCTGATTTCTTTTCTTATAAGTTTCTGGTAATCTGTTTTACTTTTATTTTGGCTAAATCGTTTAATCGTTTAAGGTCGTTTTACTAATGGCTCAAGCTGTTCTTGTAAAGAAATATAAGCTGGAGGGTTGAATTCATGTTCGTCTTCTTCGTTCCCAATAACTTCGATAACTTCTTTTTTCCCTCATCTATTATACCATCATACTATTTTCTTATTTCCTTCACAAATGCTCTCCAAGAGCTATGCTATTTGGTTAACCATAGAAACTTTTGATAAATTTGAGAATACGTTCCTTTTGTCGCCATTAATTAGGTATTTTACCATGCTGGGATAATCTGTTCTTCTCTCTTTAATTTTTTGATGAAGTTCTGTTAACAACTCTTCACCTAATAAAGATTTTTGTTAAAGAAAAACGTTCAAAATACATTAAAAATTAATAATATTAATTTTTATTTTTCAATACCGAAATACCGGTTTTTAATGATACAATGCCGGTATTTCGGTATTGAATTTTGGAGAACAAATATCGAATCCCGGTTTCTGTAATACCGGTATTGCGAGCCCTAATTGCAAAATGTCAAAATATGGATAAATAAAATTTATTAGGCCTATATTGATGTGTAATAGCTCATCAATTTATATTGTTATTATATAGACAATAATATTGATGAGAACATTGATGTGAATAGGCACCTTATAGTAGAAACTGTATATATGTAAAACAATGATGCAAATTATTATGTAAAAAATACAATTGTATAGTAAAAATTGTATAAAAATGTTTTTGACTAAAAAGTCAAAACTCGTGAAGCTTAATAAAAATTTTTCTAGTTATTTTATTACTATTTTTATTTATAAGACAATACAATGCATGAAAATTGTCTTCAAATGCTATTATTAGCTATAACTCCAAATACATATATACATATAATATACAACATAATTGAAATTATATTTATCTGTTTAGAATATAGTTTGAGAGCTTCAATTTACTGAAAAAACAGTAAAACAGAAAAAATAAAAATTAACAAATTTGAATTTTCACATTACGTCAAAAACTGTTCAAATGCTTTAAGGAAAATTCCTCTGAAATTGAAGAGGATGAATTACTACAACAGATTGATATGAATGATAAACTGAAGGAAAACTAGAAAAATATGCCGAAAGGGTTTAGCAAACTTCAGAGATTATCTATGTAGTGAAAAAAATAGAAAATTTGATTAGAGAGTTTTCTTTTTTGGTATTTTCCCGAATCAAACTTTATTTAAAGAAAATTTTTAAAAACTTTTATTTTCATTTCAAAATTTTTGAAATTTTCTAAACTTTATTTTTAACTCTTATCATTATTGTTATCAGGTTAAGGAAATTAATTCGTTTTTCTAAATTATAACAAATTTAAACGATTATTAAAAGCTCCATAAAAATGAATTATGAAATTTAAATATTCGTATCCACCCTAAGGGGATTTCTTCATTAAAACAACATTTTTTAAAATTAGATTGTTTTCGAATTAGATACAAGTACATTAAATTTAAGGCAGAACATTTTTTCTTATATAATTTTTATTTTTTGTCTTGTATCTTAAAATATGAAATCGTAACAAATTTACAAGTGAATTTTCCACAAAAAAAAAAAAAAAAAAATGTTTATTAGACACAGACCTGGAATGATTAAACGATTTAAAAAATCTTAATTTTTTTAATATAAAACGGAAAATTTGTTTTTATTTTATTAATTTTTATTTCACATGCTTACATACGTGTAGATTAGAGTTGCCACGTCTCAAAAGATTGTTTTAAAAATTTATTTTGGTATTTTCTTTATGTTACAATTTGAAGTACCGCACCTTTGGTGACTTAAAATACTGAAAATTTGATTTATTGAGTGTATTGGGATCCATTCGGGTAAAGCTAAAAATATAACTTGAAGATATGGGATTGTAGCTATATTTTTTAGTTGTTTTAAAATTGTATTTTCAAACAATGGGTTGCCTCTATTTAGGTATTAAGCAGCTTCAGTATTTCAATACCCATTTCCATCGTTCTATTCATTTTCATTCATCTATTTATATATTTTAATCATTTTGTAAATCTAATGTATGGATATTATTCACTAAATGTAAGTGATGCAACACGCAGCATTAATTTTCTAAAATGAAAAATAAGAAAAAACTAGGCAATATAACGAATATTCTTACATCAATCTTATAAAAAAAAATTTTTTTTTTTAATTAATTCTCATACATACACACATAATCATACACTTATATGCTATCCATTGTAACTATGAATATATATATATATGCAAAATAGAAAATAACAAAATAATAATAATAAAAAAAAAAACATTACTCATCATGTTTAGTATTAAACAACAACAAAAAAAAAAAATTAAAAAATTATTTTTAAAAATTGTTGTAGCATTAAATCGGTAGCACAATTAACTTTTGATTTATAATTGAAATTAATTTTAACTGAATTAATTAATTTTCATCCTTTTTGAAAAAAAAGCCTTGATTCGATGAAAATTGCAATGCAATATAAAAGTAGTAGCAACATAATAATATTATTATTGCAAGAGCATCAACTAAAACCAAGAAATACACCATTGCATTGCAGCACATCATATTAACAATGATGATTAGAATGATGATGAGAATGATGATGAGAATGATGATAATGATAAAGCTGCTATATACAGATGTATGTATGTATATTTGTATGCGTAGATAAATGCAACATCTTATAGTCAGTTGGACATGATAGAATGAATTATTACATGCATCATGCGAGTGATGAACGTTGCATCATTATTTTGTTTTCATTTTCGCGTTCCTATTTTATAGAGATGTTTCTTTAGTTGAATACAAAAAAAAAAAAAACTTATTATTTCATTATAATGTGGATATATAGTAGGTAAGCGAAAAGTGGAGGAAGAGGGATAGAAAACAATATTTTTATAAAAATATTAAAAGGTTTTTTTTTACATGTTACAAGCTACATAAATATATGTGTACATCCATACATAAATGATGAATACAAGATGCAAATGTTGCACATAATAAAATATAAACTTGATGAGAAGTGTTGTTATAGGTGGTCTACAAAAAATGACAACCAAACAATAAAAACAAAAGAAGATAAAAACTAAATTAATAACCAGGAAGGTGACGAGGTGAAAAATTAATTGGAAGTGCAAAATTTTTTAAGTATTAAAAATATAAAAACAAAAACAAAAATAAGAAAATTACAAAAATTAATAAATTAAAATTTTTAGTTATTTAGTTATGCCATAAAATAAATAAATTTGTCTTAATTACCATTCATAAAACAATTTTTATTAATTATTTATAAAAAAAATTTAGACATGAATGGACTTGTAATTTATTTTATTTTTTTTTTTAATACTTTTACTGTCACTTAAAAATAGAGCGATAGTTTTCAATCTTACAATCTTACTTAGTAATCAATTGTTGTAATTCGCTTGCCAAGTATGTAAAAAGTTTTTTTTTTAGCCCTTTTAACTGATTTTTTTTTTGTTTTGAACGGTTGAAATTTTGACAGCTTCGTATTTGTAATTCTGCAGAATTTAAATTAGAAATTCTGTTTAATATAGTTTGAAAAATACTTTTTAAATTTCTCATTTTTTAATTCCAACTGGAATTTCTAACTAATCTACTTCTCTCGAACTAATTTAGTTAAATCATCATCATTAGTTTTGTTATTTTTTAAAATTATAAATTTTAGTTCCACTAAATAATTTAATAGTTGTCAGGTTTCCGTTCAATAATAATTTTTAATATTTGATTGCAAATATCGATATTTCGGAAGCAACATACTTCATTCACCAGTGTTTGTGACTAACTATATACATATCTTAATTCAATTTTTTGCTATTTTATATCCTATTCCCTATTAGATATCTATTTTACCTGTCCTTTTTCAAATTATTTTATTAATTTAAATAGCGGTGAGTGATTCCATAAATCATTATTCAATCTGTTATCTACCTGTACTCTCTAAATTGCTAAACTATCGCATAAGTCTAGTTTGCTTGTTTTGTGCATCTCTTTTATTGATGATAAATTGGTTTTATCAATTTTAGTACCATACTTTAAAAATTAATCGTCTTTCGCAGAATAAATGAATTGATTATCATATAACCATATTCGTGGGGTATAGCGCGGATAATTATAGTAAAATAGTATAAACAAACTTGGTGTGATAAGCTTTCAAGAGAGAATTAAAATTTAAAGAAATCGAATTCCACTAAATATTTGGGTATTGACCTCATGAAAGAATATTTCATCTATAATTATGTTTTAATAGCAATTATAATCATTTTGCAATCAATTTACTAAAATCAAATTTTGAAATGTCCACATTTATTTCAAATGTAAGAACGTAATTTTCTTTTTTTTTGTTTAAACTTTTTAAGCTGCACAGTGCACATAGTGAAATGCACATATTCGAAATTAAAATCATTTCAAGAAGATGTTACCATCTTTCAATACTTGACCTTTTCTATTGATCTAAATTGGTATTACACAAAATGTTCTTGAATAAATTTCAGCACTCTTTTTAGTTGGATTAAATAAATACCAAATGAAATAACTCACAAAAAAAAACATTACATAAGTATAAGTACATATACACAATACATTCTACATTACATACACACATTCTACCTATAATATGTATTTTCGATTGACGATTCAATTTCTCTTGGGGGTTTCATAATTAAGAATAAGTACAGTTAAAGTGGATTTCCTCTTATGGACGAACGTCCGGACAAATTTTTTAACCAATCAAAAAATGTTATTTTACCAACACATACACAAAAAATCCTCTCAGGGCAATTTTCTTCATCCAATTTCTTAGTTAAAATATTTTTAACTTTTGGTTGAAGGACGAAGTAAAAGAAAAGGGTAGATATATAGTTATTTGATAAATATTTATTGCTATCTCGATTTATGAATGAACGCATTCACATATAGAATTTCAAATTTTTTAAGAAAAAGACATGAAGTGTAAGTTTTTATAAAAACTTGTTTTCCAGCGTTACTGTAACATTTTGGTATAACAGTGAAAATAGTCGAATATTAGACTATTTTCAATGTTATGAAGTGTAATTTTTTTTGTTTTTTAATATAAGATTATTTTGTTTCTAACAAATTATATATATTTTATAGAAGCAAAGCGCTATATTTTATTTTTTCGAACATTACAATGTTATTATCCATTTTTACTCTTAAAAAAATTTTAAATTTTTTTAATAAAAATAAAATACGCGCATGTGAACAATTTTTTTAAATTCAAGACATAACAATTCTTAGTCCTTCGCGCTTTGAGAGGAAATCATAAAATTTTGATTATTTTATTATTATGATTGTATTTGTGTTTCAATTATTATAGTGTAAAATAAAATTGTCCGAACGTTCGTCCATGAAGAGGAAATCCACCATTAGTTTCTACATAAATATATTTTTCCAACGGAACTATATTTGGAAGTCAAAAATCCGAAATACAAAATCTCAAATACAAAATACCAAATTACAACATCTTAACAAATGCGGTTTTTGTTTTTTTACATTCCTTAATACAAAAATACATTGATTGAAATGTTCTTCTCTGTCAACATCTAAATAATTATTTTATAAACGCTTTTTAGTATACTATTAATTATTCGTTTAAATTTAAATTATGATTAATACAGTTTGTCCAGTGCTGACTAGCCTCCAAATAAATTAAGAGCGTTATGAAATTTAGTATAGTAAGCTCATTTGTAAATTTTATTTGTTGCTCCATTCATGACTAACCGTTAATATTGCATCTTCTAGCTCTGGGATATCGCAGGTATAAAGTAATTGGACCTGGCATATTCTCTTGGGGTAATCCTGCATGTTTATTAGTTATTGTAGAGTAATCTTCCTTTTGTTTAATTTTAAATATGTACTCGTTTTAGACTTAGCTCGACATAGATTTTAAGACAGTTATGTCAAACTTTATCAAGAGTTTGTGTAATACCAATAAACCCTGAAGAGCAGACACATTTTTCTTCTAATGTATTTTCGATGACATCAATTATAGGATTGACTTGTTAATTATAGTTGAATGTTGTTTTCTAAGCCCAAATGGATGATTTTGTATGATATTTTTGTTTTCTATCAAGATAGTTGTAGTTTTTTAAGAAGTAATTCCTCAATAATAACTTTGAAATTATTGGTAGCAGTGACATAGCTCTGTAGACTTGGCTTTGTTTGAGAACTTTCCTGACTTATGATTATGAATCATTATAACATCTGCCATCTTTCCATATACTTGGAATATATTTTACCTTGAAAGTTGTAATAATTATTTTGGTTCGAACTCACAATATTTTTAGCGGTAGTCATTTTAATATGTCAGCTCAGCTGTAATTGATTTGAGCCGTTTTGAATTTTAACATTTTGATTTTTTTTATTATTTTTTTCCTTATTTGCCTATTCATAGACAATTTTCTATTTATTTAATACTGTATAAGATTCTATGTTGTTTAGTTTGAATTTTCATAAAAGTGATCAGCGATGTAGCTACTAACTTTTTTTTTATTACGCCCCCATGTTCCGCCCCTTTTTCCAAGCGGATAAGACTTAGTTTCTTTAGTGGCTGAGAAGTTTTCTAAATAGTTCTGCGCATTTTTTTATAACGTTTTTTAACTCTGAAAACGTATACAAGTGAGGATATTTTTATTTGCTGGGTCACGTGATTGTTGCCACCAAGTTTTGTGTATTTATTATATTTGCTATTATATATATGTCTAGGGAGGTTATTATACAAAAATTTTCTGATTTGGAAATCTTTTAAAATTTTTTTCTACTTCCAGTTCTTCTTTTGTATCTATTGAAATATTTATATAGCTATACTTTTACTTTCTTCCAGATTTAATTTAAAACTGCACCAGTTTGTAAAATAAATAAAAAATATCATAAAATTTGTTCTCTTGGAGGCTTGCGAAACATGGAAAGTTTCAATCAACATAACCAGAAAACTCTAACGGTATATAATCGGCAGCGCCTCTTAAACTTTCGTTGGTCAAAAACCATTTTCAAGAGCACGCTGTGGCAAAAAACGAATTAAAAATAAAGAGACGTCGAAATCCGACAGAGAAAATGGTATTGGATTGGGAATATTCTTAGGAAACCTGACAACAAAATGCAGAACAACAGTGTTATCTGAGATAAGTAACCAACAAAGAAGATGGTCACAATTATTTGCTAAACCTTTACGTTAGGTACGTGAGCTTAGTTTATAACACGAAATAAAAAAATGGCCGAAAATTTATCTAGAAATTTTCGTAGTTTTTGTTTTTTTTTAGTATACATTTTTTGGTATAATAAAATTTTTGTCTTTTTTCATTTTATTATTTTTACATTTTTGATTTTGAATTATTTTACGTTATTTTATTATTTGAAATCAACTTTTCACCATCAAATTCAAGCCAAGAAGGTATGAATACTCTTCTAATTACAATTTTTTGTTTATACTTAGTTTTTATAGTATTTAAGGGGTATATCAAAGATTTGCGTGTGAAGTGAAGCATGCATGAACTTGGCAATATTTTTTGCTGGAAAAAGTGTGTAACCCGGATTTTGTAACCAATTATAAAATCCTTCATTGATCACACATTGAAAGTTAGAAACTTAGTATTTGGGATTTTAAAATGTTTGAGATTGAGTCACGGTAAAAATGAATCAAATCTATGCTAAGTTCTTCTATGAACACTCAATTTTATATTTTAAAATTTTAGAATTAATGTCATCTGGGACTTTTTTTATACACTATGTAATTCCATTTTGTTGTCTGAATTAACCTTACTACAATTTCGTAATTTTCAAAACGAAACCCATTGTTTTTGTCCAGTATTGTTCCAAATTAAAAAAAAAAAATAAAAAAAAACCAAAAAAACAAAGAGAAAAAGCGAGAAAAGAGAATTGTGTTAAAAAACAATTTTTCGGTTAAGTAAATTGAAATAATGGAAGTGGCATAAACAAATTCGTAATGGAAAACCTTTTAATTTCCAAATCAGTTAAATTACTAAAGTTTAGTTTATGCTCAAAACTAAAGCAGTAGAATATTGAAATGCTGGTAAGGAATTGTGTTTATGTAGAATGAAATGCATAAAATGCATATACATATATTATAGTGTATTGTATTTCTGACTGATTTTCACTGCTTTTAATTCGAATAACAACACAGACAACACACGATTAACAAGAATTTAAATTCACGTTTTTTTTTTTTTTTTGTTTTTTTTTTTTTGTGAATCTTTCATACTTGTTTCTTAAATCCTTTTTGATATTAAATGCATTTCGCAGATATCCAAATTACATTTTAACATTAAATACTATATATATATATACAAATACATGCAAAATATCTATAGTAAAATTAATTTCACAGTGCCAGTGTAAATTCATTTCCATAATGTAATTTGACTGGAATTTAGAAAAGAAACTAGGTGCCAGCAGAACATCGTTTTAATACATATACATATTAATACATATACACATATAATATTATTCATACAACATAAATGCATACAAAAACTATATATGAAATACATGTAAAACAAAAAACAAAGAAAAAACAATCATATAAAAATATGTAATCAGCCTAAAAGGTAGAAAAAGTACACAATTTACCGGTGCACTTCCAACCTGTCGTTCACCTTTTTGGTTATTCTGATGCTGGCTTTTGGATTCTCTCTATTATATTAAATTTCAAATTACTTTTTGTAATTGAAAATGTATAATGGTCCAGGTTTATAATTTTAGTTAGTACTAGATTGAAGTATTTTATATATATATATATGTACACATAATGTAGGTATATATATATTATATATATATATATATATATATTATATAGGGGTAGGCATGATTGCTGAAAGAGAACAAAATAGTGCAAAAGAACGTCGATAGAATTTGCAAGTTTAAACACTTTCGCTAATTGTATTCATGACATTGTCGTGACCATAGAATTTGCGCTCTATTTTCGTGTAATTTGTGTTTTTGTTTTATTTTTGTTTCTTTATGTAATTTCAAAATTTACCTATAATTATGTATGTATGCGAGTGTTAAGATAAGTTTCGAAATTACGAATGACATTTTTTTTTTGAATTGTGGAAACGTGGAATAAGGAAAACGTGTTGAAGAATGTTTTTCATTGCCTTCTTTTTTTAGTTTTTAGGTACAATTGATTCTTTTTTTTCAATTTGTTTGGGTATACACAAAATCAATTTCAAAAGCAAAAAAAAATTCTTATAAAACTTATTAAAACTAAAGAGAAGCAATTATTAAATTACCTACATTAGTATAAATTTTTCTTTTGTCTGTGACTTATTTATAAAAAAAAAAAATACAAAGTAAAAAAAAATTAAATTTTTTTTGCAGTAATTTGAAATTTTAGATTTCTTATCAAAGAAGCCTACCACCTATGATTGGAGTTGTTATAGTTTTCAATTTGTTTTTTTTTGTTTTTGAGTAAAATCTGTTAGGACAAAGCTACAAATATTTCGTGCGTGAAGATTTTATAAAATTAGAGTATACAAACATATTAAATACAATATTCAATACAAGATTTCACTAATTGAACAAAACATCGACAATAATATAAAAAATAAAATTCATTTACGTCATCTTACGAGCAGACGGGATGGAAAAAAATGTCAGTGCAAATTTTTGAGTTACAGTACTAGTAAAAAAATAATATTTAAAGAATTTATTGTTATAAAAACAAAATTAGTGCTATAAGACTCCTATATGACTCTCGATTAGTAATAAAGGTATTATAATGATGTTTTTATGGGAATAATGTGATTAATATTGCTATAAGAATGTTCTTATAATAATTGCGAGAGTTGTTATAATAAGATTTTGAGCAAGTGCTACAACAATGTTGTTATAAGTCTAAAAGTGCGTAATCCTATATCAAGCGTTAAAGTGTTATTATCAGTAATAGAAGTGCTAGAATAGCAGTAGTAGTGTTATTATTTTACTGTATTCCTAATTATGTTACTAATAAACTTACTGTAGCTTTTGAATAAATATTTAGAATAAATATTTTGCAACGGCCATTATTTTCTAGAATACATGGTAAAAAAATGTTTTTTTAAATAAACAAAAACTGAAAAGCTTGAAAATGCAATTTCAAAATTTATTTTCTTTTATTTATTCAAAAATTGGTTATTTTTGAAGGGAAATTTATTTTTTCGAAGTATTTTTATAATAAAATGTCAACGAAATTTCTTTCCCAGGCAAATTTAACATTTTGGTCGCAATAATTATAAATATTAATACAACTATTCTTAACCGCAAAATATTATTTATTAGTAAGACGTTTTTTATATTATAAATCATTTACATACAATTATTAAAAATATATAATTAGTATCTATCTCTCTTTCTCATGAAATACATATAAACTCCATAAAATTATTATTTTAAAATAAAACATAATACTTCTCTCATTGTCACATCTCACATTTTTTATATTATAAATCATTTACATACAATTATTAAAAATATATAATCAATATCTATCTCCCTTTCTCATGAAATACATATAAACTCCATAAAATTATTATTTTAAAATAAAACATAATACTTCTCTCAATTTCGCACAACATAAACTATTTCAAATGAATTTCATTTCAAAATAAAAACGTATACACTAATAAATATATATACACTAATCCTATAAAAATATATGTAACAGCAACTGCTCCGGTACCTTATACGATTTTCCATTTTAGTGCTATAACGTAATTTATAACTTTTCGCAACAATTGCGGAGCACTTAAATTAACACTAATACTGCTATAAGAGTGCTATTAATGATACTGCTATAAGAGTGCTATAATAGTATTATTAGACTGCTATAATACTACTATAAGAGTGCTATAATAGCTTTATTAGAGTGCGCAAGAGTCTTATAACAATAAAATTGTGACCTCATGATCTGACTATTCAGATTTTGATGTTTTCAATGGATACGATCTCTTGTTATAATTACGTTTAAAAATATATATTTAAAGACGAAATCATCATAATAGAAAAAGTGCGGTACAACTATCTGAACCATTATCACAACCGATTTTCATTATTATTATTGTTTTAAATGATAGATATTTAAAATGAGACGTAGCGAAAATAAATATTTTTTTCAATATATTTTAACTTTCAATTAGAAATTTCAATTTAAGCAACGAATTAGAATTAAATGGAAGTGGCTATCCATACAAAAAAGTGTCCAATGTTTTGGGTATATTCCTCTCTTTCTTTGGTATTTCTTATTGTCAAAAAATAGAAATAGACGAATATATTCGTTCAATATATTTTCTCTCTTTTAAAAATTCAAAAGATGTAAAATATAATACTTACATATGTAAAGACACGTAATTTTCTTTTTCCAAATGAGACTTACAGCCTGGAATGATACAAATCTTCTGTTTACGTTCCATTTTTCCTTAAAATTTGTAATTTTTTAACAATTTATAATAAAAATCAAAAATTTTATTGACTTTTTTTAATATTTATTTGACAATAACAAATTTTATTTTTGCCTACTTCATTGCTAGTGTTCGTACTTTTTGAAAATTTCATATATCCATATATTACACACTACTGCTACATTTTCAATATTTCAGAAACATGAATGATTTTTTTTTTTTCAAATAATTTAACAGCAATACTTTTCTGTGTAATAATAGAATACGGTAATAAAGTAAAAGAAAGTTTAAATTGAAAAAACATTGTTATTTTTATTAAGATTATATTTTGATACCTTTTATTTTATTCATACTCAAAGATTTTACTAATTTTCTATTTAAAAAAACTATATTGGCCTACACTGAAAAAAATTTTTTTTTGACAAAAGGAAACCCAAACAAACCAAACAGAAAGAGAAGTACTAAAACAATATGGACAAAATGTTTGTATTTTTGTATGGGATAGTAACTTCCATTTAATTCTAATTCGTTGAATTTAAGTAATATTTAAATTTCTAAATAATTTTTTAAAAATGATATTTAAATTTTAAATAAATTACTTTTCAAAATATTATTTAATTTTTATTTTATTTTTACTTAATTTCAATTTTTATTACAGTAATATTAAATTTTCTTCAAATAATAACCATAAAAAATAAAAAATAAAATAATTTTTCAAAAAATTAAAGATATTTTGTCTTCCTTTATAAACTTTGTATGTTTTAATAGCATTGCAAAACCAAAATTAAAATAAAGAAGAAATAGGAAAAAAAAAATACAGAATTTTACTACAGTTCAAAAATAATAAACCGAACACTAAAAAACAAATGAGAAACTATTATAACTTAACGCCCATAAATGGCCTCAAAATAAAACTTAATTATATTCTTCACTCATCATATTTATATGATACAAGTACAAAATATCTTAATGTAGAAATATCTATGGATATGTGAGCAGTTCACTTCACCATATTTATGTACACCATATATTCTGTAATTCTCTAAGTGACTACCATTTTTGAAGTTTTGAGAGATAAAGACTCGTCTATATCCACCTTATCATATGAATTTAATTTCTATTCTCTTACAATATTACGATTTAGGAGTATTTAATAATTGGGTAAAGAACCATTTTTAATGAACCAAAAACACAATACCAGTCAGTCATAGTTAGAAGTCTATATAGTCAAAAACTCAACAAAATATATAGAAAAAAAAAGCAAAAAAAAAAAAATTAATTTCATAATTTTTGTATCATGAAGTTTGTTTGTAACCAAAAGTAAAGTCATACTTTTGCAATCGATGAATTTTTATGTTCTACAAAGATAGAGTGAGATAGTGATATTTCTTTCTGGTTTCTTTGTAACATTGAATGAACCATTCAAATGGCCATAAAAATGGACCATAAACTGAATATTTTTGTATTATTTTTATTCTTTTATACTTTTATTATGAACCCAGTCTGTTCATGTCATTTTTCGTACAAAATTTTTCGTATATCTACGAATTTAAAAAAATAGACTTTAAATTATTTTTCAACAAAATTCTACTAATAATATTAAATTTGATAAAGGCCAATTATTTAGTTAGAGGATACTCAATATATTGATCTTTCTTTTGAATCATATTGCCACCAAGTTTTCTTCCTTTTTAGCTAATGTTCGTATTCAGTTACAGTATCGACTAAAGTTTTTCGATTTAATTTTTTTGTTGTTTTTTTCTAGACGAGGAAAATATTAATGGAAAATAATAATGATGACCACATCAAAAGATGTTTTAATGTCGATTATTATATAGAAACGACTTAAAATGTTACTAATGAAGAAGTGTGAGTAAAATTTTGTTAGAGTTCTATTTCTATGCGAAAGTAATTTTAGTGATGCCGTTATTTATCCAAGACGAAATATTTTTCCTTTTAACAATCTTCTTACTCAATAATAATAATAATGAGAAAATAATACTGATTTACTCTTTCTTTCTCTTTTTCGCTTCTAACGTAATTTTTCACGTGGTTTATTTTATTGATTTATTCTTAAAAAAAAAAAAAAAATTTTTATATTGTAATTATTAAGTTTAAGGGTGGGAAAAACCTATAAATTTTATGTTATGCTATTTAACTTGAAAATGAAAAAAAAGAACATTAAAAGAAAAAAAAATAAATAATAAAAATTATGATCTTTCAATTTTATGATGAAGACGACGTTAAATTGAATGATACGTTGTATCGATATTTGCCAAAATACGATATTTTACGATGTTCTTGTGATATGGAAGCAGACAGAAATTTATTGGTAATCGTTAAAACAGACCTAAGAATGTTGAATGAAATTTTGTATTTGAAAGGAGCAGTATTTTATGTGAGTATAAGAATTAGAATGTACCAAATTTAAAAATAATATGTTGATTTTAATTATTTATTTTTATAAGTTTAATTTTAATTTTTTTTTTTTTATTTTTTATTTGTTACCATGCAATGATTATTTCTTTTGTAACCCTCTAAATAAAAATTAACTTTAAAAAAAAAACAGTTAATCACAATATGCAAAGGATTGTAGTGCTTCTTCAATACAAATTTGTGTAGTAGTCTATAATCTGATGATTCAATATTGAAATAAATAATACTTAAGATTCTATACAGTAACACAATTTTACAAAAGGGATTTATAATGTTCAATTTATAGTATTCAATAAAACACAATAATACACAGAATTTGCAGGGCTTTCATTATAGTTTTTTTTTTTTATTTCAAAAGTTAACTATAATACAATAATTCATTAGATAGTTTCTTCGCCTAAGTGGCTTTATAGAAACATACATACTATAAAAGAAGGCAACAAGCGCTTTTAGAATAAACTACGTTAGTCTTAATAAAACTATATAAAAAAAAAATAAAAAAAAATAAAAAATAAAATACAAGAATAATAAATTATAAAAACTTAAATAAATTTTAAATAATATTTTAAATTTTAAATTTTAGATTATATATTATTAAGATACACAAATTATATATTTTTATTAAATTTTATATTAAGCATTATATTAAGTTAAACAAATGATTCGACTCCAAAAGAAACTCCTTTAGTCGTTTTTTAAAAGAACCCACTGATGCTATATTTTTAATATTACTAGGTAACCGATTGTATAACCCAGATCCTGACACTGAAATTCTCTGAGATGCTAGCACATTATTAACTCTTGGTATCCTAATATTATTCCAGTTTCTAGTATTAAAATTATGAGTATAATTTTGAATGGAATTTATGCTGTAGTGCCCGATATTATTAAATATTTTATATATCCCCAAAATTTGTTGAAATTGAAAAATTCCTTTTATAGGCATTATTTTTAAGTTTAAATATAAGCGATGAGTATTATAGCGTAAAGGTAAATTTAGAATATTTTTCAAAATTTTATTTTGTGAAATTTGGATTTGAGAAATTCTATTATTGAACGCCCAGATTGCTCTGCCGTATGAAAGAATAGAATTTATATATGCTTGATACATTTTTAGCTTAATACTATTAGGAATTTTGGATTTATATTTAAATAAAATACCATTAAAAATATTGAGCTTTCTATCTAACATATCAATATGTGGCTGCCAACTTAAATATTTGTCAAATATGACTCCCAGAAATTTAATTTCATCAACTTTTTTCAAAACTTCATTGCTAATTTTAATTTCTATACAACCTATATTTCTTTGACGCTGTCTAAAATGGATGATTTTCGTTTTTTCCGTGTTCATAACGATTTTGTTTAATCTGAAATACTCCGTTATTATCATCGTATCATGCTCTATACAGGAGATTTAATAGGTTCTAAATTATTACCAGAGTAGAACAAGCTGCAGTTGTCTGCGAATAGGTATAATTTACCTATTAGTTCTTCTTCTACATAGAGTCTTCCAATTGAAAACTCTATCTGAAGGTATTAAGGGTGGAGTAAGAGAGGAGGCAGTGAAGAGTTTGATGCAAAGAGGCTTGCAAAAAGTTGACTATACAAGTTGGGTCCGTTGCAATTCCATCATCATCAATAAGTTGAGGAAAGGAAGATTACAGAAAATTGTGCATAACACTTTTAGCAATTTTTCAGGAGATTTAAAATGTTTTGCCTCAACTGTCGGTTATGTATCAACTTTTGCTTATTGATAACGTGTTTGCATCTATTTCTAGCAACATTTTTACACTCAATTCCTTGAGTGTCCAGATCTATCCAATTTAAATTTTTTGAAAACTTCTTCTTTGTCTTTAAGGGTTTTGACACAGATATTATTAAGCCACGATGTGGGCTTCTTTTTAGAACTCTTACACGAATGTGGAATAAGTGTTTTAAATTATTTTACTAATAATCGAGACTGAAAGCACATGGACCAATCAAATGTTAATAAAAAATTGTTGAGAGCATCCTAGTTAGCTTGAGAATGATGCTAAACTGGTTTTTTGTGAACAGATAAAAATGAGAGCAGATTTTTGGGTATTACATGTGCTACTTTGCAAGTTTGTACTTCCGAGACAATAATCTGATATAATTTTCAGCCTATGAAGTTAGAAATAGATACCAAAGATGTTCCGTATGGCCATTGCAATCAGGAATTCTTCTTGGGTTCTTTACAATTTGAGAAAGATTATGTAAATTGGAAAAAGTTCAATTTGTTTTTCTTCGGGGGAGTTGTGACTGGAGAAAGTGAGCGAGCCAGTCCTTGTTGTGAATATTGAAGTTTTCGGCCAGTACAATCTCACATTGAAGATATTCTTCTAAGATCTTACCAATCTCACTGGATAAGTTATTTAGTGCAACAACATTTTCCTGTTCATTTATTTGGGGAGATCTGTACAAGAAACAGAAATGAATAGTACGCTTATCAACATGGATCGTTATCGATATATATTGGATAAAAGCATTGTAGCTTGAAAAATTCTGAAGAGTGTTGAAAACGACGTCAGATCTTACATATAAAGCGATATCACGATGGCAGACTAAGAGTGGCACAAGTGAATAATTTATGAATAGTAAAGAGGGAAGTAACTTGCGTTTCACTAATTGGCAAAACTGCTGGAAGATAAGTTTCAATTGCCTGGAAGTTCGTTGATAGTCCACGAATATTGCATAAATTTAATTTAAACATTAGAATAAGGTTTATAAGTTAATAATAATTTAGAATAAGCAAATAAAAGAGCAAATTAGTTTCTTCATTTATATTAATTAACAGCTCGTATCAGATACATCAGAAACCACTACCATATATACGGCAGTTCTTAACACCTTGCCGTATATATGTAGCAGTCGCCACTGACACATCCATCTGTTACAAGCTGCAGGTGAATAGCTAAAATATCATATACATTTAGATTTAAAAAATAAATAAGCAAAACATACATTCGTTCTTCATTACATATGTAATGTTGTGAAATTAAAATATTTGGGATGTAAAATAATATTCTTAGACAGATTTTCGATAATTTGTTTATAATTTTAACTTCTATGACTAAATCACCATTCTTATTTTATTTCCCACCAGTATGGGGTAGTAGTTATACCATCTGGCTAAAGTTCAAATCCAGCTTATTACATGAATGTTCGAATAATAATAGTTTTTCATTATTATTCCCAGAATAATAAATAATTTTTATAATAATTTAAGGGTAAGAGTATAATGTGGGGCAGCTAACAAAGCTTCAATAGTTTCATAACAAAATAAGTTCGATCAATTAAAAATGAAATAACGTCGTTAAAAAAAATTACATTTGATTGAAGTTATTTCTATATCGAACTTATTTCGCAGCGCCATAATTTGGTAGTACCATAAACTAAACGGAACTAATTTAAATTAAGAAGATCTAGTAAGTATTTAAGTTAGCTTTCTACATTTAATTGATTGGTAAATAATTGATTCGTAAACGGCAAACATTTTTTTTATTTTAGGTCATTCTCCAATAAGTTTACTCAACGGCTATGGCTAGAGTAGTTACATTTTATTAAAAAAAAAACTTCATCTAGTTGGCTCTGAATTAAGTTGTATTTATATATATCTAGTATGTATGATAGTTTTAATTAATATGAGATTTTAGTGTTAAATTAAAACTACATTTAAATGTTTTTAAAAGAAAATTGCAAAGGCATGGAAAGACAATTGAAGTTATGTTTGGACTAAAATAAAATAAATAATATGAATATTTTAAGAAAATAAATTAATTTTAAATCTTAATCTTAATAGTGGGTCCCATTAAGCTGGTGCAGCTTAAATCTATTATAAAACTGTACTAATAATAAAGGGGTTTGAAATTAAATTAGATATTTTTGTTATTGAATCTAACTGATATTGAATCTAAAAAACTAAATAATTTTCCAAAACTTAAAACTTTTTTGTTTGAATGTTTTGGATGAATTAACAATTTAAAAAATTTTCCAAAATTCTCGGTTTTATTAAAAAACAATTTTTCAAATAGATTTAAAGATTTGATAAGCTATTGAAGATTGTAAATTATCCGGATTTATTCGACATACAGGATTTTGATAACATTCTTATTGACTGGATGGAATTAAAAAAATTAGAAATGAAGACTGTAGATCTGCAATCTAATCCAATTTGGACACAGACATTTTTCTATAATGTGAAAACATAATTGGAACTTAATCGAATCGAATATCACAGTATTAAGAGTCAGAATTGAAAATGTCACAGGATGGAGACAATCCGCAGTGAAAATTCAATATTAGAAGTGTGAAATAGTATGCCAGAAGCTTTTGCTTCTCTTAAAATATTAGCAAAAGCATTGTTAACCATTTTCTCTTCTACTTACTCTTGTGCATGCATTACCTTACAATCGTACAATCGACAACATACCAGCCTGATATAAAAAATCTTGCAAGTAACATGAAGCAAAAAACTTCTAACAAAAATTAATTATATTTTATTAAAATTTATAATTTATTTTTTCATTTCTTGAATAAATTTTATCAAATTAACGCAGATATTGTACTCTAACTCTATGTTTTATTTATTTGTAATCAATAAAAATATTTTTATAGGTAATTGCATTTCAATTTATTTTATTTTGGCACTTCGACAAAATCCTATTTGCCATCCCTGTTTTAGGTACTAAATCGCAGTACTCGGTTTATTTTTTAAAATTATGTTTAGTACCCTTTATGTATAGGGAAAACAATTACTGTAAGCAAGATCCCTTACAATAAAATAATTACAAAATTGTTACCCAAAGTATTCCAGATTTGAAAGAAAATATGTAAAAGAAATTCCTATTGACTTATTAACAAACTTAGATTATTCATAATTATTTCAGAAATGAGCAAAAGAAAAAAAATTTCGCATACTGAAGTATTTTGAATTTCATTAAAAATAGAAATTATCAAATTTTTATACTGATAATTTTTTTTTTTTTTTGTTCCATTTTCGGATTTTTTTTGTATAAATAAAACAGAAATCTCTAATTAAATAAAATATTGTTGAATTGCTTCAGTTGCTGTAAATTCAAAAAATATAGAAATACTAAAAAAAAAATAATTTTCTTCTGTCATTATTCAACCATGTGAAGTCAATTTCATGGCTTTAAATCATAAAAAATATAAAAATAATGAAAATAAGAACGCGACAACTAAACTTGCTACCAAAAAAACAAAAACAAAAATTTTAATCTATAGTTACATATTATTATATATCTACATGCATCAAACCAATATTACACAAAAATTCATACCAATATACAAATAAACAAATAAATAACACATCTTACCAGATAACTAGATACATACTTCAAGATATGAGATATGAGATAATGTGAAAGAACACTCTAGGCGCAACTATTTCTGCAAATATATCATCTCGCAGGGGATGACTTGAAATTAATTGCGGATGAAACAGAATTATTAATTGCCTTGTAAACCAACAAACTTCGCAGTTAAAAAAACAAAAATATAAAAAAAAACCAAATATATATATATATATAGATAGATAATAATATGAAAGAAAGAAAATGTAAATGGAAAGCAATAACAACAATAAAATAAAAACATTAAAAAAAAATTTAATTCTGGCCGCGAATTATTAAAAATTTCGCGAAAAACCATAACAAAAATGAAAACCAAAACAAAAAAAAAGAAAAATGTAAAAATTTTCTATTAATAACATGATCGCGAAACTCATGTTATTCATATGTACATTGCCATTTCGAACATGTTGGATTCAAATTTGAATGATTTAATAAAATTGTGAATTTCATGTTGCTTTATTTTGATTTAAATTTGTTTTGTTTTGTTTTTTTTTCTTTTTATTTACTGCTTTTTCTACTTGTATAATATTATGTGTGTTATATGATAATCTCTTTACTGTTGATGTGTTTTTATATTTTTTATGAAAACTTATTTTTATTTCCAATAAAACAAAGATGAAATAGAAAATTGTAAAATCAACATTCGTAAAAATAATTAACAAAAATTAATTTTGTAACATCAGCAGCTTTTACCGACAATTGACTAATTTTGGAATTTTATGAATGGCAGTTTATACCCAAAAATATTTATATAAGTCTAAAGTTATTATTCGGGTATATGTGTACAATTATTTTGCCCTTTACCGGGTGTGTCAGAGCATGCGTATCAGCCTTTAAAGAGGGGAAGGAACCGTTATTTTAAAATTAAAAAAAATATATTGACTAAATGGAGGGTGCTCTATCGATTGGTGATATTTTTAACTTCCGGGAAGCACCACAAATCGGTTTTTCAAGACCAAAAATCGCTTAAATTTGCCGAAATCGAGGTTTTTAACTGGGAAGGGGTTATTCAAAAAAAAACAAATAATTATTTGTGCAAATTCGGATTCTATGACAAAAAATAAAAAATTATGTTTAATTATTTTTTTTTGTTTTCTCAGTATTTTTCGTTAAAATAAAAATAAAACAAAAATCCTCCATATTTTCCTTTGGTAAACTAAAATTAATAATAATTATTTTTATAAATAAATTTGTTTTTAATGTTATCATAATTTTTATCTATAATGGCAATGTACAAAGTTTCTTATTTTTTGACGTAGAATTCGAATTTGCATAAAAAAGTCCCCCCTTCTAATCTGACAATCTCGATTTCGGCCAATATCCAGCAATGTAGTATCCCTTTTTCAGTACTATTTATAAACTGGACAAGTATTTTATATTTGCATTATTTATGAAAAATATGGTCACTTTGAATCCATTTTATTGCTTTCATCAAAAAGTTTAGTATTTTTGAAACAAAGCGAAAACAAATCAAACGAATTGATAACGGTTTATAAATTAAAAGTAAATTATTTTTATACGCTGGGTGGCGCAGTAGATAGAGCGCCTGCCTTTCAAGCGAAAGGTCCCAGGTTCGATTCCCGATGAAGCAAAAAAAAAAATGCTTCATTGGCTTTTCGAGCTGGTCTAGTACCCTTTGTCATTGGGATGTAATAAATGACAAAAAATAATTGAGAGTATAATCTGGTAACAAATTAAATAAAATGAAACTATTACCATTTAAGAAGGCTTAGTTCCTTACAATAGTAGTAGTTTTTCCACATATAATGAGTAGATAAGCCAGTAATTTGTTAAAATAAATACTCAAATTATTGTAGATATTGTAGTGTAAAATTGCAGAACCGTACTTAATTAAGCACGAAAAGGTGATTCTACCTAAGTTACTGTCAAGATCATAAATTAAGGCTTATCAATCGAATGTTTCGAACACGCATACAAATTCAATATCGTTTGACTAAAAACGAAGAATTACATCGAAAAGCCGAGTAACTGACAGACCAAATTATCAAATATCCACAGAATATTACTTCAAAAAATTAAGCAAAAAAAAAAAAAATAAGAGAAAAATGTACTTTTTTAATTTTTTATTTTGAAAATTTTCGCGATTTCGTTGATATTTTTTCGCGTTGTCGTTTATTTAATGTTATGTTATGCGTTTCTTCTTTTTTTTTGTTTTGTTTTTGTTATTTGTTTATGCATGTAAAATTCTTTGGTGACAGACAAAGACGCCATCATTTAGAATGAAGAGAATTTTTTTTTTTTTTTTGTATATGTTTTGGATTTTTTTTTTCTTTTTTTAATTCAATTTATGCGCTAAAGTAGATTTGGATGGCACTTTGAAGGCAGGTTAAAATATTCAAAATATGTAAAATGTTTCAACTGAAATATTAATTAAAGTCACTGAAAATGTCGACGGATGTCACGGAAAATGTTAACTTATCTTTTGTGATTTTAATAATAGAAAAATTATAAAATTAAAAATAAAATAAAAAAAACAATAAAATAATGACACAGTCATTTGTTTCTGTACGTATGAATGAAAAATAATTTTGTTTTTATCATTGTTGTTGTTGTTGTAAATTAAAAGCTAATTGAGTTGAAAAATTAAATATGATGTGTCATAAAGTTCTCATTTTAATATTGGAACTTGAGTGATCAACTATACATGAACGCGGATATTTTGTTGAGAGAATAATTATCACAAATGAAAAATTTGGCTAACTATTGTAAATATGAAAATTAGTTCAGAATAGAAACAATTAGAAAGAAAGGAAATAATAATAAAAAAATCTCATCCTATGATTTTAAGAAAACAAACTACAAGTATCAAGCATTACTAAGAATTTGTATTAAAGCAAATTAAAGCAAATAATACTTAACCCTTTCAGACCCAAGATGGTTTTTTTACTTTAATTAGTTTTACACAACCAAAATTTAACATTTGATAATTATTTTTTACTCAACCCAACAAGTGCTATGGATCGATATTTTTTAGTTTTAAATCAAACTTCCCATTATTCTGCAGTAGGTATTTCAACAACCCATACTGGATACAAAAAGATTACACAAATAAAAGTTGCCAGATGTCTAAATGTGAAATGTCCAAGTATCGACTTTGCCAAATAATTTTTTCGTGAGATGTTCGAGATGTAAATATACTGTACCCAAGTATTTTATCACATCACAAAATCGCTTAAGGTGAGGGTTTGAAAGTGTTAATATTAATCTACGTTATGCACCTTATGATCATTTGGAAGGAAAATTATATAAAAGAAAATTGCAAATAATAAAAATTCACAATGCAAGAAAAATTTCTTCAAAGAACTACTAATTGTAACAGCGGCAGTGATATGAAGAAGCAAACCAAGAAGCTTATAATTTAATTTAGATTGAGTGTTATTGGCAAAAAAGAAGAAATAAGATAAGTGATATTGCCATTTCAACTTTTACTGTAAATATTTTCTTTTTTGTTACAGATTTGAATTTACGATTTCACGGCATATTTTACCTTAAAGACACAAAAAATTCAAGAGAAAAAAAAAATGCTACAAAAAGATTTAGAACAAGATTTCTTACAATAGAAGGGCGTCGATGAAATTATGCAAAATAAAAATCAATAAATCAGATTCAACAAAAAAATCAAATTCTATTATAACATTTTGAAATCAGATGTTTAGAACGCAGATCATATTTAACCCAACTATAAATTTGAAACTATTACAATATGTTAAAAGAAACATTAAAACACATAAAATCTAAAAATCCTGAAACAAGTCATTTATTCTGTCCTTAAAAAAAAAATAACGAAAGAATAAAGAAATCGTTAATATTAAATAAAAAGTCAACATTGGAATAGAATCAAAACAAAGAATAAATATAAATAAAAAAAAAAATGAAAAGAAAAATGAAAAACTCATTGAAATCCTTACCTTAATGGCATATTGTGGTGATTCAAAAATGAGAAAAAATGGTGGAAAATGTCACTTTTGGGAGTAGTTAAAAAATTGTTTGCATGAATGGAGAAAAAATTTTTTTTTTCGTTTTCTTTATTTAAAATACTTAACTTTACATCGTAAGAGTATAAATCGTTGTATTCTAATAAAAATATTCGACATTAAATATACAGTTTGAATCAAAATTAAAAGATTGCATTAAATATGAGTATATTTTACTTGTTGCGACGACGTTTTTCAAAACACGAGTTTACAAAAACAGAGTTGTCAGATTTCACACATTTTTGTATATTTTATTACGAACTTATTTCTTCTCTTTTATTTGACTCGGAAACATGTCGTAATGAAAATAATCATTCTAATAATTTTGCGTACAAAAACTATTAATATAGGTATACTTTAAATTTTGGTCTGGATTCAAGAGGAGCTATCACAACACAAAAACTACTCTACTTAAAATTGTTGACACTATTTCTTGCGCAGTTGATAAAAAGTTTGCTCCATTCTATTGCAATTGGATTTTTCTAAGGCTTTTGACAATTATAGTTTTATTATAATTTGTAAATTTAGTTTTTTTTGCTTTAATTTTTTAATTTTAATAGTTTTAGTATTGTTGTCATATTCTATGCACTTACTTAGATTATACAAATTGTCGAAACTAATCGTCTCATTGTGTATCGAATACAAACAGTATAAAGTAAATAAATAAAATATAATTTTTACATCGAAATTACGTTATTATATTTACTTCGCTCGATTTATAAGCTTGAACAAATAATCCTTATGGTTCTGAGTTATCATATCTCAAATTGTTAAAGGAACAGATTTCAAACCAATTTATTGTACAACCTATTGGTTGAAACATCAAATTAACCTTCTAAATATTTGTCCTGCAGAAATAGTAGCGCAGAGTAGTTCCCCTTTTTTAAATGTGAGACAATAACGTCGAAAAAAATAATATAAAAAAGGTAATTCAACAAGCATGTGGAACCAAACACCCCAAAATATTGTACAAACATTTTTGACCGCTTTTTTCTGTTGGAATAAGCAGACTTTTACTTTTAGTTTAAGCATTAAGCCCGTTTAAACCTATTCCGAACTTAATTGCCACAAAAATATATTTTAGTTTTTTTCTTTAATCCGCTTGGGAGCATTGGGTTTTCACTCACATCGTACTATATTGCTAGCTGCTGTTTTCCTGGTAGTATCATTTTTAATCTGTCTAAGTAGGAGATTGGCCTAATGCAGAACACCACTCTATTCAATCTATTTGCGCCTACGTGGTAAGATGACGTCATATTTCTACAAGATGTCCCCGTGATTATGTCCATTCAGAATTTGACAAAAGGGCTGTTGCCGATCGTGGATGTGGATGGTCGCATGATTAAAGTTTGCACAAAGCGAAGTGAAAGCTTCATCAATGTGCAAAATTTTCCAATATCCAGCTTTACCTCAAACACAAAATATAACTTGCAAAAGTTTCTTCCAAGCGGCGATCGTGTTGAAATAATTTGGAATCAGCAAGATACAGAATCTCTATTTTTAACAAGTACAGAGGTAAACCAATCTGGTGCAGTGCGTCTTATTATGGAAAACAAGCTTTACATTTTATGACAAAAAAAGGTGAATCGAGCTCAGCACCCTTGTCAAAAGACGGTCCATTGCATGCAGGTGGATGGAGTCCGAAATCAAATGAGTTTGTAGTAATCTACGGATATATCCCAGCTAAAGCAGCATTGTTCAACTTGAAATGTGATATTGTATTCGATTTTGAAGATGGCTCTAAAAATTCTGCATACTTTAATCACTTGGAAAATTTGCGTTTACTAGCTGGTTTTGGAAATTTGCTGTCAGTCGATGGACAAATTTATTTATTGTATTATTAGTTATTGTATTGCATGATATGAGATATATGAATTTGATATAAATAATTTTACAAAAATTCTAGTGTCTTATAATTTTGTCAATGAGTGTATTTTGAATTTATCCATTCCTTTTTTGATTAAAATTAGAAAATTGCCGCTGGTTTGAGGAATACGATTTAATACTTATTATAATATACTTACATACTGATATAAAATAAAATAAATGTAAAAAAAAATAAAACAAATACGATGACTAGAAAAGTGGTAGAGAACATTGAAGAGTTAGAAGAAAAAGTGTGTGAGGGAGAGAGAGAGAGAGAAAAAGAAATCGAGAATACTATTATCATATATAAGGATAACCTCTTGTTAAATTGCATCATTGCCATTTAAATTAAACCATATGTGTGTGTGCCAACAAACAATATTGGTATTGTTTTATTGTACTGATCTGATTTTGTACTCATATTCTAATTTTAAACTTCTGTATCTTGTTTTGTGTCATTGTTATTACGGCTTATGGTTATAAAATATACTTTTATTTTTGCGTAAAGAACCTTATGGGTATATTTTTGAAACAAAAAAAGGGAAATAAAGGGGTGATTTGATTGTGACACAAAAATTTGATTATGACCGCACACTTTTATACTAACATAAGTATAAATAATAAGAATTCTACACAATGTTGATACTTACAAAAAAAAACAAAAAATGTTTCATAATCAACGATTTTCACTAGAGGAACAAAACAAAACTATTTTCCTTCTTGTTTAGAAGATTTTGGAATATGATTTCGGTTTTTTTTTTATTTTATTTCAAATTCGTAGGTAATTTTTCATTTAATTTTTTTTTTGTTTTTTTCTGTTTTTTGTTTTTTTCTGTTCTGAAAGTGGGGAAATAAAACAAAAACAATTTCTAACTGAATTAATGCTGAAACCAGAAAAAGGTTTTTATTTTTAAATTCAATTCTAAAAAATTGCAAAATGCAAAAATTTGTGAAGTTTCTAAAATTTAATTTTGATAGTTTTTCACACAAAGTTCTACCGTACTCAATTTACACTCAAATTACAATTAGTTGCTGGTTGTGTTAAAAGCAAATTTTTTTGAAAACTTTTAGGGTTTATATTAGCCTTTTATTCATCATCAATGTCTTGAGAACCCATCCGTGGGGCAAAGGTCGGAAATATAATTTTTGAATCGGGTCTTATCTGCGGCTATACCTTGTTGTTGTTTTTTGCCATAGCGTTCTGTTGAAAATGGTTTGTGGCCAACGAATATTTAGGATGCGTCGAAATCTATTGATGTATACTTGGAGTTTCCTGATGATGTTTCTAAAACTTTCCATGTTTCACAAGCGTACAAAAGAACAGATTTTACACTTGCGTTGAATATTATTATTTTTGTGCGTAGAGATATCTTGCTTGTCTGCCATGTATTTAAGAACATCCCGAAAGTAGTACGGACTTTACTAATGCGGGCTTCAATATCCAAACTGGCACCACTGTTTTGAACATTTGAACACACTTTCTTAACCTTAGCTTTTCATAATACATCGTTTAAGTTTCCCAGCTTGACTTTACTACTGCTAGTCTCTACACAATTTTCTTCAATAATGTTATTTTTTACATATTTTCTGTGTTAATCTAATTTTGCAGACATTTCCATCTTCTCTTGTATGTGCCCACATGATTGTGTATACTGTATTTAATAAATGAATTAAGTGCTATTGATTTTGAAATCAGTGTAAGCTCAAAGTATGATAAGTTTATGACTATTTGTATTGATATAGGACTCATCTTTTCTTCTTTCTTTCTATTAATACGTCCATTGTTGAGTTTTGCTTTCAAGTCTTCTATGATTGCAATATAATGTTTTTTGTTATAGTTTTAATATTTTCTCTTGAAAATCTAAATTCAATCTTTTCAACCGACTCTCACAGGTGTGTTCGTTATTTTTTTAAGTTACCTGAATTCAAATCTTTTGAAATTAATTATCTTCCTTTCGTTATCATGAGATCTATCTACTGTTAAAACAAATATGTATTCACATATACATGTACAATTACAAAAAATTATTCATATAAATTTTGATTGTTTCCTCCGTATATAATTTTACTGTTATTTATAATTTTATTTGATGAGTTTTTATCAGAATTGTCCATTCTTTTAAAATTTGTATACTTTTTTTTATTTGTTTATTCTATTTTAATTTTTTGTTTTGTTTTGCTTGTATTTTTTGATGAATTACCCAAACACTAAAGAATCTTTCTCCCGATAAATAAATCTCTTTCAATCTCTTTATCACACATTACTGCCATTGTGCATGCAAAGTAAAAAAAGGAAAATAAACAAATAAGAAACAATATAACCAAAATATAAATAAAAAAAAAAAACATTTTTAATTCTCTGAAAATTAAATATATAAACAGGATATAAAGGATATAAAAACATTGAAAATTACTCCATTATCCTTATTATAATGGGGTGAAAAGTTTCCAAATGATTTCATTTCTGAACGCAAGTCCACTGTAATCTTTTTTCATTCAGATTGTGTCAGCTAATATATCCCACAATCAGAGTAATAACAGTTATATATGTGAATTTATCCATGTAGTAGTAAAAGCATCACTATAGTAGTATATAATTGTAGTACAATATAGCATCAGCAATCACTTTGCTTGCATTACAAAATCATCATAAGAACATTGTAATAGCCAGCGCATCGTATATTTTATTATTGTATATCAGTAACAGTCGCATTTATAACAATTGTATCAACAGTGAAAATAGCATAATAGTAAATGCATATACTTATATCTTTTATATGATGTTTTAAGGATTACCCGCGAGCCTTTAACACCCTTTGTTTAATTTTTCTCTTTCTATTTTTGTTTTATTTCTTATTTTCTGTTTTTTTTTTTTAAATTTATTTATTTACATATTCTGGAATAGAACGAGAACACAATAGATATCTAAAAGAAAATAGTAATAGTATTATATATAATGTGTTTGATGATACAAAATATCATACGAGTATAGTATAAAAACAAAAACAAATTACTAATAATATCCAGAAAAAGTTCAAATGACAGTAGCGGGATATTATAAAGCCATGAAGGCTGTATTATTCATTTATAGATTCTTTTATTTACTGATCTACTATTATATATTATGATGGTGGGCATTTGTTGGTAATACTCAAAAATTTTATATTGTGTATTTGTGATATTTACCCCAAATAGTCCTGTAATTATATTCATAGATTTTTAATGCTCCCAAAATGTGCTATAAAAAGGTCATATGCCGTTTCATTTTAGATATGAAAGTAATTTGCATAAAAAATGGATTAAAATTATTTTCATCTCTTATTTTCATTTTCATTCTATTTACATTCCATTTTATATAATTTTATATTGTTATTGTTGTTGTTGTTGTTTTCAAATAGATAAAAATTGTAATTTTATGGCAATAATAACTGAATTTTAAGATTAAAAATTTTTGAATGATTATATTTTTACATTTTTTAATAATGCCTGAAGAAGAGGGTGATATGAGTATTAATTTTATAAATGAAAATATTTATATACACATATATAATATAACTGAGTTTAAAGAAAATAAGGTAGAATTATGCATGTTTCAAATGTAACTTTAGAGCAATAAAAAAAATGTTATTGTTTTTAAGTATGCATAATTGTTGTTGTAACGGGTAATGTAAATTATGTAAAATAAATTTTAATTGAAAAAAAAGAAAACAATTTAATTAAATTTTAAAGGTGTAATTATTTGAACATAAAAACTGATTTGAATTATAAAATTCAAAATGAATATTTACATAAAAATGAATGTGAGCTTAATAAAAATTTAATAATAGAAACGCTCCTCTGATAGTATCGCCACATTATTAATTTTTGGAAAAGGACTTCTTTAAGTTCGTTTCCAACTTACTCACAAATTCTCTTCTATCATATTATTTCCCTCCCAATCGTTTTCCCCATATTCGAACCTACAATAATTTTGAATAAATGAATCCTTTCTTATTGTTTGTGTAATTTGAAAAAAAGGTGTTGGGGAAAAGTATTTTTATTAAAAAAGTTACTCAAATTGAATAAAAATTGACTATAAGATTGTGGTCCAAGTTAGTTGTTCACTAAATTATTGAAATTAAAAGAACACAGAAAATTATTTGTATATAATATACAAAGGGTTACTATCTCATGTCTGTATTTTATTTGACTGAATTTCACTTGCCTCTTTTTTTATTTGCCCATATTTATGTATGCCTGTATTTATGTGTACAATTTATACGTTGGCCACACAAAAACCCGAAAACCCAAAAACCCAAATACCAAATACATCAAAGCCTCAAAATTCTAAAACTCAAAATCCCAAAATTACAAAATCCGGCTTTAATTCATTTAATGTTTTAGAATTGAATAATTTTCTTTGTATCCAACAGCGTTATATTTGGTTTTGAAGCCAACTCCAAAATCTTTCATAACTCAGAATCTCGCATATATATATATATATATATATATATATGCGTATAAATATATATATATATATTTGTATAATATCTATCAAATGAAAATACAGACTTAAAGAAAACAGGCAAATGAAATACAGGCATATGACACGCTCCCTATACAAATTTAGCATACAATATTAAATATAATACAAATTCATTCAAGCAAATTAGCAATAGTAGACCTATTAGGGTCTTGAAAAAGAACCATTTTGGAGTAGGCCTTAAAAAACATCCATTTAAATATTTTCAAATTACAGAAAAGTAAGAATTTGGTGCAACGAAAACGAAACGAAAAATTAACTCCAAATTACGTAACGTAACGTATAAAACAACGCTACTGGACCGATTTCATATCCTAGTTTTAATTTTTTTAATCCTCTTAATTTTTTGAATTTTTTGAATTTTTCTTTTTAAATAGTTTTTAAATTTTTTTTGTGTTTTTGCTTTTCTCTTTTTGTTTTCAACTCTTCTTCCAATGGTGTTAACAGTTTTTTAAAAATTGTTTTTTTATGTATTATTCACAATTTTTTCTTTCCTTCTATTTTTCTGATTTGTTTTTCTTAATATATGTTTGTACGCGTGTATATACACAATTAAAATAATTTACTTTGATTGATTCGCCTAGAAACAGCTGATGATGGTATTTTATGGTGTTTAAGAATAAATAAAGGAGCATTTACATTAAAACTAATTTGCGTTGTAAATGATTTAAGTTTTTTTTTGTAATTTAATTTTTATAATAAAGTAAATTGGTGTTGTGCAAATCGAATATTTTCTATCTTTATAATTAGAACTTTAATAATTAGATACACTTATAATTAGATATTTAAATAGTGAAAACATCATCAGTATTTTGCCTTAAATCGTATTTCGATACTTATTTTATTTTGTTATTGTGTTCTGTTCAGTGTACTAGTGGAAGTTAAATTTATTTTTATTCATTGCAGATCTTTTGGGGAGAGCTTTTGTTGTGGCAAGTAAGTCTAGATAGCTATGGTGGAAATTTTATTTCGATTTTATTTTGAAATTTTATCTGGTAGACTCACAATTTTTCTTTTCTAGCCAAGTTCACGTTCAAGAGAACGTTATTATACTTTTGTTACACTAATTCTCATACCCATTTCTATGCCTCAAGCGTCAGTTTTGGGACTCAGTCAAGTCATACAATTGATGTCAGATATTTTTTAATTCGCAAAATATCAATACAGCGTTTTGCTGATGCTAAAATATTTGGAAGACAATGAGGATTACCTAAAGATTTTCATTGAACATGTCTGTAATTAATAAATGGCTCTTAATAACTACAACAGAATGCAAAGGAACAACACAAATGGTTTTATATTAAAATTAAAATTTTTGGCAGGCTTCTGGTAATTTCTATTAAAAAAATAATTGTCATTGCGCATGATTGTTAAATACTTTTCAAAAAACGTGTTAAATTTAAAAATTTATGACTGTTAGATCTTGTCGAATATAACATATCCTAATTCGATATATTCAAGAATTCGGCAAAATACGTTAAATAGGATTGATAAAATATTAAAGATATGCTTCGAAAATATTTGAAAACGAGAATCATGAACAACCATTTCATTTTGAACAGAATTATCAATATACTACAATTAATCATAATACAAAAAATAAATTCATTTTTATTTAACACTGTTCAAAATAAAAAAAAAATAAAAATATTATTTCTTATATAATTGCCTAATGTTTTAGGAAGAATTTCTAAATTCTTAAAATGTATACATTATAAAATAGATTATACTCCAGTTTGTTTCAGTAATGAAATTCTTTTTGTTTTGCTAGTTTTTCTTTTAATTCATTTTCCTTTTTCTTCTTCATTTAGAATAGTATTTTGAATAGTATTTTGTATAGCAGTACAGCTTAAGTTTTAAGAAGAAATGGGAATTAAAGCATTATTTCCATAATAGTTTTGTTATGAATTAAAATAATGCATTATTTTTTCATATAATGCATTAAATTCAATTATTTGAATTATTAATTAAAAGTAATGCATTAAAATAATTCATTATATTAAAAAATAATGCTTTGCAAATAATGCATTATTAAAAATAATTCAAATTATTTAAATTGCTTTTGAATTGTTTGAATTATAATTGTAAATTAATTTAAAAATAATTTAATTAATTAAAAAGTAATACATTTAAATAAAAAGTAATATAATGCATTATTTTTGAATATAATACATTTTTTTTAATTAAAAAATTTAATTTTTAGTTAAAAAAATAATTCAAAATAATTATTTTAATGTATTGTTATTAATTACAAAAAATAATGCTAAACTTAATGATACCTAACTGTGATTTTAACTTGTGAGCAAAGTCTAGACACTATTTTGAGTATGAGTATAGACACTATTGTTGGTATGTATATTGTAGATTGATTTAGATAAAAATAATTGGATAGAATTGAATTAACGGAAAATCGATCTACATTTAATTTCAAACTACGGTACCAAATAGCTTAAGCCAAGGTCTATAAATAAAAATTTTTGGATGACATTTATGAAATTTATATACTTTATGTATATGTATACATGTAAATTAAAATTATAAATTTATTAATTTATCAATAAGTTAGTAATTTTACATTATTTTTTATTTTACAATTGAATAATAAAACAAAAATATGACAACATAGATCATAAAAATTATATTTATCATGCTTTGCAGTTCTTTGAAACGATAATTTAATTGGTACAACATTTATTGTTTTACTCACTTAAGTCTGATACTTCTACTTAAATATTCTTTTAATTTTTGTTTATTTTTATATGAGTTACCTTTAAAAAAGCAACTTGTATTACTGACACTCATCATTACATTATATATAAATATTCTAATATTATATTAAAGACATTGTATTAAATTCACAAAAACCATAGTGTTCCGACTTATTCAATAGTATCACTTCAAAGGTTATTAAAATAGGTTTATTGGAAATTTTTTTATGAAAAGGCAGGAAAAAAAATATTTTCAATTTCTTATTTTATCCCCATCTCTTTTTATTTAGGTAAAACGTTTTAAAAATATTTATCAAACATTTTTTGTGTGTTTTAAGTGAGAAATTTTGAAGTTGAAATTGAAAACTAACTTTAAGTGTGTAACATAAATTTAATATAACGTCGATTCAAAGGTCTTTAAATTCGAATTAAATTTTATTGACTTTAAACAAATGAAAATTAATTAAAACCTCATAATATGTCATAATCATTTTATAGAATTTAGTCTGTCAAAGAATTAATCCTACTACTCTATTGCAAAAAAGTTAGCCCATCTTATTATGTTTGTATCTTAAACTCGAATCAGTACTAGGATCTTATCTTTTTCTCATTTTCTGCATAAAATCTCAGTATATGCGATATAAAATCAAATTTTTTATAGATAGTAATCAAACCTGCACAACATTTTTTATTGTGATGATAAGTTTAAAGGTGAGTCAACTTTTTTGCAATAGAGTAGTAGTTATGAAAATATCCTAATATAGCTTAATTGATCACACTTAATAGATTTTATTTTAGATTAACTAATTTAAGATGGGTCAAGCTATATAATATTTGATAACTTAATTATTTGATACGGCTCCCTGTCATAAATTCGAATGATTTAATATTAATCATTTTTTCGAACTTATGACATATAACATAAGTTCGAAAAAATTATTAAAATCAAAAACTACATTAGTTCGAGTTAATTCAACTTTCGAATTTATTATGTTTTGAATTTTAAAAATTTTTTTTTTCTTATGTCATAATTTCGATACACTTATATACTTATACATAATATATTAAAATTCAATTAAAAGAAAAAGAAAACAATAACTTTTTGACTAAATTAAAATTGAGTTATTTGACAGATGGAACAGTTAAAATAGCACAAAAAAACAGTTATAAACAGCTTTTAATTGTGTAGATAGAATATTTTGACCAGATTTTATTATATACTTAGTATTTATGCATTTGTATATATTTTGTATATATTGTATATTTTGCATTTGTATATATTTTGAAAAAATACATAAAAGCAAGGGTGGAAGGCACGAAACCAATTTACGGAAACGATAAACGGTCGCATCGCATCACGTCGGTGGAACTACCTATTGCTCAACCTACAGCAGAGTTTTGATCTTAGTAGGACATAGACTTTGGAAATTGATCTGGTTTACGTTTAGAGTTTATAAATTTCTAGAAATGTTTGATGATAATGTTTTTTATGATTATTATAACTATTATTATATAACTGCTTGAAAGTGTTAAAATTATGAACAAAATTACGATGATTTTCTTCAGTTTTATACTTAAAATATTTAACCCAAGCTTTGTTCTATTTATTTCAAGGATATCTCACATAATGATGATTCAGCCAAAATGTTGTTATAATAATTTATCAATCTATTGGAGTTTTTCATGTATTAACTCTATATAGTTTCATTTAGTGTATATCTTATATAATACTAGTTTTATCTGAAGTCTTTTATAACAACCATATCAATAATGAAAAAACAGTTCATTATGAATGAAACAATGAGAATTGATAAAATAAATCAATTTTTATTTTAATATTATTATGGAAATAGGTGTAGGTACTAGGTAGAAGTAATGTGTAGTGAGAAAATAATATTAATGCATTATGATGAGAGATGATACATATTTACTTTGCATTGTTGGTGTTTGGAGTTGTAATGTGCACACTTTTTTAAACTGCACCCGAACTTTACTATAGATTAGAAATAGCATTATACTATCGTTTTATACATATATTTCTTTTATTTGTTTTTCACACTTGTACATATTTTACGTAATATAAATGCAAATTCTTAAATCTAGGACTAAAACTAAGAATATAGTTTAATTTTTTTTTATTTTTTTAAATTCCCCATTTTTATTTACATTTGTGTTAATATATAAAAGGCACCTAGTAACTTTCCTTACATTTTGGATAGAGTAACTATACAATCATTTTGTTATAGTAATTTGTTCTAAAATTCATTTACATTATATTTTGTTTTTTTTTTTTGACTTAAAATCTATTTATTAAATCATGTGGTCTGTATTTTTCCAGGCGTCTATTTCTTATTCTTTCTTGGTCTGGTAGAGTACTAATTTCATCATTGGAATGGTTTGATATTTTATGTTGATATTTTAAACTTGTGTTTTTAATTTCTTCATTTATTATCAGTATTTTTAAATTACAGTGTAGATAATCATTTCTCACATACCGTTCGGCTCCATCGTTCTAATTATTTTTGATTGTGCTCTTTGTATTAAATTGATGTTGGTATTGCTTGAGATACCCCAGATTTATGCACCATATAGGTTTTATAATTGTTTTGTAAAGTCAGCTTGTGGTTCATTGTCCATTTAGATTTATTTCCCAAAAGCCATTGTAGCTGTCCGGATTTTAGCTGTTTTACTTGTCCACAGCTTATTGCTCAACATTATATGTGGTGATTAAAAGAAATTATATCAGGAATGATCTGATAAATTGAAATTGTGATATGGAGTGTATTTGGATTTTGAAGGCGGATAAGCAAATTAAAGAACAGGAAACAAAAACACGTATACGTTAAAGAGACCATAATATAGTAGGTACCTATTATAATTAAGTTTTATTGGTGTTATGTAATGAAATGTCATTTTACAGGTATTTTTAAAAATCAATTTAAATTTTGCAACGACAATATTCTTTACTTTATTTGCGGTTTTTTTTTTTAAATTATTAAAAGAATGTTCAAAAGTTACAAATATAAAATTCCATTACTTTCCTATTATAATGTTTCCATCTACATATTAAATCCAAAGAGGATAATAAATCTTTTCCATAATAAAATCAGAAATTAGTTTTTCCTCAAGCAATAAAAATATAATAAGAACTTTTTTTTTTCTTTTACCGGGCCAAAGTGCTGACATCTTGTACGCCTCCTGTATGTACACGCATTATAAAATATATTTTAAATTTTTTTTTTGTTTTATTTTTGTGTTTTTTTAAATTCAATTCAAATTCAAGTGAAATTATTTTGTTTGCCAAAAATCTTTAAGATTTATTGCTTCTTCAATTTCACCCTATAATATAACAACACAAAAAATATCATAATATTTTCCTGGCCAAATAATAAATCCTTTAATAAAAAAGAAAAACAAAATAAAATAAAAGAATGTAAAACTTTTTAGTCTTATAAGAATTGTAATTTACAGAGGCACAGAAAACTTGTGGTTAAACTGATCTTACAATAATTAAAAAATTGTTTTTTATGTAAAAATTCAAAAACAAACCATTCCTAACTAAATTTATTGAATGTGTTGGTTGCAACTTACCTTCAAATTAACAAACAATTCAAATACATCCATGAAATTTTCCAAATGCATTCTTCATGATATAAGAGATCTTTCTCAGTCAAGATCATGTCTCCCACTGATTAAGATAGAATAATAGTAGGATAAACTTGAGAATACCACAACATTTATTTTTAAATTGTTCTATCAGATTCAAACTGATAAATTTCTTAGTAATATTAACAAATTTGTTCAAAATGTCCCCACTGATCAAAAAGACATTTTTCTCTTTTATAACCTTTTGACTAATTGAGTCCAAACTGTACATTCTTATGTTAAGCTCACGTTTGAAGCATAATGTTAGGCTTAACTTTTATTTCATTTATTTCATTTTATTATACTTATACCACAAGCATATTACAAAAAAATATTTCTTAAAATTAGAAAAAAAATTAATATTAGAACAACAAACACAATTTTTAATTTAAATATAATTTAATTAAAAGAAATAAATACTATCATAATTTTTTAATATAGATTCTAATAATTTTTACATATTTATGATGAAAATGATTTATGATTCCCGTCACCATGTCCTATAATGATGTTAGTGCTAACTCTCCGAAATCTATTGCACATCTCTTCAAGCTATTTTTCTGTAGTTCTTATTCAGAAAATCTCTTTGAAGTTGATGAAAATAATTTTAATCACATGATAAACCAACCTGAAAACCAAGTTATCTCAATAGATTTCTCTACTCAGAAAATAAAGAGTTATTTGAATAATCTCAACAGTGATATATTTCCTGGACCTGACAAAGTACCATCTTTAATCTTAAAAAACTGTTCTGAATCTTTTGCGTTACCATTATCCCTTTTATTCAATCGATCGTTTACTTCTGGAATATTTCCACAATATTGGAAAAATTCATTTATTCGCCCTGTTTATAAAAAGGTGCTAAAAATGTAGTCTCAAATTAATGTTCAATAGCAAAACTTTCATGCATACCTAAACTTTTCGAATTAATAGTTTTTGATTCAATTTATGATATTTGTTCTAAACATTTATCAATTAATCACCATGGTTTTGTAAAGAAAAAATCTACGGTTACAAATTTAGTTGAGTCTTGCTCACACTTCCTGAACACTATGGAGGCTGGCTTTCAGACTGATGTCATTTACACAGATTTGAGCAAGGCATTCGATTTACTGCCTCATAGTGTTATTTTATTAAAACTTAAAAAACTGGGATTTCCTAAATTTTTTATAATGTGGATTAAATCATTTTTATCCAATAGATCTTATAGTGTAATGTTTAGATCAGCTCTTTCTGAATCATTTTCTGCCACCTCTGGTGTACCACAAGGCAGTCATCTAGGTCCCTTACTATTCATTATCTCAATTAATGATGTCAACAATCTCATTAACAATAGTAACGTGATCATATATGCTGACGATATGAAAATTTATAAAAAAATATCTTCATATAATGATTGTACTGTACTACAGAACGATCTTGATTCGTTTTTTAAGTGGTGCGGCTATAATAATCTTCTCCTTAATATTGATAAATGCGCTGTTATTTCCTTTACTCGTAGATTGATTCCAATAATAACTGATTATACTTTTAATTCTAAACTAATCAACCGAGTTTCTCATTTTAAGACCTTGGCGTACTTTTTGACGATAAACTCACATTTAAACTTCACTTTAATAGCATAATTAACAAGGCAAATTCTATGTTAGGTTTTATTAAAAGATGGTCTAAGGAATTTGATGATCCATACATTACTAAATCTTTATTCACTACTCTTGTTCGCCCCCACCTTGAGTACGCAAGCCCTGTCTGGTCACCTCACTATTCCACTCATATTAATAGAATTGAATCTATTCAAAAAAATTTTTTGCGATATGCTCTACGTAATCTTCCCTGGTCTAACCCAATAATCCTACCTCCATACATAAATCGTCTGAAGCTTCTTCAGATGAACACATTGCAATCAAGAAGGGTTGTTGCAGATATCTTATTCATATCCCAAGTATACAATGGTGAAATTGATTCCAAAATTATAAAAGATCAGATTAACTCGTACTTTAACACCAGTACGCGTTTTCGTATAGAACATCTTTTTAATCTTCCTTTCCATAGAACTAATTATGGTAAATTTGAGCCAATTAATAGAATGTTAATGGCAGTTAATCAATACAAAAACAGTGTTGACTTTTCTTTGAACAAAACCAGTTTAAAGAAAACCTTGTTTCACTTGTTTCCTTAGTCCTCCTAATTAATCTTGTTTTTCCGCTACTAATATTAACTAATTTGTAGTGTTATAATTAACTTTTAATACTTTTAATAACTTTTCATCTTCTCTTTTTTTTTCTGATGAAATTTATTTTATCTAATTTTGTTTTTTGTTTTTTATAAAAACTATGTTGTATTAAATTTCAAAGTAATTTAAACTTTAAATCATAAATCTTATTTTTAAATCATAAATACATTGTGTTAATTCAAAATTTTAATAATTAAATTGTATTATATTTTGTAAACTGTTTGAACTAAATAGTAAATAAATAAATAAATAAATAAATAAAAAGAAGAGGTTATGGTAACAAAGAAAACAAGTTAATTTTCAGATGCTCCTTATTCATAGCAAGTTTAATGTTGTCTTGTTGTCTCTATATCTGTTGTGAGTGGAAACTTAGAAAAAAAAAATACTTGTATACAAGGAAGCAAACATAATCAGGATCTACAATTTTCTGATAAAATTGATTCGAAAATATTGTAGCAGAGTATAAAACACTCTAGAAAATGGTTTAATATCATATAATATATTTTACTACAACCAAGAGTACATCTATAAAAGATTGCGCTGGCGGGCTTCATATATCCTTGGTTATGTTTTTGTACAGAAATGGTTATATTCAAAACCAAAATCGCATCTCTATATTATCTATAATTATAATTGACAAGCATTTAAGGTCCTGCGCAGTAGACACCTTTTTATTTTATTTCGATTCTCCTACTCCTTAATGAACTTCTAATATATATAATATATAAGATTGTATATAAAACAAAAATGCGCACACAGTTGAAAATTTTGTACTCATATGATTTTATTATTCAGCAAATACATTATGCATATGTGAGATCTTATGAAAATAATAAACAAAAGTAAACAAATCAGTTATTATATTTTATATTATGTACTTGCGAATGAATCTATGTACATATGCCAAAAAAAAACAAAGAAACAAATTCATCTCAAATAAAAAATATAAAAAAGCAAAAACAAAAAAAATCTGTTGAATTGTTCATATGACTAGCAAATTTATTTTTATATAGTAGAGTTAGAGTACTTCATTTTGATATAGTTTATGTCACTTGAATTCTTCATTTTTATCTTTTTAAGTAACTGTCTCTAAATTTTGGTTATTTGTAGTAATAATATAGTTTTTATTAAAATTATATATTATGTAGGTATATATATACGTACCTCTTTAATAACAAAACTTTTTATTTTTAGTAATTGTATCACTAAATGCTTCTTACTATAGGGAATATATCGGAAACGAAGCAGTATATGAGGGAAGTGTATTTATGTGTCCTAAATAAAACTTACTAACCACAAAACTTTTTATTAAACACGAGTGGTTTCTGCTATATCGTGCGAAGTTTATGTCAGTACGTAAATTACTGTTTTTTTAAAAACTTTAAATTTGACTTCAACTTGAAATATAATTACTCAACAGGGGCCCCTAGTCTATAATTATAATAGACAAACATTTAAGGACCTGCGCAGTAGACAACTTTCTATTTTATCTCGCTTCTCCTTAATCAACTTTTAATTTGTAAATAAGTTGTATATACAACAGAAATGCGCATAGGGTTGAAAAAATTTCTATTTGGTTTTATAATGTTCAAAGTTTTAAATAAAATAGCTACATCCATTTTGTATCATTCAACATCTGGATATTTTTATACATAATTAAAGGAAATTTATTCTATTAATTTTTTTAAAAAACTGTCTCAAATTATTGTTTTCTATATTTTGGGTCATTTGTAGTAATCATATAGTAAATCATTTGGTTGAAACATGTATATGTATAGACCTCTTGAAATACAAAAATGTTTTATTTTTAGTAATTGTATCTATTATATTCCACTTACTATAGGCAATATGTCGAAACGAAGTAATATAAAAGGTATAATATATTTTAATATATTTCCTAAATAAAACTTACTAACCTAAATAAAAACTAACCAAATTTTTATGAAAAGATGAGGGGTACATCGTGAGAAGTCTATATCAGTACATAAATTACTTTAAATTACTTTAAAAACTTTAAATTTGGCTTCAACTTGAATTATAATTACTCAACAGGGGCCCTTAGTATCATTATTATACACGGGACATGCATAAGTCTAATAAATTTAACGCGAGCAATGTAAACGCAAAAACTTTAAAATTGGATGTCCATACCTGATGAAGACAAATTAATTCAAAAAAAATATTAGTGGTTTGTTAAACTCTAACATTAATTAGCTCTTAAGTACTATAAGTGCCATTGTGTGTTAGTTAGATTAAGTAGTATTAGGTTTTAGTTAGGCTATAATTTTTAGTAGTATTAGTTTTTGATTCTTTTTTCAAATATTAAAATCTAAGTCAGAATAAAAAAATTTAAAAATTGTAATACAAATAAATATTTGTTAAATAAAAATATATAAATTAAAATAACATAAAAACAATTAAATTTGTTTAAATGGCAATACGAGGTAAAGATAATTGTGGTTAAAATTGTAAAAATAATGGCAATAGAAACAAAAATTTATTTAAAAATAATGTTAAGTTATTTTCAACTCACTCTGTATTTGTGGTATATATTGCAAAAAAAAAAAATAATATCCTTTGAACTGTGATTGGATTTTAAGATGAAAAGTCGATTGGAAATATATAATTCAAAGTTACAGGAAAGAAATTTAAATATTCTCTTTAAAAATTCAGAATTTTTGAGTATAATTTTTTTTTTTTTTTTTATTCTAGTGCGAAAAAAGGAATAAATTTTCTTGCAAGAAGATCACCCACAAAATTTATTTATAGGTGGCTCTGAGCTTACTCGGTCAACAAAATAATCAAAACCACTGAAGAAGGCTAAAAAAGATTTCGTTTTGGAGTAAAAAATATATAAAAATGGGAAAAAAAAAAGAAAAACAAATTCCTGGCCCATCCAAAGTAAATTTAAAAGTTTGAAAATAAATTTTATTTTTTCGATATCAAAAAATAAAATATAAAAGGGTTGAATGAATTGGTAATAAATTTTGTAGACTAAATTTCTTCCTTTTTCTTCATCTGGCTGTCAATATTATATAACATAACAGTGGGCTGTAACAATTATTATTGTTTCCAAGGAATATCGGCGGATATCATCATCGTATAATATTTCTTAGAGGATTCTATTCAAACGAATATTATGAATTTATAATACTTATGTATATCAAATTTAAATATTTAATAAAATTTCATATGAGACATAATCGAGAATCTATTTGGTATGCAAAGTTAAAAAAAAAGTAAGATTTTGAAGTCGAGAAAAATAATAAAAAATATTACTTTTTATTTGTAAATTAGTCGCATGTTGGTACGCGCCCCTTAAATGTAATTCAAAAAAAAAATTTAGTTTCCATTTCAAGAGAAGCGAAGGTGAAACTTATCAAAGTGTGATTTTGATATTTAGTAAAATGTAATTAAGTTATAATTTTGGATGTATTGCCGAATATTCGATTTGTATGATTTGAATTAATATGTTTGAATTTTGATGTCAACTAAAATAATGCCAGCCCTAATAAGTATTTGAGAACATTTGTTCTATTATTCTACACACTCTATTAGTTTATAGTATTAGTTTTACATATATTCTAGATTAATGTTAAGTAGGGATAGGCTATAGATTTTTCTAGAATAAAAATGTTGTTAAGATTTTAAAATAAAATGAGTGGGTATTGATTATAAAATCGATCAGGTAATTATCAAACAAATAAGAATGTAGTAATTATATTCCTTATATACGTTTATTAACAATATTCGGAGAGGTCCTAAGACGTTTAGGATTCTTATTAATGAATATAGGAAAACTACTGGATATCAATCTAAAATGAATTATCTATATTCTTCTTCACTTGATATTCAATTACGCGCTGGGTGGCCTGCTTTTTCAACCGAAAGGCTCCAGTTTCGATTCATGATGAAACAAAAAATGCTTTATGGTGTTTTTGACCTGGTCTAATACCCTTTGTTATTGGGATAAAATAAATGACAAAAAAATAATTGAGAGTATAATCTGGTAACAAATTAAATAAAATGGAGCTGTTCTATTTAAGAAGGCTTAGTTCCTGACAATAGCAGTAGTTTTCCGCATTTAATGAGTAGATAAGCCAGTAATTTGTTAAATAACCACTCGAAATATTGTAAATTGTAGTGTAAAATTGCAGTACCGTACTTATAATTAAGCACGAAAGGTACCTAAATTACTGTCAAGATCATAAAAAAAGGACAAATATATTATATTAAGTTTTTGCAATCTACTAAGAATATGTTTTAGTTACTCTACTATCAGTTTGATAAAACTACTAACAGTATGTCTATTATTTTTTTTTATCTAACGGTGTTGAGTTCTTCTAACCTCATTTAATGATGATTCAATATTACACACAAATATAGCAGGATTTCGTCTCTAAAGTATGCTGTTAGTACGCTGTGCAAAAATTTGACATTGTTTCATGCAATTTGTTGTTGTACAAAAATGGTAACAAAAATTTTGCTTCAAATTTTGTTTTGTAGTACGCTGTTAGTATGCTGAGCAAAAAAAAATGAGGTTCTTGTTTTGACCGCTAGGTATTAAACTTCAAAATTTTTGCTCCTCATTTATATACCCGGGTATATAAAATTTTCTTTTGCTCGGCAAAATTTTGACATTAGAAAATTAACAACGTTTGGGGATCATGTCATATTGCTTATTAACGTACATCTTAAAAAGTATTATTTAATAAAATAAAATAACTTACAAAATAAAACATAAACTAAAAAATAAGAGATAATAATATTAAATAAATATAAAATAATGAATTTGGCTCTAATCTTTCGGATTGCTGAACTACAAACGAAATTTAGAGGAAAATTTTCTTCCACTTTTTCTTCGATGTATTCCTCAAAAGGTTCCATTTTTATTATTATAGTTAGTTTAAATAGTTTAACTGTTAGGTTTTTTAGGTTAAATAATTAGATTTTATTTTCACGTTGTTGATTGTCTAATGACCAAGTAATGCCACCTGTTATTGATTAAACGAATTTCTGATAAAATTTTGTACCAATTTTGAAGTAGTTTTTGCATTCATTTTATGATAGGCAAAAATTTTTAACAGCATACTTAGCTTAATAGACGACTGCATTAAATCTGGTAGTATATATCTAGAAGTAAGTTAGACTTAAAATGAGTTTAAGAGTTAGATAAGTTTTTTTGACTAGGTCATCAGTGCCCATATTAATATTTTTCTACATTTTGAAAAAAAATTGAAATATGAATTGTATACGATGATGTAACTATGTAATTTATAGATATGTTGTTTATTTTCATGACTATAAGTAACAACTTATGAAATGCACCGATTCGATGTAGTCAAAATTGAATTATTTGCTTTGTAAAGATTAAAAGCACTTCAAAAATACGAAATAATAACAATTTACATAACACAAAACCCCAAATCGAGTCACATTAATTTGTTCGTCTAAACACTGTCAACCTCAACATATACAATTGAAAAAATTGATCGTTATCTCAACATGTCTTCAAATTTATTCAATTCTCATCATATTGGTTCTTTTTTTTTTTTAATTTTATTTTAAATTGAAAATAATGGAAAAACTTTAACACTTCAGGAAATAAAAATTGCATTCAAATTTTCCACAAAAATTTTGATTAGAATATTTTTGCAAAGAAAAACAAAACAAAAAAAAAATTCAATAAGATGAAGATAACAATTTTCCAAAAGAAAAGATCTGTCTTTGTGTGAGGAAGTCTTAAAATTTTATGAGATCATGTAACAACCCTCAAATGGGCAATTTGTTTTTCCTTAAAATAGAATATAAAAATGAAAAGTTATTTTATAAGAGAAATTCATTTTTTCTTTTTTGTTATTATTTTTTTGTTTTTTTTTTTTTTGTTTTTGCTTAAGTACTGTAGTTTAATTTTATTCTTGTGTGAATAGGAAATGTATAGGAAAATTTTTAATAAGGGTTTGATTTGCTCTGCAGGCATTTTATGACATTTTCTAAGCATTTAGAAATCGTATAAACGATAAACAACATAAAAATAAAAACACTAAAAAGGATTACAACCATACGATTTAGATCATGAATATTTTGTATACAAAAAAAAATAGTGATCCGTTATTATTTACATACACATAGAAAATATTATCAATTTTGTGTTCGTTAACTGAAAAGAGTATTTAAGTACGGAATTTGTAAAGTATTTATAGACCTGCTTGTAATTGGTTGAAATATAAATGGATCAGCCTAATTTCCCGAGTAATTTAATGGACCAGTCGGATGTCTATATGCAAAATCAAAGAAAACGAATAAAAACAGTGTCCTTGTTTGGAAAATTGCAACTCATCTGTAACTTTGAATTATGATATCAAAGCCAGGTGAGTCTATAAATGACGTCACATCTGTAGGACCAATATCACTGCTACCAATAATAATTATTTGAGAAACTACTATTGATACGAAGTAGACCGATTATAGAAAATAATAACCTAATTCCAAACAATTTATTTGTAGCCATCAACGCAGTATCGTCAGCAAATGTAGCTACAGTAATTGTATTTTCCATTTGTGGTAAATCATTGGTGTAGAGCAAGAACAGTATGGAACCGAGAATACTACCTTGAAGCACACCACCTGATATAAAGTGGAACTTAGGTGGACTTAGGTGGGAAGAGTCCGGCCAAAAGAAAAAATTGGAACTTGATAATAGATATAAAGAAATGTACTCGTACCTAGATCCAAATTCGAAATTGTCTATTTTAGATAATCAAACCGATATGGTTGAACGGCATACAAAAATGGACATGTGCCAACCAAAAACATGTACTTTGTATACAAAAATTGCAAAATAAAGTCGTAAGAATGGTAAATGCCTCTTGGTATGTTCGCAACAGTGAATTGCAGAGAGATCGTAAAATTCCTTGCATAGCAAATGAAATAAAAAGAAGCATTTGGTTCGTCTGGAGGGCCATGTTGACGTTGTGGCTACTCAACTGCTGGAAAATCAAAATGGTACCAGAAATTTAATACGATAAACTTTCTTTTTAAGAAAATAAAACTAACAATAGATTAATGGTTAGTCCGTCAGGCTAATTTTAATCAGAGGGTTTTGCTTTAGTCAGTAAAAACATGACACACAATGTAACCTACGGGGCTCCTTGTATCTATGAAGATTCCCAATCCACACAAAGATCCGTAAATAAGTCGCTATTTGTGTATTACTTATTATTTGATATTAAATATTACTTATAAATATTTGTATGTACATACAAGGAAAACACGCTTTAAACACGCTGGGTGGCGCAGTAGGTAGAGCGCCTGCCTTTCAACCGAAAGGTCCCAGGTTCGATTCCCGACGAAGGCAAAAAATGCTTTCTGAATTTTTCGACCTGGTCCAGTACCCTTTATCATTGGGATAAAATAAATGATAAATAGTTGAGAGTTTTGGTTATCACTAAAAATAAAATGGAACTATGCTATTATGAAGGCGAAGTACTCTACAATAGATATAGTTTTCCACATTTAAATTAGTAGATATACCACAAAAAATTCTACAGAAAAAAGCTATTGTATGTGATTGTGTATTCCAAATCTCTGTGTAAAAAGCAGTTAGGGTGTTCATCCCATAGACTTGGAAATATATAAAAAAAAAAAATAAAAAAAAAATATACTCAGTTAACCTTTTATCTGCTAAAGAAAGTACATAATATTATTATGGATCTACATTGTGCATACCATTAATTAACTTAATTCAATATAATCGTAGATTGAAAAAATCAAAGCAAACTGTTGCATAATGGCACAATTTACATAATAACGTCAAATAAAATTTATTCTGGATTAGTTTTCGAAATGAATTTTAACGTAATATGCGAACTGATTACATTCTGCGGTCTATTTTCAACTTTCGAACAATTTATTTTTTATTATAGAATGGATTCAGATTATTAAAAATTCGTTTGAATTTACGCACTTACAATAAAATTGTAACAAAAATCTTTATTATCACCTTAAGCTAGTAAAGAATAACTGTTTTGATTTTAATTTTATTTTTAATATTTGTTGTTTTTTTTTTTATTAGTATTACAGTTTAGGGTTACATATTTATATATACGTACAAACATACACATTATGCCACATTTATTTGATGGCCAATTTACTTTCCATCTCATTTGAATAATGAAAATATAAAAAGGATCAAGAAAAAAAAATTTTGAAGGATCATTTTATTATTTGTTTATGTCCGTATTAGCCATTTGAAAATTGTTTTGCATTTTTATGTCATCAACAAAACAAAAATAAAAAAAAAATAAAAAAAAATTATAAAAAAAGGGAAAACTGAATTTTGTTTGTAAATTCTGCTTTTCGGTTTTATTCCAAAAAAGAAATGAAAATTGTAATATACCGTTTCCCATGGCGTAATTTTTTCCATTTTTATAGATCTAAAATGGGACTTTTTATTGTCTTTTAAAACAGTTATGACCTCTGTGTCCCTTAAGGCAATTTGTAAAATGTTAAACACAGATTAGAATTGTAATAACTTTATGATTTTAAATTTTTGATTTTTAAATAAAATGTATATTATTAAAAAAACATAAAAATAAGTTGTGAATGCGAGTGACAATAAAACGGTCAGAATTTTTATATAAACTTAGTTCAAATATAAGTTAAAATTTGTAAATTTGTCAAAGTATTTAATAATATGAAATATAACTTCGTACCGTTTTAATATATTCGTTGTTGAAACTTTGACAGTTACAATTCTAAATGAATCATTATTTTGTGCACTTCATCACCCTTCCATTCAATTGTGATGTACTGTTATTATTTAATTAATTACTGTAATTACTAGTTTTCATTCCTCAGTGTAAACCGTAAGACTAGAAGATCATTGTAAGATCCGGTGTGAAAAGTCTACTTTAGATTTACTAGAATTTTTCGTTTTAGTCGCTGGAAACCTCTGTTAAATAGCAGACAACGTGCCATTTATTGGATGGTGTTCCCCCTGTATCTGATGGTATCTGGTTTTATTCTTTATTTTATTTTCAATTAGAACTTTCTAATTTTCCAACACTTGGCAGCTGCACCCAACAGTTGACTGTTGAAATTAGTTTTTATTCTATTTTATATCCAGACCATGCGTATCAACTTTTTAAGAGGGGAAGGAGCCGTTATTTGAAAATTTAGAAAAAAGTTTGTTAACTAAATCGAAAGTGCTCTATCGATTGGTGGTATTTTCAACTTCCGAAAAGCGGTTTTTTAAGACCAAAAATCGCCGAAACTGGCCGAAATCGAGATTTTTGAATGGGAAGAGGTATTTTTTAAAGCAAATTCCGATTCTACGACAAAAAATAAGAAAATTATTTCAAATGATCATGCATCTATTAACTTTCATTTTTTAGAACCAGGCTGCAACTTTTTTTTAAATTATTTCAAAATATTGCTGCTTTAGAACATTTTTAAGAGCTTAGTATGAGAGCGTTATCCTTTTCTTTAGTAACCAACTTTCGTAAAAATATTTTCATAACAAAAAAGCAGTTCCCTCTAATTTCATAATTGATTGTACTTCACAGTTTGTATATATCTCTGCTAGCTATTCCCGACGGAACATGTGCCGGTCAAACACAAAAAAAATATTTCTTTCGTCTTCATTTAAATAACATTTAAAATAATTAGTTTTTCTTGGCATATCGTCCAACAACAGCAGGAAATGTATTTAAGAATAACATTTTTGTTACGTAGTGCATATTTTTTCTTTCTCTAATCTCCTTCTTGTGACCTCTCTGTGAAGTCACCGATGTACAACAACTATTCATTCTTGTTTAAAATTTTCATTTGCATACAAGATGGCATTTTTATAATTTCAGCACCAATTGAAGACATAATCAATATTGCCATTAATATGTTCGTACTTTTGATGCTTTTCCTATAACAAGGACTTTTAGCAAATCTAGGGAAATTTTAAAATTAGCAAAGCAAGATTTTTGCTACTATGGCAACAATAGGAATATTTTTTTGAGCCTGTCAATATCTTGTTTTATCAAATAAACATTTATTGAGAGATGTTGCTGCATTAGTGAATTAGAAACATTTCGAGTTGGCTAAATCAAAGACACAAACCAGGGAAATTTAAAGTTTTTTCATTGGTACTTTATTTTTGGGGTAATTTTAGTTGTGTTGATGACTTGAAAAAATACTTCTAACTATAATGTTTTGCTATTCTGTTCTTGTATTAAATATATAGTTTTTACTGTAGATATATGGGCTATGGATATGTTTTCATATAAATTATGTATTTGAAAGATGAGCACAAAATTAGTACTTTTTGATAATTTTTTGGGGCAATATTTTGAAAAAGATTCATATTTAAGTTTTTGGGTTCATTTCACTGCTTTTTGTTTTAATTCGCCAAAAGGGAAAGGTTTAGAGGTATTATTAGGGTATTGATATATATATATATATATATATATATATATTTTTTTTATTCGCAATCTGTATGTTTTAAATTCGAATATAAATCATTGCCGTACTTATCACTTTATTTGTGGGTGATTTTTCAGTCTGTCTGGATAATTCGTAATATAGTGCTGAATTACTTCTTGAACCATCTTAATTTTAAAATTTTTATGACTTAAATTATTTGTCACATACCAAGGCGCATCAACTATTGATTTTACTGCTATATCCTGGAATCACTGAATGATTTCAATATTGGACTTTTTCGTTGTTCCCCAAAGGTTGATGCCATATGTCCAAACAGGCTTAAATATGGCGTTATATATTAATATTTTCTTTTCTAGATCCATCTGGGATTTCCTGCCAACACATTTTCCAGTACATTTTTCTGAACAGCATGTTTAAATATATTCTTTTTGTAAGTATGTGTTTAGCCGTCGATCCAAGTGCAATCCAAAATATTTAACATCATTGGATTGTGGTATGATGTTTTTGTTTAGAAAAACAGAAGGACAAGTCCACGGTGATCGTTTTGTGTTACGATAATTTGCTTTATTTGCTCTGATTTTCCATTTATTTAGCCATCCCGATATTTCTTTTAAGTGATCTTGTAGTTACTAAATTCTGCGCAGCATTTTTATTGTTGTTAGACGCCAAAATAGCTGTGTCGTCCGCAAAAGTAACTAAAATTGTAATTGCAGTTTGGGGCAAATCAGCAGTGTACAACAAATAAGAAATTGGCCCAACACTTCTCTGAGGTACACCTGAGTTGATTTTATGAAGATTCGAGGATACACTTTGTTGCTTAACGATTCTCAATATAACTTTTGAGTAATTCATAATATTGGTGTGATAGACATAGTTTTAACTTATAAAGTAGACCTTTGTGCCAAACTTTATCAAATGCCTGGCTTATATCCAGAGCAACGCCGAACAAAGTCTTCTTTATAGAGATCTTTATTTACTATGTTTAGAATCCTATGCACTTGTTCAATTGTGGAATATGTTTGTTCCTAAACCCAAACTGATGTGATGGGATAATTTCATTCAGTTAAGTGATAGGAACGTGTCTACGTACGATCAGTTTTTCCAAGACTTTTGATAGTGCCGGTAGTATACTAATAGGACGATAGGATTTTACTTCTTCGGGAACTTTACCTGCTTTAAGAATCATTATAATTTGTGATGTTTTCCATTGTACCAGAAAGTATTTTAGGTTTACAATTGCATTAAAAATTGGAGTTAAGAATTTAATACATTTAGGTGTAATTTAATGAAGTCATATTCTTGTGTTTTTTAGGATTAATATTTTCTTTATTATTTATTACTTTTATTTGTATCAATATATTAGATACATATACATATATATATAGATATATTGTATCTATTTCTAAATTTGATTTGAAGTTATTCCGTGTTTTAAATTTAAATAACCTAAGATTTTATTTGAATTTTTTAATTAACAAATATTAGTAACAATTTGTGCAATAAACGACATACATACATACATATATAATTAATCTTTCCTTCTGATTCTTATTTTCGGACTTTTACAATTAAAATTGTCATAAAACTTTTATTATCACACAATAATTATTAAAACAAATCATTTTTCTGTATTTAGAACAATAAAAAAAAGCAAAATTAAAACAGAATTTAAAAATAAAAGAAAATAAATGAAAATTAGAAATTTCGCACTTAAAAGGCGACAAAATAGCGACAATTATTTTCCAATTGGTTTCCTTTAAATAAAAGAACACACTTGAAATATTTTCAATTCAGATCCCACTACAATTAGAACAACAACAACAACAACAACATAATAATAAAAATCTTTGATAATTATAAGTTTTCGGGTATTTTCTTAAAATTATCCCTTTTCTTGTATTAATGTGTGTATAGTCCATATATAGTCATTCTGTTGTTTTTATTAAAAAGGAACAAACAACGGAAACAACGAAGATTATTGGTTTCTCATGACTAATTCCTTTGAAAGATAATTCAATTCTATACCAATATCTGGAAAACTGATTCGTATCTTCGATTAAATATAAATTTTGTTCATGTTACATAAATAACATGAAAACTTGTTGAGATCCTTGTTTAGGTCCTTTTTTTCTATAATATGAAAGTTAAAGGATTTTCTTAAATTTAATGATTTCGAAATAAAGATAATTTAGAAAAGGGTTAATTAATTGTTGCTTCGATTTTGTATTCATAACTTTTACAAAAACTAAACTCTGTTGTTTTGAATATTTTTATTATTTTCTACTCAGGATTAATTTCAATCAAAGGATTATGGAAATTTTAATTATTCCAAACATTTATTTAGGTATTTTTGATTTTAGACTAATTTTGAAGTATGAAATTTGTACAGGAATATTAAAAATTTCGTCAAAGATATGGTGTTGAAAATAACAATTAGATTATGGTTTGGGTATAAAATTTTATTAATGAAAGTGTGGACTGTGAACTGTGGGATTTAGATAAAAAATTTGATTAGGTATAATTTCTACATTTTGATGGACAATTCTGGAGAATCTTTCAAAGCCAGATTTTAAAATAAAACGAAAGAAGAACGAACAATTAGTTATAGAAAAATGAACTATTGGTGAACTTGAAAAATTTTGATAAGGATAAGAGACAAGAAAGTTTGACGACAAAATATGAGCAAGTGACGAACTTAAATGTCTGAAATTGTTTAATCAATTTTTAATTGCCTCCAGATTTTCCTGAGCATATATATATATATATTTTTTCTATATTATTATACTAAAACTGGTCTTGTGGACCAACCAATAATTTAACACTCCTTTTTTAACATAAAATAAATGCCTTAAGTTTACCCAGCGTTTTGGTTAAGATTTGACTATTACATACTAACAGGATTTAAAGACTTACTATTTTAATTAGATATTAAGTATTATTATTTTTCTAGATGTATTTTACAATATTAATTCTTTTTCGTTCAATGATAGCAGTTCGAAGAGTGTTACCCTTTTCAGCCTTCGTATTAAGCTAGTGATCTCCAAGAGCTTTAGCGTCTCAGTAAGTAAGTAAAGTTTATCTGAACGAATTTTTCTTCATTTAGTTTTATACGCCAGTCTTTTGTCCATTTCACGACTCTATCACATTATCTTTGAAGATTGTTTGACAATTCGTTTATTTCTTTCCCTACAGTCAGAATTACAGTTTTTTCTACAAATTTAGATATTGATACGTTCTGCTATTTAGGCAGGTTATACGTATGTAATTTTATTTTAACGTTCGCATGGTAGGCAAATATTCTTAATATTCAAAGCTAAAAATGTTACATTTCTAAATTTAATTTAATTTCAAATTTCTGGTTACTGAAAAAATTGAATGGGGTCTGGGGCTTTAGTTATATATTTGAAATTGAAGGGTTAATCAAAAGCATCAATTTCAATACCCCCAAATCCGAAGTGCGCTTTACAACCGAGGCTGTAGAAGGATTTATCGTGATTTGATTGCCATTACCTCTTGGGGACCATTTGTTATAATCTATCATAAAATCTTATCAATTGGTTAAACATTTGGCATTTTCTGTGAAATGGGTGATAAAACCATAAGCTTAAAACTGACAGGCACGCCCACCCGTTGAATGTACAGCTTCATTTTACAAGCCACTTCTTAAGTGTTTAAATGAACGTTTTCCAAAACATTCAGCATTCCTTAGTAATAAATAAAAACTGTAACAGGTAGGTTTGATCTATAAATCGTTTGTGGGTTTACAGGAATCAAAATTTCTGCTACCCAATATTTTTGCCACAAGATAGTGGGGTTTTAGTCTTGTAAACATTATTATGTCATTTGGTCTGTTTAAAAAATCGATCGGCTTCACATTACTATGAGATTTACGTAATTTCTGAGATGATTACGCTTGCACTATCAAACCTGGGAGTAGATTTGGCAATAGTTAAATTAATTAACAAACTGCTCAGAAGTAGGGTTATTAATTTCGAAGTCTACTTCGTGTGCAAGAAAGTTTCTGCAAGTCTTCAGGCAAACTTCAAAGAGCCGTCCTTTTGTGTATCCCCATCATTTATAATTCTTATTTGTACTTTGTAAGGACATCAGCATTGAAATTGAATTTTTGATACATAAACTATCCAAACAACTTTTATTGAGTGGCTTGAAAGAAAACTTTCAATCCACGTATTTCTTTTTAGTAATGTGACGTTGGTTATGCGATGAATGCGACAAATGCGGCTAAACGTGATCAAAAGCAAAGATATATAGAGGAATACTTTCAGCTTTGACGTATTTTTCAACACATTGTAATATTTTTTCAGTCAAAATTTCAGTTAAAAATATTCAAGAGCTACCACTTGGCATATTATCAATCGCTTAGAAGACAGGTAGTAGGCAGAAAATGCAAAGGTTGTTGTTGCTCATAAACAAGCATGCCGAAGGGCTTGGGCTTCATATTAATGATTTCTGTAAATTCTGCAAAGGTATTTTATATTTAGTTCAAATATTTTCTAGAATGGAACAGATTCATCTGGCTGATGGTTATCTCAGGAAAGACATATTTTTGTTTATTGGTTTCTTTTCTGAAATATAATTCAATCATCTGGAGTTACTGTTTGAAATCTAACCACTTTATGATATTTTGAAAATTTCTTTAATACAATTTAAGTTCTTATGTAAAAAACCACAGTTACTATTTTTTAACGTAAAGTACTTTGCAAATGCATAAAATATGATGCAAATGTATCCAAATAGAGTTGAATTGAATTTCTAGAAAATTAAAAAAAAAACACAAAGTAAAAAATATTATGAATAAGTAAAACAACTTAAAAGTGGTAGATATGTTCAGATGGACAAAGGACATTTTTAGTAAATAATTTCAATTCATCTTCCCCTTATATTACAGTTTTTTTTTTTTTTTTTTTGTATAGTTTTGTCATTTCCAAGGATTGCCCAAAAAACAACAAAGAAAAAAAAAATCCGAATTGGTTAAGATAAAATTTGTTCCAATGAAAAGTTAATAGTTGATAGAAATTGGAGGAAGTATAGGGTAAATAATATAATGTACATGATAAATGATTCAAACAATTTAAAAAAGTCCTTTACTCCTTATATAATATTAGAATAATACATGTAAGTATGTATATAGAAAGTATTGTGTGCAATCAACTATACAAACATTTTTGTTAGTTTTACACGATGATTCAAAAGTTTTTGAATTAAAATATTTAAAGTGTGTTGCTCATTAAATTTATTAGTTGTTGATGATCACTACATTTTATTGCATTGTTTTTTGTACGGCAGAAGCTGTTGAGTTAAACCATCATGTGTTGAAACTTGATTATATTCTATTAACGATTTTAAAGAGAACTAGTCGAACGTCCCATACTCACGCACGGTTTAATAATTTAAATAAACTTTAACACAAAAATATATTTTAATTTATCTAAACCACTCTCTTTCATAAAAGAAATAATAAAATTATCATAGAGAAAAAAGAGTCAATAGATCGCGCGATAATTTGAATGTGTTCACATTGAATTGTAATTGCGGTTAACAAAATCTGCTGTAAAAGCAAGCAGCATTTAGAGTTATGTCATAAATTGCAATTGAATCTTCACATGTGTGCGTAAATGTTATCATTCCAATATTTTCATCGGTTCATCATCGGTTTGAACTTTGTGCGCTTAGAAAGTGAAACACAAAATAAATACATGTAAAGAAATACTAAAACTATAGAATAAACTAAAAAAAAATCAAATTTAAAAATTTATTTTGAAGTGTAGAAAAAAAATTATTTATTTTCATAAATATTGCCTACATATTTAAATTTAATATAGACATTTTGACAATTTTGTGAATTTTGAACTGTTCACTGTTTTATTTAATCCTTCATTTCTGCGTTTATTTGACATCATTCAGTTACCCTCCAATAATTAAATAATTTTACATCATAAATTTAATAAATGACAAAATGTTTAATGATTTTTTTTATTTTGCTTTGTTTCCAGCCCAGTTATTTTCGCCCAGCCGATTTGATAATTTTTATTAAATTTTTAATATGAGAATAATTTAGTGTGTAACATAAACAATTTTCTAACCTGTTAAAACATTTTATGGCTGTTTTAAGAAAGTGGATTGGATGAGCTACAATTTGTGAGGCAGCTAAATTTTAATTGAATACCTCGCAACAATTTTTTTGTAGTATTTGCGTAGTAGGCAGAGCGAAATGATAACGTATGATATGATTATTATCAAATTGAAATAGTTTAAAAATTTGTGGTTTATTCTTCTAACACAGGAAAAAAATCTGTTTCGATTTTACATGCTCTTTAGAAAAAAACACAAAACAAATCAAGTACAAAATAAAAGTAAATTATAAAAACACCAACACCAAATTACGATGCGTACCTATGTGCCTACCTACTAAATAAAATTGGTTTTTTTTTATGAATAAATTAAAAATTCGTGTATTAAAAATAAATGAAAATAAAAAAAAATTAGTACAAATGAAAAGGATGTGTAGTGGCAAAACAGCTTATAACTTATGAAGCACTGATCACCGTATAGCCTTTCGAGGATTTTTTTTTTGAAAGAAATTAAATTTTTCTTTAATTATGTGACAAAAAAACCTATTTTAAGTCTTTCGCTTTTGATTAATAAATTAAAAAAGAACTAAAAAATAATAGTAAATATTATTTTTTCCAAATTTTAAAAATTATTTTTTTCTGGTCCAGTAGCTTAATAAATTAGAACAAATAATTGAGAGTATAATCTGGTAACAAATTAAAAATAAAATGGAGTCTTAGTTCGTGACAAGACTTCTTAAATAGAATAGCACATACACATTTAATGAGTTGACAAGCTAATAATTTGATAAATAAATGCTCGAAAATCATTGTAGATATTTTAGTGTGAACTTACAGTACCGTACTTAATTAAGCACAAAAAGGTGATTAAGAAAAGGTGACTACCTAAGTTACTGTCAAGAGTGTAAACAACAACCACACAATCTCAACTATCTATTTGCATAAGATATGTTGTTGATATTTTACTTTTTATCATAGGCACTGCAGACTTTATTTCAGTTTTTGTGTAAATTAAAATAGTTGAACACTTGTAAAAGTGCCTTTATCTTTAAAAAAACAAAAACCTACTCTTTCTTTTCCTCTGTAAATCTTTTTTAGGTATACCGATTCTTATGGGAAATTTTTATTTTATTCGTCGTTATCAGATTTTGTATGCATCCTTTAATTCACCCCCTTTTAACCTGTTTCAGTCCCGTAAGCTTGTTGAGATACATTTGCGACATTGTTTACTATGAACTCTACTGGACTTGTACGATGTCTTTCTAAGTTGCTAAGGTACAAAACTTAATTTATATTGTCAAATTGGTCTGGATTTGATCATTGTCTTTCATTAATTCCAAGGTCTTGTATTTTTTACCGGTTCAATTAGTGTGTGATGATAACTGGTTTTCTAGCTTTGTAAAAGGCTTGGATGCATTTAACTGATTACTAACCAACTGGAATTACATGGAAATAACTGTGTGCCATTTTCTGATGTCTTGTGAAAGTTTTATTTCTTTTAAAAATTTTCCTGAGAACAGAATTTGGCCAATAGATTTACAAGAAATGAGCCCTTCGTGGTTTTCAGATCTAACTATCAATAATTTAATTATAAATATTTAAGTATAATATACAATTGTGCATTCTATATTTTCTCAAGTGTCTTTGTCAAGGGACTTTTCGGATAAATACCGCAACTACCAACTACTAAATGCCAAACATCTACTAATTTGCACTGATTCATAGTTTTGCTTAGGGGTGTGTGTGTCAGTAAATAGAGCTAACCGTACAAACATACGCAATTCTGAATATAAAGTAAATAAAAATGTTTGTATTATATTTCTGTTTCCGTTCATTCATAAAAAATAAAGAAAAAAACATGTAGCTGAGTTCCGCCATAGTATGCCGCAAAGTATGCCCGTTTAATAACAAGTCTGTATTTTAACTTAAGCAAATATTTTTGTAATCACATTGTATCAATTGCTAAAAAATTCTTACAAATTGTATTAAAACTATAAGTTTCAAGAATGTACATTATATATGTAGGTATGTGACAGTTCTCCCTTTTAACTTTGATAGATTTTATTTTATTCATAGTATTTTTTTTTTCGTTTTTGTTTTACAATTTTTGTTACATTTAACTTTTATTTTTTATTCTTTTCTTTTTACAAATTCATCTATTTTATAAAATCTAAAATATTCATTTATACATAAAATGTATGTAATGGAATATATCTTAGTATGTATATATTGAAAGGACCCTTTTTGTACATCTTACAAAAATGTTCTCCTTCTCTTCGGTATCATGAATATTATGCGTTTATATATTTATCTATACATACATACTTATGTAACAGTAATGATAATTGTCCGTTTGGAAATAAAAATACGGAAACGGGACGGACGACGCTCTGGCAAAGTGCGTTCCCAAAATGATTAATGACTTTTAGAGAGTAAATAGAAAATTTCATTTGATTGCATTGGGATAAAAAGGGTTTTTCATTTCAATATATTTTATTGCTTGAATGAATTAAAAAAAAATAAAACAAAAACAACAAAAATATATAAGTAAAAGTTTGTTGTATCTTTGTTGTTATATTTAATTTTTACGTAATCTTAAATCAGACAATAGACGATTGCACAACTGATGCACAGTGATAGCAAATATTTTTCGATGTTTTTGATTTTTTTTGATTTTTTTTTTTTTTTAAATATTTGTTGTTGTAAATTCCTTGTGCTAAGGACAATGAAAACAGAACAGAAAAAATATCAGAATGAAGTAAAAGATATCCCAGAATTGAGCTTAATTAAGATTAAGTAACTGTTCTTTTAAAAGATTAATGATTAATATATCTCTAAAAATTTATAAATATAATTATATGTACATAAGATATGTATATATTTTGTATAGGTATGTAAATATAAAAGAGAAAATACAATGGTTTATGTAGCAGTAAAATTGCTAATGTTCAACGCCTAAGTAAAACTATTCAAAAGACTAGACTATTCAAAAAACAACTTTGAAATCACTATTTTGTCCCAAACTATTATATTTTGCAACTTTTAAAGCCTTTTCATACATTAAATATGGCTGTTTTCAGTGTAAACAAGGTAAATCTAGGTATAACACAGTCTTTTATCATACATTTTTGCTTATATCCATAATATATTGAACATATTATAACATTGATCTTAGCTGCAAAATAAAATGTTCTAGGATTTTTAAGTATTCTTCCAATTCATGAAATCTGTGAACATGGTACGATGCTAACAAACTATTTATGCGCTTAGTTAGACTAGGCACAAACATGCAATTTTTTGATTGCACATTTGTGTTACATTAGTTTATATCAAAGCGCGCACACATGCAACTGGTTTTATATGTATGCGCGCTTTCATATGTGCATTATTGTATGGAACACAAACGTGCAATCAAATAGTTACAAGACGAAAAATTGGATGAGATAAATTTGAATAAGAAAATATATAATTCACACTGCAATGTCGCTGTTGTTCACAAGAGACGATACATATTACTCGAATTTTGTGATCGAATGAAAGTGTGTTGTGCGAATATTGCACTAATTAAGAGTATACCAAAATCTGAAAGCCCAAAATCTTTCATCTCCATCTTCTTCGACAATTGAAATAAATTGATCTCCAAAAGGGTTTGATTCGCATTCCTTATTTTTTTTTCCAGTATGTATTCAATTGCCAACTAGGTAGAAACGTGTCCCATTCCAACTATGGGAATACCAGTTAATTTTTTAATATGTAATAAACAGGCTATTAGCGAGTTGTACCTATATGTACCTATACTCCCGTGCTTATTAAAAAAGTGGTAACTCAAAAAAGTAAGTTTCAAACAAATTTGTAAAAATTATTTTGTAAAAAGATGCAATTTAATAAATATTTAAAGTTATTCTTTAAAAATATATTTTAGATATATTCAGATCAATGATATGTTTTTTTTTTTACATTTATAACAATTTATGATTAAATACTTAGTTATCAAATAATTCAAATATTCAATTTTATTAAAAAAAAATATAAATAAATTAAAAACATTTTCTGGTAAAAACAAATTATATAACATTTTTTAGTTCAGATTAATTTAATAACATGTTGGAAATTCATTCCAAAAGCTTAAGCGGTTTGGCATTAAACCGCTAAAGTACTTTATTAGTATATTATTTTTTTTTAAATTTTACTTATGCCGGCTGGCATTGTCTTCTTTTTGAGAGATGGTAGTGATTTTACTTTATTTATTTGATTTTTGATAAAATTTATTGTTATTTCATCTCTTTATAATAATTAGTTTTGTAAAAGAAATCGTAAGTGCCTCTTTTCACGGTAATTGTAACGATGTCATTTATTTATTGGGAACTATAATCAGCCCATTCATAAAAAATTTTAATTCTAATTTCTTTTGGATCAACAATATTTGAAGTATTATTTACAGCTTGAACAAAGTCTTGGAAGTTCTATAATTTATTTTTTTCATTGACGCCACTCTATGATGGAACGAGTCCGCTGACATAAAAGTATGACCAGCCTCAAAATACTTTATTGTTATATTCTCAGCTGAGCTTATCAAAAAAATTACAAATTAAAAAAATGTCCAATTTTTATTTTGTGTATGCACTACAGTTGTCTAGTCATATTAGCTCCTACTGGTACAAAACTTTCATTAAATATTACTAAACGGTTGATAAAAATGGCAGTTTTAAACATTTCTGGTCTGGGCCAGCATTATTATTTTTTGCATCAGAATACCGGTGACATCGTAAATGTCTTAAAAAAATTTTAATTTGACATAATGTAAAAAAATTAATTTGTCAAAGTTATCAGTAAATTAAGTTAGTAACATTGTGTAATGTTTCTAAGGCATGGCGTTTTAATTCATTTGTGAGCAAACGTGAACAGAAAAATTTGATTACCACTGAACAACATTGGGTTTTTAAAAATGTTTGTTAAACCAAATACCTGTTAAAACGATCGCGTAGAAATCGCCATCAACATTTGTGATCTTGGAGTCAATGTATCAAGCTTTTGTAAGCTTTTGTAGACATTTAATATCACATGGATGTTGTATTGAAATTTGTGTTGAGACATTTACAATGTCAAGGTACATTATTGTTCCAGTTAAAAAGTAAAATTGACTTAAAGAGTTACTGCCATTCTAATTAACCGTTACAATTTACAATCAAGATATATCAAATTACAATAAAATTTTAATTTAATATACTGCTAATATGCCTATGAATTATGATATAGTGCTGTTTTGTTTAGTATTTGGAATTAAAATTTAGATTTAATTTTTTTTTAGTGTTTTTAAATAATTTTCTAAATAAAAGTATAAAAATTCATACATTGAGATTATGCTAAATATAAAAAGTTAATTTAAAACAAACATTAAAATAAATAGAAAAATAAATTTAATTTGTAGTATCAGCTTCGTACATTACTGACTCTCTCTTTTTCAATAAACCACGGCAGTAAATAGTGTTCTTAAAAATGTTTGACAGAGAGCATACGGCATCTATTATAATAAAATTATTCTTCCATCAAATTATGGTCGAGCTCAATGAATCTACTAAATTATACATAGTAAATTCAACAAACCCATCATCAGAATGAAAAACACATATGTATGAATATGAACTAAGAATGAACTTGAATTTGAATAAAATGATATTTTTTTTGACATTCATCACTTCTAGACTAAGCCATTAAGTTGTATGTCCAAATAGAGTTTTATGTCCAATATTTTTCAAACAAAATTAATCAAACAAAAAAAATTAAAATTTTTTCGGTATCCGACAAATTAGAATTTCAATCAGCATCCAATTTATGTTGCAAATTTTTAGGGTGTAAGTAATTTATTTAAAATTAATTTCAATAAAATTCAAGAAAGAAAATATAAAATTCAATAATAAAGATTTTATACATTATATATAAACGCATAATATGAAATAATAATATATACATAATTATATTAATATACGTGTGTTGAGAGAAATATGAAAATTCTTTGTGAATTCAACATAAAAAATTCCAACTTTTATTTGAAATCATTTTTCAATAAAAGTATTAACAACACTGATGTAATTACTAACCATAATCATCACCAGTAAAAATAACCCAGCCTTACCATGTAACATATACACACTCTAACATTTATATCAACAAAATATATAAAATAATATGATATACCACTAATTTGACTAGATATACAATTTGTATATGCATGAATGTAATGAATTTGTTTTTTTGCACGATTCTATTCAATAATGTTGTATGATCAGAGAGGAGATCAGAGTTGAAACAGAGACCAAAATATGTGAAAATATTTTGACATCTTTAACTGCTCTAAATGTTAAATGTGGGGACTTTCGCGAATGCAATTAGCGCACAACACTTGAAATTGAAAGATTTATGGCTCTGATGAGCATATTTCTGTCATTTTATTTTTGTATTTTGTTTTTTTTTCTTTTTTCTTATTTTGATTTGATTCTATGTTGCTTTTTTATTTATTTCTTATTTTTTTTTTTTTTTTTTTTGTTGATGTGATACAAGGAACAAGAGCTGACATGAGAAAAAAACGATGAGGACGAAAATTTAAGAGGAATCAGATGAATTTTTATTTTCATTTCATTTAAAAACAAATTTTTTTTTTAGTCAAATTTACAATCAGGCCCACTCTTTGTAGGCCTGTCACTTTTTTCAAAAAAAAAACAATTTTCACTTTCGAGTTGTCGTTTTGTTTTTTGTCATTTTGTTTGTTCGTTGAGTTGTTATTTTGTGTTTTTCTTGCAAAATAAAATATAATAAAAACAACAACAACAAAAGTCAACATGTTGTACTTGTTAAAAAGGAAATTATTACTCTAGGATTCGCATAGAAGTATATTTTTAGGAGACACATTAAAAATATACTGACATATATACGAATTTCACATATATAAACTATTATAATTAAAAAAATGGTTTTAAAAACTAAAAGACGCGAACAAAAATAAAAATAATGCTATAATATTAACAACAGTTTATCATTTGCATTGCGTTGAATCTTTAAATTTTTTATTTATTTTTTTTTTATTTTTCGTGATTTAAAAAACATTTTCAGGTGGGTGTTTAATGCATAAATTAAGTTGTACCGTTGTTTTGATTTGTTAATATTTCAAAATGAGAAAAATAAAAATAACAATAATAAAAATTAAAATTAAAAATTTATAATTTATATGATAATTTTTAATTTCATTAAAATCATTTTCCAATGCTTGTCATATTACATACAAAAAAAAACGTTTCTTTTTTTTTTTTTTTGTAAACGTTACAGAATGATATATGCATATTGTCAAGGCTTTGTTGTTGTTGTTGTTTTGTTGTTGCTGCTTTTGTTAATGTACATCATAAAATATAAATTTTTAAATCAAACATTATGTCCCACTGACAAAGTGAGATGTTCTTCAAATCAATTTTTTTATTTAATTTTAAACAATCTTGTTACAAATTAAGTCAAACAAAATGTTATTTATGAAAATTTCAAATTCGCAAAGTTTTATTTATTTTTTATATATTTCTTATTATTTTACAGACCTATTTCAATTAAAGAGTTGTTAGTGATATTTTTATTGGTAGATGATCAGATGAAAATTTACCAAGTGTAGAAAGTTTGATCGGACGGAGTTTTACATGTAAAACAAACATGAATTTTAAATAATTCAAGTATTTTCAATTTAAATAAAATTTTTCGATGAAATGAGTCAGAAAATTTGATTTTATTGAAGATAATGTAGCTTAGTAGCTTAAATGTGCAATCACAAAAATTATCCAAGGAAATTGTAAAACGCTAAGAAAATAGTTTTTTTTTATTTTAAACAATTCGCAATAACAATGTAATGAACACCATCACTGCTTGCGCAAACTCTGGCCATACTGTTAACCACACAATACATTTTTTTGATTAAGAAATTTTTTATTAATTAATGTAAATGTAAAAAACTATTAGTATAATAAATTCGTCATATATTCAACCTATTTCCATTCCATCTTCAAAAATACATCAGTAATTTAAATATAAATTTTTGGTTGTTGAACTTTTTTTTTCATTTATTTTCCCTTACCATTTTAATTACAAGATTATAAATATTTTTAGTCTCATAATAGTGAATTGAGACCACCATCAAGTATTGTTAGGTTCCATTTTGGAAAGGATGTAAATATTTTTGATGCGTTGAAATTAAAGTGAAGCAATAAACAAAACTGAACTCAAAATCTTTATCTCGATCTTTCAACTTTCTAATCTCTAATTTATTGACTTTAAAAAGAAAAGTTCAATAGGTCCTTTATCTTATATACATACATACATTTTTTTAATTTTACATTTACAATTAAGTTTCAATTCTATTTATGTTTTTAATTAATATAAGTAAATATTTTAAATTTAATAAAATTAAATTTTGACCTCTTGAGAGACACAAAAGAGAAAGAAAATGTTTCAAATCAATCAATTTTCATTTAATTAACAAATTTATCACTAGCATTATATATTTATTTAATATTGTAATATTATATGTACACACATGAAAACTAAATATAATGAGACAATCTTAAGACAATTCAAATAAAAAAAACATATATATAATATTAAAAATATGTTGTGAACAAGCACAGATGACTTTCAATTAATTCTAGTGCCAACAAATTTAGCTGTTTCAAACTATTATTGTATATATATATATATATATATATATATATATATAGATTATAATTTAAATCAACCCTTTAACATTTTCTTTCGACCTTTGACAACTGCAAGATAACAACAATAATAACAATTCGACTTAAACAATACAATTTTCATCATATAAATAATAAAATAATAATAATATTATAAGAACGATTATATAAAATATGATAAAAACAAAAGAAGAAGTAAACAATAATAATAATAAAAAAAAATTATCCTTTACCATTACAATAATTCTAATCGGTTCCTGTATTGAGTTGTAAAAATTGCTTAAGAATTGAACATCAAACACATCACAAGCACATGAAAATAAAGTAAGAAATAAACAAAAAAAAAAATGAAAAAGAATAGTAATAATAATATTGTAGAAAGGGTTGAAAAATTGAGGGTGATTTATGTACACCCATTGCGAATTGTATAAATGGCGTCACCTGAAATTTAACTCCTTTTATTGTATAGATTATAATATTGTATACATTCCATATAGATTTCAAATTTTTGGTTTTTATTATTCTTTTTGTATTGTTATACTAAAACATCAAGTGTAAAAGAGGTAAAGTCGATTGTAAAAACAACATTAGTAACAAACAAAAAATTACAAAAAATAAAATAAGTTATAAACCGACAAAAAACAATATACGTACATATTCATATAAAAGTAATATAAAACAAAAACAAAAAAATATTTACAAATAAAGTAATAAACGACAACAAAAAGGACGTCGACAATACAAAAAAAAAAAAAATAAAATAAAAGAAAGCAGCACAACACAAAACTTCTGAAAATTAGAAAATTCTCATTGGCACCATATGTTTCGTAATTTGTGATTGTTAAATAGACTCCCGTTTCCTTAAAGTGAAGCTCTGTTAACTTACTTGCATATTATACACATATAATATATACCTCTAATATATATATATGATGACTATTCAATAATGGTAGTAAAATGTCGCTAAGTTTAAATTATTGTATTTAGGTCTCATATACGTAACGAATTCTAATAACCCATATGTACATGTATCCACATATTCATTCTATATAGTTATATATATACTAAACTTGGATAATGTGAGTACATATATGTATGTATGCTATAGGTTGAGAATATTCCAAGTTTTCTAAATGGGTTTTTATTAAGTTTCAAAAAGGCGAAGAGTTTTTCTAAAATTTATTGGTTTGAATATTAAAATTGGCGAAAATGTGGTGTGATGTATTTCGAATTTAGAAAGTTTTCTTTGTTTGTTTTTGTTATTATTGTTTTTCTTTTTGGTTGTTATTTTCTAAAAGTTATGAGCTCAAATATGAACTTAGTTTGAGTTCTTTTATTTTTCTTTTTTCATTTTGTTTTAAAATAAGAGTACCTTCTGTTGCAAAATTAGCTTAAATAAGATATATATATATATATATATATATGTATATGCGTGAGCCTTTTTTTGACGTAATCGAAAAATATGGGGGGGTAAAGAAATTAAATTTTATACGATATGTATAATGGGTTGTAAATTAAAAATTGATGAGTAATTACAGTTAATGTTTTTTATATGCTAACTGTTGTGTTATTAAATGTGTTTTGTTGTTTGCATATTCATTTTAAAAAAGTATATACTGTTATTATGTGTGAGAAATTAAATTTATGTTTTTCATAAAACCAATTTACACTATACATATAGAAAAATGAAATGATGAAATGCGAAAGTAGAGATGCTGAAAATTTTAGTAAGAGAAAGAGAAAATTTTAAATAACCTGTTTTATTAAGCTAAATTGCAATTCTTTCAAAAAAATTCTTTTGTTTTTCTTTTTTGTTTTTATTTTCTGAAAATTATTAAAGGGTTTAATAACGGTAAATGGAAAAATTTATTTATTATGAAATGTTGAAAAATTATTAACTTTACAATTGTAAGAAGTAATGGGAACATAAATAATTTATAACTGTAATTATAAATATTATATGACATTTACCAATCATTAGCAATGAGTCGATTGCGGTCGGATTTATTGTATATGTTTTATTTAAAGAGGAATGAATTCGTATTTTTAAAACGTATTTTTTTTGGTTTTTTCTTTTTTTTAAATCAACTATTTGAGCAAAGAAATGTTTTTTAACCTGTCACTAGATTCTTGGTCTTTCTATTTAATCGGATTAAGCGGCTGTTTTCTACAACTCGTCTCTCACTTATCTATCAATTCTCTCATGTCACCCTATTTCGCGTGTGTACTGTGTACAAACACGGAAAATATACACAAATGACTTGTTGTTCTCCTATTGTTAATCTTAATCTTAACATTTTATGCAGCTAATCATCAAAACCCTCACATGTAGGCGCATTACCATTGAAAAATCGAGATTGAATAACATGGGTATTTAATTTTTTTGGACATTTTATGCACAACAGATCAATATAATTTTTTTTTTTATTTTGATTCTGGGACATCTGAAACGAAAAGACCAAAAGAGGTATATTTTATTATAAAGTAAAAATCGTTGACTATATCTCATTTTATTTCGTATCTCTTACTAATATTGCATCCTTCTAATTCATCTCAGATATATGACATATGTTTTCAATAATCAGGATCAGTCACCATATACGAATTTACAAATTTTTCGACATAGTTATTTTTTTAGTAGTTTAAAAAAATTCTAGAAATCAGTGTATTCCTCTAAACTTATGATTTCTACATTGTAAACAGACATTTGAAAGGGAAAATAATATAATTTTTAAATTTGAAACTCAACTGGTATATTTCCATAACTTTTGCTAGCATTTTCTTCAATCGAATTTCACCCAGAAAAGCGATATCATGTAATAAAAGATTGTTAGAAAATTGGGAGGGTTAATTTCTAAACTTATTTTCATCAAATTCTAATATATATATAAAATTCTAAATATTTTTATTTGTGACCTTAAATCACTAGTATCGTAACCACTACACGTATCGTAAACACTATGACGTATCGTAACCATATTTACATCATACGTTGGATTAATGCTCCGCTTCATTTATGTCTATTTTTGGGACCCGAATTCTAAATGGTTTGCATAGCTGCCATACAACTCCCAGCACTTATCAGAAATATTTCAAAAACCAAAGGTGTTACAGATTTGAAAATTGATACTCAGATACTCTCTCAAAATGACTAAACAAGTTTTCTAAAACTCTGAGTGGTTTTGTATAGCTGCCATACAACTCCCAGCACTTATCAGGAATATTTCAAAAATCTAAGGTGTTATAAACCTGAAAATTGGTAATCATAATGGTATCATATTTGCTTATTTTATTTTATTTATTAGAAATATTTGCTCATACAAAGTATATTTACAATTATTAATATTTTACAATTCAGTGAGTTTTTTTACATAACATGTTCTAAAATAGATTAGGCATTTTTGTTTTCAACATACAGGCAAATGAAAACGTAGTATATAATATCAAAAAACACTCGAGCATGATCAAAGTACTGCAAAAATATCAAATTATTATCTAGGATGAATACAAATACACAATAATTACCCATAAATATTCAAAAGAAGCTTTAAATCGAAGCCTAAAAGATTTAAATGACAACGACAGACTTTTTGGGGTGCTCTAATTTTAATATCTGGTGATTTCAGGCAAACGTTAACAGCTATTCCGCGTTCAACGTATGCGAATGAAATCAACTGATGTTTCAAATCATTTTTTTTGTGACGAAGCATCCATAAATTGCAACTTAGTTCATCCATAAATTGCAACAACAAACATGCGGGTTACACTCCAAAACGATTTATCTGTTCAAGTATTTTCAAAAAAATTGCTGGATATTGAGGATGGAAAAAATTCCTTCCCAAGGAAATACACAATTGATAAAATTGGCAGAAAATTTCTGCAACATTCTTGATTCGAAAAAAACATCGATAGAAAGCGTAATTCCCAATATAAGATCCAATTATCGTAAACATCCCTGGCTCAGCGAACGAGCGATTTTGGCTTCTAGAAATGTGGATGTTAATGAGATCAATTTTAAAATACACAAAGCACTGTTTGGCGAATTAATTTCGTTTCAATCAATTGACATAGTGGTAAAAGAAGATTAAATCGTAAATTATCCCACTGAATAATTGAATTCCCTCGATTTAATAGGATTTCCAGCACATAATTTACAGCTGAAAATTGGTTCAATAATTATTTTGCTTCGGAATCTAAATGCACCAAGACTTTACAATAGAACGAGATTAGTTACTAGAAAAATTATGGGAAATCTCATTCAAGCTACAATATTGAACGGAAAATTCCAAGGAGAAAATGTTTTATTGCCACATCTTCCGATGCTACCCAACGATGTGCCTTTTCAGTTCAAGCAGTTACAGTTTCTCATACGTTTGGCATTTTCCATAACCATCAACAAATCGCAAAGACAAACAATGATTATAAGGCGAATTGGATCTAGAAAATCCGTGTTTTTCCAATGGCCAATTATATGTAGCGTATCTTCACTATTTGGAAAACCATCACATTTTTTTTCATGTACATGATGGTGTCACCAACAATATTGTTCATGATCTAGCATTAAGATAAGGAAAATAAATATTTTAAAATATATTCAAATTTTTCACTAAATCAAAATCTTCATGTGCCGGGTTGGCTAGTTTATTTATAAATTTACTCTAAACCATTACCCGGATAATCAGGTATGACTAAAACAATATTTGAGTATTTTTCCACAGTATCATTTATTAAATTTGTTATTTCACTTAGAAAACCAAAACTGCTTATTTATAATAGTCAAAACGGTGTCTTGGAAATATATTTTGTATAGATAGTTTTTATGATTCTAACAACTTGAAATATTTCTTCAAATAAACACAATCCAAACGTTTCATTGTAGAAATTTTATGAATCTAAAAATACAATAGAAAATAAATTAAAAAAAAAAATGCAAATTAAATGAAACTCAAATATTCTGCTACGTTTTTGTCTATACAAAATAAATCCCTTCAAACTTGATTATATTAGACATTTAGAGCAGAAACTTCTAAAATACAAAAGGCAAAATAATTCCATTAAATTTAAAAATAAAATTACAATCTATACTATCTTCCTCTAAACAATTAAATTAAAAAACTCTAACTAGATAAGTGTATAAATAACGTATTTTGATGATTTCGTAATGGAACCAAATTGAATTACCAGATTTAAATAAAAAAAAATTAAAACAAAAAAAAAAAAAATAAAATTCAAATTTTTCTTATTTAATTTCGAAAAAAAAAAAACAAAACAAACCCAGACCTACAAACAATTGAAAATCTCTCTTAAATAATTCCCCAAATTAAGTTATCTTCCTTATACTCAACATTAAAATAAGTGTAAACATAAAATAGATACTTCTCAGTGCATAAATTAAATTTCCACTTGAGAAGTGGAATAAACGCAACGCGCAACATAAAACACACGTTAAAACTATTTAAAAGTACCTTTTTGGATTGTGAAGTTGAAAATAAAAAACAAGAACAAAAACAAAAGCATATACACAATAAAACAAATGAACAGAAATAAGTACTTGACAAAAGCTTCATCTTCAAAAAATCAAGTCAAAATTAAAACACAATAAAACAAATATAAAAAAAAAAAAGACAAAGAAAAAATCAAAAACTCCCAACAAAATCATCATCCCATGATCTTAAATTATGCACAAAAATCTCTCAATATAATAATGGTAAATTGCCCGCAAGCAATCTAAAAACTGAAGTACATATGTTGAAGTTGAAAATATTTATTTGTTTGCTAAATATATAGTGTAGATATACATTTATACATACATACATATTAATGCTCGTAAGTACATCAATATATATGTATATACGTTGATAAAAGAGTTCATGTATAAAATATAAATTTGAGCTGTGGCCTAAATTTTCCTAATTATTCAGATTATTTTAAGATGTAGCTTGTCAGCTTAGACTTAGAAGTTTTTCACTCAGAAACTTGCAAAAGCTGCACCATAACTGCATTATTAAATGGAAGAGGCTGGATAATGATAATTTAATCGAAAGTTAGGTGTGCAATACAAATATAAATATAGGGCTGTAACTGTAACATATATAAAATGTCAAAATGTGAATAGCGGTAAATACAAATAGAACAAAAATTATAATTTTTTATTATAATAATTTATAAAATCAATCAAAATTAATATCAAGACTTGTATAGGTAGTCTAACACTATAAATACCTACTGATGAGTTCTAATAGTGTTATGATGAACGAACAATTCCTAAAAATAATTAAAAATTGTAAAAAGTGTCCCAAAGAAATTATCTCGGTTCATTAAAACAATCCTCCGAAAATTCTGATTGCCATTGTTTCAAATAATATTTTTTTAATAACTGTTTTCTAGTAAATTCCTTAAACTTTAATTTTTACTTTACAGATACACTGTAGTTAAGAAATACTCCACTGCCCGTTTAAGTACAAATATATACACAAAGACGAGTATGTATGTATATTTGGTGTAGAAAAAACCGAGGGCATTATAAAAAAAAAATGACATAAATTAAAAGAAAAAAATGAAAACTTTATTCTGAAAAGGAAAACATTAGAAAACAAAACAAAAATAACAAGTGCTGCTCAATTATGTTAATGAAACAATTGTCTCGGCGAGACTCGAGAAATCCAACATTGGAAAAGTGCCTCTTGAATTCCGACAATCATTCTATAAAATTTGAAATTTATTTTTATTTTTATTTTTTTTTGTATTTTGTTAATTTTTTGTACTTTGAACATTTATAGAATTGTGAGACTTGACATTACGTACGTACCACAGAGATATTTTTCAATATTTTTTTATTTTATTAAATTTTGTTTTATAGTTCATCATAGATGAGGAGGAGGTGGATAATGATAGCGGGTGGTTATATATTTACATAAATATTTATATGAATATGTGTTCGATAAAATAATTTTCAATATTGTTGTTGATGATTAAAACGAAGATGATAAAAATGATGATGATGATGATGGTGATGATGATGATGATAATAATATTACTGTTAGTGGTGGTAGTTCTGTTTCATTGCCTTAAGAATAATGACACAAAAAAAAAATCAAAAAACTCACTGCACAAAAATGTATACACACACAATATAATATAGAGAATAAAATGAAAACCATTCTAATTTTCTTTCCACTTCTGTTTATTGAATACTGCATTTTGCTTTTGTTTTTCATCTTACTTTAACTGAATATTTTTATATCACGAAAAATACAAACAAACAGTTGTTATTTGAAATATGAATACACGTATATAAATATATATATATCTTCTGATATAAATCCTAGGGAATCATTATATTTTGTGTTAAATTGGATATTATCAAATTTTTTATAATAAAATTGAAATTGTTGAAATCAAGTAAAAACAAAAATATTAAAAATTATATCAGATGTCGTGGATTTAATCACAAGAAATTTAAATTCTATAGATTGAAAAAGTTTACGTGGTTGTTCATATATTATCAATTCATATTTTAACTAATCAGGGCCATTAACGAAATTACTTAATTCGGTGGATTCCTAACCACACAATTTTCACCTTTGTACGACTGTAAGAATTGGGTGCAAGTATTTTGAAGAAAATGTCTTTAAATTGTGTAGGGTAACTCAAATATGAAATGTTCGAGTAAGAAATACCTCTTAAGCAGCCCATAGACGATACAACTCAGTCGTACAACTAGTCGTACAACTTGTTATCAGACTACCCCACATACGTTACAATTTCTTCTACAACCAGTTGTACAACCACCAAATTTCTCATTTGGGTCATCAATTGCAATCTATATAATTATATTTTTTTGGTTACTGTACAAAAATTTAGGATCTTATGATTATATATGATTAAATTTTACTTAAATTGCCTTTGTCATTAGTCATTACTTATTGTAATTATCAGATCAGTCAATATGTTGATAGTTTTTAAAAATTATATGTTGATAGTGTCCAATAATTTATCACAATAAAAAACTGAACATATCTATTGATGTTTTTCAATAAAATGGCACAAAAAACATATGTTTTTAAAATAGCAATTCAAGAAAAGTAATTTTAGTTGAACAAATTCCCTACACACAGTACCAACCGACCAACCGACAACGAAAAATTCCGCCAACAAAAATTAAAATTTTTTGATTTTCTTCCAACTAACTATCCAACTATCAAAATAGTTGTATAACTGTCCTATACAATTTGAAAAGTTCTACAACTAGTTGTTCGACCAAGTTTGATCGTCTATGGTTAGCTTTACATTTGAAAATCGAGCAATATAAGTTGTTACTAGTACAAATCTTAGATTAGCAACAATTGCTATTTTTTTTTATTTTTTTATACATAGCCAAACCCTTTTATACCGATTGATATGTTTGGCTAGGATGGGAAAGGAAAATCAGGAAAGGAGGAAGGTAGAAGGGAAGAAGGACAATTACGAACGAAGGTGTTATGTCTTGAATTTATTTAGTTCATAAATATAGTATTTATCATGTTTGGAAACACTAAAATGGAATGTGGTTCAACATTCGGGACATATAATCGAATACCGCTAACTTTTCTTCTGCCATCTAGAAACTTATACGGTGTAGGGATGAGTACATGCTGCATTGCTGCCCTTCGTGTTTCACTGGTGGAATGCTTAAGTGTAAGTGGACATAATACAGATTTAATTTGCCTACCAGATATCTATAAAACAAAAGTGAGAGAACTCCGACTATACGACGATGTCCAAGAGGGGCAAGAGAAACAGTGAAATTTGGATAATTGATTATACGAATAGCCCGTTTTTAGACTGTATCTAAATGTTTTAACGCAATACTAAAAGCGCCAGCCCATATGTCAAAATTTTACCACATTTTGGATCGTATAAAAGATTTATAGATTTTCAAGAGGTCACAGGATGTTATATGATATTGGCAACAATTTTCTATGAATAACCTAATATCGTTCCAGATCAATTTTCGATTTAAGTATAGATATACCTAATATACTTAAGCTTTCAAACCGTTCGAGTTTATCTTCTTGAAACAAAACAGTAGGATCAAAAATGAAAATTTTCCTGGAGACTGTACAACTTTGAGTTTTAGAAGTGTTAAGCTTAACTTTGCTTTTTAAGCACCAATTAGCAATTCCGACCAAATCATGCATGAGAGAACTGGCCATGATGTGTCTTTTGGTTGATAGATGTAGCTTCAGATTTTTTATGAAAATCGTAGGATGCTACTAGTGTACTGCCGTCTCCAAAGCAATGGATTGGATTGAAAGTGGCTTGGAGCAAATCATTTATAAATATAAGGAATAGGAATAGGGCATGTAATCGTACCGACACGAAATTAATTCAATAAAAGTTGTTCATACCCAGTCAATTACAATACAAAATTAATATATAAATTTTTATTTGTTTTCGTTGAAGTCGTATTCTGGTCAGAAAAATACAAACTTTCCAAATTAAAACTATTTTTTTTCGATCAAAATAATTTTTGAAGTAGATTCTCGGTCTTATCTATAAACAAAATGCAAAATGCATGAATGAATAGCATTCTGTTTTAACGAGTTTTAAGTCTATCTGTGCGGATCTGTTTTTCTATTATAGGGAAAATTGGGTTGTTGGTTGAAATTGCCATTACTTCGAAACATTTTAAAAGAAAGCTCAAAAATATTTCAATTTTAAATTTTTTTTAATTCTAAAATCCTTTTATCTAAATAGCAAGTATCCAAATTTGATTGCATTACAATCTTTTTATTATTTAAATTGAAGCGTGCGGATGGGATGGATTTAATTCAAGATCTACAAAATTACATTATGACTAATTTCACTTCAATCCTTCAGATCAGATTTGATTATTATTATTATTATTATTATTATTATTATTATTTTTGTATTATTTTTATTGTTGATGTTGTGTTTTTACTCGTAGCTGTTGTTTTTATTCTTTAATATGCTGTGCGGAGTTACTGAAATGATACATACTTACTTATTCAATTTCCAAATGATCCAAATGAATCACATTTTATTCTTTTGTTGTTTTTGTTTTTATTATTGAATTGAATTTTTCAACACGTTCTTTTGATATACTTATATGTAATACATATTTGGCCGGATCTTTTCAATTGAGTTTTTTTTTTTTTTTTTTTTGTAAATTATTTTGATTTTGAGAATATTGACAACTTTGTTCCTATTGTGTAGTTGTATATATTATGTTGTTTAAAAGGCATTTTTATGTAGATTAAAACCAATTTTACATAAATTTGTAATTTTCAGTATAACATACGAGATTATTTGATTGATTTTTATTTTTAAAATACTGATGTATATATGTGTTGTTGTTGTATATATGGATAGTAGTGAAATTTATATGAGTGGAATAGCATATAATACAATAATAGTGTGATGACATTTTAAGTGACCGATTTATGGTGACAAGGCCATCATATAATTTAAAACAACAACAAAAACAAAAAACAAAACGAAAACCCCTACTAACTTAATGATTTCCTGACAATCAACGACCTTTTTTGTTGAAAGTGGAGACAATTTAAATGACCGATGATGACTTTAAGAAGTTAACAACTTTATTTTATAATATCAAGAGTTAAGTTAAAAAAAAATACAAAATAATGAAATTTAAAATAATTTTTAATAATTAAAATCACTGGGATTTAAATTTAGTTATTAAACGAATACAATTAACTCATTTGTGGAGTACATTACCCAATTTTGAGACGTCTAGAAATTCTAATTTTAAAATTAATTTATTTATCTCTAAGTACAATCTAATTTGAATTTATAAAAAAAAATATATTTATTATAGATTTACAACAACTTGTGTATAAATTCTTGGAACTCCAAATAATTAAATTATCAAGACTTAATTTGATTAGACATCATAATTTATCTGAGAATTCAGGTGATAGTGATTTGATTGAAGCTATCAAAAATTGAAAATGTATTATAGATAGCTGTAAATAAATCGAATTTAGATTTATCAATAAATCAACAGAATCAATTATTTAATTGTCGTACATAGATATGCGACTTCTTAAATCTAGTACTGGATGGAACGTATAGTGTGACGAGCGGAAGAAAACATGACCGGAACCTCGAACTATATTTTTCAGATCTATTCAACTTTTAGAGTATGCCGACGATATTGGCATCATCGCTGGATTACAACGAGCGGTGGTCGAAGCCTTTATCCAGATTGAAGAAAAAGCAAAATGAAAGATGGGTCTCAAAGTAAATGAGAAAAAAACGAAATAAATGCTGTCGACAAATAAAAAGCCTCACAACAGCATATTTGTTAAAAAATCATTGTTGGCAGATATAATTTTGAAGTAATTTAGAAGCTTACCTACCTTCTTGGAACCAGCAATGTGGAGGTACTCCGAAAAATAACCTTTGGCAAACCGTTACTGCTTCGGTTTGTTAAAACATCTCTGGGCAAATCTCCTATTCCGAAACACTAAAGCTTAAATCTACAAAATGTTCATACTCCCAGGTCTGCTTTACCGATCAGAATCATGAACACTGCCCACAAAGCTAGTAAGTGTATACTTAGTGTTTTTGAGGAGAAATTTTTTCGCCGGACATTATAATGGTCCTGAAAACGACGATTAGGTCTGGAAAGGTATAATGCCGAACTCAGTCAGCTGTATAGTGAAGTGAACCTAGTTATGAAAATTAAAGTCCAGAGTCTTCGAATCCAAACCCGAAAATACAAGACATCGCGGTAGACCAAACATTGTTCCATTTTTTTTGTAGCTATTATTTATTTATTTTAAATTTGCAACAAAATTAAAACTAATAAAAACTAAATTTTAAAATGCGTGTTCAAAAACGTCAATAAATTATTGTAGTATGAACGTCATAAACTAAATCATATGATTATAAGTCAGCCATGTATAATACAGTTGTTACGTCATACTACGTTTATGAAAAAGCCTACATTCAAAACAGAAGAAACAAAATATCAATTATTTTAAATAACTACCTTTTTTTTTTTGCTCATACCATGAATTGTTTTTTTATAAAATGTTAGTCACCATATACTAGTCTATTGCAAAAAAAAGTCTACCCATACCTTTTTTGTAGTTTAAGTCCGTTTCAGTACTGGCTTAATAATTTCTCCTTTTATTCTCACTTTCCCATAAAATCTTAGTATAGATGCGATATCAATTCAAATCTTTTATAAATAATAATTCCTTACGCAACATTTTTTATTGTGATGATAAGTTTAAAGATAGGCAAACTTTTTTGTAATTGAGTAGTACATTTACTAAAATTAAAATAATTTAGGCTTTTAATATAAACAGTCATTTGATATTTATTTATTGATTTTAATTAGTGGGCCTGTTTGTATACATAAGATATGTGAACACATTCAAATTATTATTCTTATAATAGAAATAATCTTTGATCTTATTAAGAAGCAACATTGGAATTTTATATAAAGATATATGCTTTGGCAACTTAATACAGCTAGTTATTAAATTTATCTTAAGTCCCTTTAATAAATATTTCTTTTTGTAATTTTTTTTTATTAAATTGTTTAACATTATAGTTTGTTAATAATTATATGAAGTTCAAATGAATTGAGAAAATTCAATTAGTTTTATAAGGAAATATATTTTATACATATACAAACAAACTTTCTCAAACTACCACATTAACATTAAAATTGAATTATAAATTCTAAGGTCAACCCTCTGATAACTAAAAATATTATTATATATTTTATTTTTTAAAGTGTAACCACAAAATTCAGCGATCGAGTATAAATTACAGCCTTTACAGCATCCTTTAAAATAATAACCATAAGAATTATAGAAATTTAATGTACATGGATGGATGAAATGCTAACCCTTTAATTTTTTGTAAAATCCAATCTTAGTAGGATGTAATCACCATTCACCATTGAAGTACTTTATATTTTCAAATAAATTTACACCCTGCAATACAGTTTTATAATACGAAACTACAAACATAGTTATATATAGATAATAGATATGTTTATTTAAATATATTAAGTAAAATGAAATGTCAGAACAGGACAGGACATTAAAGAAACAATTTCGTTTTGCATCTCTATTTCAATATCCCGCTGAGTTCTTTATTTTGTTGTGTTTTGTTTTTATGTATACTTATACATACATATATACTATAGTATAAAATATTTTTTCTGTTTATCAGCTGGGCTCATATCATACGCACTAAACAAAAGAATAAAAACAATAAAAAAAAGAAAGGGTTGTACATGAAAAGCAGGAAAAATTATTATGAATTTTCTTGTACTATATTGTCTATATTAATAAGAACATAATACCGATTCAGTCTGTGCCCATGAATGGTATATATAGACAACATCAGTAAAGCAAAGAAATTTTATTCCAATTTATTCGTATATTCAAGGGTTGTAAAATATTAAAAGATGACAGAAAAATTTGTTTTTGATAGATTCGAAGCGGAAAAGTGTTATTAGGTTGTTCGATAAGTAATTACATTTAATAATTTTCCTTTCAAGCTAAAAATGTCGATTTTGGTTTTGAGATTTTTGGGGGAAATTTTGTATAAATATATTTTATACTTTTAGGATCAAAAAGCTTAATTTTTTTTTTTTAAATAACTACTTTTGAAAGCAAATTATGTTTATAATTAGTGTTTTTGTTGTTCTTTAGATTGTAAAACTATTTTTTATTATATACAATTAAAATCTAGTACTCTGGAACACTCATCCATTTTTTTTTTACAAAGTTTAATTTTTAGATTTAATTGAAAATTAATCATTTTTTTTGTTTTATTTTTACAAGCTTTAGGTTATTATAGTACAATCTTATTACAGATTTAAATAAATTATTAATAGATTTAAACAGTATTTAGGTATCAGTATTTCTGCTCCTTTATATTATGTCATCTGGTTTGTTTAAGAGCTCGATCAACTCGATTCAACTTTGAAATTACTACGTTGAATTAATCTATTTTTGTTTTTAATAGCCTAGTTTCTAATAGCCTAATGACCACAGTAATGGTATTGGCTTTGATATGTTTTCACTTGAATCTTAGCGAAATGCATTCGTGATGAAAAGAACTTGTTTTGACAGCTTGTTTGGACTTGCTTTGTTGAAATTGTTTTTTTGTGGAACTCCTGGTAATAATGAGTAAATATTAGATTTTTGGCTCTACCGAAATAACGACACGCTGCAATTGGTCGATGATTGAGTGTAATCCTGATTTATTTTCCCTGAATCCAATTCACATATCAGATATATTCTCATACAGTTGGAGGCGTTTATAAGTATGAATTTCTTAAATAACTTAAATGAAGATAGCAGTAGCTACTACTTTTTTGGTTTGCTTTGCATAATTATTTTGCGCCACTTTAAGGCACTCTGGTTTATATTTCAACCTTAGAAAGCAATGAATAGGTATACATATTAAATATTGAATTGAATAGGTATGGAAAACAAAATTATAAACGAAAAACTCATAATAATTAAAGTTTGATTTTATTACGATGACTAGGCACGTTTTTAATCAAACAGATTTTATTGTGATGACGAGGTTATTACGATGTCGTATCATTAGAGTAGGTGGATTATTATACACAAAATAACATTTTAATTGCTAAAGACTTACCTTGGGCAGAAACGTGTTTCACTAAAAATCTACAAAATTTAATAGCTTACAAAAACAGTTATCTTATTAGGTTGTATATTATTAAAAAAATGTCCTAATACACGTCTTAGATTAATTCAAAGTTTAGTTTAACCAAATTTTTTATATGACTGCATTAGGTGTATGTCACGAAAAATATTACAACAATTTTCGAGTGCTTTAAATGTGGTAGTTTGTCTTTCATAAACTAAACCCATCTATAATCATAAAAACTAATCTGAAGGAATTTATGAAAGAATATTTATATTTGATCAAAGTATAACACAAGACAGGATTTAAATGTACCTCCTTAGTGAGTCAAATAAGTTGTCATATCACACTATTTATACACGATTTAAAGGGAATGGGCCAACAATGATATTTTTAATTATATAATGGAAATTAATCAAATCAAAATTGAAAATACAATTTGATATACAAAAATTCCATACTAAATTTTTAAGTTAATTTCACATTTCGTTTTTTTAATGAAGTTAAAAAATGTTTAAAATTTCATTTATTTATTTATTTATTCACCATTTAGTTCAAACGGTTTACAATATTGTAATTTAATTAACAATTTTAATTTAAAATATATTTTATAATTTAACTTTTAATTTGTTTTTCTTCTTTTTTTATTTAGATTTTCAATTAAATTTTAGTTTTTAAATTACAATTCAATAAAAAAGCAAATGAATTAGAATTGATAACAATTATTATGAACTTAGAAATAAATTAATATAAAAAAAAAATTAAGAACAGCTAATTCAATGAATTTAAATTCGATTAAAAAAAAAAGATTTGATTATCACTTTTTTTCGTTTCATTTCAATGTGCACTAAATTTCAAAAAAAATTAATTTTGATCAAAAGTCGCATGCAACTGGAAAATACAATTCAATTATTAAATCACTTTTATTAACCCTGGAAAGGTAATCTATGTATATAAATTTTAAGTGAGAAATACATGTGCAGAATTCTCATATATCGCTGCATGCAGATATGCATATCTGCGTGCTAAAAACATGTGCATATTTTATCTGTCAAAAATTGTTTTGTTTTGAAATAATGTAGATAATTGCCGCCATTGGTACACATACAATTTGCTTGTATAGTAATAAAATACAAAATAAAATAATTTTTGAGAAATTTTAAAGTTAAAAACTATTAAAAGTGTTTAATAAAAGTTTTAATTTAATAATTTTTGAAAAAATTTCAATCACATATTTTGTTATCTGTCACTATCGTGATTGTAACAAAATATAATTATATGAATAAATTAATGCTAGCTTGTTGTGCATATATTTTGTTATATCGAAATATTTTAAAAATTTATGATGAATATTACAACAAAAAAGAAGGAAATCTAGACTATGGACTAGGGAAATTTTCATTCATTTCAAATTAATTAGTTTTTCTTCCATTAACTAATTTAAAATAAATTTTTACAAAATTGGTATTTAACCTATTTACCACAAAAAACAATAATAAATATCTAAATATTAAATAACTTTTATGACGTTTGTCATTATTTGTTTATTAGTATGAGTAAAATGAAAATTTTTACAATTTTTCGTATTGGTAGCTCTTCCGCTGCGCAGCAAAAATTAGGAATCGAGATATCTTGCATGAAAGCGCACTGCGTGCAGAATTACATGTAATTAGTTCCATATAAAACCATACATTCTAATTTATTTTTACTACGATGCATGCATAGTTCTGCACATGTATTTCAGGCATTATTCACACATTTTTTTTTTCTTAGCCTACTACGAAACAAATATCTTTTTTGAAATCATGTAACTGTACTTTATCCTTTCATTATATTTTTAAATAAACAAAAAATAAACAAATAAGTTATTTGTATTTGAATGTTGAGGTTGAGAGGTATAGACGTTCTAGTAAAAGTCGGGGAGTAAATTTGTACTCATGTTTAGCTAAATAAGTAGATAAAATCAATTCAAATCTCCTTACGGTTCATCCCGAAAGTACTGCGGTAAAAAAGACGATACACCAACACTTTTTGTTTTAATTGCAATATATTTTTATGGGGTGAACACGAAAGAAAGATATTATTTTTATTATTATATTTTTTATGTTATATGAATTACTTTAATAAAAATTATTTTTCTAAATAATTTTAATTATATTTAAATTTCAATATCGTTTTTACAATTTTTCATAAGATTAAATAAAATTGAGTAAAATTTACTCATGTTTACCTTTAAGTAATAGTAATATATGATTACCTTTTCAGGGTTAAGTAAATCGTCATATTATGAAAACTTAACAATTTAGGCCTGAATTGAGATTCACCATACCCAACTTTAAATATATTTTCGAATTTCTGTATTATCTCTAGCTTAAAATCAATATGATATTGAACTTGAACTGTAATAATTATCTTATGCATCTTTAATCTTTCAAATTAGCATGTAACATATTTTGGTTCTCTAAGAAGCAATTAGTCATTTCAAAGTAATTTATTACAATTTCAAGTATGACAATTTGAGCTGAGTAATAGGGAATGTCGCAAATTTTTGTTTTTCACTGCCGCTTCCAATGACAAATTATTTAAATATATTTTTGTACTCTTTCACTTATGAAGATTTATATATACAAGAGATTCAAATATGAAAGATCTAATTTGAATCCAAAAATCACTTTATCTTAATTGGATGTTATTTTATTGTTTATTTAATTTTTTAAATACGTAAAAATAAATTAAAAGACGAATTTATGTGATTTACTTCTGTATATAAGTCAGGTAAGTAAGAAGTAACTCACAACATAATATTACAATGTTTCAGTAAATCTTACAAAATTTTCAAATTATTTTTTTAATATCACAAAAAAAAAATAAAACAAAAAATCAAAATCATAGAATACCTATATATATACATATATAAATATTACATCAAATAGGTCACAGCGATTAAATAATGAGTAAATTACTGTGGTTTCTAGTTTATTAAAACAAAAAAAAAAAAAAAAATTCCTCTTTAATGTTAGATAAAATTTTTCTCAAACTTTTCTAATTAACTTCCTTTTGTATATACCCCATAAATATTACAATACTACCTCTGTTTCAACTTTTAAATGTACAAGAGGATTTGTGTAAATCTAAAATAGATATACATACACACATACCTAGGTACATGTAATATTGGAATAAAACAGCAACTATAATGTAATTTTGATGTTAAAATTTGTCTTTTCATCTTATACAAGATTTGCATTACAAACGTACCTACATATATACATATGTTTATTTTATAAATATCTACATATATGTAGGTACGTATATATATATGAATTTTGTGTAAATTGTAATCTGAAATGAAAATTTTTCTGCTCAAAATTTATTTGTTTTTTTTTGCTATTGTTTTAGTTTTTTTTTTTTTAGAAAGATTTATCGCGATGTTAGACAGCATTGGCGACACCTGCCAACGCCTACAAAGGTTATTTATTGTACTCATATCACTTCATTCTTACTTTTCTTATTTTTCTTATAAAATATATATACATTTGTGTACTATACTACATATACATATATATATTATAATTCAGCTTAGCAAAATATATCTACAATTCAAAAAAAAAAAAAAATTATCAAGGAGACTTTTCATTTCTGGGATATACGATAAATATTTTATACACAAGGTATATATATATATATAACACACATATTATGTATATATATTATATTGTAAGATTCTAATATGCTGTATAGTGGCAATTTAATCTAGAATTCAATATAAAGAAAAATATTGCTAAACATTTCAGCGCACAATAAAATATTTTCAGTTTTAATATTAACTTAAAATGTTGTCACTATTAGGACTTTTTTTTTTAATATTATTATTTTTTTTTTTTATTCGGATACCTATTGAATTTTAATTCGGAAGAGTATTATTGATTTTATCTTTAGGTTATAATGGTTTTTTTTAGACAATATCAAGTGAAAGTATTATTAACAAAACAAATGTGAGTAACTAAGTCCCAAGAGAACTAATTACCAAATTTAATATCTCTGTTTATATGAAGCTATACAAATTTCTCTTTACTTTCTCTCTCATTCTCCCCTCGTCTCCCCTGTGGGAAAATTCTTTGGACTAATTTTCTTTCGAGATGTTGGACAGAATTTATTACAACGAACTTAAATTCATCTTTTTATAATTTCTAGTGAAGAAATTTCTAAGACAGAATGAACTACAAAATCTGATAAAATTATGGAATAACACCCAAAAGTAATATAGTTAGTTAATAATATTTAATTTTGCAAAACCTGTTTAAAATTTTGTTCGTTTTAAATTAAAACAATATATTTTGAGGTGTCGAACATGGCTCGGGTTCGAAATCTCAAATTTCGAAATATCGTTTTCCAAAATCTTAGTTTTTTTCTAAAAAAAATTGGCTTTTTTTAAATTTTATAAAGTTTCCGGAAAATGCAGATACCCTTTTTTAATATACAACAGCAGCTACATATAAAAATAATTATACAGCTCAAGTCAATCACAAAAATTTACTTACTTGACTTGAAAATTTCAATCGAATATGCAGCTTGAGAGCTTGAGTTGACATCTAATGTCAAAAATTTACGAAGTTTTGTTAATATTTAGAGTGAATTTAAAAAATAGAAGATTTAAAAGAGTAAATAAATAAAAAAAATTTAATTTTATATTTTTTATATTTGTTAATAAGAAGTTTTACAAATTTTAGGTGTCAAAATTTATGTCACCAAAAATACATATATCAAACCCAAACTATTCTCAAACTGACAGCTACTCAAGCTGGTCAATCGAATACACAACTTGAAATTTCAAGAAGAATTCAAGTCAAGTACTCAAGCTATCATGTATAGACGTTGTAATAGTCTATAAATATAATAGGCTTACAGTTAAGAATTAAATTTATTAAAACTACAAAATTGAAGATAGTAAGAATAACTTGAAAATGGCTACAGGTTCTACAATACAGTCTGCTGGTTACACAAAACTGATAAAACTGAAACTGAAACATTTTCCACATCAAACTAAGATTACAATTTGTGTATAGACTAAGCTAAACTCGTATAGATATAAATAAGTTTAGAGGCTAAAACATTTGAGGTAGCAAATTCTGGACAGCGACAAAAAACAATATGCCTATTTTAATATCGGAATATAGTAGAAGCCAGACTTTATACGAGCAATGTATTGATATACGAGATTTATACGAGCAATAATGAAGTTCACCTTTCTGTGGAATTTATGAAATAACTCAGTTTTACAATACAAAATGAGAATTCAACCAATTTAATGAAGGAAAAAAAGCAAATTCAGAGCAACAAAGGCTTCTAAAGACAAAGGCTTCTACAAATTATTTCCATTAAAACCAGATGTCGAATTGATTAAGTTCATAAAAGAGGTAATTTTAACGGACAAGCTTAATTATTGGCTAACTGTTTGATTTAAGCTGGTGCGGGCCGAATGGCAATTTTTCCAAGTAATGTTTTTACAAAATGTCGTTTTTTAAAATTCTAGTTTTCTTAAACAAATGCAGCTTTAAGTGTGTTTATATACCAAGAATATTTATTTTAATTTATTGTATGTATAGCCACTGTTGGATACAAAAAAGTGAAAGAAAAACAACTAAACAAGCGAGATTTGGAAAAGTCGGCATTCGGATCAGATCCGATTCAAGCTACTAGAAATGAAGGATTTTCTTCCCATTAAAATCAGACAACCAAATATGGAAACAACTAATAACAAACTTAGAGTGCACCAGTAATTCTTAACTTCGATAACTTTGATATTATTTTGAAGAAATTCATTCATTTTTATGTGATAACAATTCCAAAAACTCACAACTCTACAAATAGGATGAGTATTTTAAAAATGTTTTTTTTTCTAGTTTTTATGATATTAAAACTAAAAAAATGTTATTATTAAAAAGTAGAAATGTGATAGATGTACTATATATGTACATACATATTGTATATTTCTTATATCCATAAATATAAATGAGAATAATATAAGAATAAAAATAACAACAAGAGCAGCAGCAGCAGCAAAATAACAACAAAAGAATAAGGTTTATAAAATGTCTGTAATAGCAAAAGGCATATAAATATATTAATATAAAGCCATGTAATTTAGGAAAAGACATATGAGATCCTTTCAGAATTCATAGCTTTTTTTTTTGTATTTATATTATGTTGTTGTTATTATTATTTTTTTTATACATATGTGTAACTATTCATATACAAATATGTGAGTACCTATATATGCATGTATAATGGCATAAATAAAATTTTGTGTTGTTGTTTTGTTTCTTTATTTTTAATTTTTTTTTTTTTTTTAATTTTGTGAAAATTGTGAAAAGTTTGTTTATGCCATTTGTGGTTTATTTTTCTCACTTCCCTTTCTCATAACAGAACAGTGTTTTGACATAACGAAAACTCTTTTCATTATATTATTATATGTGTACTTGTGTGCATATATGGACATCCATATGAGCATATGTATATATATATATAGTATTATGAAAATATTTTAAATAATAATGTGTGTTTGTAACTGATGTAATATTAAAATGAAATTGAATCCTTTAAGTTAAAAATGGCTGAAAAAAAAAATAAAAAGAAAAACGCGATTGCTGTCACAAAATTTTTGTTAAATTTTTTATTTTATGATATTTTATTTTTCTGAAACAAAAATTTTTATTTTTTATTTTTAGTTTCCTAAAAATTTCAACAAAATTAGGTGGTACGAGTACAGCATGTGAAATGTAATGTAAAAATTTAAAAATATATGTAGAGTTTCTTTCACGTAAGCCAACCTTAAAGATAATTAATAAAAATGTTCAATCAAAAATATTTAAAGTTTGCACTGACTTCAAAACATATTCAATATTGAGAGGTACATACATATGTGAGTTTTGGTTTAATTTTTTGGTCAATTTGGTTTTGACAGAATCATTTTTTAATTTCCATTTCCTTTTGATTTCTTACAATAACCTAAAAATGGAAATATAAGCCATAATTCAATAAAACAACAATTCTTTAATTAAAAAGAAAGAAAAACGCATAATTCCTTCAAAAATTTCAAGTAATTCACAAATCGAATAACACCTCAACATCTAATTAATATATTGATACGATAATAATGTCTGTAAAACACCTCGGTGAATTAAAGCAAAAAGCACTGACAGGAAACTAAAAATTTAAATGTGAAGCTTTTTCAAAATGTTACCGCAAAAAGTTACAGATTAAGAAATACAAAAATTTAAAATTTCTCTATTTTTTAAAAATATTATTTATAGAAAAACATATCCAAGTTCGGAACCCATATATAAAAACTATATATTTAGTGCAACAACCACATAGCAAAACATTATAAAATCAATAAAATATGAAGCTTTTTCAAGTTAGAAACATTTTTCTTGTTGCAAAACAAATAGAAAACTTGGTTTTCAGTTAATTGAAGAGCAAATAAATATTTTTTTAATGCTGTATCGGCGCATGTTACGACGGGAATAGCTACTAGTAGCATACTAATTCAAATAAAAATATTTCGCTCAAATATTATTTGATTGATTTTAGCCCATGTGTGCTCCTTTAAATTCGATATTTTCAGAGATAGGTACATCATAATATGAATAAGGATTTGAATGTTGACATGAAAAATTTAATTTTGAGCATATTACAACGAAATACTTAATTAGTTAAAAGTACCTGGAACCAATGGGATTGCTAATAATAAGATAATAATTGAAATTTATAATTAGGGAAAGATTTTTTGAATACATTTTTGTTCATTGCGATTGGTAAAGTGGTCTCTTTTATTCTTAGCAAGCTGCAAGCTCATACATATTTGAGAGTTCAGATTCATACATTTAAAAAAAAATACTTTAAATCATAGAAAGAGTAAGTTGACGAAATTCTGAGATAATCACTTAAACCATTTTGAGTGTTCACCTATGTGCTCATATACACAGGCGAATTAATTATAAATGAACCCTCATTAAATGATGTGAAGAATGCTATAAAGAAGTTAAAAAATAATAAAGCACCAAGGGAAGATTTGATAACATCCGAATTACTATATAAAGATGGGGAACATTTACATAAGAAGATACATAAATTAATATGTGCAATATGGCTTAATGAAACAATACCAGCAAAATGGCGTATAAGTGTACTAAGACCAATCCATAAGAAGGGAGATAGAACTAACTGTAATAATTATCGAGGGATTATGCTACTAAACACAGCGAACAAAATACTGTCATATAACATAGTGTACGAAAAAATCGAATCGTATGCTGAAGAAAGGCTTCGCGAATATCAGTGCGGTTTTCGTAAACAAAGATCCACTGTTGACCAAATATATTTATTAAAACAAAACATGGAAAAATGCTATGAATTTGGTCAAGACTTACACATTTCATTTATTGACTACAAGCAAGCCTTCGATAGCATTAATAGAAATAAAATAGCATACTCATTAATAAAACTTGGTGTACCTCGCAAATTAGCTAAACTGGCCATGGAAACCATGTTCAATTCACGAGCAAAAGATATGATACAAAATACAACCTCTATAAATTTTGAAATTAAATCGGGATTGCGACAAGGAGACGAGGAGAGCTTTCAGCTTTGTTATTTAATATGGTCTTAGAACAAGCCACAGAGGAAATTGATAAAAGCGGTAATATATTCACAAAATCCTTCCAAATTATCGCTTCCTACGCTGACGATATAGCAATTGTAGCTAAAAATTATAGGAAAATGGCAGAAAAATTTATTATACTAGAACAAAAGACAAGACAAGTTGGTCTGGAAATTAACGAAAGCAAGACAAAATATATGAAAATGACAAGGAAAACCGATCAAAGAATACCACAAAATATTACCAACAACAACTTTAATTTTGAAAGTGTCACAAACTTTAATTATCTTGGTGTACTAATAAAAAATGACAACAGTATGCACTCGTGCATACAGAAGCGAAAAAATGCAGGAAATAGAAGTTACTATGTTAATAAAAAATTACTACAATCCAAAATTCTTACTAGACAAACAAAACTTGTGATATATAAAACAATAATTAAACCAATAGCAACATATGGATGTGAATGCTGGACACTTACATTAAGAGACGAAGAAAATTTACATATATTCGAAAGAAAAATAATCCGAAAAATCTTTGGCCCAAAAATATTACAAAACGGAGAATATCAAAGAAGGAATAACGAAGAAATCAATAATATAATACAACATGAAGATATTGTAAAGTTTGTAAAGGCACAACGACTAAGATAGGCAGGGCATATGATAAGAATGAACGAAAATCACCCTCAACAAAGAATTTTCAAAACAAGACCACTATATAATAGAGCAAGAGGCAGACCAAGAATAAGATGGAAAGATAATATCGAAAATGACTGCCAAAAAATGAATGTACAAAATTGGCAGAGTTCTGCGGAAGATCGATTTACATGGAGGAATATCACGAAGGCTCTAGCTCACCCCGAGCTGTAACGATAAATGAAGAAGAAGAAGATCTATGTGCTCATGATTATTTCAGAAATATATTATTTATTCCTTTCCCAATAATTTATTTATGAATTTTCACATCCAAACTAAGAACAATATGCAAGAGACAGGAAACATTGACAAGATTTATTGTCTAGGCAGCTTAACAGTACTTAATTCGTAATAATACTGTTTTTAGGTTCTTAAATTAAATATAAGCGAAACTACTTCCTGAAAATTTTCTTTTCTTTAAAGAAAAAAATAACAAAAAAAAACCTAGATAAAATAATTCAAAAAATGAAACCGGAAAATTCTCATTTTCCATATAAAGCAAATTACATAATTTTCGTTATATTTTTGTAACATTTGGCACTACTTTGGTGTACACGTTCTACTCTTGTATTATTATTGTATGTTTTGTTCACAAATGAAAAATAAAAAAAAAATAAAAATGAGTCTCTCATTAATGTTAAGCCAGAAATTCTGTAATTGGTACAAAAAAAAAAAAGTAAATAAAAAAAAATATATAAAAGGGTGCAAAAATGTTTTTCTCATATTGTGTGATAACCAAAAGCCTTTTTATACAATACGCTGCAATATTCAGTTTGATAAATTTTAAAAACATTCTTATATATATATGTATATATGTATATTTATTTATGTATAATATATATGTATGTGACGGTATCGCATTCTTATCTTTAGCACATTTATATACATATATATATAATAGATATATAAACGTATATATGTACTAAAAATTTTATAAATATGCAAAGGGTTTATAAAAGTAACAATCCACACATAGATACATATACAACAATTTAAGGACCCATCTGGAACGACATGAAAATATTTTCACAAAAAATAAATCCATCAAAATCCCCCGAAAAAGAAATAACAATAAGAAAATAAAGAGAAAAATAATAATGAAAAACAAAAAAAAAAAAACAATTTTCATTTATTTTTTTTCTTTTTTTATTTTAATTTAAATTTTTATTTGTTTTTTTTTTTTGTTTTTTTTTTTTTTGTAATTCAAAGTTCAATTCTATTTTTCAACAATTGAGTTTGTAAAATTGAGAAAAATGTGGGCTCTGGTTTAACATTTTAATATTTAATATTAATTTCCATTCCAGCTGAGCACTGATTTTTCTTTGTATTTTTCCTTTTTCTTGCTAGAATTTGTTGTTGTTTATTTAACCAAACCAAACGTACTCTCTATAAGCACAACGATGAAATCTAAGACAAATTTTTTTTTTTTTTTTTTGGAAAACCGCAGCCATTAAACTTTATCTTACACCAATACTAATACATGAGTAGAACGAAAAAAATATATATTTAAGCTAAATATGCTTGAAATTTACACCATTTTCAAATAATATATATGATATGTACAAGAGCTATTATATAATAACAAAATTAACGATATATATATTGTATACATACTCTACATAAGATGCAGCTAAAATGCTGATCCAAGATCAACCATAGAAGAATAATGTTTTTTTGTTTAGTGCACCCTTTCAAGAATATATTCATTGTTTTGTAGCATCAGCTCAACACAAATAGAAAGAATGCTTGGATGTTAGGTACACAAATGGTATAATATCATCATCAGTATAAGGTTAAGCTTATTTCAACACATTGCACTTCATAAAAGGATTTTTCAATTTTTATTTTTTATTTTTGAGATTTTGTTTTGAAAACTAATACATATACACATATTCTCCTAAAATATCCTTTCTGCTTAGAAGAGCTATAAATAATTGAAAATTGTCAGATGCAAACTGCATATTTGATACTACTCCTTACAAAAAAAAAATAAATTCAAAAAATGAATGCAACTACAAAAATCAACTTCGGAAAATGGTCGCATTTTTAGGTGAATATACATTGAAAGAAATCAAATTAAAGCCTCACCTTTTTTTGGAATCGTTAAACCGGTTTTTAATCATTGTTTTTTTAATATTTTCGTGAAGATAAGAACAATTTTTAAAAGGGTAATTAATAGTTACAATAGAGTCCACTGGATATATTCAATTCGAACAGTTTAAAATAAACCTTGGTAACTGACAGTATGTAAAATAATTATTTATAAATTATGCGAATTTATACGGGAATATGTAAAAAAATGCAATAATACAACGTTGTGCTGAAAGATTGATGAAATTAGAAAACTGGAATAATTTTCAACTCAATAGTTTATTCTTCACATTTTTTGTTCCACTACTTTTATTTGCAGGTCCGTATGAAAGCCACTTTTTCGACAATACCAGACAGAATCGCGATTGTTTTTACTATAAAATTGTTTTTATATTAAGCTAACGGTTTGAAGTGAGGTGACAGTTAGAGATTTCTGGTATTCAAAATTTATTTCTTCGTTTCTAAAAGAAAGCTAAAAGTTCTTCCTAATTGAGAGCAGCCTCGTCTCTTGATCCAGGTCAAAATATTTGACTGTGTTAGCGTTATCTTTGCCGAAGAATCACATTGTGCTCAATTCCTTTGTGGTAAAGTTAATATGAACCTATAATTTGGTTCAAAAGTTGTGACACCAATAATGATCTTAATGGCAAACATGCCACTCCCTTCAAAAAACTTTTGCAGAACGTGTAAAGAGAAAAAAGAGGGTGAAACTGTACAACACCTTCACTGTATCTTCTGTTATGGTTTTCATGAAAAAAGTAAAACTCATCTACCATTCTTCCTTCTGGACTCAATGGGTGACTTAGAAAGCAATAAAATTCAAGAGCACCTCGGCTTTGTAAAAAGCTCAAAATAGTTATATGAGAAGATTCTTAAAGTCCCCATGATATCACAATGAACTTAACTGGTGTAAAAGTGTCAGCGTATTGTTAGTTTATTTTATACTTGGAAATATCAATTACTTAACATTGTAGTTCGAAATTTTTTATAAATATTCATTTCAGGTTTTTTTTCTTTTCTTTACTTCCTAGCTTGTTGATGTTGACGTGCCATATCTTTTGGGAAAGCTCTTGCTGGTGGCGTACGAATACGATGCGCTTCTTTAGATCTATTACGTACAACTTTAGAGTGAATAGCACATGATACACAGTAATGTTATTTTGCATAGAGTTTTTGGTAGAACATAAGTATCCCAAACTTAGGTTTCAGTAATATCTCTGACAGCAGCAGCTTCTACAATGTTTCTAATGACAAATTTTTAATTGCCTTATCTTTTGGTATACATCTTGCACAATTTGTACGACGGACCAGTTTCACGTGTTCACGATTGTGCTTGTTACGTCCTCCGTTACGCCTTTTTTTTTAGATATTCCAACAGAAAAGTTAGGAGCCACTTCTAACTATTTACCTAATATGCACATATTTTCATTTCGTCAAATTCTCCATTGATTAGTCCATAGCGTTTGTCCAATTTTTGAAACTATAGTAGTGTTATTTCTCTGGGGGTATTTTCATTTGTATATTTTTTATTTTTATATATTATAAGCCAAAACTTAGGTTTGAGAAACTTCTATACTGTCGTTTTATACTTCTATACTGCGTTTTGGAAGAGAAAAGAAAAAGGAAGTCAGAAGTGTTAAACGTGAGAAACTTCTATACTGTCGTTTTATACTTCTATACTGCGTTTTGGAAGAGAAAAGAAAAAGGATAGTTAGTGAGAAGAAAAAGAGAAAGAAGTAGGAGACAGGTGTGTGGCGAGCTATGACAGGGAGTGGCAAGCTATGTTATACGTCATACATCAACGGCTTATTGTTTCTAAATAAGTTTAACTGCCATATTATGTAATGCTATAAATTAGCAGTAACAATACAGAAATGGCAAGGATAATATCAGAATAACAGATTTGATAAAGCTATATAAAATAAAGGTAATTATAAAACATTTTAATTTCCGCTTCTGTCCAAACAAGAATGTATACGATTGTATGATCTCATCTTCTCCAGTTTAAACATTTTAAAGGATTTCCTATTTTCACGTTTTAGAAGAATTGCAACGTTTTATTTTGATAAATCATTTTTTTTTTTTGTTATTTTAATTTTTTTTTTTTTTCATTATTATTATTTTAGTTTTCAGTATTTCAGCTACCAAAAATTAAATCTATTTTAGAGATGAAAGATTTTTAAAAAAACTTAGTTTTCGTAACAAAAGAAATTATGAACATTTTATTTTTTGCAACCAGACCTATTCCGGACGACAATCGTAATTTTACAAAATATAATTTATATTGTATTGCAAAGTAGGTACCTAATCTTATCAAAAGTGAATGGACACATAAAATTTATGAAATGTGCCTCTTGATAATCTAACGTCTAAAATATATTAGAAAAACTAATACATTATCTAGCCAATTACTCAAAGTATACGAGTATATATGGTTGAGTAGAAAAAATATCAAAATAAAATATGAAGTTATAGGTAAGTTAAATCAGATTACCGACATCTACATTTATACACACACCACATTTGTTTTACTGCTTTCTTTTCGTCCGAAGTCCTAGCAATCAAATCATGTATTCATATTCGTATTAACGTTGAAGTACTATTATCTCTTATCTCATAAAAGCTGCCAAAAACCAAATCTTACAATCTTACATAAAATTTTGATTTAAATAAAAGAGAAAAACAAATTACAGGATCAGACAGACAAAAATATATAAAAAGACTTTTATCATGTGCGTTTTTGTTTTTTATTCTTAAGATGACAAAATATTTTCATGCATTTAGTATTACAGTAAACACGCTATTAAACCTTGTTATTTTTGTCTCTCTTTTTCATATAAAACAATTTTCTACATCTACTGTTCCAAATCAGTAGACAAAACTATAAAATAGATTTTGGCTGATAATAAATGAATGTACAAATGGTACATCTCCTATTTACATCTTGATATTTCATCCAATCAAAAATTACTCCTCTAACTATCAAAAAACTTAAGGAACACAAAAGGCCAGTGTACGATGAATCAAAAAAAAAAAAAAATTACAAACAAAAAAACGAATCAAAACAAGATACACAGCAATGAGATCACATGAGACATAAAACAAAAAAAAAAATTATGCTAAAAAGGAGATCACGATCGTAAAGTCCGATTGCTTTGTATTTGCCATTAATTACTCGTCACGCGGATAATTTAAAATAAAAAATAATAAGAAAAATTAAAAAAAAAAAATAAAAAGATAAAAAGAAAATTAAAAAAAAAAAATCTCAAAAACATTTCATCAACGGACAAGGTAACACCTCTTGTATCTTTTCAAGATACCAACATCCAATTTTATTTATTTGCCTGATTATTTATTCGGCCTTACTAGATAGATTCTGGATTTTTTTTTCTTTATTATTTTTTTTATTTTTGTTTTTTCTTCTCATCTCATAATAGATCGAAATTTATTCGTATTTCTACACACATTTAACGTACACACACATTTCAACTTCTGAGTTATTTCATTAAAGTTATTCCCTTGATATTGGAGGAATCATATAACAAAACATCAACTACGAATATGTTTGTTTGAAGATATATATACATATATATATATATATATATGTACACGTAAATAATAGAGACATACTTGTATGGTGTAGTACCGAACAAACTTGTGTGTTATGAATTCAGTTCGATTTCGGTCTACTTTGGGCAAGTGCATATTGATTAAATGATTCGTTTTGTATAAATTATGCTAATGAGCTTTCAATTGATTTGTAATAAAGTGAGTATTAATTTTTTTTGTTTTTTTTTTTTTTTTTTTTTAAGATGATAAATAACAGATTCGCACGCACTTTAAAAATTTTTAAATAACTTGAAATTTATGTAAGTAAAGTATATTAAACCAAATGTATATGTAAGAATGTCGATTTTACTAATATGTATTGAAGCGTATGGGTAGATGGTTATGGAGTTGTATATTTTATAAGATAAGTTGTGTGTGACAATAATTTTATGCGTATATTAACAAAAAAAAATGGCATGTTTTATTGAGTACAAAAATAAATTTAGGTTTTAGTTTATTGAATAATTATGAAGTCAAATTAGAATTGAAATTCAATTTTTTTAAACGGCTTGATTTTTGATTGTTCTCTTTTTATTTATTTATAAATTGAATTTTTCTCCTTCTTTATTTTAGTAAACTTAAAAAATTTTTACATTTTGATTAATAGTATAGTTTTAGGCTTGTATGATGATGTAGTAGCATCATGTTTATTACGGAGAAAGACGAGTAAATTTAGAATAGTTTTAGAATTTTTGATCATGAAAGTTGCAACTAGAATGGAATGAACAGAAAAACTCTTGATATTCAGTGAGTTTTGTAGACGTCTATTTCCTGAATAAGTTTTTGTTTTATCGTAATCAGAAGCATAGCCAGAATCATTAAATCGAAATATCATAAATATCGAGGAGATGAAAAAGCAACACCGAACTGTATATATGTGTCGACAGTGATGTCATGCCCAAATTTATATTGAAAGGCCTTTATATTTGTCGAAAACATATATTTTGTCTTCTCCTCATTTACGTAACGACCCATTCGTTCCACTTTTTCTTCAATCATGGTTAATATAGTATAATTATATAAGTCATATATTTATAAGATACTTTCAAAATAAAATATACAGCCAGACAGCTACGGCTAAGGCTCTTTACAGAATATAATTTCAAAATTCGTCAAATTTAATTAAAATTATTAATTCAAAAATTTTTATGTAAAATGTAAAAAGTATTGTAAATTTTGAATTTATAAATAAACAAATAAATAAAGTAAAAAAAAAAAAAAGTCCTCAACGACCGCCCGTTATGATCTGGTGATGATGTCAATGTCGTCGGCATTACTTTTAGTAGTTGAACACATCTAAAAAATATAGTGCCGGCGTGTTTATTTCTCTTCGTCGCAATATACCTGTCGCAATATACCTTCCAGTACTAGATTGAAAAACTAGATAATCGCATGATAATACATCTCCTGGTCGAAATCCAGTACACGTCTGAAAGTAGTCAGAAGTGTTATTACCAATCCCCACAGTACATGTTGACTTTTCAAGTGCCATTTTTGATAAACGGCTTAGCTTGGCTGATAGCTTCTGACATAGTGGCGTATAGCTCGCTGCGATATAGCAATCGTATGCAGACTTAGAATCTATAAATAGGTGGTGGGTATCGATTTGAAACTCATGGGTCTTCTCCAGGAATTGTCTAAGTGCGAACATCTGGTCGCGTGTTGATTTGTCAAAGCCGCGTTGATAACTGTCAATGACAGCGTCACAATAGGACTTTCGACAAAAGGTTGGACAGGATCTGCACTGAAAATAGAAAAATACGTAAATGTTTTTTTTTTATAATTTTATAAGAAAAAAACTGAATTATGGGTATTATTTAATATGATCGGTTAAAATATAATGGTAAGAAACTGTTTCGTAAATGTATCATGGCGGAAACGGATAGAAATCATTCAAATTTGAATCAACTAAATTAAAAATAAGTGATTAAAAAGACTTGATTAACTTTCTAAGCAAATCTAATTTCTTTTACTATTTCAGTTAATTAAACTTAAAAATTTATTTATTTGTTTCATAAGCTTACAAGATTCTATTTTATTCTAAATTAATCTTTTGTTACCATTTTCTAAAGACTGATATGCATTGTTTTAATTCTGATTTACTGATTTAAAAAACATTTAAATATGGACCCGTACTGTTTTATTCTTCGAAATATGATTTTTTTATTTAATATTACTATCTATACTTGTTACATTTTTGCAAACGTGAAATATTCAAATTTTGTAATAAATTTATTGTATTTTTCTTTTACATTATCATTTGTTTTTTAAATTTGAAATTTATAAAATCTTTAATTACGAATTATGACAGTGATTAGTAATTTTGTAATATAAAATTATCATTAATTTATAATAATGTAATTAACAAATTTAAAAAAATAGTTTTTACGACCTATACAATATATACTTACAAAATATACAGTAGGGTTTCGAAATTCTATAAAAAAATTGTAGTTGTTAATAATTCCAAATTTCAAATATGTTTTTTTTAAGAGGAGATGACATCACTATATACGTATTCCAAATAAAAAAATAAGAAGAAGAAATCCCAACAAGAGTGATCTGGCGTGGCTTCGGACATTTTCACTGCTGACGGGTTCCTCATGGCTCTAGGCCCGGGAGCTGGAGTGTTCTTTGAACAAAAACAACTTAAGCTTTTCTCTTGGTTCTTGAACTTCTCTCTTAAAGCCTCTTAAAGCTTCCTCTTTGCAAAACTCCACAGTCTTCTAGGCTGAAGTCTTTGCTATAAACTCAGCAGTGAATACAATAAAAGACCAAAGATGGTTTAACAGAGTCATAAGAATATTTAGCGGCGCTCAGGCTACCTTAAAAGCTCTTGAAAATAACCTTATTAATTCCAGATTGGTAGGAGAATGTTCTGAAACCCGAAACATCATAGGGTTCCAAAATAAGGTACAACTAATCCGATACCGGGTCATAGTGACTTGACTGGAAATGTGAAGGCTAACAAAATAGTAAGATAATTAGCGAGCAATATTTATAGACCAGAACCGGTAGTTGGTATATCTATTGGTAATATTAAACTACCAATAACTTCCGTGTTAAACTCCTACACAAAAGGAAATTGTTAACATAATCATTTTCGTTAACAAAGTCATTATCGTGAAATTTCACATTCTATGTAGTGACCAACTTTTATCTATTCTTTTTCTTTCTTATATGTTCCTTCCACCTTAGCTTACCCTCAAGCGTCATTACTAAATACTTTGCTATTATAGGCATACGGTACTATTTTGTTGTTGATCGAGATAGGAATGGTTGCAATCTTCTTATATGTAAAATTCATGTTTGATTTGCTTTCATTAAAGCTTTATACGCCATCTTTGGGCCCATAATCTGTTTTTATTCACTGCATTTTGAATTTTTGCTGTGATAGATATGTCAACAGTAAGAATCGCAGTGTCGTCTGCAAAGGTAGCCATAAAAAGGTTTTCAATTTCAGAGATATAGCAAATAAAGTATTGGACTAAAAACATTTCCCGATGAAACTCCAGCAGATATTTCTATTATTTCGAAATATATTTTGGCATACGTACACGAAGCATCTACTGGCAATGTATGATTTTAGTATCTCATAAAATTGCCTTGACATATCACAATGAAGCTTGAGTTCAAGGCCTTGGTGCCATAATTTGTCGAATACCTCAGCAACATATAATAATATTGCTGAGCAGACTTATTGTTTCTTCTAACTCTTTTTCTACTATATATTTGCGAACGGATGTACTTGATCAATTGTAAAATGTTTGTTTTTAAATCCAAATTGATGGTTCGGATTCAAAGTTACCTCTAAAACTGTAAGTTAGACATAAATCATGAAATCTTAACCTGAAATTAGAACTAAAATTAGGTCTAACGAGTAATTGGGTAGAACAAATGTTCCCTTTGATCAATTCAATTAAGAATAATAAAATATCAGCGAAAGTTCGGCATTTTTGAGATATAGCAATTTCTATCTGTGCTTGTAAGGAAGTAATCTTAATGGATTCTCCCACGGAAGTCTGTGTTCAATTCTTCGATTCAATTCTGCTAATATGTATGCTGTCGAAAGGACTTCATATCTGGCGTATTCCAAATTAGGTTTTACTAAGCAGGAACAAAGATATTTCAGTACATAGTGATAGTTAAAGTCTTTTGACCAACGTTTAGAAAAAAACTTGTTCAAAATGTGCGTATAGTGAAAGAAAATGGAAATAACTTTCAAACACATACATTGCAATTTTCCAATTTTCTTGTCAATAAAGTATATGACATATATATAATATATATGCACTGTTATATACAAAGAAAATTAAAATTCAAAGAGCAATAGGTAAGAACTTCACACAAAATGGTTTTATTTTATTTGTTCTAAATTTTTATCAACTATACTTTTCAAATTCACTCAACACATTTTTGTTACTAGATCTTCTACAATAAACGAAATTAGGTATTGGATATTTACATCATAACTAATTTAATTGAAAGAAACCATATTTTATTAAATTATTCTTAAATCAGCTTTAAGTGAGACTTGCACTTACTTCAACCTTATATTAAAAGAAAAAACCCTGATTAGAATATTGCGTCCGAACGTGATTCCAACGAACGACTGGTGATTAATAACCAGTACCTAAATATAGAAATTACTGTATAAAAATACGGTTAAAATTATAAGTACGTAACATAATTCTAATAATTTCATGTAATCATTAATAATTGCAATTTCACAATAATTTATTTTTTCGAACTGTCAAAATTTAAATGTCAAATTATTGTCTGCATAAAATATGAAAAGATGTTGCATTTATCGGTAAATTGCATTATTTATACTACGTTTTTGTTTTGTATTGTTTTTATTTTTTTTTTATATAATTATATTAAAATCTCCATTGAATTCCAATAGAGCGTGGATGAAACTTAAACTTCTACCACACATCCCTATTTAATTTTAGTTAATTTTATTTTATTTTTGTAATTTTCTATGCTTTTAAATCAACTAATAACCGTTTTAATTTTTTTTTAATAACAAAAAAAAAAACAATAAAACAAAAAAAAATAAATGGAAAAAATTATTTTAAATTATAAAATCATAACGACTACATAATAAAACTGTCATGAGTTATTATTACTAAATTTTATTCATTTTATTTACAATTATCATCATTATTATTATAATTATAATTTTTTATATTCTTTGTGCTATTTTAAATAAAATTTTCCAAATTGGCAAAAAAAAAAAAAGTAAAATATATTCAATTCTACCATGAAAACAGATTTTCCACCGAAATTTTTTGCAAAATTAACACAAAACTGTTTTTATATTGCTGATGATCAAAATTTTATGTTGTGGAGAGATTGTCATTTACATTTTCTTCTTATTAATTTATTGTGTCTACAGTAATACTCTTCTATATTGTACATTTAAGGTCTGTTTAGCTTTTTGGAAGGAGATAAATATTTAAACTGAGAATTAACACCACTGTCCACCATAATTCTTTCTGATTAACTCGTCAGGAGTTTTACCCCAGGCGTATCTACTGTTGTTGAAGCATTTGATGTACCTTTCGTATTTATTTAGCTCAAACAGTATACAAATTTTACAAAGTTTACAAGTTTTACATTTATATTCAGTTCTGGTAATGAAGAATTAAAGACAGATAGGATATAGTTAGTATTACAGCAGAATATGTATATAAATTTATTTATTAATAAATAGATATAGTTACAGTTTTATAGTATCTAGAAATGGATGTTCCTAGTGCCACAGATAGATAGTAATACTATTTAAAATTACATTAAATAGAAATTTGAGGATTATAGAGTTGAGATTACAGCAATTTTTTCCGAAATTAAACAAAGTGCAATTTTGAGGAAAGAATATGTGTATATAAAATAATGACAGTTCAGGTAGCTGAAGAGTTGTGTGTTTGTATAGTGTCTCAGAAATAGAGTAGCCTAAACCACATCGACATATTATTACTGAAAATAAAAAAAATATAAAAAATATGCAATTTTAAAATGTTTATAAAATCTACATTTTTAGAGTACCGACTTCCATTAAAAACTTTTTATTCTTAGTTTTTTCAATACTTTACCGGACTTACTGCTATTTAGTTCTAGCTTTAAAAAAACACTAAATTTTGTGGGTTAGGCCACTTTTGCATTACATATATGTAAATGGTGAAAATTAAAAATACTAGTGCTTTAAGCCAATATTTTAAACTTTTTAATGTCATTGCAAATAAGGATATGTATATATGCATATAGACAACTAATAGCAAAATGAAAAAAAGCTAATACTGAATTGTTTACTCCTCTTCCACCAGCTCCGTAAAACTAATATTTAACATGGACAAATCTTCTTCCGACCCCTTTGAATACTTAAAACAAATCTTAGTTTGATGGGTTTTCACGTACTTAAATAACTGGATTGAACCCATTGACGGAGTTTTTGCTTCGGTTGTATGTGTTATTGAATTTATCATTGATTAAGATGAAATCAAATTTTCTGGCTTCTTCTCAAACACTTCAAATTGAACTTTTTTATTTGCACTTTTAATTATTGTAATCCAATCATTGGGCACATAAATTGGGTGCATTGGGTGTTTAAAATATTTGTTATCAATCCAAAATCTTGATCATAACGCAAATATGAATAACCGGAAACAATGAATTTGTGAACAATTTTATGAATACAATAATTTTCACTTAAAATCAGTCAAACATTTTAATATTTTTGTTTTGACTGCCACATTGGTCATAGTACATAATTATACTGGATATTTTATGTTATTTTTTTATATATAATGTAATAGACAACTGGTGACTTCATAACCATCTCTTGAAGCTATGGTGTCATTTCATACATACACAGAAGCACGATTATTGCCTAAAGATAGAATATGGGAAATATTATTAAAACTAATAGCTATAGTTATTAAAATTTTAAATATTGTTTTATTTACCTAAATTATGTACAGCTAGGCAATATGTCCAATAGTTGCAACTTGTAATAGCAAATGTTCGTGGTAAGAATTATTGATGTCGAAAGCGTTTTCATTAAGTCAAAATCAATTACGGTAAGGTCATTGTTGATCATTTTTTCGGACAGTCTCAGCTTTTAATATTTATTATTTAAAATTACAATTACACTATAAATTTTACCCTTAACTAAACTTAAAATAAATTAAACTTAAACTTAAAAAAAAAACTTTAAAATTAATAAAATGCTTAAATTTTTATTTTTTTTTAACTCAAAAGTAGCTTAAGTTTTTCGAAAATCAATTTCTTATAAAAGTATTTAATTAAAAAAAATTGAATAATATATTTATTTATTCAAAAAAATAATCTCAGAAGAGCTATCATGTAGAGTGCTTATAATATAGTTATAAAGAAGTTAAATTGACTTCATTTTAGAACCAAAGTGGCCTACCCCAGTTTATATGGAAATATTGTGGGTTAGGCCATGTTGGTTTTTAAAAAATTAAAAATTGTATAAAGCGAAAATACATTTTTTTTTGATAAAATAGCAACGAGTTTTTTTTTTCTGACACTTCAAGTTAAAACCAGTGGTTATATGAGACTTACACGACCGATTAAAAGAAAAAAAAAATTTTTTTGTATGGGGATTAGGCCACTCTGGTTCTGAGGCACTCATATTATATTGTTACAGTGTAAAGATGATATTCATTTAAACTTAGTCTAAAAACGTTTTAGAGAAGGCATAATACAGAACAGCCAATATTTTGTGCTGTATTATAAATTAATCTTGGATTAATTTGGACAATCTTGGAAGATAATTTGTTTTAATTCTAAAGTCATTAAGTAAAGATGTGAAATAGAATACGTATGGTCAATCTTATCCATAAATTTTAATTTTGTATTACGCTCCTAAAATTTCAATAACAAATTAGCAACTTCTGTCACTCTCAATTAACTTCTTCTGCGACATCATTTTCAGGTGTCAATACTATAAAATTGTTAAATTTATTACATGAATTGAACATAAAAAAAGTAGATTCAATATTAAACTCGTTTAAATGTCACTTTCCGCTCATATAACTTCAAATGGTTATTCAAGAGTTTATTTACCAAAGAAATAATGTTAATTTCGTAAACATTTTCATTTACTTTCTACTTTAAATAACCCATCTAATATCATATAAATAGATTTTAGAGAATAACATGATAGTAATTTTAATAATAACTCATTAGCTAAATTAGAATCTCGAAAAATAAATCTGATGAGCCCATTAACTATGAGATTTTATATATTTTAAAAATATATAGATTTTTTTTATACATACATGGATAAGGATAAATTAAATTTTGTCAAAATTACTCGTATTCATTTTAGCAGAATGAAAAACAGAGATAGACGATAATATTGAAAATAATAGTTGATGCTAATTGGATATAATGATGATCATTAAGAATAATTTTTAAAAAAAATTCACAATTTAAAATTATTACTTTTAATTTAAATAAATAGAATATTTGATATACACAATAATACAGACGTATAATTTTAAATAACTATATAGGATTTCTTCCTATATATATAAATTCAAATACATGTACATTTTTACAGGATGATTTTGTTTTTAATTTATGATTTGATTCAAATTTTCATTTGCAATATTTATTTGCAACATTTACAAAGGGTTAATTTTAATTGGTTTGAAGACCATTCGTGGAGGATATTAGAAATCAATAATTGTTTGTAACTTGAAGGTTTGATAGAGAATTGTATTGTAACACAAGTGTATTGAAACAAATCAAATTATATCGAAAACGCTTTGTAAGCCCGCAATGAATTTTAAATTGAATTAAATTCTAATCCTATGTAATATTCAGTTTCTGAAACATGGTATAAATTTGCGATACATGACACAAAAAAAAACATCACATTTAATCGGTTTATCTGCTCAGTTGATCCCAAAATTTTACATCGCCGAAAAAACTATGAAATTAACAAAAGCGGCATCACTTTAATTCATATATTAACAGCTTACTCCACAAGCATTACATCTATATCACTAACCATGTTCTAAAATCTTTTTAAAACCATTATAACATACCAAGCGTCAACCTTGATTATTAGAGATGTAGAAATTGAGTAAACTAACAACTGCAACTCCGCCAACAAAAAAAAAACAAACGTAAATTTCAAGAGATTGGATAAGCGAGTTAAGTCAGAAAGCTGATGAAACAACATATGGGAAAAAGCTAACAGTAACGACTAAAATTTATATTAACCTAAAAAGTAACCGGACAATTTTCAAAAGTGGAAAAGTGGAAAATTTAGTCAATTTGTCCTTAACTATGTGATTATTTCAAGGCCATTAACTGTACTATTGCGGAAGAATATTGTGCTTCATTGGAATGACGTGGCAGTGTGAGAAAAGCTATAATTCATCGTCCAGTTCATAAATTGTACAACCCTAGAGCATGTCACGAAGGGCATACTGATGCCAGTTCTATAGGTCTAAGGGGATACTTATGCAGAGTGAATCTGATGATATCTAGCGACCTGTACTATTCTATAGTTTACATACAACTGCACTGGAAATGAAATTTTACAGCTACGAGTTGGAAAAATTAACAATCGTAGAATTGTTAACGAGATTTAGTGTTTATGTTTTTAGAAAGAAGATAAAAATCATAATTGATTGTGCAGCGTTAAACAACTTTCTATCAATTTAACCGCGAATAGCCAGATGGTGGCTGAAAATGAGCGAATATGATATTGAGTTAGTTCATCGAACAGAGACTTCAAACCGACATGTTCATGCTCTCAGCCGGAATGCCCATGATGCAACTGCTAATGCGGAAAGTGTTATTGGAAATGATATATTGGAAATATAATTAAGTAATGAAGATTGGTTATTAAATATGCAGAAACAGGATACAAAATTTAAATTAATTATGGAAAATTTGCACCTACTAGATTTAAATAACGAAGCTAGACAATAAAAAGTCGATTATTGTATCTCGTAAATATTTTAGGTCTGAACAGGCAATGATTTCTGTTGGGGTTAGGATGGCCGAGCTGTCAACCTTGCTCATTAAAAACAAACAAAAGAAACACCGCCAATAAAAACACAAACGTCAATGTAAAGAGCGTTAATAAGAGAAATTAAGTCAGCAAGGTGACGAAACAACATACAAGAAAAAGCTAGCGGCAACGAATAAAATTAATATTAAAAATGCTATTACCTTAACTAACATTATAAAATCGTATTCATCATCATTGTCGTGTAACCCCATCCGTGGGGCATAGGGCGGAAGTAAAATCTTTCCATCGGCTCCTATCTGCGGCTAACCTCTTCAATTTTGGCCACGTTCTTTGCTGGGTACTTGCCTCAGCTAAGACAGTTGTTCTACACGTTTTTCTCGGCCTTCCGACGCCTTCCGGCCTTCCGGCCTTCGGTACTCTGAGGATTCCATTCGAAACATTGTTTTGTGATGTTGTTGTCAGGTTTCTTCAAAGTATGCCCGATCCAACGGCATTTCCTCTGTCGGATTTCTACGTCTATTTGTTATTTGTATTGAATAATGGGATACAATCAACAAAACGAATTAAATTTAAATTTTTGTTTTAAGTTCTATTGATAGTTTGCAGGGTGTAACCTTTTCTTGACTAATAAATTTTGTCATATTTTATAAAATATTAAAAGTAAAAACCTGAAAAGAATTTTAAAAATCATATCAAAAAAATTACTTTCTTCTTATAAGTGTTTTATAAAATTTTCTTTTTATAATTGCATTTCATATTTTTTTTTTTTTGTATTAAAATAATCATAAATTGAAGAAAGGATTTGCAAAATACGTGAATTCAGTAAATTTAACATTTTTATATTAGGTACACTTCTTATTTCCATTTCCTGTTTTACTTTATTTTTCTTTTCTATTATTATTATTTCTAATATCCATACACAAATTGTGATACACATGTTTGAATCTCAGTAAAAAAAAAAAAAAAAAAACAATATTATTTTTTGTTGAAATATTTCAGAATGTGCCCCATAAGTGGAAAATTCACATTCAATTTTTGGTGGCATTTCACAAACAAAAAAAAGCAATAATCCAACGAATGAACAACGATTGAAATTGAAAAGCAACAATATAATAAAAAAATAAAAAAAATAAAAAAAATGCAAGACACGAACAATATAGAAAACCGTGAAAAATCGCAAGTTTATGTGGGAGAAAAATTGTTCATTTCCACATACATGAATTTCCCGAAGATTAAACTGGTAAATCCGATTCCAAAAAACTTGTTCCTTAAGGGTGAAATTCTGAGACATTGGAAGAAAAGAAAAAATAATATAAAAATAAGTAAAAAAGAAAAAAAATCAATTTTTTTTCATTTTCATAAGTCTTGAGATTAGAGGGTTCAAATTTTTCGCAATTTCTTTTTTTCATTTGTGTGAATTTGTTTTATTTATTTTTTTTTGTTTTTCTTTTCTATGTACGAAAGAAGAAAAATTCCTTTTACGCAAGAATGAAAATTATGCAGATGGTTAAATTTACAAACATATTATAAGTATATAGTAAGGGCCAAAAAAGAATAAATATTAGAAAAACAATTTTGATATTCAGTTCCGTTTCTATCAACAGAATTATAATCAAAATAAAACGAAACTTTCAATTTACGGTCTTGTTTCCTTACTTCAACTTTAGCTGAGTACTTCAAGTTTGAACTGTTAGTTTATAAGTATGATGAGAGTTTTGATTAATTGATATTAGTTTGATTTCTGTAATATTTTTATCTATTTAAAAACAGGCAGCGTACATCAACGTACAGCAAACTTTTGAATTTGTCTAATATTATTTCATTCTTATAAGATTATAAATGCTGTATTAATTTGCATTCAATTTTACTTCCGACGCAAAAAACGTTTTTTCAATTTATTCCCACGCATAAACACTCTTTATAAATATTAAAATTAATCACAAAAATACAAAGTGAGTTTCATTATGGTAAATATTGAAGTTTGCCTATTCTAAAATAAGTCTAAGCCCAACTATTTGCTTAGTCTAACCTGTTCATACATTTTTGATACACACGGTATTTCCATATACATTTTACTACATATTATATATTTAATTTTTTTTCATTTGAAATATCGCGACAGGGTCAAAGATGATAAATGATTCTGTTTTTTACTCTCTTTTTCTTATGCCCTGGTTCAGCTTCTCATTTGTTTCTTTTTGTTACGTTTTTTTAAAATATTGTTGTTGTTTTTTCTGTAAATAAAACTCACAGGATTTTTGAAGGATTTTCTGTTTTATTCATTTGTAATTTGCTACTGAATTTAATAATTTATTTATTTATTTATATTATTTTTTTTTGTTTTGTTTTTTAATGATAACAGTGTAAATTGTTAGAATATTTCCCATGGGAGTTTTTCAGTAATAATTTGCAATTTTTATTTTTAATAATTTTATTAAAATTTTACTGAACGTCAAAATTGAGCCAAAACAATGAAAGATAAAAAAAAATAAAATGAGAACATCAACATTTAGCCCAAAATAAGGAATGAAATATAAATAGAGTATTAGATTTATTAATTTTTCAATATAAACAGAACATTCTTATTACAAAAATGTGTAAAGAATATCAGGTAAGTGCAGTAACATAAGTACAGACATAAGTATGTAGCATTTATTGGTAATAATATATAGATCAGGTCAGACTTTACGAGCATAGAGTTATATAGTGCAATTGGAAATCCCACATATTCTTGAATGAAATATGTATAGGCTCAAATAATGTCATTATTTTTAAGTTATATTAATAAAAGCCGAAAGCTCCATGTATTATTTTTTTAACTAAATTTTTACGTATGAGGTTGTTGTTTAAGATAAATCAATAAAAAAACAATTGTATAATGTTTACAATAAATTGTATATCAAATCTAAGGCATATAATTTATCATCATCCTCATCATTATCATAATAAAATTTAATCTGTAAATTAAAAAATGAACTGTATAAATATCTGAGCCATTTTAAAACAATTATTTAAAACAATTATAATTTTAAATTATAGATATTTCAAAGGAGACGTGGCGAATTCAAATATTTTTTTCAAATATTTTTAATTTTCGTTAAGAGCAATTTTTTTTAAAGAAATGTAATATATAAAACAAGGAAGTGATATTTAATTTTAAAAATTGAAGGTGTCGCATTTTGAAACTAAATCATGAAATTGGTTGTGTGTTTTGTTAGTGATTGACTTGGATTATAATAGATTTTTTTATTCATCTCTTCCATGTTTTAAGATTTCTAGTTCGTTTTTTGGTTCTTCTGATAACACTACTACTATAATAATACAAAACTTTTGAATAAAAATAAATCAAATACGAAAAGCTCGTTAAATTCAAAATCACAACCGATCATTAACATCAGTATCAATAATAAATGGCATTGAGTAACGTTTTTTAAATTCCGTCTTGAAAGAGAATACACCTTATAATGATTACAATATATAGAGTAGTTGGGTCTTAAAAGGAAATAAATTGAATATGGTAAAATATATATAGAAAGGTGGTGGTGGGAAATGTCTGTTTCCACCACCACCTTTCTATATAATCGCTTTGAAAAGACCACCACCAACTTTCTATGAATTCGCTTTATTCGTCTGTTTCCACCACCATCTTTCCACTCAGTCGCTTTAGAAAATGGCGGCTTTTGAAACAAACCTACATTTTTATGCTCAATTTATTTGCATTTTTATTATGTATTTGGTCTTATTTTGCTATCGAAATTGTATTTCAAATTCAAAATGTTATCAGGACTTACGTATGATTTATTTTTTCATTACTCCTCAAAAAAAATATATATACTATATTAATTAATATTAGAATTACTTATTCATTTATTTTTATATAGTTGATATATCGACGGCTCAAAACTACTTGCCATACGCCATATCTGGATATTTTCACTTAAGAGCATTTTCATATGTTTTAAATCAAGTTCTTTCGAATGATTTATTCAAAATATTTCTATACGTGGTACTTTAAGGATTCAAAGTTATCATTTTGCTCCATAAACGACGTTTTTTTTCAATATTATTGTGCCATTCTGCTCCAAACGCCAATTTTCTGAAAATGGAGTATTTTTTATATGAAAATTTGAGGTAATCATTTGCTAATTTCTTATTTGCTCTATGTGCATATGTCTGCCACATAGAGCGAAACATGAAGCATACTTATTTGTTATACGTACTTAAAAAATACATACAATGTACTAAGTTGATTGCACGATTGCGTATAACAATGAGTATGTATTAGCTTAAACAGAATAAGCTAACGCATACTTCTTGAAACGTTTTTAAAAACAATTAGCATCAGTAAAATGATAAAATACTTTTTTTTATTAAATTTTTTATTTAAAAAGTTAAAATTTTGAACAAAATTTGTTTGTTAAAACATTTTTTATAATCCTATAACTTTTTACTAAAATTTTGTTTCTACAGCGGTTGTAAAATCAAAAACAAAAATTCCGTCGTCTAACACAAATAATTCAAAAATATTCCGAGTTGGGTCATTCAATAATTCAAGAAGTAAACTGTGGACATTCTGTAATATACATATAGATTTTTGAAAAATTTAGATATGCACAGTCCTCTTTATTTAATGAAATTTTTATAACAAAATTTAAGAAGTTGGATTCATTTTTTGCCAATATTGTTCAGGATTGCTTTTTACGCAATCCTACTCGTAATTATAAATTTTTAAGTATTTAAATGGAACGTTGAGCTGTGCCAGAAACTTTGTAGTACTTTAATTTATCACTAAGAACTTAAATTTTAATTAATTCTTAAATAAAAAAAATTAATTTTAAGTAAATTCTGGAAGAACCATAATGAATTCAAACAAAGTGATATTGATTTTTTTTATTGAGCTTGGAAAAAGCCACGTAATTTATGAATTTTGGAACTAGATTTGAATTAGAAAATAAATTTTGATTTTTCATTTCAGCGTTTCAAAATTATTAAAGCTAAACAATAATTATTGGCAAAAATATTTCTATATACATTTTTTTCATCGAAGATTACACACATACACACTTTGTTCCATTTCATAAAAAATGGAATAACTAAGTTTATTCTTATTTGCACCACCTAAACTTTTCTAGCTCTAAGTGAAAGACACTTACTAGTTGGTAATATACGTTGTATGAAATGGAACAAACTGGCTATTGTGACTATTGTGATAAAAACTCTACTATACCTATTCATAAACTTCATGTGTGGTAACGTCAAGTGAATGCAAAAATAAGTTGGAAATACATCAATAAACATTTCGTGGCTTGATTATTATTTTGTGCCATACACCAATTTTTATGTTTTCAAACTAATGATGACGTTTTGCATTTTGGGAACGCTCTATTAAATTAGCTTACTCCGGAAGCTCTATGTGCAATGGTTTAGCTTTTACCTAATATAAATTTTATTCCATATCCACATTTTTTTGAAATTTATTGAATTTTGTTCCATATCCAAATTTATCCAATTATTGGTACATATTCAAGCTAAATTAGTTAAAATTTTTGTTATTATTATTTTGTTCCATATTTATATAGCCAAAAATAATTACCAAAAATGTCATTATTATAATGGTCAATATCATTTTATCAACGTAATTTATCAACGGTCAATATAAATTTGTCGTTTGGCACAAAATAATAATCAAGGGACGATTTATGCAAAGTATAAAAAATTCCTATCTAATCCGTTTTTGTTTGTTTGAAGTTAACTTTAGTTTTTCGTTTTTCTCGAAAACAATTTTTGAACGTTCGGAGTAAAATAGCGTTCAGCCGACGGACTTACAGTTGATACTCTCTAGTTCAATAAAATATAATATAATGAAATTCAATTTGTGAGAATAATTCGGTAAGATGCGGAAAATGAAGAATCGATACATGTACATTAAAAAACTAAACAGATTAAGATTGTTTCTACCAAAAAATTTAAGATTAGTTTTTTTTCAACCCAACAGTGTTAATTTATATCTGAGTATTTAAAAAAGCAGGTATTATGCTAAATTTATTTTCGCAATGAAATAAAAACATATAAATGTTTCACAATAAACAGCAATTAACACCATAGTCATAGTCACTTACATATTAAATTTTTTCATTAAAACTTTTAACAAAATATAATTTTATAACTTTAAAATATGAAGTTATGAAATTTCTTAAAAAATTCAAATGGAATAAAGTCTAAAGCTGAATAAATGCCAGTTACTCAGTTTTTCTTAAATTAAATAAATTTTTTTTAGTTATCTAAATAGAAATCTGCGCCATAAAATATCCTTTAATTTAACATGTACATATATGTATGTACATACATATGTATATATGTATATGTAAGTATAAAACAAAATTCAAAACTAGAAATAAATATACCAAATATAGATAATAGATTACCCCATTTTAAATGCTTACAACCCCATAAAAGAAAGGTTAAAAAAATGGAATGAATTCCATATGCAAAACCTCACTTTTAGATATTTTAATGCATATCTTTACATACGAACAAATTTTGACATTTGGTTTAAAAGCCGAAAATAATATTATTTTTTTTTCTGATTGTTTTAGAAAATGTTTTCATTTAAAATTGAAATTTAAAAACAAAAAAAAAATCCTTAGAAGTAAAATATAGATAGGATATTTTAAGTAAAAACGTGACTATAATTTTCATTTATTTCAATGTTTTTCTGAAAAAGAAGTTGACGATCCTGCGAAACCTTTTTTTTTTTTGTTTTTTAGTTTTTTCTTTTTGAAATTTTAAAAATTCAAAATAGAAAATCTAGAAAATTTGTTTTCAAAGATATGACAAAACACGTATGTGCATAAATTTGACAATGTTATGATTTAAAAATAAAAAAAAAAAAAAAACATATTTTTGTTCTATTCTGATCACATTAAGAGGACAGAGTACCAGTATATATTGTGTTGTACTAATATACTCTACATATTGTGTAGATTGTATATTTTATAAATATAAAAAAAAAATAATAAATATATTCATATACGTTAATTTTTAAAATAAATAAGATGTAAACAACACTCAAAGATAATTTGATAATTTGTAATGCAAGGATAAACTTTAATTCTGTATTAAAAAAGATATACATACATTACATAAATATTTGGAATAAAAATTTCATATCTTATTTCAAAAGTTTATGTACATACACATAGTCATTTTACATAAATTTACATTTACGATTATTAGAATAACTGTGTTTGAGAAATTTGTCATTTTTTTTAAAACTAAAAGTTTAATGAATTTCCATCAATTAACTCATATATTATTTTTATTTTATTTATTTTATTGATTTCGAGTTCAAATCTCATTTGCAGTTTTACTATACTATAATTTACATTTGTATTCATTATTATTTATTTATAATTTTTTTTTATTTCTTTTTTAGTAATTAAAAATTAAAAACTAAATATAGTTAGAAAATTCATATTTTATGCAATTTTTCATAGTCATTGGAGTTATGGCATAAGTTATGGGGTCAGTATAAAGTATCTAATACAAGTAATTTGAAATAGAGCTATCAAAAATCTATATTTTATTATCGATGGTTCTATTTAAACTGTTTATCAATCCAAATTTCAAAGTATTTGATTGCAGATATTTGTTCCAATTTCATCATTAAAGATTTCGATGTTAATTCATAGCCCAGTTTATTTCCTTAACATACATTTACTTTTCTTTTAGTTGATTTTTAATTTTTGAGCTACCATACACTCTTTTAGTATTTTTATTCCATTGTTCATAACATTTTCTGGTTCATCATATATGCCACATGTCATTAAAAATAAGACAGAGATCATGTGCTAAAAGAAATAACTTTGCAATTATATTTATTCTCGTCAAGTCATTTGAAAACATTATGAAAAGCAAATATTTAAGTATACTGCCCTAAGGTACATCATATCTAGCATTTTGCTGATAACTTTTTCTTAATCCAATCTCTAAATATTATTGTTGATTGCTAAGATGTAATTTTAACCAATTTAGCCATTTAATCTTGAAACTTTGTATTTTCAACAGAATTTGAATGATCAACCGTATCAAAAGCTTTTGTTTAGTCTAATAACGACACTAACTAATTTTTAGCTGGATTAATATGACTACTATTTCTGGGTTGGATTTTTTTCTGAAGCAGGCGTTTTACAAAAAAAAATTGTTTTAATCAAGAAAAGAACATATTTGAATATTTCCTGGAACTAGACAGATTGGTCTATAGTTATTTATACCTTTTTTGTTGCCTTGCTAGAAAAGGGGTACTTTTCTACCTAATTTAATCTCTTTTGGCAATACACCTTTTCTCATTAACTATAATCAAAATCAGTTCGCATAATTATTAATTGCATTTATTTTATATATTCGAAATATTAGATACATTTACATGATCCATTGAACTGGAATTATTTAATTTTTGTTTTCATAATTAAATTTAAAATATTTATTTGTTAATTTTTAATATTAATCTACACACTATTAAAGGAAAAGTTTAATTGTTATTTGTTCGAAAGATTGTTATTTGTTCGAAAGAGCACTAATTTCTGGCCAGCCATAAAAACAAGTAAGAGCTTCAATTATGCTTCTACGAAATTCCAGCCACCGAAAGCTATATACAATACCAGATTAATAATAAAGTACAAATATAAAAGTATTCCAACCTTATGTTATTGAACCACAAATTCAAACAAATTCAAATCTATTACAGATTTTGAATTGTGCTGAAATTTCTGTTGCAGGGCTTCTAGAATATTTTCCAGAAATTAGTTTTTCAAATTTCATATTGTAAAGTAAATTTTATACATTTTTTTTAACCCGGACAACATCGGGTCATTTTGCTAGTATGATAATATTGAAAGATATTAGTACTGATTTTTATTTTCTAGGTAGATAGACAAAATCATTTATCGCTCTATTTTCCGGGGGAGAACGAAGGGAAGGGTTGTGCCGTCGTTAATGCAATAAAAATGAATATCCTTTTGTTAAAATTAAAACTAGTCTTTTAGACTATTCATTAATACCATTTTGGCTCTATTAATACAACTTTCGCTCTATATCTTTGATCAAACAAAATCCCATTATGAATAATTGAGAGTTCTTTTATTCAAACTCATAGAAAACAAGTTTTCGTCTTCAGTTTTTGAAATTTCACAGATTCCATCAGAATCATTCAATTTTATTTTAATTGTATTTTTTTCGCTTTGAATTCAAGATTTTTTTACTTAGTTTTAAATTATTTAGATTAGAGCAATGTTTTCCGTAATTAATTTTTCAGCTATATTTTTAAAAATTATGTAGTCCAGTTTTTAGTGTTCCATTCCAATATCACTGTTTCCGCTATCAATAATCATTGAATTAAATTAATTGGTTTGAATATTATTCGAAATTGAAATATTTGCATTTTCTATATTAAGTATTTTGAAGAATAAGCATTGTTCTACACATATGTCTATTAGGCCATCAAAGTCAATTAGAAATTCATTATTTTCTTTTTATATTCTTGGCAGTGACTTGGGTATAGTAACCTTTTCGGTACGGTACTACAATTTTTGTATTATACTTCCAAAATTACAGTACAATGTAGAAATTAAATCTCTGCCATATAAACTTATTAAATGTAAAATACTCCTACCATTGGTCAATAACCAATTATTCGTAAATAGTGTAGTTTCCATTTAATTTAAATGATTACCGCAAACTAAGTTTTTGTCATTATTCAAAGTTGTTTGCGACTTCTAAAATTTTGTTTATATTTTCAACTTTTATTTATCTAAACTGCAGTTAACAAAATCATTAGAAATTTTAATATAATTTGTTACTGATTTAATTTTGTAACCACTCAATACATTAATTTTCTGTTTTTTTTTTTTTATAAATATTTATTTTATTCTGTAGAGCTTATCGCCTCTAAATATACTTAAAGATTTTAATCATCCACAATTATAATATACAAAAAAAAAAACAAAAAAAAACACAGTACCTACTTGAAGCAAAATATTTTTAGAGTAAATCAATAAACAGCATTCATAAACACTTAAAAAAAAATGGATTCCATCGAGCCATTCATTACATACAGTACAAGTACTAATTCAAATGACGACATAATTTGCTTAAAAGAAATACCCCACGTTAATATTATAATATACGAGCGTATATCATACTCCACATTATCCAATTTGAACCATTTTTGTTATAAACTCTAAAAAACTAAGGAAGAACAATAACAAAATCAACAACAAAAATAAGAAACTTAGAAATTATTATTGGGTTATTGGCTAAAAATGGCATGTTCAACATTCTGACATGCCATTTCATATTTTTCTGTAGATTTACTTACTCTGATATGCAAATCACTTAACCATTTAATTATGGGATCGTTTAAATTGTAACAACAGTAACAAAAAAAAAAAACAAAAAACAGAAGAAAATATAACAAAACAAATTTCTAAAATAAAATAACACACACGTACAAACCTTAATATTTTGTCGATATCAACAAAAAGCACCAGAAGCACCATAAATGAAAAAAATAAAAAATAAAAGAAAAAAAAAATCCAGCCATGGAAGAAAGGTGGAATTCGTTGTTATAAGCAATTTAAAATTGCAATGGACTCATAAAAAAAACAAGAAAAACATAAAACAAAAATAATATAAAGGGATCGCATGCACTCTTAAAAACAAAAATCTAAAAACAAAATTCACAAAACTCGCGAATGCAACGAAAACGTTATTTTAGTTTTTCTTGTTTTTTTTTTTTTTTTTAATTTTTTTTACCATATCTTTACATCTTTCTACTTGTGACCAGCAACACATTGCAGATGTTATTATGATATGCAATGGTGGGTTTAAAGGGTTTCCACCATTTTATTTAGCACTACGGGGTAAAAAACAAAAATACAAATATTACAATTTCTAAAAATAGCGAAATTTTTGGAGTTTCATAAAATCAAAATGAAAATACTATAGGCAGTTTCCAGAATTTTTGAAATATCATATTTTTAAACAAATACAATTTTTATTATAATTTTCTACTACATATTTTATTAGAATTGTGCCGGTATTTAATTTTTACCAATCGTCAGAAATTTGATATTTAACTATTATGGATGTATCCCAATATTTGGATTTGCCTGTTTTTTTAATTTCTTATATTATACTATAATTTATTTTTTGCTTTCTTCTAATCAATTTTTGAATTATTTACGAGTCTTCATAACTTCTAAGGCGGTTACAAAACACCGAAGAACGACGAAGTAGACGAAATACGCGTATTTTTATGATAAGCAACTTTAGTAAAAAAGGAAAATATTCGACTTGTTTCAATAATTCTATAGTCTTGTTTTTATTTTTAATAACTAGTCCGAATAGAATACTCAAATAGGTCTTGTGCTTTTAAAACCAATAAGTTTTTCTTTAAACTACAACTTTTAAATTTGTTAACAAAACTTTTACCTGCTATAATTTATATGTGGAAATCACAGAGAGATTAAGGAAGAATTTCCTTACATTCCCCAATAACGATTATCGTAAGAGGAAAACTAATAAATAAAAATATTTAATAAACATTGTGTTGCATGCAATTCTGGTAGCGTTTGAGAAAGAAATACAAAAATATATTTGTACCTATCAGGTAAAATTTAATCATCAGTTATGTTTTTTTTTTCTATTGAAATTAAATCCTGTATTTGAAATTAACTTTTAAACACACGGTTCATTTCATGTGTTTCTAGGATATTATAAGTCATTATTTGTTGTTGTTTGTTGTTTTTTATGTTATTATTTTCATAGTTACAGCAAAGTTGTAATTATCTGAAATTACAATGGTCGTATAGTTTCATTAAGATTCTAAAAAATATTTTTGTTTTATTTTTTTTTGTTTTTTGTTGGTTTTGTACGGTAGAATTGTTACAGAAAAAAAAAAAAAAATTTAGAACTTATTTTAAAACGAGGCTTTTCAAAAAAATATCAAGTTTTCGACATTTCAATAAATGAGGCTTACAATTGTTATTTTTGTTTTTTTTTTAATTTTGTTTTTGCAAATGTATACTTATTTTAAAAATATAACATGAGGACTTTATACTTCCTATCAGGATACTACGACATTTATTATTCAAAAAAATAAATTTAAAAAAAACTGCCTACGGCAAGATACGTGATTAACGATAAATATCGAAAAGTGCATAGTTATCGAATTATAACCAAATTGGACATGTATTCAAACAGGATTTTTACATTATCTCATAATATAATTTTGTTAAAAATATTTTTCAAAAAAAAAAAAATATTTATTTTACATCAAAAAGGAGGAAAAATTTTCATAAATTTCTACAACCCCCCAAAAACACAATCCATAACCAATTCTTATCTTTCCATTTCGAATGAAATCGATACCTGTCAAAAAATTATTTTTTTGTTAACTTTTAGTTTTGTTGTTATCAATTCGTCTCTAGTCTATATTATTGTCCTTTATGCTTGATCAACCCATTCATTATAATTTCCGAGACATTCAGGAAATATATATACAGATAGGTATATCTATACGTATAATATTTATATATATATACCCTCTTCACTAATTGACAGTTATGAAAATCAATGGTATGATTTTAACAATGAAAAATTTGACGCATCACAAACCAACATTAAAAAAAATTTAAAAATGATACCACACACATTCACAAATCAAAAAACAACAAAAAACCCCAAAACGAAAATAAAAAAAACAAATCAAAAAACTAAAAAAAAATAGCAGAATCTATAAATGAAAAATAATGGGAAAATGCATAAAAATATCTCAAATTTCCACAGCCTTTAAAAAATTATACAAAAAAAAAATATTTAGCAAAAATCAGAGCTTTCAACTGATTCTGAAATCCCATATTGCAATAATATGCAAATAATAAAATTTTTCAACTAATTAATATCGAAAATTAAAAATAAAATATAGTAAAATAATATAAATGAAAAACAAAGCAAATAAATAAAAAAAAAATTAATATTAAAATACAAACAACAAAAAAAACAAAAAACAAAAATACATTCAATATGAATTTTGATTTATGCGAATGAAATCAGGCTAAAATTGCATTGGTGTCCAATTATAAGTGATTAAGCCGTCATTGAAATGTCGCTTAAGTTACAAAAAACAAAAAAAAAAGTAACACAAAGCACAAATAAAAATTTATGTTGAATATATATGTGAAATTCAGGAATTTATGTGCGTTTTCGGAATGTTGAATTTAAAAATAAATAATTTTTTTTTAAATATTCAATGATACAATAAGTGTAAAAACTTTTCTGCTACTTTGGGAAAAATATAGATAATAAAAATTTAAAACTATGGTTATGTTTAACTAATTTTAGTTATTGACTTAATCGATTTCTGTCATTACACCTGATGTCATCATCAGAAGACTGATGATTATGTAATAATCAAAATTGATCAAGATATTAATTAAAATTAGTGATTAAAAGCTATATAGGTAATGTAGCTTTTAATATTTATTATTAACAAAATTTTCACCTACAGCCTACAGCATATTTTACAAAAAAATTAAAAAATATAGATCTATCTTTTCAGTGGTATAATTTTGACGGATGTGTGATGATTCATTTCCAAGGCCGCAAATTTGATTATATACTCTTAAAATTACTCACGTGCTGAACCATACAAGGTTTGAAAGTTTTGGCCTAAGACAATATTTCCAGCTTTTGATTAGAATTGCAAATAGTCTGTCAGCCTCTTCAATTCATCAGCTAATCAAAAAAATATAATTTATTTATTGTTTCATTTTTATAATCAATTGCGAAATGTTACATAAGTGCTAATTTAACACTCAATATGTTATTTATGGTGTTCTTTTTTTACCGTTAAAATTTATAAAAGTCCGATTAAAATGAATTGTTTATTTAAGTGTATCTTGAACTTAATTTCATTAAAGATAGAACTGTTGCGGAAAGGCATAATAAAATTTAAGTGTTGACCTTAAATATTTACATACGAATATTAAATCGAATAAGTTGAGAAGATTTGTTGCAACATTTTAGAAAAATTCAGCTTGTCACTATATTAATCGTTTTAGTAATACTATATTCGTTTCTAATACAACATGCTAATTTAAAAGTTACCGTTGGTGCAAAATGGCTTTTATACAATCACATAAAATGTTTTTGATTTTGATAGTTGAAAACAAAAAAAAAAATATTTTTAATTATGATGCTAAATGGGTAAAATTCTAGAATTCAACAACAGTATTTAATTTAAAAATAAAATTTATGATAAATCTGTCAACTATACCCAATCAATGAAATCCAGATAGTAAATATATTTGAATTTATTGATGTTTGAAAACAATAAAAGTAAAAATAATTTTTATAGTAGTAAATTTTCTCGCTCACTGTATCTTTAAGCCATAATGGGTTCACAATTTCATAATCAAATTCCTCAAATTTTAATTGTATTTTATTAAAATTATAATAATGTAATTTTATGTCGACTATATGTATATATATATATATATATATATATATATATATATTTGTATTGCTTTGTGTGTAAGGCTATATAATTATTATCATGAGTTAATCATAATTTTAATAAAACAAAACTGAGAGGTGGAGGCTCAAGTATTCATATTTTGAAATTAAAATTTTTGCTATACATATTTATATACAAATATACTTACATATATGATAATTTTCCGAAAATGTAATAATTTGTTTTTTTTTAATGTACTGAGGTTAGCTCTTGCTTAAAATATTTTTAAATAAAATTATTTCCATTAAAATTTTATTTTATTTTTAAATAAATTTGATTTAAACTTTAAAAGTTCAATAATTTATTTTTATTTACTTTACACAGTTATGAAATTGCATGAAATGATGATCTTCTTCATCTTTAAATTAGTAACGGCTCCTTCCGTTCCTTGTTTTTCAAATTATTAAACACACTGGGTGGCGTAGTAGGTAGAGCTCCTGTCTTTCAACCGAAAGATTCCAGATTCAATTCGCGATGATGCAAAAAAATGATTTATTGGTTTTTCGACCTGGTCCAGTAATAAAATAAATGACAAAACACAATTAATAGTATAATCCGGTAACAAATAAAATAAAATGGAGCTATTCTATTTAGAAAGGCTTAGTTCCTGACAATAACAGTAGTTTTCAACATTTAAAGATATTGTAGATATTGTAGTGTAAACATGCAGTACCGTATTGTATTTAATTAAGCACGAAATGGTTATTCTACCTAAGTTACTGTAAATAGCATAAAACAAAAAACAAAAAATTGGCTAAGAAAAACTCATTTTGACAAATAAGACACTGTTTGTTAGTAGCGCTTCGAATGTTCTAATTTACATTGTATTATCATAAGCAAATTATTTTATTTAATTTCTTGTTTATTTCCTGTATTTTCCTACCGTTTATCTTAGGAAGAATACCTTTTGGTACATGTATGTAGTTATTAAACATACATGCCTTACGTAAGAATCGATACCAAAATAAAGATTTCTGATTAGACGTCAGATAATCAAACCACTAAACCAAGTCGGCTGAAATGCGATATAGAACTTCTATAGGTCTCTTCACAAAGTAAAAATTAAACTTAATTGGATTAACTTAATATTTTTAACAGTTAGTTTTTGTTCGTATATAAGACTTCGTATTCTCGATCAATCAGAGAATAGTAAAAACAACATTACATACATGTAAAAGTTTACTACACTTTTCAAACAAGCAGTATAAAAGATCAAAATAATTCAATTATTTGAAAATATCAAGCCTCGGCACTATTGTTTTTAAATAATTAAATTGAAATTAACTGAATTATTTTTATCTGAAAACTGCCAACTGTAATAAAAATAAAAAATAAGCAAGTTGCTTACATTTTTTAAATTACAATTTTTCTGTAAATTAAAAATAAGACTATAAAATTTAAATTATTAATAGGATATTTAATTAATCCTAATTAATCTGCGTACATAAACGAACATGAAGTTCTGCGAAATTGCTCTGAGGCACACATATAAAATTTATTGTAGAATTATGAAAAAAGAAGCAGGTTAACAGTAATAATTTAATTATATAAATAACTAATTTATGTATATGTAATAACTATATTCAACAAAATAATATTTGGAAATATTCAAAATATATGAATTAAATTATAAAATATTGAAAAATGATTGAAAATGCATGTGCTATTTGGTCTAAAATATCTACCCCAGCCTTTGTTAAATTATACTATTTTATTATCAAAGTTTTCTTCTTACAGATTTAACAACAGATTTATTTTTTTTGGGAACATTACTTACAGGAGTAACTATCACGAATCTCAATAGAATCTACAAGTTTCCATTTATTAATCTGATCTTGTTCAGCTTCCATATTTGTATTATTAACAATTAAATTTATGGAAGTATAATCAAAAATTAAAAAAGAATCATCAATATGTTTTTCTATACATTTGCTGTTGGTATAATATTACTTTGTTTAACTGTCCTCTTGTTCTGGACGCTAGGTCTGCCAATTAGTCTAGGCAATTTTTCCATTTCTTTCCATCTTTATATATGATATAAAAACTTCTACTTCAACACCATCATTATCATCAGTTTCGCATATTGTTTGACGTATTTGCTCCTGTATTATAATATATTTTCCAGCTAGACACCAATAAAAGTCAATTAACTAAATTGAAATAAAATCGATAAAAACAAAAAAATTGTAGAGTTAATTTTGTATAACATTCTTTTGAAAGCAAAGTAAATACTGACGAATTTTTTTTATTTTGCATAACAGTTTCTGCTAGAAAAATAAATTTACAGTTGGAATAACAAATTTGCACTTGTTCAAAGAAACTCATAGCCTACACTATTGTAAAACAAACAATTTTTTATAATTTTTTCTTCAAAATGTCAATCAAATATGCTTAGAAGGCACATCGTAGTATTTTATGCTGCCTTTTTGTAAGTCCCCTAAAACAAAAGTGTACGAACATTACAAAAAAAAATATATATTTATATAGTAAAGAATAAATAATAGAATACATAACACCGCATTGTTAATGATAAGAATGATATTTTAGTGAAATTAAATTTAAATTTAATATGTGCCTCAAGGGCACGTCGTAGGTTAATATAAAGGTTAAATTATTTATTTATTTATTTATTTAAGTGGACCTACAGATTAATCTTCCGGCCAACTACAGGCCCTTTTCCCTTTCGGAATGTGGGCCTTCATAATGTAAAGATAAACGAAATAATATTTAAAAATTTACAAAATATAACACTTAATATCTAGGAAATATAACAAATAATCTAAAACAGAAAAAATTAAACAATTCAACAATATAAAAATTTAACATCAGTTTAACAATTTAACAAATTAACTATTAAAAAATTCAAGATAGAGATTAATTCAAGCAAATGAGGGGCTCACCAGGAAGTGGCAAAAGTAGCATTTACACCTCCTGGTCTGCGCCCCCATTGGTTGACTTGTAATGTATTTTTACATTTTTAAATTAATTTACAATATAATATTATAAAAAATTGTGTATGTATTTGTGTATTTGAGTGATTAGTCTTAAATAGTATAAAAATAAAGTACCTATATATAGATAAATTTACCATTTTTTTTTTTTTTTTATGATCTTGACAGTAACTTAGGTAGAATCACCTTTTCGTGCTTAATTAAGTACGGTACTACAATTTTACACCACAGTATCTACAATAATTTGAGTATTTATTTTAACAAATTACTGGCTTATCTACTCATTAAATGTGGAAAACTACTACTATTGTCAGGAACTAAGCAAGCCTTCTTAAATAGAATAGTTTCATTTTATTTAATTTGTTACCAGATTATATATACTCTCAATTGTTTTTTGTCATTTATTATATCCCAATGACAAAGGGTACTAGACCAGCTCGAAAAACCAATGAAGCCTTTTTTTTTTTTTGCTTCATCGGGAATCGAACCCGGGACCTTTCGGTTGAAAGGCAGGCGCTCTACCTACTGCGCACCCAGCGTGTAAATATGCCTTATGTAGGTTAATATAAGGGATATTTACATTTACCATTAAATATGCCTTATGTAGGTTAATATAAGGGTTAAATTATTTATTTATTATATTTTTAATAATTTTTTAATAAATTTATATTTTTGTTTTCAATTTTCAAAAAATTCTAAAATTTATATTTTCGGTTTGTTATTCAAATTTCAAGTATTAAACACTCATGCAAACACAATAAAAATTTCAAAATCAGCTGTTCTGCAAATAATAACCAAATAATAATTTTGACAACAAAAAACCACCCTCAAGAGGTAGGTCTTACAATCCGATAATAAGTTAATCGAATTAAGTTTAATTTTTACCTCGTGAAGAGTCCTAATGTATTATTTTTTATTGTTCTTTCGTTTATAAATTGACTTTAGAATTCGTTGCGTTGCAATTTTCAACAATATGTGCTTAAATTTTTTGAGATAATTAGAAAAAAATTAATTAATAACAATATTGTTACTGTTGTATCATACTCGTTCACCTGTTGTGTAGTACAAGAAATGGAGTTTAACTTCCATGGAAATTTGACCCGAATCATGTGACGTGGTTGAATTACATTTTTTTCTACAGTCTTACCGATTATATTATTATAGATAAATCCTGCATATTATCATTGTTAAACAAATTATTTTAAGAACGATTCATCGATTTTCCGTTTTATAGTCCAAGTCTTTTTATCTTATAATTTTTTTGTTTGTTATAATTACTGTTAAAAAGTATATATATGTTAGCAGCTTTGGTTCTGAAATATTGCTCGTTTTCTTAAATAATTCTATGAATGCTATCTCTCTATATTATAATAAAAGGAGTAGATTTTTCTAATATGCAAATACACAACTACATTTTGTCGATGAAATTAGGTCCTTTTCTAGTTTAGAATGGTGATTGATATTTTATAAATTAATTTAAAAAGAAATTTAAAATTTTTCCCGGCGGAATTTTTTTCTTGGAATTTATTTCTATAAATATAATTAAAATTTTAATAATATTAATACTTAATTTTAATTTAATACAATTTGCATTTAGAAAATAGTTTTAAAAGACAGCTAAATTTATAAATCTGAAACCATTATTAGCTAACGAACTTAAACTATACTAATAACAACTTAAATATTTAATATAATACTTCAACGTTTATTAAACTATATTTTAATTTTAGTATATATCATGTATATATATATATATATATATATTTTATTTTTAAATTATTTAATTTCATGTTAACTTTAAAAAACAACATATCTTCAAACATTTAAAAACTCATTGAGAACTGTTTAAGAAAATCAGCTGGAATTCTAGCAGCCGCTGATTTAAAATTAAATTGAGACTAAAAAAAAAATAAATAATAATAAGAAAAACTACAATCTCATCTGAATGAAAAATGATCTTATCTCCACCATCATTTAATTTTTGTTATTTTAGGTATTCTTGCCTCCGTTCATTAAAAAACAAAAAAAAAAACAAAACTGTGGAGTCAATTTTGATCCTGATGTTCTCTATACCAAATAATATTTATGAACTGGATTTAAAAAACGTTTTCAGGAACGTATAATTTTTGTCCAATTTTGTTTTAATTTTTTTTATTGTTTTTTTTTGTCTTTCTGTTCGTACTCAACATTAATTTAACCAACCAACAATCATTTTAGTATCAAATCATATGGCAACAAAAATGGCAAATATTCTTATATAATAATTACATAATTTTAATTCGAAAGAATTTAATTTGCAGTACAAGGAAAAACAACAACAACAACAACAAATAGCAAGAGAAGCAATAAAAATCAACGAATTTATATCTGAAAGATATGACCGGCCATAATTTTATTTCGTTGTTGATTCGTTCGCTTGTTCGTTTGTTAATTTCATCATTTAAAATTATTATGATGATGATGATGAAAAAATACCCATTCGTCTATACAGTTCTATAGCTTAGGTGGATCATGTAATTTTTGTCTTAGTACTTACATATATACATATTCGTATTTATACAACATCTATATATATAGATATGTATTAGGGTGTGCTTAATTTTAAAAGTTTTCAATTTTCAATGGATATATACGTGGTGATTAAAAGTGCATAATGGAATTTAAGTTTTGTAATGTTGAGCTATAATCATTACAAGAATATAAGACTTAAACGCAGCATGTAAAATATATTTCTACTTACTTATTCAATCTTAATAATAAGTCAATCTTCTCACTTTCAATACGAATTGATATCTACTATGACCAGCGTTATTAATATTCCAGTAATTCATCCTCCAGTATTTATTATTGGAGATCCAGTATTTTTTATTGGAGAATTGTTTAATTACTAGAACCAGAATAATTTGTTGGTACTTAAAATTATTAGTAACCAGTAAAAATACCAGCATTTTTCAGTATACCATCAGTAAAAATCCAGTGTGGCCGAATGACGTTAAAATAATAACTTTTAATAGTATATTCAAATTTTATAACTATAGCAATTATATTAAAACCAGGGTCCGCTGTTGAGTAATTATAATTCAAGTTGAAGCCAAATTTAAAGTTTCATTGTATGTAACTAATAATAATAACTGATTTGTTGGTTTTTTTTTTTTTAATAAGAACTCACATACGTAATATGCATAATGTATTTGGTGAATAATAAACCCATATGATAAAAAAAAATTCAGCTGTGTGCGCATTATTATTGTATACACAACTTATTTATATATTAGGAGTTCATTAAATAGAAGGTAAATAAAATGGAGAGGTGTCTACTGCGCAGGTCCTTAAATGCTTGTCCATTATAATTATAGATATTTTTTTATTGATGAAGACTGATCAGAAATCAGAAATCACTATAGACACTAGATCCGTAATGCACTTTCAAAACTAAACCAAAGAGTTATATTTTTTTGGATCCATTTAAATTTTAATGATAGTTTGATTTCACTTCTTTCTCGTTCACTCTTAGAAGTACTACTTTCGGAAATTTAGTATCATAAAGCATAGTCCTATTGGAAAAATACTGACCAGTATCAGTTAATGGTTAATGTTAATTTTAAGTACCAATAAATTATACTTCATCTTTGACAATTAAAGGGTGTGTTTCAAAAAAAAAATTCTGCAAATAACGGACACCCTTATTTCAAGCGAAAAATTTACTGTTAAAGTTTTTTGGAATCGGATATTTTATGATTTGAGTATAGTTTTTGGCATTTATTATTATTATTATTATTATAACTATAATTTTGCTGTTCTTGTTATTGCTCTTTCATCAACCTTACCATTTTTATCAATATCACCGTCATCGTTATCATCATCATCATCATCATCATGAAGTATCTATATATACAGCAATAAAAAATGAATAAATCTGTTTCTGCTTTTATCGCAAATTGCAATTAAGCTTCCGGTTCAAAATAGTTGAAATAAGTAACATATAATTTGATTAAACTGCTGGAAGATTTGTGGACTTTTTGTTTATACCCGTTTCTGTTTTTTTTTTTTTTAAATTGGTAGGTTGTTGTAAACAAATGTAATTTAATATTAAAAAAAAAAATCATTAAGATTTATACACATTTAAAAAGAATTTTAATTCAAATATCGAGATGGTATTTTAAAGAAAATTAAAATAATTAAATTAATATTAATAATAGAATTGTTTTGTATTTAATGATGCTCTACATAAATACGTAGTAGTCAAGGAATTAATTATTAATATAAATTTCTACATTTCAAATCTGAATATTATAATTTTAAAATTATTTTGTAAATAATTAAATAATTATCTCCACATACAAGAGGCACTACAAATAATAAGTATTGTCAAAAAATTAAATTGTGACACAAGTGCTGTAGAACTGGCATTAATATAAGCCATAGAATTCAAATTAAAATAAATTTTAAAAAAAAATTCAAGATTGACATAGAATGAAAATGGGAGAACAAATCCTCGAAGTTGTTAATGTAAAAATTTGGAGAAGGAAGACAAATATAGCAAAATGACTTAAATAAATTTTATTTAACAAACTCAAAAACACTGAGTTAGCGAAACTGTGAAACCTGATTTCTGGTTTGTATATTGTACATTTCCAGAGGTTTTTTTAGGGCATAAAAATCCTGTGGAAGCATGGAATTTATGAAATAATAAAAAATTTAAAAAGAATATGTGGAATATGACAGCAATCAATAAATTCAAATCCGACCACCCTGTAAAAAAAATTACAATGTAGATTGAAAATTGATTCTGAAAAACTGGAATATAATTGGTAATAAAATTTTAAATTTAATCTTTATTAAAAGTAGATGACATAAAAAAAGATAGAATTTTTTGTACTTCATCCGAAACTTTTAAATGTCGTGATTTTCTGTTTCGGTAGTTCCAGTTCCAAAATTTTTTTTAAAATTTTAATTTTATGTTTTTTATTTTGCATATTTTTTTTTCTATCTTAACTGAATTTATTGAATTTTTCTGAACGAAAATTATAATAATTTATAACAATAGTGACCTTTATGGTTTATTCAAATCTTAAAAACTAAAAAGTTGAAAGGTCTAGTTTATTGATTTGGCACTTCATATTTTCTCGTTTATTTTGCAATTTTCTGCACTACTGCTAGCGATTTTTTTTCAACCTGCTGGTTATTAGAATATATTATAGCTGTCTCGCCAAAAGGTTACGGTGTTGAATCAGTCTATTTGCATAATTGTTGTTAAATTCTTCCATTTCTTCTGTAACCATTATTTTAATATACCCAATCTTTATGTAGATTAATATTTCGGGCCTGGGTTATGAAGTGTCTATCGGTTATATAGGAATTTAGTAGTACATGAGACTCAACTGGTAGCTTTTGTTGTATTTTATGAATTAATCCATCGTGCCACATTTTGTAAAATGTCGGACTGACATCCAAAAACACTGCTGAACAGAACTTTCTTACGTCAAATCCTTGTTTTATTTGGGCAGCTATTCTATGTACCTGTTCGATCGTGCTATGTTTAACTTGAAAATCAAATTGGGGATACAGGGGATCCACTCTATTGTTTTTTATTTGCGGCATCATTTTATTTACTATAATTTTCTCAAATACTTTTGACAGCATAGGCAATAGATTAATAGGTCAATATAAGTTGACCTTTCTTGGATCTTTTCCTGGTTTTGAGACCATTATGATTATAGACTGCTTCCACATTGATGAAAAATTACTTATTCTGAAGATAGCATTGGAAATTTTTAAATGTGCTTAAAAGCTATGCCATTGTAGGCCGGCTTCTTTTTTGGGATTTATTTGTTTTGTTGATTGTAGATTCAACTAGCTGCGTATTAATTTTATAACATTGTCTTCCTGGTATATTTTGATTTCCTGCTGGTAGTAATTCGCATGATGTGGTTATGTTATGTGGCGTGAAGACATCTTTCAGGTGGACTACAATGGTTTTTGCTTTTTCAATATCTCTTTTCACCCACTCTCCACTTGTTGCGGCCTTTTAAGGTTTTTTCACAAAGAATTGTCTGTTTCATTAATTATAGATAGACTGGCAAGGTACCTCTGGAAGTTTTTTTTGTGTTGCGTCGTGTAGCAACTGTTTCAACTTTTTTTGGGCGTCTTCTAGCTGTTTTTTTTTTGCATTATTTGAAGGACTTTTTTCACAGTTTCTCTTACAGGTTCGCTGGTATGCTAATGCTTCTTCAATTTCTCTGCTTGATGTAAATTTGTTGGATTTGTTGAATTCAGTGGAGTTTTATTTCACTATGCATATAAAAATACTTTTTTTAACCTAGCTAAACAGAAAAAAACACTTCGGGATCGTTCTCAATCAAGCTTTGCACTATAATGTTCCTATATGGACTTATCGAATATCGTTGTTTCAGTGAATTCATTTGGATTTGAATTCTCAAGTTTTTATACACAGATACGAACATTTTGAAATAATATTTTTGTTCTCAAATGCAATTTTTATAAATTAAATTTTGTTTTTAATATAATTTAAAATTTCTGAAATGTCAGCTCCTATTTTCAAATTTTAGTATAATTGTCAAATTAAGTCCAAAATAAAAAAGCTAAAACAGAACATCTAAATCGATTTCCGTTCCATATAAAAACAAACACCCAATCAAGATGATAATCTCTTTCAAAAACAAAAACAAAAAAAAAACAAAATCAGAATCAGAATTCTATTCACTATGATATCATTTCTTATAAACTTAAGGTAAATAATCACAATGTTCTGATATCCTTTTTTTTTTTTATTTTTAATTTTATTTGTTTTCTTTATGTAGTTGTTTTATATATGTATTTAAAATAAAACGCAATAAAACCGTTCTGGCTGTATCATTTGCTTTCTTCAAAATCCAAGAGTGTATATACCCAGTATATACACTAATATATATGTACATGTATCTATAATATCTACTTATCCTACCTACAAATGTTATTTAAATGTAATCAAAATTGAGTTTAACAGAAAATAAGAAAATTTCACTTTTATCAGGATTCTAGGAATAATTAATGATTTTGTGTACTCTTATCTGTTTCCCTCCTGCCAAGCGTCTTTATTTAACTTTCTTATAATGATTTTGTTTTTCATCTCTTTTTCTATTTTTTTGTTCTACTTATATTATATCTATACAATGTATACATACTTATATACACTTTTATTTCTTTTGTTTTCTCTCGTTGTTTGAGTGAAAAAAAATTAAAAATAAAAAAAAAACTTAAAGAAATCCTTTAAATACAAAAATAGAGAAAAAAAAATTAAAATATTAAAGGACTATGAGTTCTTTTATGGATAGATAGGTTTCCATGGTAGAAAAGGGAATCGAAAAATAAAACTTGAACCGACAATAAACAAACAAACAAACAATATAGTTAAGAATCTTGCAAAGGAGCTTCTTTTCAATGAAGAAAATAAAAATATATATGTATAGTGTATATATATCTATATTGATTACAATCACCACAGTCCAGATTAAAATTTTTTAAAATACTCATTGCAATATCATCTGTTTTGAACTAAGTATAATTAAACAAAAAAAAAAACTTAGAAGAAAAATTTGAAATCCCCAGACCTTAGACCAAAATTCAAATTTATTGCTGTGAAAAGTTAAATTTAAGTCTAATCATGTTATTTAAGATCTTTTATCACCAATAATTCAAATCGCATTCAAATTTTCAAAGAGCTATAAACTTATTTGGAGCTGCCTTACCATCCCCAAATATCTAGAACAAATTTGTGTACCCGTATATTCAATTTTTCGAAGTCCGTTCTCAGTTCAAGTTGAAGAAAATGAAATTCTGAAGTTAAATTTAAACATTAAACAACTTTTCAGAGTCGAATTACAATTTATAACACGAAAATATGATTTTTTTTATGTTCTTTACAGTAGCTTAGGTATAATTACCTTTTCGTACTCTACAGTAGATATAGTTTTCCACATTTAAATTAGTCTATACCATAAAAATTCTAATGAAAAAGCTGTTGTATGTCATTGTGCATTCCCAAACTTCTATATAAAACCAGTCATCCCATAGACTTGGAATTATATAAAAAAAAAAATTTAGTACGGTACTACAATTTGGTTTTCTATTATTTATTTATCAAATTACCTTAATTATACTTTATACTTTATTTTATCCCAATGACAAAGGGTACTGGACCAGGTCGAAAAACCGATAAAGCATTATTTTACTTCTTCGGGAATCGAACCTGAGACCTTTCGGTTGAAAGGCAGGCGCTCCATCTACTGCGCCACCCAGCGTGTAAAATTGAAAATGATTGAAAATATGAAGCTGAAATAAAAACAAACTGAAACTGACCAGAATAGTATAAAATTTTTGTCATTTGAACATCAATTAAAAAAGTCGTTGATTTCCGTTTGAGACGAAAATATTATTTTTAAGGAAAATTCCTTGTAGTTTATTTAGAAGTTTAATTTAATATTCACTAAAAATAACATGAAATTTTCATATTGAAATCTATAAAACACTTTAAGATCGTGTGTCCTTATTTTCGATTGTTACTGTCAATGATGTGATCTCATTTGATATGACAGTTTTCCATTACAATGGGAAAAACTTAAGCATTTCGTAAGGTATAAATTCTCTTGTTACAGCTTGTAATACTTTATTAGTTTGCAATTTGAACGGGTTACTATCACATGCCTTTATTTCACTTGACTGAATTTAATTTGCCTGCATTTCATTTGATATAAATATTCTGTAGAGCTTTGATTTTGAATTCAACTCTAAAATCTCTTCTAACTCAGAATCTAGCATATATCACATATTCATTCCATTTACATACATATATACATATATAATAAAATGATATATATAAAACTATATAAAAATATAAATATATGTATATATATATACATTTATAGACAAATATGTTTATATACATACAGATAGGTATATGGATAATATTTATCGTATTCAGTATCCAGAATATTCAGTCAAATGGAATGCAGGCAAATAAAATACAGGCATATAACACGCTCCCATTGGAACGCCAAGCTAATTTATATTTTTCAACATAATATCTCAGAATTTTTGAATAACCTTTGAAAGTTTCGTATAGGTCAATATCTAACTGAAAATGTAGTTTGTGCAATAGTTTTAGTCGATTATAGCTATGAAATGTTAAGTCCTTTGCACAACTAATAAGAAGCCTCATTGATTGCAAATTATCCTATTGTATTGTGTTTCAATGTTTTTCACAATTTCATTTTTCAATTTTTTATTATTATATTCTTTTTTTTCTAATTTTTACCTCTTCCTTCTTTATGAGGCCAGTCCCTATAGAAACTGCTAGAAGGAGCTCAATAATAAAATTGCAAAAAAAAAAAACAAAGAAAAAATTAAAGAGAAATTATAAAAAAAAAAAAGAATTGTGGGTAAAATTCAAGGATTTAGAACAAAAAAAAATAACAAAAGAAAGAAATTATAAAAATAAACAAACAGAAAGGACATAAAAACAAAACAATAAAAGAAAACATAAAACAAAAAACAATCATAATCAAAACAGGAGTATGTATTGTAAAAATCGTATTGGAACAACATACAGAATTGTTTTTTTTTTTTCTAAATTAAAACTCGGCGTCGACGAATAACGACAATGACGACGACGACAACGACGACAATAACTACAAAGCGCACAATATTAGAAAATAATACAAACAATAAAAAAATAAAAACAAATAAAAAAAACGTCGCCTTTCTTGCACTTTAATTTCACATTCCCTTCAGGCAAAGAGTCATTTATCATTTTGACTTTGGTTGTTATCTAAAATAAGATCGCATCGTATACTCCAATTCACTTAGGGATGGGGGTTTTTTTCTTTTTAGTTCATTTGCTTACACTTCCAGTTGTTTCATTTGTTATTGTTATTGTTGCTACTGTACTCTTTTTTTTTTCTTTTTTTCTCAAAGTTCTAAATCAAGAGTTCTATACTATTCAATTCTATATAGAAATAAATATGTAACATGATGATGGTTTATCCTTTTGTTTCTCACTGATGCCATCTCGTTTTGATTATATACTGCTGCCGTTGTTTCTTGATTCTATTCAAAAATAAAAAATTAAGAAAACAAAAACAGCAAAATAACAAAAAAAAAACAAAGGATAAATGGTTAAACGCGATTCGAGAAGAAAATTTACATTTGATACTGTATGATGAAATCTAATGAGTGTTTTGTTGACGTAACATTTTTGTTACTGGGTACAACACAAGATACATATAATTATGTACAGGGTGGTAAAAATATTGAAATTATTAACTTTCAAATTTCTCTTGATTTTTTTTTTATCAACGCTAAAAAAATATTATATTTTAAAATCAATCCAAATAGGTGTTAAAATGACTGTAAAATTTGAAAAATTTCGTATATATTTTCTGTATTTTTTACATATTTAAATTTTAGTTTACTGTTATTGTTAAATAAGAGTTATTCAATAACAAAAGTGAATCAAATATTTCCTCGCTACCCAAAATTGTAAATCAACAATGAATAATTTCTAAAGGGTATTTTTTACTTGTGACTGAACTTTAACTGCAACAGCGAATCCACGGAAATAACAAGAAGCTCTCAGAAATGTGCTCTTTCTTTTACTTGGAAATAATATCTAAAAAGTCATACTCATACATCTCTTCACTACAATTAACTCTTAAATAATTAATACGCATTAAATTTAAAAAAAATTCTTAACAATGCTTTACTGCCGTTTTGTCCTAAATTCAAATATACATAAAAAATAATATACGTGTAACTTAAAATCCAGGTGATTCAAAAACATAAACCTAAACCACCTAAATATTTCTTTCTAAATTATAAATATTTGACAGAATTTGATTAGATTTCTTTTTTTTTCAGTTTCACTCAGATAAAATTTTAATTATTGAATTACTCAAAATGCATGCAAGTAAAAAGGTTACAAACCTATTATACATTAATGTTTTCATAAAAAAAAAAAAAAAAAAAAAAACAAAAAAAATAATATCAGAAAACACTCGTCCAAAATTGAAACATAAATTTTCTTCTGATACCCTAAAGAATTTCATTTCATTTATTCTGACAATTTGATAATTAGAAAATGAGGGAATTTTTTTTTTTGTTTATAGCGTACCTTTAACCTATCAGTACCAAATTAGGTAAAAAAAAAAAAAAAAAAATTGCGTGATGACCTAACCACAAAAACAAAATATAACAAACAAAAAAACAGAATCAAAATTAAAATAACATAAGAAAAATAAAAGAGTCAGGTAATTATCTTTTCATCAAACAATTACAGTTTCAATTTCAATATACATACATACACACACATTCATAGTATAGATAAATTTTGACCACAAAAATTTTCACATATTAAATGAAAGCTGTCATCGAAAACTTCTTTTTCTGTCTATCTAAAAATTACGCAACCTTAACGAAATCTAATTTTAGTTATTTTTTTATTTTTTGTTATTTTGTATTCAAATTAACTATTTAGAAATTTACTTTTATATTCATCCATTTGTTGGAACTTACAAACATACTTATACAGATACACGAGAATGTAAATATAAATTTGTAAGTGTGCAACTTTAAGTACTTTAATTTAATTCGTTTTAGTTCAAAATTTTTAATCCAAAAAAAGAAATAATGTAATTTCCATGGCGTACACACTAAGAAGAACATGCGTTTGTAAACTACATTAATTAAATAAATGTCATTTAGTAATTGCTCACAACTTGACACCAGAAATCTTAAGTATACTAGTTCTTTTGCAAAAAGTTGGGTCAACTTCACATTCAGAATAAAAAAATTTGTATAGCCAATTATTATTATATATAGAAAAATTATGATTTTATCTCTCATCTACTGAGAATTATGGGCAAAATGAGAGAAATGAAAAAAAGGGATCATTATACCCCAGTACTGGAACGGAGTTAAAATATAAAAAAAAATGTGGAAATTTTTGACAATTGAGTAGTACATATTTAAGTAGATGATTTAATAAATATTAAGGTCTTCATTATAATCTTTCAATAATGAACAAATTGAATTTATGAAAATTGCAAACTTAATAATTATGTTATTTTTAAATTAGTGCCGCATATTTTCAAAACTGAATATTTTTCATTCGATTTTCTTGTATTTCTGTATTATTTCTATTTCTGAATAAATATCGTCGGCTGAGTACTGAAAGGCTCCATATGCCATCAACTCGATTTCGAGTAAACGCGATTTGAAGTTTAAAGTTACTTAAAAAAAAAATTGTACGATACAATTTTTTATAACTTTCACAATAAGTTATTTTGTTATTTTAATTACAAAATTTTAAGTGCCTACGCCTTTTAGTTTATAAGTTATAGGCATTTTTGTGTTTCGAAATCGATTCTCAAATGAACCATATGCACAAGTTGATTGCACGTGGGTCAAATTTACCTGGCTGGATAGGGTCGTTTTACTTCTAAACTTTACATATAAATGTATGGTCCACTACATACTAAAAAATATTTATGGTATTAAAAAATTTCAAAATTAAAAATCAGTTTATTTCATTGAGATCACATTCTCTTACAACAATATCATAATCTTAAACAAAAACAATAAAAAAATAAAGAAATTAAAATTATTTATTGTATACCTTACCTAGATATACCTTATTTTATACCTATTGAAGACATACGGTTCTATTATGGCGACAATAACCATACGTTTTTGACATCAATGGTTATTCCCCCCATAATAAAAGCATACGTTTTCAATCACAATTATTTTATTTTTAATAACGCTTTTAGATATTTTTGATCATTTGTTGAGAATATGTGTCAAGCATAGGGATATGGGACATTTCAGAAATAAGCCAATTTTGACGTCAAACTTCATATAAAAATGACCCATCCTATCAAGTTTAACAAAGTATTACAAAGGTGGATATGGGTGAATCCGGAACGGTAAAAGATAGCGAAAAACGATTCGGGTCAAGAGAAAGAGCGTGTCGCAAAACCTAAGTCAAAATAAGTGAAAATGGATTATGAAGCCTTTCTGACCTCAGCCGACGATATTCAGAATGCGATTTAAATTGCTATTTATAGAGAAGTAGGTATTTCTAAGTGATTCGTTTTGGAACTAATAAACAGCTTTTATTTTATTTCACCAAAAATCATAATTTAAAAAATATATTGTTTAAAACTGATAAAATTACAATTAATCTATAAAAAAATATAAATATAAGTGTTAGGAGTTGTTTCGTTTATCACAACACTACTTAAACTCATCAGTAGGTATTTGTAGTGTTAGACTACCTACACAACTCCTGATTTTTACTTTGATTGATTTTATAACTTAATTATAGAAGTTATTAATACATCTGTGAGTTATAAAAATCGAACAAAATTTTAACGTAAAATCTATTTTTATATAACAATAAAATAAATTTATCAAATTTCTCCTAAAACGTATTGTTATTAAGCAATCTTGCGAAAAGCAAGTAAAATTTTAGGTACAAATACAATGGTGATACAACTTCTATAATATATGTACCAATGTAAAAATATAAATATAACTTGTTTTATTTATTTATTTAAAAATAAAATCTAATACAAATTTTAATATAATTTCTAAGTAAATTTATTTTTTTATAATAATTAATTTATAAATTTATTTTATAGTTAATATAAAAAATATGTCTAAAAAAAAATATTTAAAATATGTACGTCGTTAAAATTACTTGCGCTATCAGCGGCATGTCAACGTATATGGAAGGGGCTGAGGTAGCATTAGAAATTATTCTATTTCCATTATCGACAAAAATTATAGAAATAACAAGAAAGTACTGTAATTATTGTATACCTTATCTAGATATACCTTATTTTATAACTATAGAAGACATTATTTTCCACAGAGATATACCGTAATTATTGAAATTATATCGTTAAAAAAATTGAAATTGGTCAAGAAAAGTTATATAAAAAAACAAAAGAAAATTTTAGATTTCAATTTTTCAATTTTATTGTATTATATATATTTTATTGTATTATATATATACAATAATATTTATTTTTTAACATAAAACAAATATATTTCAGTACCCAGAGCAGTGGTTCTTAACCGGTGCTCCGCAACCTTGTCCCAGGTGCTCCGCGAAACGAAAAAAAAGTATTAAAAACTGTTATATATGCTCATCCTATAAGATGGTTGTCTCGCGGTTAAGTCCATGCCGTTTGTTGCAATTTAAATAAGAACTACTGTGTTATTTGAAAAGGTAGATATAGACAAATTTGTTAAATGTATTGAAAATAATAATTGGTGTGCTAAATTGCCATATTTAGCTGATATTTTTAAATATTTAAATTTAGTAAATACAAGTATTCAAGATAAAAATGAAAATATCTTAATATCCACGGCCAAAATGCTAGCAATCAATAAAAAAATATTGTATTGGAAAAATCGAATTACAAAAACAAACACGCTCTATATGTTTCAATTAAAACAAAAAGAAAAACAAATAAAATTATGCGGATATAAAAAGAACCACCGTCATGAAATGAAAATAACTATTATTCAGCTGGTACAGTTTGGCATTGAACCTTCTTCTCCAAACCCCTTCGTCAGACACAGGACCATAAATGCGACGAAGAATACCAAGTGCATGCTCGTTTGCTTTTTATAATGTGCACGATTCACAACCATGGAAGGATGAGCGTTTTGTATAATTGTGCCATATGGTATTTTGGGATAGGGTAATTCTTCGCCTTATTTCAATATAGATAAGAGTATAACTTATACACTCTCTATAATTAAAAGATTTGCAATATCGCTATAATAAGATAAAAGGGCCATATTATAAAGTTTATTCAAGAATAAACAGAAAATACAACTGAACTAAAATATTAGCAGAATGGAATTTCAAAACTTCTATTATTCTTCAAACAAATTTTTTTTACAGCTTTATTACCTAAAAAAATATTTAATTTAAAATTTATTTCCCCAAATTGAACGCATTTTTTTTAAATTTCAAATTAACTTATTTAAGGTAATTATTTACTCATTCAAACTATGGATATTTTTAACATTTTGTTTTCTTCTTCTTATTTTATTTATCTCTTTGCCATTAAGATAAAAAAAAAAAATTCCATTTAAAAAGAGAATGCGCAACATAACAAAGAAATAATTCCAACGATGATAATTGTAATCATCAGCAGCTTTTCAGAAATAATATTCATTGCATTTTTCACTCTGCATATAGTAAATTTCAGATCACAAACTTTAAAACAACAAAAACAAATCGAATCGTTTCGTAATGACGATGACCAATTGTTTCATTATGGTAGTAAGTAACACAAAAATAAAAACAAAAAAAAAACCACATAAAAATAAAAAAAAAATTCTGTCTTCTCTCTGAACGCAAAAAGGACTCTTTTTTTTAATATTTTTTTTTTTAAGCGGTTCCAAATTTAGTGAAATGCCAGTACATCATTAATGTCAATAAGAAATTTATTTGATGACAGATTCATATTACGATACAATTCGATATTGAAGCCTAATTATATAAAATGTGACATTGCTATGACATACAAGTAAACATTTTGAAACTTTTGAACGTTTCTAAATTAAAGATTAAAAAAAAAAAATGAAAACGAAAAGGAAAAATAAAAAAACAAATTCAGAAGTACATGTCGATTCTATGGTCTCTCGAAATGGATTGTTTCAGTTTTGACATATCATGAACTGTGGTCAAATTAGATGGCAGGTCTTCGAAAGCTTTATTTGGGTTATCGGTAGTTTTACAAAACAGAAAAAACTAAATTCACAAAAATGCCTTATGAATTTTTTTTTTTATTTTTATCTTTAAATTCATGTAATGATGTTTTGTAAATATGGACAATGACATTTATTTTTTGGTTAATGTAAGTGAAATACTTCAAAATTAAACTAGTTTATGGATGAATATATTGAACAAAAACAATTACTTATTAATTTTATTTCATCTATCGGTTTAACTATACTTGCAATCGGTCCTCGTATGAAGTAGATATAATCCTAGCTTAATATTAAAATCTTAAATACTGGACTGATTTATACAAATTCTTACAAATTTTCGATTAAATTCAAACATTTGGATCAACATTTGGATCATTTACCATATTTAACTGTACAGATTTATTGGCTTACATTATTTGTTTTTACTTTAAATGTTTCCGTTTTAAATTAAACTTAGTTCGTTTCCAATTCAGTTGAACGGCATTGAATTCAGCTTTGCCTTCTCGTATTCCTCTTTAAATTGATTATTTTCAGCATCAACGAGTTTTGATAGTGTCATTTTGTCTAAAATACTTTTTAACGTTTATTGAAAACTAGTTGTAAAGCCTTAATGTTCTAATTAGAAAAAAAGAACTTCTTTTGAAAGTGCACAAAAAAGGGAATTCTAAGAAATGTAATCAAATATTAGGTGTATTACGGTAAGTCAAGTGCAAAAATATTTGTTTTTTTTCGGTAAAAATATCGAAATAATTCGATAAATTGAACAATTGTTTATTTACAAAAACAATTTTGTTATTGAAAATTTATTTTCTTTTTTCCGCACTACCCAGGAGGTTAAGAAAAAGGTGCGTTTTTTTTGTGGTTTCTCAATAGGCCTACTGAACACTCCGACGCAAAACACCGTTGACGAAGGCAGCATTTTACCATTTTTTCTCTTAGGATTAGATGTTAGAACCTCTTTATATACAATATTTTTTGTATATATTTTATTGGAATGTCGAATTAATTTGCCTTGCTCTCTGCCAGCATACAGCTGCAAGTTGCTAAATACTGTTTCAGGCAAATAAAATCCTTCTTTTTCCAATGTTTGACTTTGCGACTTATTTATGGTCATAGAAAATGCCAATTTAACAGGGAATTGTCAACGTCTAAGAATAAATGGTAGTTCTGTGGTCGTTGTAGCTAAATCTATTCTATGGAATAAATATAGTTTCACCTAAATTTAATTTTAGAGCTTTTACAGCTAATCGAGTCCCATTGCAGAAGTAGTGTTTTATATTTAGATTTCTCAGTATAAAATGAAATACATGCTAAATGCTTTAAACAAAAAGTTCATATTAGCGATGTGATTACCTAAATCATATCTTTGGTTTCTATTTCAAGCAAATATTCTCAAAAAAATATGATAAGCTATATTGCTTGTCATCATAATATAGCACTACACCCTTGGTTCATTCTAGCCTCGTCTACTTTATTATTTTCGATTTCTGATATCTGATTCAAAATTATCATGCCATATACTTCTTGGTCTACTTCTACTTCTCTTGTTCGCGTGGAGTTATATGCCTTACCCATTCATCATCTTCTATGCAAAAAACTTAGGTAGTGATTTTGATTTGATTTGGTAGTGATTTGGATTTGACTTATCAGCTATTAAATTATTGCGTAATTAATATAAAAGGAATCAATTTGTTTATTTGAGTGAGATGAGATTGGATACAGTTGAAGGGTCCTTATTAGGACCCTTACTGTTTATTTTGTTTGTTCATGACATACCACTTTGTTTGTCTGAGTCAAAGTGCAGATTGTATAATTATGATATTCAAATATTTATTAGTAGACCTATTACTAATATTATTACCTTAATTGCTAAAATGAACGAAGATCTTGATGCTATATTATTTTGGACTAAAAATAATGGGCTGAAATTGAATGCATCTATACAAATCTCAAGCAATGATTGTTTATTTTAGGAAAACTGACGCTTCTATATTACCCCAAATTAAAATGAATAAATTAGCAATTCAATATGTCATTAAAGTTAGAAATTTAGGAGTGATTTTTAAAAATACCCTAACGTGGAATAACCATATTGATAGAATATCCAAAAATGTCTACTGTATTTTAAGAATGGTTAAAACGTAAATTCGCCCTAGCTTTATTGATTCCCCATTTCACATACTGTGATACAGTTTACTCGGGTATGTTTGCTATTGAATTTCACCGGTTGCATCTAATTTTTAACGCTTGCATTCGTTTTGTCACAAACCGTTTGATCACATTAGCTATGTTTCAAATGTAATATTAGGTGATCTTTTTGAAAGCAAGGTATATCGTTGTTATGAAAAAGCTTCTGTTAAATCGTAAGCCATCGTACCTTTCTGAGAAAATCACAATAAGAAATATGAATTTAATTGTTCCTAGTCACAGGAGTCAGCTAAGACACCTATCTTATTTTGTTAGAACTATTATTCTTTGAAACTCCGTGCCGAACTCCATTTTGCGCGTTAACAACATTAACAGGTTTACTGAGCTCAGCAGAGATTAGTTTAGAAATCGTTTCTAGAGACATGCAAATGTATTATTTCAGTTCAACAGGCATTTATTGATGTACATATATTATTTATTAAGTATGTAATTTTTGTATATAACATTAAAAATTATTTTATTTTTGTATCTCTGTATATTATATATATGTTTTATCTTTATTAATTTAGTAATATATCTAATCTAGTTATAGTTTAAACACTTTATATTCACATTTTTCCTTTGTTATTTACTTTTTTTAATTTGCTTAGTTGTTAGTTTTAAAAATTACTAATTTTAGTTATATACGCTTAAGAAACTAATCGCCTTATATGTAACTGAAAGAATAGATAAATAAAATAAATGAATAAAAATTTTAGTCTTTGGCTTTTAAAATTTTTGCTTATATTATAATTACCACTCACCTTGGCTGTAAACTTGTATGCAAACTTTACATATGGGGATTCACTTGAACCAAAAATTGCCATGGATCGTATTGCAACCAAAAGTAAATAGCTATAAACATCTAAAGCCATCAAATTTATCCTGTCTAATTGGCAGGGAATAACAAGTAAAATAAATCGGAAAAACATTTTTTTTTTAGTAAAGATATTGGGCCGATTAGGTAATCACTCAAATCCACTGAGGTGCTTTTTAACAGATTACTACTTTAATAGTATCTAAATCATGATTTCTCTAAATTTTAAATGATTTTAAAATATTTTAATATTTTTCTAAAAATCTGGGATACAAAATCATTTTCTATTTCACTAACTTGTTATATTTTCGATTTATATCTTTAATTTTTAATATACTTACTAGATACTCGCTATTAATTCATTTCAGCGACAAAACATTTCAACCGTTTAATCGTTTAACGTTAAACTATTCCCCACAGTCAAATGACTCAATCGTTACATTTTTCAATAAAATTTCACTCTTCTACTTTTCATTAAAATAACAGAAACACAACAACAACAAAATGTCATCCTTAAACATTTTTTTCTTTCATTTTTTTTCGTGGTGGTAAATACCACCACCACCACCACCACGCCCTGTGTATATAAACGAAACTTATAGTCTTATAGACTCAGAACACTAAATTCCATTAAATATCCTATAAGAAAAAATGCATGAATTTTTGTGCTGTTTTTTATTTTCCCATGACAATTCAGGTCGCATGAAAATTTGTGAACGAGAAAATTATTTTTGGCTGAGCGTAACTAACTGCAAATATGATAAAGTACTATAAAGGTTAATGGAAAAACGATAAATATATATATTTTTTTCTCTTTTTTTTTAACTGTTCTTCTTTCTTCAAACCTAAGTTATATCTTCATAATATACCTGCAATAAAAATTTTCATATATGTATAAAAAAGTGTAAAACGATATTATATTTTTAAATAGAGCTCCCATTCAAATTCGATCAGCCTAATATAACAGCGACGACGACGACGACGGTGGCAGAAATAATAGAGTACCAAATTACATTTTTATATTTTTTTTTTTTGTTACCTTCAAATTTGAACAAAAATGTTTTAATGTTAAAAAAATTAAGAAAAACATTTTGTTATATAATTATGATATATAATCAAACATAGATGAAAATTTTCATTAAATTCAGGTGTATATATATATATATATATCTCATCACATCATTGCATAAACCTGAATATATTAAATATAAAGACTATATCGTAATTTAAGGTACAAGGAGTGCGCGAGATGAATTTCTAGTCGTGACTTAATTTCGAATATAGACAGAAGAATCTCCACCACAATACACTATTCCTTCATAATAATTATAACAAAATAAAAACTTTGAGTAAATTTACCCCATACTCTGAACATAAGTTTTTTAGGATTACCAACTGTACAAAATGCAGTAAAACAATCAAAATGTTATTAATTAATATCGAAGGACAAATTATAGAGAAGTATATTCATTGTTATTTTTTTCGTAAGCCCACTATACCCTCTAAACCCTTACAAACACTCTAAAAAGGATTTTGTTATTCAAAATTGGTTAGGCTAAGCAGAAAAGAATTGGGATGGAAATAGGCTAATAAAGGAAGGTTGGAGACGAACGAAGAGCTTCTTTTTAAAAAGTTACAAATTGTATAATGAAGCATTTCTATCGGAGCGGTGGAAGCATGAAATGGAAGCATGTTTCACATTTTAACAGTTCTAACAACAAATGAATTTCCGAAATCAGTTTTGGACCACTTGGGTATTTCAACGGTGTAGAAATGAGTACTTAAAGCATCCCTATTGTTACGCTCGAATGGTTTGAAAGTTTGATTTTTGTTCAATAGAACAAATGTCATTTCCGACAAGATATCTATAACAAAGAGAGAGAGAGAGAGCTCAAACGTTTCAATAGCGAAAGACCTAAAATAATTTTTTTTTTTCACATAATTAAAGAAAATTTAACGTCCTTAAAAACAAAATCTTCGAAAGCTTATACAGCGATCGGTGCTTTAGAAGTTATGAGCTATTTTATCCACACTTCCTGTTTTTTTGCAGTAAATTTTTTTATTTTTATTTATTTTTGATACACAAATTTTTATTTTACAAATTTCATGTGGTAGGTAGGTCATATATTATGTGTATGGTTTCTTTATAATTTACTTTACTTTTGTACTTGATTTGTTTTTTTCTAATGAATGGTAGGTCATATATTATGTGTATGGTTTCTTTATAATTTACTTTACTTTTGTACTTGATTTGTTTTTTTCTAATGAACATGCAAAATCGAAACTAAAATTTTTTCTATGTGTTGGAAGAATGAACCATAAAGTTTTAAACTATTTCAATTTGTTCATAATCATATCATTTCACTCTGCCTACTATCCTAATACTAGAAAAAAATTGTTGCGAGATTTTCAACTGAAATATAGCTACGTTACTAATTGTAGCTCATCCAATTCACTTACTTAAAACAGCCATAAAATGTTTTAACAGGTCAGGAAATTGTTATGTTACACACAAAATTATTCTCATATTAAAAATTTAAGAAAAAATACCAAATCGGCAGATCTACTGGGCCAAAACAACTAAGCTGGGAGCAAAGCAAAATAAAAACAAATCATTAGACATTTTGTCGTTTATCAAATTAATGATGTAAAATTATTTAATTGGAGTATATTGGAACTAAATTATTTCAAATAAACAGTTTCAGAAATGTAGGATTAAATAAAACAGTGAAAAGTGTTTTCAAAATTAACAAAATTGTCAAAATGTCTATATTAAATTTAAATATGTGGCAATGATTTACGAAAACAAATAATTTTTTTTTTCTACCCTTAAAAGTGAATTTTTTAAATTGTCAAAATAGAAAATATTTTTTGTTTTTGTATATCTTTACATATACGCTCAGAGTTCAAACCGATGATGAACCGATGAAAAAATTGGAATGACAAGATTTACGCACACATACGAAGATGCAATTGCAACTGATGACATAACCTAAACGTTGAGGGCTGGCTTTTACAGCAAATTTTGTTAACTGCAATTACAAATCAATGTGAACACATCCAATTAGTGCGAGAGAGTTGGTTTAGATAAGTTAGAATATAATTTTATGGTAAATGATAATGATTAAACATATAATCAAAAATCAATTTTTTTATTACAATTTTCAGTACGCAATAATGGTAAAAATTTATAGTTGTTAGTTTTTTGTAAAGTTTTTAACTTCGCACCAGACATACCAATCTAATATTTGATTAAACCTATTAAGATTAATTTCACAAAAAATATTTGTTTATTATTCACCACCGTCGTATGACCATTTTACTACTAATTATATATTTACTTTTTAAATACATCATTGACATTATAACACATAATTTATATATAAATTTATATACATACTATTTATAACAAAATGATTAAATTTCATCCAAAACATTTTTTTTTTGTTATAAATAGCAACCCTAATAACACTATGTACGAGTATATAAGAATATTTTCACATATTATTTGAAACTCCTTTTCGAACTCTATAACACACAACAATGATTTCTTTATGACGTGGCATATGAGATTTTTTTGAAGAAGAAATAAAACGAACAAACACTAATATTAAGGTAATTTAGGTAATTTAAAATTATTTTTCTTCTTTTCTTTCTTTTTTTTTTTTTTGCTCCTTTTTATTTAAAGAGTAACGAACTGTATCAACATTACAAAAGACATGTTCTGTTAAAAACGAAAAAGTCGTGAAATGTTTTTATAATTACCAAAACCTTTATATTAAGTAAAATCATAGAATAGCAAAGGACTATAAATAGAAAAATTGTTATAGAGTAAAGAAAAAGCTGCAAATATTATATAGAAGAATTTTTAAAATATAATTATAGAAAACAAAACGTATAACAAAGTAGTAGGTCTATAATTGAAGAATATAAAAACAGCGCGAAAGTAATTAATTTTACATACAAAAAAAAAGAAAAACAATAACATATATATATAAATATCTATACATATATATATATAGAAGTACATATAACAATAGCATATAAGAAGCATAATGCAGGCTGGTATAAAAAAAGAGGTGGGTTAAAAATTAAGAAAAAAAATTATAATAAAAAACGTTTAGAGTATATACCTATAGTATATAAAAATTTAATCGATTCACAAACAGTTAAACTCATATGTAGTTATATTGATTGTAAGAACAATCTGATTGGAATTTTCAAAAATCTAAACTCTAATCTTTAGTGCGCTTAGTTCCAATTTTTAAATTTTTAAGTAGTGTAGATATGATAAAACGTACGTCTTGTAAATTTTAACTTACATGATGTTGTAATTAAGTTATATGACTACTAATTAGAAGATCCTGAAATCTAATCGGTCTCAAGGTATGGATTCAATTTTTATGTAATAATGACATTTTATTAATTTTATTGTCCTTTAATAAAAATGGAAAGATTTTATTTTAAAGTAACTAGTTCTTGATAATAGTAGTCATCCTACGAAAGATCACATCTTGCTTGATCACATCTTTGTAAAAATCTATAGAATTCTATTTACCATATCAAAAGGTTTCTGAAAATCTAAAAAAATATAGTTGTGGCCTGACTGAATAATTATTACATATAGTACCTCACGTGAGCAATCGGTTGAGTTGGAATCTGAAACATTAAAAAGGATAGAATAAACAAGGTTCATCACTCTTGACATGGTAGAGTATAAAAAAACAAGTGCATAAACTGGATTACAACATCCAATATATCACCACCCCATTGTCCCCATTAGACCCTGATTACCGAAAGTGATATTCAATAAATTTTTTATAACCTAAGATTTATACCATATTTCGAATAAATATTTAAATTATTGTCCAGAAAACTTATTGTTATGGTTATTTTTTGATTTATAATTTATTCATTTTTATTTAAAACTTCGATTTCTGGCCAATTCTCAGCGTCTTCTGGTGTTCCTCAAAGTTGACTGCCCCTTAGTTTTATAGTTTCAACCATTGATGATCCTAAAGTGATAACTTTTTCTAAACTTCTTAGTTTTGCAGATGACTTAAAGCTTTTTATTTCTATATCTTCCTCCTCAGATTGCTTAAACCTACAAAATTATATTAACAATTTCGCTTCTTAGTATTAAAAAAATTAACTTAAATTGAAAAATTCTAAATGCCAAGTCATTACGTTTTCTAGAAGAAATTTTACTCGGACAGTTTGGTTCAACTATCAACTAAATGACTGTTAGCTTTCAAGAGTAAATTCTATTAAAGACCGCGGGTTAACACTTCACCCTAAACTGAGCTTTAAGCTACATTATAATAAAATAATGAGAAAGCAAAGTCAATTCTTCTGTAGGGTTTATTAAACGATGGTCTAAAGAATTTTCTGATCCCTACCTCACAAAACATCCTTATATTAAATAACGCCTACCGTTGAATATGCCATTCAAATGTTGTACTCACATTACTTGACTGACATTAATCGAATTGAATCGGTTCAACGGAAGTTTTTACATTTAGCTTTAAGTAAGTTTTTGTAGAATGATCTATTGCAATTGCCACCTTATTCCCACCGTCTTAAACTCATTGACTTAAAGTTATTGTCTGAACGTCGGGTAATTAAGATATCTCTTTTATTCACCAGATTCTTTCTGGTAAAACGTTAGCCTTTGAAATTTCAAAACATTTAGTTAAAAGAATCAATCGGAATAATCTCAGAACCGTTGAGTTGTTCCACATTACCTCCCGTCCTGTACTGAATGTGGTAGATTCGACCCAATCACTAGAATGCTCCGTAAAGTAAATTCTAACTCCAGTTCTTTTGATCGACACCTAAGTGTTTTAAATATAAAAAACAATTACGTTTTAATGTAGGTACAACTGAGACTAACTAACAATTGTTGTTCTTTAATACTTACTAGTTCGGCCTAACTTTTATTTTTATATATTTTTTTAATTAATGTACAGTTATTGACATTTAGGTATTAACTTATAACTTTTACTTTTCTACTAACAGCATGGATCTGGTTTAGTTTATTTTTAGATTTCACTAATCAAAAGTGTCGGTGTTTTACCTACTGGATGATGATATATTTGCACAATCAAATTGAAGGAATCTTTCGTCTAGTAATATACTTCTGATGTACTTGCTCTAATCATTAATCTGACAGTATAATATGAAAGTTGTGGTATTCATGTCTAGAGAAAGATTTAATCGTTAAAAAAAGTTCATTACCAACTTCACTACTAAGTGTTAATACGGAATTAAATTTGATAATCAGTAAGATTAAAGTCAAACTAGCTTTTTAGGATGGTCCAGGTACTCAAAACCTTTATATTTTGCTACACTTACATCAGTAATTTTTTTTTGTCATCTGTCGATTAGCTCTAAAGTTGCTAGAATTATATTTACCTATAAAAATTAGACAATTTAGCTATAAAAAGCTGTACGTGTACACATTTAACAACTTTTTAAAGTATCAATATTTTAGAAGTAACATGCTCCCTTCATCAGTGATTGATACTAACTTAAAGTTAACTTGAAACAGCTTTTATAAATAAAGTATTCTTATAAATTATAAAACTTAAGCCAATATATACCGACATTTGCCTTTATATCAACATCTTCATTATCTTTAAAAAATACAAATAAATTACAGAAAATTCTTAAACTACTCAAAGGTCAATTTAATATTTCCGAAACTAGATAATTATTTAATATTTGTAAATTTTCTATGGTTTGAAATAATTTCAAAACCACCATTAATTTACTCCATTGTACAAAAATAAAACAATGAATTTTAGAATTTAACCAAATTATTTTTATTTTAACTTTGTTAGGAAAATTTTTCCCAAATGATTTTTTTACTTTTTTTGTTTTTGTTTTTTTTTTTTTACTTATAAATAATTCATTTTATAATTTTCATATTTAAATTGTTTCAAACATTAACCATTTAAATATGATATGTATAGAATCGTTATAAAAACACATACATCATCTAAATTGGAATAGTATAGTTGTAATTTTACAGGAAAATAAATTTCAATGTAAATAACGTATAAAAATTACACAGGATGTCTCAAAAATAAATTGATTCAAATTTCTGAACACTTTCATTGGTTCCTTTTTTTGAAAATCAGGAATATTTAGTTATAATTTTACCGTATATTTAGGTATACTTTAACAATGAACACAAAATTTAAAAATCTTGTAAACCAGCTATCTTGTATTAAACTTACTAGTGTGCAATTGTACAGAAGTGATTTTTTCAGAAAAGATATTAATAAATATTTGATTTGATTATTATTGTTGCTTTCTGACTAATATCACTTGATTCATTAATTCTAATGAAAACAATAGAAAATATTTTTTATATCTTACATTTTTAACGAATTGAGGAAAAATAGTTAGGTTATCTTACTTACCTTATTAGTTAAATTAGTTGACTTACTACTAAATTTCTAATTAAAATTTAATGTACAATAAAAAAATCATTTGGAAAATTTGTTGTGCCAAAATGATGGAACTGCATTGTTAACATCTCTTGACTCTTGTATAATACTTATATATATAAAATATATAAGATATTAAAAAAGTCAATTACTATAAGTACTAAATTCTTAAAAAACGTATTTATTGAAAAAAAAATTGGAGAAGTACGTTTATAAGTATGTAATAAGTTAACAAGTACAGAAAAATAAAAAGCAAAAAACATTCATTGTGCTTACATACTATATATCAATAATACTAGCTCCATTAGTGACTGATTATATTTCAATTTAAATTTTTAAAAAGAATAGAAATTTGCATGGACTCAGATAGACTTGTCACGATGAAGCAGAAAACACTCATGTGTTATTGAAAAGCTATAAAATTAGTATGATTTGATCAAAACAAAAAACATACATTTTCTTTTCTAGGAATAGATTCCCTGTTTTTGATCCAAAATAATTTTGTTTTTCAGTTTATTAAATAATCTTTGATACCTAGTCATCTATTTTACATTTCGGTTGAAATGATGAAATCCAAGGTGTGATTCCTTGGAGTATTTTAAGAAAATATTGTTCTAGAGAGGAGTCTATCTTTAAAGTTAAACTGAGCTACAGAGGGTTAAGGGAAATCGGATTAGAAAACTTATGTCTAAATAATATCCACTACAGCTCCGAAGGAATTGAAACTAGAGCAACTCTTATCTTCTTCATAACTTTTTTTTTAAATTAATACACTTAATTAACAGTCAGATGTGTACGGATGAGTATCAGACTTACCGTTTTTGATTGATTTGAAAATTAACAACTGAACATATTGGAAAAAACGTTGATTATCTGGAAAATACTTGTCAATTTTTTTCTTGATGATGCGTTACATCATACTCTACAACTTCTTCATACACAACTTTCATATCAGACTTGCCGTTTTCAGGAAAAGTCATATTTAATATTTGTGTAACCCATGTTTTAGTAAGAAATATAATAACTAAGAGTTGAATATTGAGAGATAAAAATTATTTTTGAACAACTACACGGTCTAAAATTTAATTAGAGGAAAAGTCATTAAACCATAGTTATAATGAATCTTTGTGTGTATGGTGTCACATCTAAAACCCACTTTCTAGTTATTTATTAAGCAAAGGAAATTTTTATTGATGGTACATTATCAATATTTCTGATAGCATAGCATAACCATATTATCATAGAAGAGTAGCAAAATCTGATTTGAAAAAAAAAATCGGAACTTTAAAAAAATAGATATGCCTTAGAGGAAGGATAATCAGATTTTTGAATAAATCATAACTATATTAATAGGACTTTTGCAATTTCCTTTGCATATAACTGGAATACAATGTTTTGTTAGGTTAAATAAGGCTCTATTTTATTATAATAAGTAGTCCTGCACAACTCAAACCATCTAATGCCAACTATATCAGCTAATTTTAATAGATATGGAACAGGAAAAAGTTATATGATAGAGTTGCATGAATATTAATTGATTTACAATTTAGATGTTAATTGCACATATCATACTAAAGATATCGTATTTAAATAGACACAGGAGAATGATATTGAACAAATATTTTATTATTTTTATTATGGACTTATAGATTAGTTTTACCATAGCCAAATCTATCACTCTAGTGCCCCTTTAAGATATAAAAATTTTCTTTCTAGTTAATCCACACATTAATGGTGAAACAAAAAAATAATATGAACCCTTCAGACTTCTGAGCATGATAAATTTTCACATTAAATTTAGTACACTCTTAAGTTTTTAGCTATAATTTTTTTAAATTTCAACTCCGGACAAATTTTACTGTAAATATTTACATTTCTCTATTGCACCCTGTATAATATACTCTATATGTACAATAATTAAAAACAAAAAACGCTTGAAGTCTAATTTTCAACCTAATAAATTTTTAATATGATAAAGTAGGACTGTCGGGTGTGTTAATTTGTAATTAAGCTTTAATTACTTTAAGTGAAAATTGTTTCATAATTTAGTAGCTTCGATATTAATTTTTTACCTATTACTCTTATTACTTTTTTTATAATTTATTTTTTTTTTATACTTTTTTTATATTATATATTTTTTTTTTGTTTATAATTTTCTATAACCTTTTATACCTATCTACATATATATTTATTAATACCTATATATATATACATTTAAATCATACCCAATCACTATACAGTGAAAATGTTTTTCTATTTCAGAAATTATAAAATATATTTTTTTATCTACCACGTTTTTTTAAATAGACAATCCTAGAGAACTTAGAACTTAAAAAATAATAAACATAAGAAAAAGAATATTTATTATATTATAATATATTATATAAGTATGAATACGTGTAAAGATGAATGTATGTATAGAAGAGACTAGTGAACGTTTAAAATAATATTTTCAAAAGTTAATTTATTAATAAATAATAATATCACTAGGTGTCACCACGGTAAATTTATTGAATTTGATTGCTACTCATGCAAACTTTTAACTATCTACTTTTCATATTAAATAATGATAATATAGAATAAATTGGTATATCTTTTTTTAATTTAAATACAAATTTTTTTTTTGTTTTTTATAAAACTACTATATGAAAGTGAAAAAATAAAGATAACTACTATAATTGTAAATACAACAAAAACAAAATAAGAGTAGTTATTAAAGAAGTCGGCGAAACTACATTAACATTGTAATAATGTTACCTACGCAAAACCATTAAAGAATATTTTACCATCATATATAAATCAAAATATAAACAATAATATATGTATGTATGTATGTATATTTTTATGCAGAATGCAGATAGACATAACACTTGAGCAACATTTCAATTAACGAAGACAGGCGATGATGTATTTTGATGATTTTACGACATGAAATTTAATGATAAAATCTAATAAGGTTTTTATGGTAATTAATATGAATGGATCTAATTAAAATGACTGAAACTAATTAAAAAGATATCTATTGTCTTTACTAAAGATATTATAAATTAAATTTAGTAATACATGTACCACACATTACTATTAAAATTTTAGAAATAATTTAAAATATAATTTTTGTTAAATTTCAAAATCTATTTTAACTGAATTTAAATTTTAAAACAAATTTTTGAGTGAATTAAATCTATTTTTGCACACTCTACTCATTATTAGAGGCGTTTAAGGAAATAATGAATAATATCTGAAATACAAATTCAGACCAAGTAACACAAATTAAAATATGTCCTACTCAACGATATATTCTAATCGATAATTTTCCGTAAACCTCCTTAGAGGACTTTTGTTTTTGAAACTGAAAATGATCGAAGTCAAAAATTGCAATTGAGTCATTATTGAGAGCACTATCACATTCAAGCCACTTATCTTGTATAACGAATGAAGTTTTCTAAATATTTCATATTAAGAATTTGATAAAAGTTTGAATTTCGATTTGAAATTTTAGAAATAAATTTTTCATAAATGATGAAATCCAAATGAATTGAATATATTTACATGTTCACATTATTTTCATCTAATTTAATAAAGGTACCAGCTGTAGTTGAATATAGTTTAACAAAAGTTATCCAGCTGAACAATTTTAAATTTTCATTTGTAATATAATAAATATGAAAACTAACAACATAATATAAATGTACACATCCATGTATGTGTAGAATCATGCAATTGTAACAAACAACAAGGAGCAAACATATTTTCGACTATATTCAACTAACTATATAAGTAACAACATGACTTTAGTAACAACTGAAATGAATTTCATCTCATGATTTTAATTAATAATTTATTTTGTTGTTTCAAATCAAAGAAAATAATAATAAAAAAAATAACAAGAAAACAACAAATAACAAACAAAGGGGTTGATGTCCTCTTTAATGAAAACCAAAACTAAAAGGAAACTAGAAGGAAAAAAGAATAAACAAAAATCCAATCACAGAGACAAAAATATGATGCAGCAGTAGTCCAGCAGCAGCAAGAGCAGCAGCAAAAACTTTAATCCATTTGAGGAGTTATGATATCTCTTTTGGGATTAAAGAGACCAACTAAAAACATACAACAACACAAAACAAATGTTAAGCTGAAATCTTTTACAGGCTTATTTTTGCTTTTTATTTTTTCTGTTCAAATGTTTCTTTTTTTTTCTCTTTATTTTTATAAATTTATTATTATTATATTTTGTGTTTTTTATGGTTTTGTTTTTTTTTTTTTTTTTTTTTTAAATTATTGCAACACGAAAACAGAAATTGTAAACTCTCAAAAAAAAATCTGTATTAATTTTTTCACCGCCTTTGACCCATGCCGCTTAAATTGTCGTATATCCTTTTACAAAAATTATGTATGGTGAATTTTTCTTATATATTAGGAAACGAGATGACTTTCCCAATAATTTTAAGGAAAGGATGAATTTTACGATGGAAAATAAATTCAAATAGAATATATGAAAAGTTAAAAATTTCGAAAAAAAAAACGTTAACAAAAAAACATTTTGTTTTAAATGCGAAATTAACTTGAAAACAGTCAAGATTAGTATAATGATTTCCGTTTTTGACTATTTAATAGAAATTGATTCATAGGTTTAGTATTTACAAAGTAATGCAATCAATATGGTGAAACAAATCAGTTTTTGATTAGAAAAGTTGAATTTTAAATTCTTCCCTCGACTTAACCATCTTTCACAAATCAACATGTCAGAAGATTAAACTATACCCTTAAGATAATTAGGACATCATTTTTGAAAATAATTCTTTAGCCTTATGAAGTGCATATTAAGAAATTTCTTTTCAGTTATTTTCACAGGAGTTGTTAACAACTAACACACCGTATAGTTGTAGCTTAACACTATAATAAATATTGATAAGCTTTTATTCGGCAAGGCTTAAGTACAATATCTTTTTTTATGTTCTTCACATTAACTTAAGTAGAATTACTTTTTTGTGCTTAATTTGTACGATACTGCACGTTTTTACTGCATATTTAATTATCTAATTCCGGCTTACTCATTAAATGTTGAAAACTTCTGCTATTCTCAAGAAATAACCGTTTTTAAATGGTGTACTTCCATTTTATTTATTTCGTCCATTTATTTTATCACAATGACAAGGAGACCAGCGCGAAAAGCCAAATTTTTTTTTTTACTTTTTCATTTTATTTACCATCTGTATACTAAAATACAATAAGCAAATATTTTTGTCTGAGAATATTTGTTTTGAAGTAATGCACCCAATGGTGCAGCCACAATACCTATGAAAAACCAATAAAACATTTTTTGCTTCGTCGGAAATCAAATCTGATGGGAGCAGCTGCTCTACCTATCTTGACCCACCCGAGCATGTACAATTTACAAAATTAACAATTTTCAATTAGGACCTTTTGCCCAATTTTCAGTATTATAATTTGTCAGAACACTTTCATTCGATTGTAATAACATGCTTCACGTATGGCAACAATAGTTTAACTTTCACACTTCATACAGCGAAAATATTTTATATAAATTTCGTACAAGCATGACTAACAATATGTAAAAACAGAATTTAATTTTATAATTTCGATCATTTGTACTCCAACCAAATAACAATTTTTTTTTCCAATTGAAGAGGATACAACAAACGATTAGTATAAAATACAACATTGCAAGTCTCATCTTCTTCAGATTATGTCCAATGTTTATAACAACGGTAGAAAATTATTGAGAAGATTATGTTTCTTATGTTTTTCTTCTCTCTGATTTTTTTCTTTTATTTTTGTTATTGTTTTATGTTATTTTTGGTTTATTTTTTTTTTTTCGTTTGTCGTATTTTTAATTTTTACTTAGTTTTTCTACTTCTGTATTTAACCATGTATTGAATGCGTTCTAAAAACATGGGTGCGTATATAATAAGCTCCTGGAATTTTTTTCATTCTTTCTCAGATATTTTTATTAAGTTAAATTGAAGATAGAAAACTACCGATGTTATTTTACTAGAAAAGGAAGATAACAAAAATATAAAATACATAACAAATAAGCGAAAAAAATGAGATTATAAAAAATAAAAAAAAAAAAAAAAGGTACGCTATCCCTGGATTATGTTTTATTTATGTAACTTCAAGAAGTTATCTGCAATAAATATCCAAGTAGTATACAAAGAGCATGTGTTTCATTTTCATAGGATTTGTTTTTCTTGTAGTTGTTTTATTTTGTCTTTTAATATGAAAAAATTTCTTCTATTCCTGTCCAGTGTCAATTTTAAGTTTGTTAATTTCTATCAAATGTATGACTAGTTGTGAGTTGTGACGCAACTACCCCGCTTATGTTCTTTATAAATTATTTTTAATAATTTCTAATTATGCAGACATAATTTAGAATTTACTTGGAAAATTTCTGCTTAACAATTTCAAAAATAAATCTGAAATCCTAATTTGTAGCATAATTTTGAAAAAAAAATGTTTTTTACTGTTTGAGGGGTCATTTATAGTTTATTGAAGTATATTTGGCCATCTTATTACAAAAAATACAAGATTTATGAGAATATAAAAACATTTTAATTTTAGGTAGAGTTTCTAAAAAGCGTTTAAATTGTAAATGAAGAAATATTTAAACTCTCGTCAATTTAATTTTTAATAATAATGGAAAATTTAGTTTTTATAGAAAATGTTTTCTACTATTAAAACTCATTTGTTTTTAGCATCAGGATTAGGATCAGGATTAGCGCAGAGAAATTATTGTAAGTCAAAATTATTTTATATAAATAAAAAAGTAAAACCTCGTTAGAAACATGAAAAATCACGAGATCAGTGAGTAAACTCAGAGGTTTTCAGTTTCACTTTTTATTTTTTAAACAATCCTAGTTTATGTAAATTTTTATTTTTTTTTATTTTATTAATTTATTTAGTTATTGTTAACTATTCATTTTTACAAATAATTCATTAATTCACAAAAGTACTGTACATATTCGAAATGTATCTTATACAGATAAATAAAATAAAGAATCGTTTATTCTAAGTATTTATAATAAAAAGAAATAAATTTTTAGCTAAAATATTTTGTCTGATATATTCTAATGCTTTCGTTTTAAATATTGTTAGATTTGTTTCACATTTTAAATAATTTGGAAACTGATTAAACATTTTTAGACCGCTGTATGTAACAGTTTGTTTAGCTCTTTCACTCCTGAAGAATTTTGTAATCTAAAGTTAAAAATACTTCTCAAGTGGTGATGGTGAACATTTCCTAGGTATACTAGTTTGTTTGATAGATATTTTGGCAGTATATTATTTTTCATTTTGAATACATTAAGAACGCTACTTTGTTTTACATCATACCAAGACAGCGAGTTAACAAACAAAAAATCCACGTAAAACGATTACATTTGAAAGTGATCCGCATACATTTATTTTGGAGTTTCTGCAATCTACTAATTTGCTAATTAGGAAGAAATGTATTGATTATCGAACAATATGAAAAATGTGGCTTTAGAATTGTGTTGTAAATATATTTAAATAGCACAAGATTTTTACAATTGTTTTTGTATTCTGGAAAAAAAAACACATATTTTCTTTGCTAATTTTTTACATATTTTGTAATAATTTTTTTTACATATTATGTATCATTTATTTCTTATCAAACCTCAATTTATTATCTATAATAACTCAGTATATTCGAGTTATTTGATCAATTATTTCAATATTACATCCATCTACTTTTGTCACAAATTTTGAATCACAGTTAATTGCCATTGCTTTTGTTTTTTCTATAGATTCGGTTTTAATTTATTTTTCATAAACCTATTGTTTAACTTCCTTAAGATCTTGCGTAAGTTTTTGCACACCGATAATTATCGAATCTTTCACTAAATTTACTTTACAAAAGTTTCTTATTTTTTGTTGTAGAATCCAAACTTGCATAAAAATTACATCTTCCTATTTGAAAATCTCGATTTCGGCTTTCCTTATCCTTTATTTTTTGGAAAAACCCTTTTCCGGTCCTTCCCAGTAAATGTTTGTCCACAGTCTCAAATGCTCTTTTCAAATCCAGAAATATAGTCACAATCACATTTTTTTCTTCTATCGCTGTTCTTCAATTTGTTATAACCTAATTTAGTAATGATTCACAACTGTGGTATTGCCTAAATTAAAATTAAGAATAATTTCGAAACTAGTCGAAAAAAAATACTATAAAAGATAAAAAATATTGAACAAAATTTAATTTCATGTTGTTTGCTCATAACGGTTCCTATTAATTTGTCTACCGAAATAGGTACAAAAACATTACCTTAGTTTTCATTATTCATGAAAATACTCAAAACAAGAAAATCTGCTGGAAATTGTCACAAAATGTTTTCAGGATTATGAAACTTTTCAGCACTAAGCAATTCCCAATCAAAATTGAAAAAACAAATTTTTGTATTTCTTCTCTTAATGATTTTCATCCCAATAATTTACTTACTTGTTATCTCACTCGCTTTTCCAAAAAAATTCAGTGAGTGGAATGTGTCCAATTGAACTTATTTGAATACATCGTTGTGTACTACCGTTTTTTCATAGGAGTATTTTAAATTTGTTTTGTGAAAAAAAAGGTACGTCTCTCAGTCTTCCCGCACAATTCTGTTGAGCTTTAATTAATGAAATTAAATTTATTTTTGACATTTACTTAAGATGAATATACACGCACCACAAATTTTTTCCATTTACGTTTTTCTTTACTATTTACCATTTTCATGTCACTTTAGTTATTCATTCGTATTCAGGCTGAGAGAGGAATGAAACAGTTGGAAACCTCTATCAAGAAAAAAAAAAAAAACTTAAATTAAAATTATATCTAGCTTAATATACCTTAATCTAATCTATTTATTTATTTATTCATTAGAGAAGAATATTATCATCCATATTCTACATGTATACATGCATATTTAATATGAAATTTTACATTTAAAGGACAAGACAACAATGCACACACACAATAACACATAAATTATAGACTGATGCGTGTTTCTCTTAAAAATAACCATTAAATACTAGAAGAGCATGTATAAATAATTAAATAAATAAATAAATTGATTTTTATACTTAACTCATTTTCATAAACAAAAAAAATATTTTCCAAAATAAATATATTTTTTTTTCTTACCTTTATTTACATGAAATGGACATAATTAACAGTGAGCCCTAAAATGAAAGTGTTATAAATTTTCATCAAAGTGCAAACAACAAAAATAGAAAGAAGAATTCAAAAGAGGAAAATTAAATTGTATTATGAAGGTATACGTGAAGTGCGTAGTAAAAATACCCCAACAATAACATTAATAAACGAATTATAAATTAATTACCATGTTAATCTGAATTATTTTTGTTATTGTTGTTGTTGTTGTTGTTCTTATTATTTAAACAAAAAAATTGAACAAAAGTCATTTATAAATAAAAGAGGAGAGTTTAGAAATCCTTTTTGTACTCCCTAAAGACTAGTTACTATCATCTAATACATATATATAAACATATATGTATACTGAACTGATATATTTCTACATGTCTAATATTTACTTAATTACCAATGCACAATTATATATTTTCTCTGCTCCCACAAATCATATATTTTCTTTTCCAAAAAAAACAACAACAATATAAATTTAGTCTTTTTTAGTCATTTTTAATTTCTAATAACCCCATTTTACACTTTTTTTGTTCTCATTTTTATTTTTATATTTTTCTAATATTTTATTTTTAAAATTTTTTACACATCATTTGCAGTTTTGAAATTTTGAAATGTTCTTCACCATACTTACAATCAGTGTCAAACTTATTTGACTATTTAAAATATTTGTTGAAAATAATGTTCTTAAATAAAGTAGATTGAAGCTGCCCATATTTAGATCGTTTTTGATGATACAAAAATTTAAACTTGACTCTATAATATTTTTTTTTAAATTAATGACTTATCTAGATATCATGAGGTCTGACATCGTTGAATACCTTTTTGTATATTCTGTTACGCTACTGCAATTTATTACAGAAAGTTGAACGATAAATATCTACATCTATATGTGTATTTGGTTTGTTTTATGTTTTCTGGTATATTAACTAATTAAATCTGAAAGCCTACTATTACCAACAGGAATTCAGTATTCTTAAATAGTTCGGTTCTAGTTTTTATTTAAGTTAATACCAATTGTTATACTCTCCATATGAAAACATTGTGTTTTAGTGTTACTTTTATTTATACCTTTTCCAGTGGCTAAATAAAAATACTTTTGTTTGTTATCAGCTATAATTTTGTACCCATCAGAGTTTTAGCATCCCTTTAACAGATAGATTTAGTTACACTGAGGTTGATGTTCTGTCACATGCTTTTCTCCTTTCGAAAACTGATTTGTTTTTTAGCTAGGATGTTCATTGGATTGAATCCGAACTATTAATTCATATCAAATCGGATCAAAGAAACTATAATATGGCCTTTAATAAGCTTTGGAAGCTCTGCTTTTATTTTCAGGGCAATGAAAATATGACGAATCCAAAATACACTTAATATATAATCCATAATCCATTCTTAGAGGCAATAAATGATCCCATTTACTTAAAAATCATATTGTGTAAAGTCGATTCCCATTACACGGGCACGTGACGACACCATGACAACGCCGTACCGCGGTTTTTATTCATATCATGCATTTCTTATGAATATATTCACACTGAATGACAAAAACATCAACGATGACGTTCCGGTACCGTAGCGTGATTTATAATATCGTTCTCATCAATATTTTTCTTTTGCGACAAAACATCGTCCCGTCGTCGTTGTCGGTATAGTATGAATACATTCATAAGAAATACATATTATGAATAAAGATAATAGAATGTGAAGAGTTTGAACATATTATGAATTAAAAATAGGTTGTCGAATCAACCTTTGGAGCATCTTTTCCTTAAACAATCATGATTGAAATAAAGAACTAAAAAATATGTGTTTAAATAATTTTGGAATCAACTGTGTAATACTATAAAAATAAAACTTACGCATCAAAATACTTTTTTTTTCATTTTTATTATGAAGTCTCAAAACAGTAATTATTTTAGCGTCCTTATGATCATTACTCCGGTTATTGTAATAGTCGTAGTGGTGATGGTTAGTTATATTTGTCGGACCACTAGAAACATATAAAGAAATCTTTAAATATTTGACATGTTAATGGAGATTGTAAACAGAACCATTATAATCCTTCCAGGATATACTCTCATATACATAATTACATGTATGAAATATATATTTTGAGGATACACTCATCTACATACATGAAATTTAATATCTATTTTGAGATGGTTATGAGGTTTATTATTATTATTATTTTTTTTTTTGTTGCTTTTGTCAGATATAAGTAAATATGTTAAACAGCATTTTAAAATATTTCTTTTTAGGGTTAAAACTTAAGGCAAATTTTCAAACATTAACTTTCAAGTACTGACAATTAGAAGGAGAGCTGTAAGTGTATAGAAAAATATGATTTTGTCAATTATAAAAAATAAAATCTAAAAAGGTCAAATATTTTGATGAGTAAAATTTTTCTGTCGTTTTTTTTGTTTTTTTTTTGGATTAATGAAACACTAGACAATCTTTATAGTAATTAAATTAAAATAAAAGGGGTTGTAGGCAAAAAATTATTTAAAAGTATTAAGTGAAGTCATCTAATATTATACTGGTGCAAATATTTGATTACTTTATGCTCTCTCATAAATGTTTTTAAGGATTTTATTTAATTGTTTTATGTGAAAATTAAATAATTTTATTAATAAATGTGCGATAAATGTGTTATTTATATTTACCCTCTTTAAATATATTTTGAATGGCAAATTTAATAGTTTAATGTATTTAAATATGAGTTTAGTAAATTTTTATATTTAATTTATTTATTTTGCTTTTAATTTCTCATTTACTAAATAAGCTTCTAGTAATATATAAATAACCCTTATAATTGAAGCATAGATCATTCAAAAATTCTTTTAAAAAGATCACAAAAAAAATTGTGGACTACCTACATCTAATAGTAGTATCAAAGTTATCAACTATATGACAACCATGCTGTTTCATCTCCACAACAAATTTTAGAAATTATGATTTAACTACCTAATGTAAACACTTTGATCTAATACTAGCAAACCTAGATGAGGTTAAGGCTTCGATTAACTCACTAAAATCATCGGTTTCCGCCGGGCATGATGGCATTTCGACGAAACTAATTCAAGTATTTTTAAACAGGTTAGCACCGATCTTAGTTAGATTTATCAATAAAAGTTTCGAAACTTATTGTTTCCTAATTTTCTTAAAACGTCAATTGTTACACCTATTTATAAGTGAGATGGTAAAAGTGGTTCAAATTATAGACTAATATCGGTGTTATGTGCATTTTCCAAAATATTTGAGAAAATCTTAAAAGAAAGACTGACTTTTTTCAGAAAATGTCTTAAATTTGTAATAAATCTTTAATTTAAGTACAACGTCCGAATACCTATATCTTTAAATGAGTATATAACAAAAAGCACAGATTTTGGTAAATATACTCATTGTATTTTCATAGATTTGCAAAAAGCATTCGATTGTGTTGATAATGATATTGTTTTAAATAAACTGTCCTGCTTAAATTTTACAAACGAACAAATTAACTTTTTTGAAACAATATTTAACAGAAAGAACACAATGTGTCCGCATTGATAATTGCTTAAGTGAAACAGCAACAGTAAAGAAAGGTGTATCACAAGGCTCTAAACTAGGCTTTGGATTTCTTTAAAATAAACATTGACGAACTTTTGCGGTTTAACCTCGCTATGGCTGTGCTTCGCTTTTTGCAAATGATGCAGTCATAAAGTATTTTTTAAGCAGTAATCATGATTTGAAGGTTGCAATGTTAGAAAACCTGGTATTAATCAAACACCTTCTTTCTAAAAATAGACTAGTATTAAACATCAAAAAAACAAAAATGCTGAAAATAAATTATTCTTTGATTCAACATTTCTACACTACAACTTACGTATTGATGCAGTGAAAAGCCATAATTATCCTCGTAGTAGATTTCAAAATTAAATCGGAAGATCATATTATTGATCTTGGGCTGCAAAAACATTTTTTCTTATGTTTTTATTCTATGCAGATTAAAAAAAAGTCTTGATAAAAAAACGCTTCTTTTTATATGCTCGCCATATATTTTGTCAAATGTTGTTTATGTCAACCTTATATGGAGAGAAGCGCCAAAAATTAGTTTAAAAAAATTAATAAAAAAATCTATTAAAATAATTCATAATTACCCAATATTGCACCTAACGAGTATGATTTATTCTGCTAAGTATCTTAGTTTCGAAAATATATGTAAGCGTGTTTTGAACACTCTGGGCTTTAAGATTATAAATAATCAATTTAAGCATTATATCATTTTGCAAAGATATATAGATGTGCATTATTTTTATTTATTTAATTATTACACCTGAAACAAATGCAATTTTTATTTATCAATGTTCAAAACAAACCGGCAAAAGACTCATGTTGAAAACATTTTAAAGATATTAAGTCAATTGATAATTTCTGCCTATACAAAAAAAATCGTTCAACTTCTTATTGTTTAAATGTGCAATTTCTAAATATATTTGAATGAATGTACATTATAAATTAATTTCTAACTAACTGATTATATTTATTTTTAATCAAAAAAAAAAAACCATTGTCCGGCAATTGAAATTTTATAATATTAATAAATTATAATACCGGACAGCTTCGGTTACGGTTATAAACTTCTTATGTACAATATGTGTCAAAATTACAACTTTAAAATTGTTATTCAATTTATTTATTATATTGAATTAATTTTTAATTGTTTATGAATTAATAAAATTGTAAGTGAACACAGATAAATAAATATAAAAAAAAACTGTAGACTTAAAGTGTAGATCTATTTGGACTATATATTATTTATATCTATTACAGCGTTTTCAAACTTCATTCGAAGCATTATTGTAACTTTAAAATATATACAATTCGGCCATTTCCAAAGCAAATAAAGAACAAATTATTAGTATTCTGTTTCAAAACCACCTTGCCAAGTAATTAGTATCTTTTTTTAAAGGAATGACACAAATCAGAAAGTTCATTTAATTTCAAAAATATTTTATTTTTTATTCAAAAAACTTAGTTAAACTCGATTAAAAACTAAACTCTGTAATTAGAAACATTAAATATTATTCAAACGTTAAAGCCTCAAAATTAAACTGCAGTTTTTTTTAATTTTTTTCATAACACTTTACTCGTTACGAAAACATACTCTGCTCTATTTGGTTTTTATTTTTTTGCTATACAAATAAATTAAAAATATTGGAAGAATAAAAACATTTTTTTTTTTTTAAATTGTTTTATGACACATGACAGTAACAAAAACGATAATAAAAAAAAAAAGAAATCATATCAGAAAATCATCAAACCGCAACAAAACTTGACGATGAAAACCTAAACAAAGTGCTTTTCTATTCTGGCTTTACGTGAACCAAATTTCGAATAATGTCATTCCACATGAAAAAGAATAAGAGAGAATAAACCGAGTAGAAGGTGAAATCCTTTAAATTGAAAAATTTATGCTTGCACGCACATCACCTATATTAAATAGGAAAAACGGGGTTTCATGTACATTCCACTATAAAAATTTACAAAAATAATAAAAACAAATTTACTCAAAAACTTTAAAACAAATACAAAAAAAAAAATTTTATGAAACAAAAATTAAAAAATATAAGAAATCAAATATTTTCTTTGTGTTCTGCTTAGTCAAATCCTTCACTTTGTTGTGCCATCATACAACCATGCTCAAGGAACATCCTTACATTTAAGTTAATTCTAATTCTTTTCAATTTCAATCTCAAATCTCCTCTCTCTCTCTCTCTCTCTCTTTATATATTTTGTTTTCTATATGTTTTATACTGAATATACATTTGCTAATTTCTAAGTGTATATACATGAGATAACTATACATATTTTGCTCCAATATTCAAAGTACAAATGCAGAGGATTCATAAGGAAAATCGCGAACAACCCAAAAAATATTAATGTGAAAGATTTTGAAACGTGATGTAAATTTAAAAAATTTTCAATTTCCTAGTTTAAAAAAAAAAAAAAATATCATTGGAATTCCTTTACATAGCTTTTTTTATATCAAACTATTCTCACAGACACAAGAAGGAAACCTTTTTTGAGAAGAGTTAATAGAAGAAAACAGTGAAACGAATTTTACAAGAAATGGAGCAATTTAGTAAATGGAAATTTTGTTCTCTTGCAACAAAGTATTGTTTGTTGTTGTTGTTTTTATCTATCAGTGATGGTGCATTTTTATTGCTTTTGTATGGTAAGCATGCAAAATTAAATTTTTTTTTTACCCATGCTAAAATTGATTGGTATTCCTTATTTCTTCCTTCATGGTTTTTTTTTATTTTCTGTATTTTATAGATTCAAGCTTTTATAGTATTGAAAATTTTATAAAAAAAAAATAAATATAGCACCCAGAGAACGAATTTGTTTACGGTAAATTGCCCAACCAAATAACTCTGTTGCAATAACTTTTTTCATTAAGAGTTGGAGCAATCTCTTTCTTTGTGTTGCGACAACTGATTAGAATGAAAGTAGTTTTTATAGCCAGATCGAAGTTACTATAACCGAATATTTGTTGAGGGGATCTACATTATTGTTACGCCAACAAACTCATTAATTTGATTTAACTCTATGGCGGTCACCAAAAAAGAATGAAAACAGTTGCTGTAACTAAAGCGAAGTTGTCATAACCGAATGTTTGTTACCAAACATGTAATGAATTCGTTTCCTGGACTGGAATATTATGGTGACTTCCATACCTGAAAGTGGACTAATACAATCATTACACCTAATTGCAAAATATTTCGTTACAAATCAGTAGATTATGCTAACTTTTTAGGAATGTCGTGCATTTCTCTTCTCTTTAATAAAATGATATGGAATGACCATACCGTTGATATTGTTAAAAATGCCGCAAGATGTTTAAGCTTTTTGAGTCGCTGCAAAACGTATTTTTCTTCCTAGGGCATGCTAAATATCTATAAATCATACATACGATCCAAGTTGGAATACAATTCAATAGCATCACGAAGCGCGCTAAATTTTCTAGATAAACTTCATGCCATTCGTCTTATTGACAACCCTAATGTGATACCCTCTTTTGTACTACTTGAAAATCGTCGTGTTGTTGGAGAACTTTTCCTATTTTACTCATACTCAGTGCAAATTCCAATGTGACTCAAAACTGGCTACGGGAATTCATTTATAGTCAAATTTTCCCGAATGTGGAATAATATTCCAACAAACGTGTTTCCTTAATGCAAAAATATACCTACGTACAATCTACAAAAGTTCAAGGGTAGTATTATACAATTTATTCAAAATGTCCCTACTTATCAAAGGGATATTTTTCTTTCTACAATCCTCAATATCCAAGCTGTACATTCATGTATAAAGGTATCGTTTAAAACCTAATATTTTGGCTTAATTTCATTACAAACACACAAAATTTAGTATATTAAATTTTAATTTATTTTAACTGTTATTATACCTACTAAATATATGTACTTAATTATAAATATAATACATATACATAACTTAATAATTTATGTAAATAATATATTATAAGCATAGATTTAATAGATTTCAACTTTTACGGGAGGGGGTCGCTCCCCTATATCACCGCAGTCGCAAATGGGCTTATTGTGATATATATTATAAGCATATACTTAATTGTCCAAAATAACAGATTTTTTATCACTTGATTTAAGGTTGAATTTTACAAATTTCAGAGTTTTGTTCAGATGATGACGAGCCCCATGAGTAACGGAAGAATCACAAAATTCATGCTAATATAGAACTAAATTTCAAATTGTTTACTAATGTTTGATATCCATAGTTTTTAGTATATTGATCCGATTATTGGAAAGATATGCACATTTCTTAATCTCTGATGTTTTGTCTCAAAACGCATACAACACTATGACAACGATTGGATCAATTTTTTCAAACTACTTAATTTTATTTATTATTTTATAAACTAATTATTCTTTTTTACTCATAATACTTTATAAAATTTTTATTTATTTCTTCGCGATTTTTATTTATTTCTTCGTAAAAATACCAAACATTTTTTTCAATACTGAAGTATACCAAACAAGCTAATAAATTTTAATTGAAAAGTAAAAAATGAGTTATGTAAATTTATGTTCGTTGTTACCACGATCGTGTCAAAGTTACGATGACCGAATCGTCAGTGCAAAAGATCACATTTCTGTAACAACAACCGAATGAATTGTTGCAATAACTGAATGTTAAAATAATTCAATAAATCTTATTGTTTTGTTGTAAGAACGGTAACTTAAATTCGGTTCCTTCTACTGAATAGGACGTTTAAGATAATTGGCAATATGATTGTACTAACAGTACGATTCAATTCGCATAACTAGTACAACAACTTTAGTTCTTATAACAAACCATTTGTTTATTACAACAATCCAGGTAGCTGTTATAACCGAATTACATTTACGAGGAGGAAAATTATTCGGCTCTAGCAATACTATATATAAATAATTATTATTTAACCGAATGAACATTTCCGTACAAAATTGCAGAAACCGCAAAAGCATTTGTTGCTACCACTTTGTTGTATTTATTTGCACCAACAACAATTCTATTACGTCAATCGAAAGTTAATAATAATAAGAACCAACATATAGTAATTGCAACTGAATAGTATTTCCGGAAATTTCATCCCAAAGAATTATTTTTATGAATGAGGATATCAGAAATCGAAATGATAAGCTTGAAAACAACATTTTAGAAAATACAACTTAAAAGTGATTGTAAAATTCTGTTAAACAAAAATTTAAAACCTGCATGGAGAAATAATAGCTTGTATATGTCTGAAATACGAAAAATTGAACTAATAGATATTCTTTGTAATTGCCGAAATATAAACCTTAATGTATCTAAGTGTACAACAATCAAAAAAATTGCAAAAATAAATTTGAAATGCAAATTCTATAAAAACTAAATTAAAACAATCAGGACATGTTTTTAATTCACAATTAATTTTCTTGATTATTCAGGATATTCAAATTTTTTTTTTTTTAATATAAATTTTATTTTTTTCCAATATTTTTACATTCTTAAACTAGTCTAGCCTACAAAAACTTACAAAAACAGCTATTTATTGTTAACATCTAAGCAATTTTTTCGTTTTTATGTTAATTTGACGGACAATTTTGAGAATTTTTTATACTATCTACTAACTTTACAAAAAATTTTGTCTTCGAATTATATTATTGGAAAAGTAGGGAATAAAAACCAATGATTATTTATTAAAAACATAGTCTAACTCAATCTATCTTTTTTTTTTTTCTTCTATTACTCCGCGTGGTAGCATAGGGCTTCGATAGTGAACCTCCATTCCTCTCTGTTGAGTACTACTTCCTTAATATCGTCCCAGGTATAATTGTTGATTGTTAATTCTTGATCTATTGTGCGTCTCCATTTGTTGTATGGTCTGCCAGGTCTCCTTTGTCCTTGTGGATTCCACTCTAGAGCTCTTCTTGCTATATCACTTTCTGATTTCCTTAGTGTATGACCTATCCATTTCCATTTTTTCCTATTTATCTGTCTGTTGATAGGTTCTTCTCCAGTTATCATCCATAAATCCTCATTGCTAATTTTTGCGGGCCAGAATATTATGCATATAATTCTCAAGCACTTGTTGATGAATACTTGTAGCTTCTGTTTGATTCTGACCGAAGTGAGCCATATTTCACTGCCATATATTAATGTTGACTTAACACATGCTCTGAATATTGTTAGCTTTGTTGTTCTCGATATTTGGTTGCTCCGCCATATCTTCATTAGTTTCCCAAATGTTCTTCTTGCCTTATTTATACGGCTGTTGACATCTTCTGTTGTAACTCCTCTTGATGTTATGATGCCCCTCAGGTAGTTGAATTTTTCTACGTATTCTATCTGTTGTCCACTCACTGTTATTGGCTCACTATCACTGTTGTTTGTCCTCATTGCCTTGGTTTTCTCGATTTTTAATTCCAGTCCCGATTTCTTTGCTTCTTCCTGTAGTCTGTTGACTTTGTTCTGTAGGTCCCTTTGATTCCTTGATATGAGGCATACATCATCTGCGTAATCTAAGTCTTCTAAGTTGCCGAAGAGATCCCATTCTATTCTGTTTATTCCAGTGCAAACTTTTCTTAGAATGTCGTCTAGTATTGTGTTGAAGAGAAGTGGAGATAGTGGACATCCTTGTCTATCTCCTATATTGGTGTAGAATGGATCACTAATGTTTCCTCTGTGTTGAACTGTTGTCTCTGCATCTTTATACATCGCTTTGATGATGTTGATGATTTTTTCAGATGATCAATCTATCTTAATCGAACTAAAACTGCTTAACCTATAATTAAAAAAAAAATACATGGTACTTTGTGATAATTATAATTAGAGTTTTCCAACCACCAATAGTTTGATTTAATTAATTTTTCCTTATCTCGTATGGATATTTCACATTTTAAATTTTCTCCGCTAAAATTTCCCGGGTTATAAACAATCACTTCACATGTAGCCCGTCTATCATAATGGTGTAATAGAGAGACATGATTACATCTTTGAATATAACCGTTTTTATCAAAATAGTTAAAATGCTCAGGAACTATGAAGCCCGTCAGCAAGGTCTTTTTGATGCACTCGTCATTGTGATAGAATATATTAGAATATATGCGATATTAAACCATTTTCCAGAGTGTTTTGTGCTTTATCATAATGTCTACGAATTAATTTTATAAAATTATCAATTCCAATTAGGTTTGCTTCCTTGTACAAGTATTTATTAGAGTAGTAATGCTTGTATTTGGAATTGGGCTTTCTATACATATTAGTACAAACTGCTATGCACTTTATTTTAAATTTTCGAATAATTTCCATTAAGTTTGTACTAATGTTGTATCATATTGGTGCACCGTAGAAGCGTTGGTCTTATTAGTGTTCGGTAAGAAATAATTTTAATTTTTTTACTAATGATTTTGTTGTAAAAAAGATTTTTTGAAGCCATGAAAACTTTATTACCTTTATATTCTATATTTGATTTGCTCGATAGATTAACTTTGAAGTTACGATGTAATTGTACTCTTAGGTATTTAACTATACTTTTTTATTATTTAATATAACATTTTCTGCGGATTTTATTGTAAATTTTTTTCATTGTTTTTTGATATCTACACTGGTTTTATCAACAGTGTTACGAAACAAAATTATATCGCAATTTTCAAAGTTAAAACTTTGCAGTAGTCCCGAGTAATATTAAACATTTTTTGTTCTTTGCCTTTGATGTAATATACAGAACTATCGGCAGAATAGAATATGATATCATCGATAAAAGCCAATACATAATTATTTCCTCTAACCCAGTCTAGTGAGAACAATAATTCTAATAAATATATTGAAAACAGAATTAACTGTACCTTGTAACAGGACATTATCGATAGTATCCTATAAACTAGATCCAGATTATCCAAATACTTTGATTTTTGATATTATTGTAAGTATATTAACTACTAGCAACCCTATTTAATAAATTTTTAACCTTAAATTGTAATTGTGTAAGGGCTAGTTTTAATAAATTTGTATCTTGTCATAAAACTTTCTTTTAAAACAATATCTTGAGAAGCTCGTCATAAGAAATTTATAAATTTAAAAAATTGTTTTAGTTTTATTTTTTTTACTTTTCTTGAATTTCCCAAGAGCATAACAATTACATTAAAATAAAAATATAAATTGTACAATATAGACATAAAATAATAGACAATTAATTATTACTAGGATATGACAATAAAACCAAAAGTTATTACAGGTTTTATGAATTTAACAATAATAATAACATTAGAAAATCACAAAATAAATTGTTTTTGTTTTTGTTAATTTTTTTTTTACTAGAACAATAAATGAGGTTTACTAAATGTTAAATATTTTAATAATTCTAAAACAAGATTTTAAGTAAAATAATTTTTGCAGAAATCTTATGGGAATTAAATGAAAAATAAAAAATAAAAACAAATTTTCAAATTTCTGTTTTACTGTATCACTACATTCCATGAATTTACAGTGAGTTTAAGAATTATATGAATGTTAAAAACATTAATATTGTGAAAATAAACGACACTCCGAATCAAATATGAATTACGCAATTCACAATTTTTTTAGTTTTTTAATACTTTTTAATTTATTATTGTCGACCTAAAGATTAATTTTCGTACATCTCTTCACTTTTTTAATTCTTTTTTTTGGGAATATTCAAAATTATTAGAAATATAAATTTTTTTTCGTTCACCAACTTTTGACATTCCCTGTATAAATGTACATATATATGGAAGTCATTATATTACAACAAAAATTTATCATACTAATTTTCAATAAATTTTAAAATTTATCTAACATAAATGTTCATGTTTATGAAAATATTATTACACGTATATATATATATATATATATATATGTATATATATGATATCAGTCTTTAGATCATATATACATACACATGTTGTCAAAAATGAATCAAAATGTAGGTACATAAACTTTTTTTCTACTTCCAAGTTTAATGAAAATAAGACCAATAGATTAACAAGACCTAATAATACTCCGTCATAATACTAATGGAAAATAGTTGAAAAGTAAATGGTAACAGTTAAAAAAAATATTGTTTGTCCAGATACAATCGCTTCTACGGCATTATGGGATGAGCCCCTTAGTTTTCATAGCTTTTACACAGAGATTTAGCATACAAAATTACATACAATAATTTTTTCTTTAGAATTTTTGTTACAATAAATCTACTAGTAGTTATAATTTATTTTGTACTAATACACCAGGTCGAAAAATACTTATTTTTTGCCTTCGTCGAAATCGAATCTAACAGGCGCTACTGTGTCCCCAGCTAGATTATAATCGTTAAAAGTTATTGTTATTGCAATGTTCTTAAGAATGTTATTTTTTTTTTATTTATGTTAATGGATTTCAAATAATTTTAAATTTTTCTTTTATGCGCTTTGTCAACTTATACCATGATAAATTAATTGAGATCTAAATAAAATAGCTTTGTATTATACTTATTATGGTACTACAATCTCGATTATGTTAAAATAATTTTTATGATTTATTGATTTAAAATCTCAAATTTGGTTCTATCAATTTATGTTTAGCCGATACATCTCAAAAATATTAGAACGGACATCGTAAAAATGTAAAAAATAAAATAGGATAGCTGAACGAAATTCGAGAGGTATATTATACAATCTAAGGCAACTTAACTGTCATTTAACATAAATCAATGTTGAAAACATATTAGAGGGATGAACCCACAAAGAGATGACATTGGAATGATTTTAATTTCGACGGAATCTATATCTTTAGCTGCAAAGTCGAAATCGAAATTTTAATATCAAAAATTTAATTTCTAAACCATCAGTGTATTTTTTATGTGTATGTATATGTATATGAGTATATTACAAATTATTAAATTTAAATTAATGTACTTTTAGGTACCATCTACTCATTCTAAATTGTTACATTGAAGTAAATTCAAATAAAACAATACTTTCAAACACATCAAATAATTTTATAAGAATAAAACCCATCATATTCTGTATCCTGTTTTATAATTATAATACAGTATTATCAATATAATCATCAATATCATCAACATAATCAACATTAACATCATTAAAACTAGCATAGAAAGAGGCTAGAATATGATGAACATACAACATAGATAGATATGTAAGTATAATGTATGTATATATATAATAAGTAATTACAATTACTATACTGTACTAGTATAAAACTGTAATATTATTATTAAAAGGTGCATGTTGTCAGGGCGTTTTTCGGACACAACATGAGGTTCCACCTACATTGACACGTGACATGAAAAATCATTTTATTTGGAATTATTTTTTTTTTTTTTTTTAAGTTCAAATTCATGTCCTTAAAATATATTCTCTCATGACATAACTTTATATAAAGATATATACATAAATATAATGTACATAGTAAAGCATGTAAATATATATTTATGTATTTAAATAGTATAGGGTGATAAAAAAAGTTACTTTTTAAATAACAGAACAAAAAAAATATTAGTTTTAGATATTGGGAATTTTTTATCGTATAAAACTTTTTCACTACGCTTTCTCTTGTGCTTCCTTAATGGTGACAGTAGTTTTAGACGTATAGTGGGTGATATTATGAATGATAAGTAATTAAGAACAATGTTATTGTCTATGCCATGTCTTGTAGATATTATTGTAAATACCAAGCCGTTTAAACAGTTAGAATGTTAATCGTTCAGTCTCGAAATTATAAAAACAAATAATAATCGGATAATTTTAATGTGCTTGTATTTTATTTATCCAATATATTTTTTTACTTCTTTAGTGAGCAAATTTAATTGTACTTTTGTATTATACCTATGTACCACAGAGCGTTTCAAGTTCATTTTTAAATATATTACAACCATGATTGAATGCCGTAAAATATAAAATTGTTTATTAATTATTTCTATTTTTTATTTTTGGTTTGTTGGTATTTAACTTTATATGTTTCCACTATTCGCCACCGTTTAGTATACTTTTTGGTTTATATATCGTTTAGTATTTATTTTTGGTTTGGGGAATGTGTAACTATATTTTAAATGTTTTAAGTATTAACCACACTTAAGAAATTGCTAAAATCTTAAATTTTTTGTGGTGTAATTTACGATTCAATTCCTCACTAATCCAGTATCCAAAAATACTATAAGGTAGTTTTTGTTTAAATACCAATAATATTTTTTGACAGTAAAAAGTTGTCAGTACTACCAACATAATAAAACGTTCCTTCGCTTCGCTTACAGCGTCTAACAGAAACGCTTATTCAGCTAGACGTGACGTGATCAGTTTTTTTTCGAGTCAATGATGCTCTCGTTTCCGCTGCATATGTTATAGTTGGGCGAACACATGTTTTATATATTTTTGTTTTTCCATATAATGTCGTTTAAGCATCCACAGACTGTCACCGCTTTGTTTAGTTGTTGCATATTAGGAAATTGTTGTGGATTTTTTATGGATTATTTTGAAGAATGTTAGTAAAATGTTTCCCTCCGGCACTTAATAGTGCTATTCCTCTGTAAATTTCTGGAACTGTTTTTATTTCCCTATCCCTATTTAGGTATCGTGGTACTTTTTTTCCATTCAACTGAAATAATTCCTCTGGTAAATACCTTATGGAATCATAGTGCTAACTGATGATGTTAATCTTTACCACAACACTTTATTAGTTCATTGCACAACTCATCGTATCCAGTAGCTTGCCAATTTTTTTATGATTCTTACAGTTTCTTCAACAAGTTCGGTGCTAATAAAAGTATTTATTTCTGCTGGTAAAGGTGTTTCTGTGTTGTAATTTGCTGCATTCCCATATAACTGTTTGAAGTAATTCTGTTAAGCTTTAATAGATATCGATTGTGTCTTACGTTATCATTTATCTCCTGGTTTCTACATCTAAGCATTCCCAACACCTTCTTTTGTGGGGCCATATAAATATATAAATCACTTTCCATACTTGCAGTGAACGCTACCCAGTGGTCTTCTTTGATTTTGCGTCTGTTAGAGCTCACCTGATTTCTTACAGGATGTTGTGATGTTCTATTATGATGTTCTTAGAAATTTTAGATGGGCATCGCGCTTTTCTTTTGCTAGTTTTTGTACTTCTAAAGTGAATCATGGTGTGTTTGTTTGCTAGGGCTTCATTTGACGCTGTTTCTATGTTGTATTTACAGGTTTCTACTTCATCTTCTTCTAGTATTTTATTTGCACTAATTTTTTGTTTTAATCTAATTTGATATAGATTTGCAAATTCACTTTTCATTGATTCTATATTAAGTAACTATGACATGTATGAAGTAATTTCTAAATACAACAAACTAACTGGTTCCGATATAATATAGTGAAGATAAACCTTTAAAAATATTTTTTTTACGAATGGAATCACTTATAGAAATTCTGATTTAGTTTCAAATAACATAGATTTAGATTCTACTCTCTCAAAAAAATTTGTTACGAACTCTTCAAAATTAGTTAAGTTTCAAAGTCTACCTGATTACCCTGTCTAATTTTTTACAAAACATATATTAAAATATATATAGAAAGCTATGTCTATAAAATGTTATATATAGGTAGTAGAACGTAATTTTTTTTTTGATAATCTCTCGATGCGGCACAGGAATCATACCTCAAAATAAAACAAAAAAATAAATAAAAAATTCTGAACAGTTTGCTCTTTTAGTAAATTTTGTTAACATACAAACAGTATAAGTGCGTATTTTCATTCTCTAATAAGAATTATGTCCCTTATGTCCTTTTTATCCTATATCCTATATGTGATACAATTATCAATGTATATATATATACATATATACATACATAAAATACAATGTACAGTGTGATTAAATAATTCAATTTATTTACATATTTCAATTTTCTTATGTATGGGATGTACGTATACGCTTATTGGCTCATCATTCTATATATTTCTTACAAGCTAGAAAATAATAGCGGTGGGCCGTGCCTGGTAGTTTTGTTGTGAATTCGGTAAAATAATCTTGAGCAATTTTCAGTTTTTGTGTATTATTGGATTTACTTAAAATAAACTATTATCTTTGTCAACGTGGTTGATTGGCGTATACATAGGGAAAATATAAAAAAAAAATATTACCTTAAATTAAATTAAATACTAATCTTCAGCACAAAGGTTTTTGTAAGTTATAAGCATAGTCATCCATTTATAGAAGTTAGAATACTATGTGTACTGCTAGATTTGAGCATCTGATCCAAGAGCAATGTGCTAATTTTATAAATTATTTGAGAGTATTTTTTTTTTTTGTTAGAAAATTTCACTTTATTATCTACCATAAACAATTTCCACATATATGTAGTTCCAAGCACCCTATACAATTAAAAAAATAAATTCTAATAAAATGATTTTTAATATTATATTTTTGAATTTCAAAAGATATAAGAAAATTAACTTCATTTCCATTATTTCACATAGTTTAACAAAGTTCAATATTGAATGGATTTTTGGTAATTATCGACAGATTTATTGCAGTTTTATGTCATTTTGTAGAGCTTTTGATAAATCTATATTATTTCTTCTTTACTTTTCTTTTGTTTTTGTATAGTGTAATAATTCTAGAAGGTGGAGCTATACGAATACAATGAGTCTTTAATTTGTAAATTCTTACTCTATACTTTGAATATGTTTTTTTTTTTTATTTGTGACAAATAATAGGTAGGAGTGATACTAACATGATGTTTGAAATAAAAATGTTGAAGTATTTTAATGCTGAGATACTGAATATATCTTAAGGGGGGCGTTATTATAATAGAAACATACTTCAAATTGACAAGGGTTTTCTACAAATTTTCAGCTTATTTTCATAATGTTTAAAAAAAAATTTGTATGTTATTTCGGTTTTGAATAAGTATAGTTTGTTTTATAAAAAAAAAATAGTGTTGGAAGAAAAACATTTACTTCAGTACATTACACACACTTAGCGAACTATAAGTATACCCTAATGTAAACTAATGGCATTTTAATTTACATATAAGGCTCAACCCAACGTTTTATTAATTTCTTTAAGAAATTTACTTTTGGTGATATAGGACATCCTTTGATCTTTGGATTAAGAATTACTTTCATTCAATTTTATAAAATGGTTAATTGGTTTTAAATCATAAAAAAAAATTTTAAAAAAATTATTAAAATTATTAAAGCAAAAAGCGCTAAACAGTATTCAGATCAAAATCAGTTAACATTTATTTCTCAATTATTTCCAGATAATATAAAAACAACATTTTGACGTTTGATTATACTGCAATTAGGAAATTTAAATGATAAATATAAATCCATAAAAATAAAAAATAAAAATTCAGTGATATTGTATCAAAACCAAATAGATATTAAAATTAATTGAATTTTATTATTTAATTTTATATTAACTCACCAGCATCTATTGGGTTATTTATTAAATGTTAATGAGACCAAAATACAGTACCTCAAAATAATAATATTCCATTAATAATATTCCAGTAAATTTAATTTATCTTATAATTTGTAGAATATCGGGATTGACCACCAACCATTTTATTTTCTACTTTTTAGGAGGCTAATTTTGTTTCGATAAAAGAATATATTAAAAATTTTATTTTTTCATATTATTTTATTTATACATAAAACGATTACATATGATTAGAGCCTGTTTATTGTGTGAATTATTATCTAATAATTCAATTCGGCTTAATTAATTTTACAAACACGTATAAAGTTACAGTAAATAAAAAAAATAAAAATTAAAACTATTTCATATTAATTCAAACTTTACTATTAAAATTCGTTAATGGGATATACAGTTTCAAAATAACAATTCGAATCTTATTAAATCAATAGTTGAAATTTACCATTATTTTAATAGTATTGTCCTGTAAATATTATAGTCCATCACATTATAATTTAATTGTATATCCTATTATAAAAATAGTTTTAATAATATTAATTTAATAAATTGAATAGTATACATATTATCCTTTTAATAGTAAAAGTCAAAGTGGTATTATACCACTTGGTATACTTTTTTTATAACAGGAGCATCACATTAATTTTAATATTAAATATTATTACTTTTATAGTTCTTATCATATTCTATTTTTCTAGTACCTATGTTTATTATTTATTAAATTGTTTTATTCTATAAAAATTATTTACATTTGTACTTTTTAACAGACTTGTTTCTAGCTTAAATCTATCAAAGTAAGTAATAAAATAACTAAACTATAAATATATTAACATTAAGAATTAACAAAAAGAAAAAAATAACTTTAAGATTAATTATTTACAACAAATATTACAACATAGGGTTGGAAAGGCTCATTAAAATAATTATCATGCCATTGTTTGCATAAAATATAAGGCCCAGTTTGTGTAAAGCTATTTCTTCGATTTGATAAAGTGAAACTTTTTGAATATCCGACTTTGTTAAATAGAAGAATTTTCTATAAATTTTTCCTTAAAATATTAGCTTCGGACAAGTCAATGTTTTCAATAGTCTGAATAGGTTTTTAATCACTTCATATACCAACAAATGAAGGTTATTATTATCGTATACTTTTTTCTTCAAAAACTAAATATACATTTCGAAAAAACTTTTGGAAGCAAGTTGATGTGAAAATTGAAGACCTCCTTTGGTTGGACGTGTAAATGAAATATTAGTTCTTTATTAGTTGATTTAGCAAAAAATGTTGATCAAAGTTTTAATATTTTACTTAAGCACTATTATTTGAACAACGCTTATTTTTATTTTTTTTAATGTCCACTCAAATACAGTATTTAATTAATTAATTTTTAACTTTAATTTAAAAAAAAAATTTTTATCGAAATTAGATTTTTTTTAAACTATAGTATAACATTTAAATTCAGCACTATTAAAGCTAATTTTTGTTTTTAGATTTCTAGTTTATTCTTTTATTTCAATTATTTTTAATTTATTCTTATCTTTATTTTTAAGTTTCCTTTTAATACTTTAATTTTTTAATTTATTTTTTTAATGTTTTAACTTTTTATACTCCTTTAATTCAAGCAAGCAAATCAAATGCAAATGGGTGATATTATCTTTAAACAGGGTTTTACTTTTAAAGAAATGTTGGTTTACTCGTCCAGCGCGTTTTTTGAATGATTTCCAATTGGTATCGTTAATTTTATAGTATACATACTATTAAATATCTGTAACATTAATGTAATTAGAAAAAGCGTGGCAAGTCAAGTATAGGACACAGTGACAGTATTATAGTTTAAAACCATAAAAACAATAGTATGGGTACAATGTTTAATAGTAGATACATGTGGTTAACCATACCATTAAATTAAATCTGGTTATTAAAAATTAACTATTTTGTAATATTTTGAAATAATAGAACAATTTAATAAATACAATTAGTATAACAGTTTTAAATTTATAGGATTTCTAATTACATTAATGCTGTCTACTCATTGTATTTATTAGATTATATACTATTACTTCAGCATTACAAAACATATTATTTTATAAAAACCTATTGATACCCGTTCTATTGAATCATTAACTGTACTATTAAACATTAAATAGTATGCTTTCTCCGGAGCATAGTAGCAACTCGAACAAAATTTAATAGTTTGTCTGATACGATGTTTGTGACGTGGAATGACTAAGTTTAAATTACAAGATGATCTACCACATACCAGCTTATCATTTGAGTATTGGCAGTAAATTTTGTATGTTTTTTTCATAATATAAAACAAAAGTAACAAAATTTTAAAAACTTACCTCATATTTTAAGCACAGTATTGTTTTTACCCATTCTCTATAACTCTCATGCTTACGTATATTCGTTACAAAACGTGTACCTTACATGCATGCTATTAAACACTCCTACGCTGATTACAGAGTAATATAATATTATATAAGAGATAATAACTTGTTTGTACATGTTTATTTTTCATTTCATAGTTTAGGTAAAGCGAGAGCTTCCACAATTTCCCTAAGTTGGAGTGGACTTTATTGGATATTATGATAAATGTGGTTTCCGTTTCCCCAAGTTAAAGTTTTATTGAAGAACACCTCTAGAAAAAGACATTCTTAACATATATTCATTTTAGTTAAATTTGATATACATATATCTACCTCGAGTTAGATAATTTTTTAATAATTGAAATTGAATTTAACAAATTAGGAAGATATTAAAAAAAATTATGGAGAACAAAAAAACGACAAATTTTGCTTTAATAAAATAAATTTTATTGAACAAAGAAAAAATATAAATTAATTATATTAAAATATAATATTATATAGATATATATATATACATATATACATGTTAGTACTTTTTTCCAACAAAATAATTTCTCTTTATAAAATTAGTAATAACCTTAGGCAGCTAATTATTGCTAATTTTCTAAATATATTTTTTTTTATTTTTATACTCTTTTATTTATAAATAATTTATTTTTAATAAATTGAAAATATTATATTGAATGTTCAATTTATGAAATTATAAACTATCATAAAATAAATTGTTACAAAAACTTTTAATTTGAAATATACTTTTGTTAATTTATATTTACACATGCATATATATATACATATATATGTACAATATAGTAGTTCCTCTGTTCACAGGATTTTAATACAAACAATAAATATATGATAATATATGTACAATGTATACAATTATAATGAAATTTTGAACTGAATCATTAAAATTTTAAATTGGAAAATATTTTTCGTAAAACCAAAAATAATTATAGCCTACAGCGATTTTCATAATTCCATACCAATATTCCTAGAAAATAAATGGAATTCACAAAACCAAAATAAAACACAAAACAAAATATTTTCCTTCAATAGAAAATTTTAATTTTATCTATTATTGTTTTTAATATATCTAGTAAAAGATCTTCAGATATAATATGTATAGCTATCGTATCGTACATAATAAATAACAACACTTTTTAAAATTAGCTATGCTAGTTTGACATTAATATATTCACAATCACAATACTATTATGAAGTATACAGGTACATAAGAGTATCTACACATTTAATAAATAGAAAATGATGAAAATTAATAGAAATCTTTTTTAAGATAATAATAACAATATATACATATAAGTAATTTTTTAATTTTCATATAATTATCTAATTTAGTTATAATATAAATATATTTTATTTATCATAATTTTATTTCAGTTTAATTAATATGCAATAAATGTAAAAATTATAAAATAAAGCATAAAATAAAAAAAAAAAAACAATTTTAAAAAGCAAGAAGTGTTTCGCCTAAATATATGCAAAAAAAAAGTTAAAACAAAAATACACAATTTAAGATGTGTTGAGCTAGTTTTAGTTAAAATAGTCTCGTGTAAGATTGAAAAGTACGTACTATGACGGTTTTAGTCAACCAACGCAAATGAGAAGATTTCTACATTGAATCAACCCACTTAGAGTTTCTTAAAATTGAATTAATTTTCAATATTAAATTCACACACTACTTTAGTTCTTCAAGATTCTAGTTTAGTTTTACCACTAATTTTTAAGTTGTATTATTATTAACATCAGCATTAATTGTCTATCTTTAAAATTTGCCATTACATGTTATTTGTTGAATAATTAAGTAAATTAAACTTCTTTTTAGTGAAGTAATAAAGCATGGCAGGCCGTGTTGATCGATATGGGCATTGATGAATATAATGAATAAGAAAGCGGTATTTTAATAGTATTTCGAGAACAAATTTGGAAAATTTTAATGTGGTGAGTAAAAAACTACAGACACCTGGATTACTTAAATCAAGCATATTTGTTAATATCTCCTTGTATATTACAATTTTGATATGATAATAATTTCTTTTAATAAAAGAAAACATACTGTTCAAAAAACTTAGTTTATAAATTAATTCTAAAAACAGTTAAGTCCTTAAATAAATCACAAATATTGTATTAAAACTAACAGCATTAGAAGAAATATTTAAGGGATTTATGAGTCTCATAGATAGGCAAGAAGAATAGACAAATTTCGTGTATGCATAATCAATATTTTATTTGGTAAATTAATTACAGAGCTCACTAAAATAAGGTGAGGTAGTAGGTATAATTAGTATATTATAAACTGGCAGAAATTTTAAATTCTTGTACCTCATCGAAAATACAAATATTGAAGAAATTGATACCGAAAGCTTAGATTAGATAATATTTTATTAACATTCAATGTATAAATGTACTTAAATTATTAATTTAAAAATCAATGTATTCAGTTTAAACATTATAGAGAAACGCACTAATTAATTATTCTCAATTACCATTTTAGATTTGCTTTGAAGAAAATTTTTTTTAAAACCGCGAAGAAAATTTAAAAGTTTCGTTTACATTGTACTAATATTCTATAAAATCTTTCATATTTTCACGAATCTCTCTCTGTCCAAAATAAACTTTGTAATTAACTTATCAATAGCCACGAAAATTACGTAATCAAAATTTCATTTTTTTAAATGCGCACACAATTATTTTGTGATTTTTTTGAGGTGCTTAAAATCTAATCATTTTCGTGTATTGTTTTTATTTCTGAGTTATAATTCTAAAAATTTTAAAAATATAAAAAATAACAATAAAAAATAAATAGAAGTGAAAAAAACACAAATAAAATTTTTTTTTTTACAGAATTGTTTATGCAATCGGATTTTCTGTTTGACCGGACACATAAACAAGGTGTATTTGTCATCCGGTTATTTAGCTTTACTTAATGAAAATTTTGTTTTTTATTTTATTTTTTGTTTTTGTCCATCACTATAGTTTGATGGATTTTAACTGAATCCCATATAATAGATTTGAAGAGATCTTAAATAGTATAGTTTATATTGTCGATTTATAGAATTTATCTAATGATGAGCAGAAGGATGACTAACTTGTTATGGTTGTGAGCATTTTTTTCATGACTCTTTACGTACGTAATTTAGAACGCAGTTAAGACGATCTCTTCTAAAAAAACTTTAAAATTGTAAAATTCTTATAATAAATAAATTTTTAAAAACACAATAAATATTACTTTTCGTTTAGAATGTACAAGAAAATATAATTTTATATAACGGAAGCGTTATTATAGGTAAACTAATCGCTAAATAACAGAAATATTATTAGACTTGTTGACATCTCAAGATGAGAAAATTAGGAAATAATTATTTAATTAAACTTAATGAAAATTTTCGCTTCTGAAAATGAGGCGGTTTCTAAATCTCAACCAGGACGGTTTAGGATTTCATCACATTCACAAAAACTTCATTTTAAATCTATTTTCTGATTCTAATCAGAATCGATCTATGACTACATTGACAAGTTGACTACACCTTTTATGATTTTACAGTTTGTCGGATTGTATCACACATTTTTTGAAATTGTAAATATTTACAAAATTATCAAAAACTGGTATTCGGATGACAACATTACAGTCAGCTTAGTTTAAAAACTCCAAAATATTTCAACATAAAATTATCATAATAAATCTATTCAGCATCTGCACCTTCTTACAAACAAACTAAAATTTTCTTCAATATTAAACAAGAAAAAAAAGCTAAACAAATTTATACCGTTTTTATACCGTGTGTTTAAATTATTCCGGCAATTTAAACTTAAAATAAATTAGTCCATTGTTTTGCTGGTAGACATCCTATACACTTGGTCTTTTCGGAAAAAATATAAAACTGGCAGCAATTAAACTTTTCACAAAATATTTAATGATACGACACTCAAATAATACCTGCTCTATGAAATAAACTTTTAAAGTAAGTGAGGATAAGAATACAAGCATATTCTGATAAAGTGCCAAAGTCCCAAGTCACTTCTCTCTGGCCTATACCCATAGCAGTCAAATGTAGAGAATCTTTGAATGTTTGTTACAAACGAAAGTCTTATACGGAACAACCGTATTTTTAAAAAAAAAATTTAGTTTAACCAAACAAAGAAATTGTTTTAAATTTACATTGATTCACTATGCCCGTCATGGCGATATCTAATTCTGCTAAAGCCCAAATATTTATTTTAATTTCAACGTTCTAATTTACACTATAATCAGTTTGAAATCAACAAAACTGCTTGATTATGAAATTTTTGATTACTAATTATAAATTTTAGGGCATCTTTTAATTTGGTTTGCCTAAGTTGAAAATAAGATTTCAAAGTTAATTTATTTTATACTCAATCTATTTCAATAATCCTTCGTCTCACTCATGATGCAATTTACTGTTTGTCTTTATTCAATCTTATTAAATCCCAAGTTACTCGTATTTATGATCATCATTTAGTTCAATTTTATTTTATACACAATTCCGACATAAGAAATTCTTGATCGATTCGTTTATTTTTTTTACATACTCTGAATAAATCGTGGTATCTGAATCCAATAAAAACAACAAAAAGAGAAAAAAAAGATTGTGGGGAAATTGATTTCTTTATGAGTTTATTATACAATAACAGATTTTTTTTTTCATTTTTGTTTATTTTTTGCGCCCACCTGATAATTTACTTTACAAATCAGTTTACCGGCATTATAATTTATATTTTTTTTAACTTATAATATCATCAGAGATTGAAATTGAGGGACACTAAAACATTTCAATCTGAATTGTAAAGCATTTTGTAAAGAAAAAGGTCAATTGAAAATGGCAGATACTAAAATATTAAAAAGTCGGTATACTTTTGATATGCAATTCTTTGCTTTTTTTATTACTTTTTTTTTATTGTTTTATTGATGAATCGTGTTTAAGTTGCTGAAAAGAATTCCATTGTTTCTTATTAACAACGACTGTAGTAGTGAAATTCAATTGTAATTAGATATTCTAGTTTGTTTATTCTGTTAAGAAATTGTTAGTGCTTCCTGAAATAAATCAATATTATTGAGGAACAAATTTTTGTTTTTTTTTTTGTTTTTTTTTTATTAATCCTTGCAAGATGAATTTCAAAATCGAATTTTTTTTTCCTTCAAATAAATTATTTTGAATCAGTGGTCACTAATGTTTTTAATGTTGTGACCTATTTTTAAATTACAGTCTAGTGAGTAGTATTTGCAATGTATTGGCCTAACCGGAACTAAAAGCTTTGAAATACTAGTTTTGTTGGAATATCTGAACTGGTTTGAAGGAAACTAATTATTATTTAAGAAATTACTTAGCTTCGTTGGTTAAAAAGCTAACCAGCAAACTTTGTGTCGTCCTTTTTCCATTAATTTTTCATACTAAAAAGTCTCAAGGGTTCAATGTTTTCAGTTCTTATATAAAACCGTATCTGGAGGAATAGTTAAGACAATAATTTTTTTTAGATGTGTTTCCTAGTTTAAGTAAAGAAAATAAAACTCAGTATCGTACAAAGGCAAAACTCGAAGTCATTCAAATGTCGAACAAGTTTATAGAACAACTGATGTTATTGAAAAAATACATCTGCCCTTCAGTGTTTCTTGATGTTGCGCAAGCCTTCGACAAAGTATGGAATGAAGAGCTTATCTACAAGCTACGTCGCTTGCTCCCCGAAAAATATGTCGAACTGATCTCATCAGCAAGGAGAAGAGTACTCTGCTCTACACAATATACACGCACTAGTACCACAGTTCAGTATACTGAGCCCCATACTATATTTACAATACACTAGTGATATTCCAAAGATAAACATGACATGGCTATATTAGCAGTAATATTAGCAGCTATAAATATAAATGAAGCTACAAATAAATTGCCACAAGCCAATAACAAAATCTCATTTGTTGCAAAAGGTGGAGAATTAAACCGAATGAAGCAAAATCCACGCACGTTAGCTTGACAAATAAAAAATGGAATCACACGTTCCAGTAGGATTAAACAAGGCCATCATACCATATCAAAATTCTGCGAAATATCTTGGTATGACGCAAAGTTTAGATAAAAAAGACACGCCAAAAAGCAAAAATTAGAACTGGATCTGAAATACAACATTTGTATTGGCTAATCGGGCGGATATCTACGCCTTCGACGTATAACAAAGTTTTGATTTATAATCAGATATTAAAGCCAGTCTCGAAGACTAGACGGTATTCAAATATGGGATTGTGCTAAACAACTACATATTCAAACTATCCAAACGTTCCAAAACAATGCTGATATTCATAGCATTGTTTCATCAGATCTCAGGATCCCCCTCATGAAAGACAAAATAAAATGTTACATACGTACACCATAAAAGTCGTCTTTCTCAACATGTCAATGTCGAATTTTCACGTTTAGCTTTGTTAAAAGACTTAAAAGACTTTGTTAAAGAAAAAACAGTTCGAACTATGTTAGAATAAAATCTTTTATTTTACAATAATTTCTAATGGAATTTTGTTTAATCGAAGATATCTGAAGTAATAGCGATAAAATTGTATTAATGATTAGTCTTAAAGACTAGTTTTAATTTTAACAAACGGATGACCTCCATTTCTTTCTTCCCCGGCACATAGAACAGTTGTAAAAGTTTCTTTTGATGATTTTCTTCTACCTGAAAAAAAACTCGAAGTAACTTCACGATAGACTTTTTCCAATATAAAATTTTAATTTTTTATTTAGATTTTTTCAAGAATATTTTTCTTGTATCAAGCATGTGTCATCGAACATTCTATACATTGCATATATATACTTGTATTTTGTTTTACCCAACCTTAGTGAAAATCGGATTCCTATAAAGCCACAAATTTTTAATATAATTTTTGAATTTTTAATACCCTACATTATCTTTTCTTCCTTGAATGATTCTTTTTTGGTTTTTTTACTTTTTTTTTCATTATTCTCTTAACTTTACGAACACACTGGTTCGTTTCGTACATTATGCAAAAGTATTCAACTGAATACCAAATCCTATATATATCCATTTAAACAACAACAACAACAACACAAAAAAGCAACAGAGAGAAAATGATGATAGTAGAATGCTCCATATAGCTCAATTTAAATACTCTCAAATATATCATCTGAAATGACAGGACAATTCTCTTATCTGCAAAACCAGCAGCATCCAGGATGAATATTAAAAAGTGAATTCGTCGTAGTAGTCGTCGCCATTGTATAGTTGGTAACACGAATATACAAAAAATTAATTTTATATATTCAAATATAAAATTTCAAAAAAAAAAATGGTAGAAAAGAAATTTTGCTGAAAGATTTCATTTTCAAATTCGTTTAGAAATCCTCTAGATTTCTGCATACGAGATTTTTATTGGATGAGAAATATTAAAACAGATTTTTTTTAAGCCATGTTTATGAGGAATTGTACATTTTGATATCTAGGTTTTTGCCCAAAAATATAAATTCAAAAAAAAAAAAATATTTTGGCATAATAACCTCGCAAACGTATTTTCTAATTTGAATAAAACGAGATGACAATTCAGAATCCTTGTTACATGAAAATTTTCACGATAAAAGTAAAAAAGAAAAGCAACCAACCAAACTACAAAATTCAAATGTTTTATTGGTTTAGATCTTTTTAGGATTTAAAAAGCCAAAAAAAAAAACTGAATTTGAAAATCAAATGTCAAATCACAAAAGGACAGATGAAGACAAATTTAAAAATTAATTTAAATTTATAGATTTGTATATGTATTAGTGTGTGTGTCTATTTACAAAATAAAAAAGTGTCAAAATAAAAATTGGAAAAATAAGATAAAACCAAAATATGAAAATCTTAAAGTTAATTCTTTTACGATACTTATCAATGATATTAAATAAATTTATTATATATTTTTTTGTTATAATCTAACTTTTATTATGTTTTCTTAATATAGAAACTTAAAACTATATGAGCCTGTAAAAAATTCCAGAAAAACGGTTTTAATAAAACTAGCTACTATTAACATTTAAATTAATTTAAAATGTTTATGTTAATTCTAATTGTTTATTACCTTGCGTTTTGTTCATTCATATATACAACTTTCTTACATAATATACTAGGGACCCCAGTTGGTTAATTATAATTCATGTTAAAGCAAAATTAAAACTTATTAAAAATGTAATTGAAGTGTATTGATAAGAGATAGTAATTAACTTGTATTTATACAGTTCGAAAAACAGTTCGACAAATAGTTACTTCGGTCCATAAAACTACTTATAATACTTTTTTCCGTTCAAATTCAACCTTTTTTCAAACAATTTAAACAGTTTTTCATTCAAATTCAATATTTTGTCAAACAATTTGTTTAAAGATATGTGTTGAATTTGATTAAAAAAATGTTGAAATTATTTGAAAAAATGTTGAATTTGAATGAAAAAAAGTATATATAACTATAAATAGTCACTAGCCAGTAAAATAGTGTAAAACTACTGTGTTTTTGTTTTTTATTTAAATAAAAAATCATATACATTTGCAAAATGTATTTAGGGAATAATAAAATCATATGAATAGAAATTTTTCAACCGGAAGGTTCCAAGTTCGATCCCCGATGAAGCAAAAAAAATCCTTTATGGGTTTTTCGACCTGGTCTACTACCCATTGTCATTGGGATATAATAAATGACAAAAAATAATTGAAAGTATAACCTGGTAATAAATTAAATAAAAAGGACATACAACTTATTTACATCTTAAGAGTTTATTAAAGAGAAGAGAGATAAAATAAAAAGGTTTTTACTGCGCAGGTTATTAAATGTTTGTCTATTATAATTATAGATTGTAAAAATATGGCTTAAAAAATCAATAGTATATCTTGTTATTTTAAATAAAAACCAATACCTAGCTAACCTAACTTAACCTAATATTTAACCATATATAAACTAACTTAACTTAATTCTTAAACCTAGAATGTACATGTTTAGTAACTAATATTGATTGAATGTACTTTCTAACCACCAATATACTCTTTTAATGTTTTTGTCCCTGTCTAGTATGAACATATCAAATTGAAAACTATTTCCGTTGCTCAGTTCATATTCTATCGTTTTACATGTGGTCCGTCTACTATAGTGATATAGTATGGTCATCTTATTTTGGTTTTGGATAAAACCATTTTTGTCAAGAAATATAAAATGCTCAGGGGCTATAAATCCCGTGTACTGGAAAATATTAATACAAGCTTTTATTCAATCAAGTTAAATTAGCTTCGAATTAGCCCAGATTATTTTTTTTTTGTTCAATTCTGAGGTAAATATTTAGTAAAAACTATTAGTCCTGAGTATTAATACCGTAAATTGTTAATTTCTAAGCTAAATTATGTAATTAATAAAATTTGTTAGTAAAATTAGAAATGAGTAAAGATAAAAAAAAATTAATAAAAAACGTTTAAATAATGGAACACAATATTATTGCTTGTGATCAGATTCAAAACAGCGTTTCCACAGCCTATATAACATTTGTACATATATAGTTCTGCTAATTGTTTTACAATAATCGCCATCACATCTTCATTTTTTCTCTACAGAATTTACAAAGTGTCCAATATTATCATAGCCTAAAGCTTATGAGAGGGATCTTTTACGTTTTTTATTTCAAGCAGATAGTGGCTGAGTGTCATATAATGACCACAATAATATATATAGCAATTTGTCTACGAAATTCCAATTGACGCAGTTCCGGATTGTCAACTCTAAGCATTGTATATTTTGATACATCAAAAAGTCATGTAAATTCCACCATTTCTTACCTCGAATCCCAACCCGATACAAACTAATGTTCTTATCCATTCTATCGACGCCACTTATGTACTTTATATTGGCCAATAGCATATGGACGTGGATTTTTTTTTTGGAAACGGTGGAAGAACCACTTAAATCTTCAATTTTATTTGGTGGATCAATAAATATAGATTTAGGTACGTTCGATTAAATCTCTTCTAAATAATCTAATGCTTTTCTTAGTGTTAAGTTTCTATAAGATCACAAAAACAAATCAAATACAATAATATACTCTGAATAAATGTTTTCTAAAATAGTAGTTAGTCCAGCGTACAGCCATATGGCAACAGACAAATACAAATGAAAAAAATGTATATACAAAAATTTTGGAATCAAAATGTTTCCACTTAAATACATTTAGTTAAAATAATTATCCAAAAATAAACATACAAAAATAAAATTTAATAAATATTAATAGAAAATTTAATAAATATTAAGGTTTAATATTTAGAAAAAGAAATGCAACTTATTTTTTCATGTCACCCATTTTTCACAATTTTTTTTCACTAAACTGAAACTGTGTGTATAGCTGCTACTTGCCTATTTTTATTTCTGTCATTTGTAATACATTTGTTTTTTTATTATATTTTGTTTATATACACACACACACCATATGTTTATATGTCATCAGTTTATATGTCATCAGTCGATATACACACACAGTCTTGGTGTGTATGTCGTAGGTCTGTTATAAGTATGATACACATTTCAATTTCAAAGCCAAACGACTTGCAGCGAGCCTAACAAGATGCAATACGACTTTGAGCGGTTTTTATTTTATTATTTCAATAAAGCAAAAATACCTATATGTTAGCAGTTGCCATATAGCAACACAGGGCTAATTCGGTTTAATAGAATGCTAACAGTGAATTATAAGTCTAAGGATTACGTTCATCAACTAAACTTTAAAACGATAATTATATGATATTAATTGGCATTTTGATAATTGACATTTCTTAAATTTTAGATTTTCAAAAAGTTGTAAAATGATTTATTTGTATGTCCTATTTAAATTAATGTACATCTATAGCTGTATTAAATATGATTTTTTATTTTTTATTTTAATAGTAATGTAAAATTGCATTGCAAATTGTTTAAGCTAAACAATAAAAATAAATAAATTACTACCCTTGACAAAATTGTAAATAGTTCCTAATTTAATGTTATTAGACATAAACGAATTTTTTCGAATATTCTACCACAAAACTGCACGAAACCATTTTAATATCTCTTCCAAGACAACACATATTTTGAACTCTAACTACTTCTAATTTATTTGAAAATGAAATTAAAAAAAAATGTTTCTTAATTGTCACAGTTATCTGTCTCAAAAGAAAATTTATTACTAATGAGATAAATTATTACCTAAAAAAATAATTTTCCCGATACATTTGTCTACTTCAAATGAAAAACACTTTTACTTCTAATAATGATTTTAAAACAAAAAAAAAACAAAAAGAGAAGAGAACGTAACAAAAATAGAAACAAAAATACAAAACATAGAATATAAATAAGAAATCAAAAAATATAAACAAACAACAAATAATTGTAATCTTTCTAAAAGGAGCTTTAATAGATCTCTCAAGAGACTAATCAAAAACCAGAAAACAGAAATAAAAATATTCAACAACAACAAAATATAACCATAAATGACAGGAAAACCAGTGAAGGACCAAAGTAAATACATTGGTAAAATTCTACTGTGTATGGTACCATATGCTATGTGCCGTCATTGCATTTTATATTAACTTAAACAAAAATGTAGATATATATATATATATGTATCTATATGTCTGTATATGACAACAATGAATTATATCAGAAATCTAAAACAATATATATATATATACATATCCATATATATTTTATAAAATAATAATATATATATAAACAAAAACAAAAATTCCAAAAGAGAAACTATGAAGGTATATAAACAAATAAAGAAGTTTATTCAATTTCAAACCCTTCAACACAGCAACTATTACCACAAGTACAGACCATCTCCAAATAAACTGTATACATTCGTAAATATTAAAGCAACCACCAGTGATAGTAGTGCTATACTACTTCTGTCTGTAAGTGATGTAAAATATTAAATAAATTAAAAAGCAACAAATAGGACAGTATAAAAAATTCTAAGAAACAAAATTGTTTACTACCTTCCCTTAGTAATTGAATTATTTAAGAAAAATTTTGTACGAATGAGTCTTGACTCATCTAATAATAATTTACAACTATACATTTATTATTACATGATTATAATTTGGAAACTGTTTTTCAATTTTTGAAATTTCAGACTTCATTTTGAATGACATAAACGTATATACTCTCGATACTGTACTGAGAATATAAATTTATAAATTTTTAATTTGAACATTTTATTTTCATTCAATTTCAAATATTTCTACAAATCCTTTAACTATTTTTACTTTAGCCTATTCTCAATTTCAATTTGCACTGCCACCCTCTTTTTTGAAAGAATTTTTTTTAATAAATTTATGTAATCCTTTTTGTTTAAATATATAACACAATTATTACTACTTCAAAATAAGAAAAACAAAAAACGAACACACAAATAAACAAAAAATTATTAATCCTCACCACCAGGAAGTAAAGAGACCAGCGGGACTTTAAATATAAAATTACCATATACGAATTACATAAACTAATACAATTTTTCATTCAAATTTACATACATACATCTACTTGTATACGAATTTATATAGGTACGTATGTTACAGTAAAAACCAAAAATACTTCTAAATTAAAAGCACCCGCATATCATCAGAAAATGTCAGGGATACAAATATAGTACTAAATTAGGTTGTCATGTCAAATATAGTTTCCAAGTTAAAAGATTAAATTTTTGTGTAAATCTGATATAATTTAACCTCTTGCTATACCATTAACCTATCGCTGAAATCTAGTGCCGCCGTTCTTTTACATATCCGTTAGACACTAACTGCTCTAACGAAATTGATATCCCTATTGTATCCCCACATAAATACATGACCGTCATGTGTTTCCTACGTTACTCTTGCAAGATGCTCACTGCACCTAATTTCAATTGAATTATATTAATTAGAGAAATACTGTAATCTAGTGAGAAAGGATTTTAATAGATTTTGATGTGTTTTCCCTGTAACATATTTAAAGAATTAAAATCCAATACCAACAAAAATTAAATACATAATAATAAAGAATATAGTCATAATATCATTTATAGGATTCCATAAGAGTAAAACGTAATATAATGACTAAACAAAATGATTAATTGCCGTATGAGCTTTAATTCACAATTCCCGACTGTGTGTAATAAATACATGTGAAATACATATATACGTATATATTGTATATATCGTCCTGCAGTTTTCTCTCAGTAAGAATTATAAACACAAAATAAAAGATAGAAATAAAGGAGAATTAAATAAAGGATAGACAACCTTATCATCAAAACGCTGATATTGATGATGATAATCCTCATCAAAATAAAGATGGTCGAGTCTAACCATACGCAAACACAATACTCATTCCATACTGTGCGTATCTTTATGGACCAACTTTATGACTGGTCGGTTGGTTGGTTAGGTGAATGGTATCAACTAACTTCTACTATATTTTACATTCATACTATGTTATTGTTATATATATATACATATCTCAGTTGATGGTCAACTAAGCACAATAAAATTATATCAAGTGAAATTACTTGGAAAGGATTTGAAAGGAGATATACCTAGTTTTCTTTTATTTATATTTAGAAAAAAATGTTTTAAAAGTTTACGTAATATTAAATGAGAACAGGATTAAATGTTCATTAAATTTAATAGGAGAGAGAAATATACAATAATGGTATATATTTGTTTTTAAAATGTGAGTTTAAAGAATAAAAAGAAGAAAATAAAACTAATAAAGTTTAATTTTGTTTTTCGGGCAATTATAAATTTATTGTAAAGTACGCAAAAATGAAACAAGAACGAACACATCGTCGTACTTAATCATTTGATTTGATATCACTCTGTTGATAAACAATGATAAACAAATAACACATACGGTTACCAAAGACGGTTAACAAATTCTTCTCAAGAATAAAATAGAAAAACATTTCAAGTTTTAGGAACCTTTAAGACTTGCATTTAATGATAAAAATGATTTAAATATAGCGAAACATCTTTTAGACAACAATCATGATCACAGAACAAATAACTTGCAAATAAGAGTAACAGGTTAAAATACCTGTAAGCATATGAAATTTTATCAACTCAATAACAACATCAAAATGTGATGAACGAAAAATTTGATTTAACAAAATCCAGTCTTCTAAAATTTATTCCAGGTAGAATTGCAGAAATACTGTAAATATCAACACAAGTGTAATCTACAATTATAATTGACAAGCATTTAGGGACCTGCGCAGTAGACACCTTTTCATTTTATTTCGATTCTCCTACTCCTTAATGAGCTTCTAATATAATAAATAAGTTGTATATAAAACAAAAATGCACACACAGTTGAAATTTTTTTACTCATATGATTTTATTATTCAGCAAATACATTATGCATATGTTAGATCTTATTCAAATAATAAATAAAAGCAAACAAATCAGTTATTATAATATTTACATATGTACTTGCAAATGAATCTATGTACATAATATGCCAAAAAAAAAACAAAAGAAAAATTCATCTAAAATAAAAAATATAAAAACAACAAAAAAACAAATTACTTGAATTCTTCATTTTTATCTTTTTAAGTAACTGTCTCTAAATTTTGGTTATTTGTAGTAATAATATAGTTTTTATTAAAATTATGTATTATGTAGGTATATATATACATACCTCTTTAATGACAAAATTTGTTATTTTTAGTAATTTTATCCACTAAATGCCACTTACTATAGGGAATATATCGGAAACGAAACAGTATATGAGGGACGTGTATTTTTTTTTTTTTTCTTTATTTAATTCATATTTATTTAGCTTATAACTTAACAATAATTTTACAATGTGATTTATAAAAAATAAATATTGACCTCATTAACATAAGTATATGAAACCAATTAGGTGAAAATATGAAGGATATAGGCCTTAGCATAAGCTGTATGGCCTTATTAGTTAAATTTAACAAAGTTAATCAAAAAAAGTTTGTTTTCTATGAGGACGTATAGTAAAATAAAAATAAAAATAAAACATATAATATATTATATAAAACAAAATATACAATAAATCAAAATCAAAATTTAAATTAAAATATACAATAGAAATAAAGTGAACATAAAAATTATAATAAAAAAGTGTATAGTTATTTAAATAAGAATTCCAAAATTTTTTTTTTAAACAGACAAATATTTTCTGTATCTTTAATATCATTTGGTAATTCATTAAAAATTTGTAGGCAATTATAAACACAATTATTCTTTTGGTTGTTTGTTCTGAATAAGTGCAAATAGAAGTTAGCTTTATTACGAGTATTATGACTATGAATATCCATGTTTCTATTTAAAATGAAATTATGTTTAATTTTATTATTAATAATTTTAAAAGCAACTATGTACAACTCTCGTTTACAGATATTTTGAAAGCTTATATATGTATTATTATACAGCAAATGGGTAGGATGTAATATATTATAATTATGAATGATTTTGATAGCTTTTTTTAACATGGTTTCAATTCTGATAAGATATTTCTGAGCAGCACCGTTCCAGATTGGATTAACGTAGGTAACTTGGGATAAAATATAAGAAGAGTAGATTAGAAAGCGCCTTATTATTTAGAAACTTCCTTAACCTCTTCAATAAGAATATATAAGGTGATATTTTTTTTATAACCTTGTTTATATGCTCATTCCATTTCATCCTACTATCCAACAAAAGACCAAGGTAATTATATTTTTGAACTATTTCAAAACTAAGATTTATGTGTCCTAAATAAAACTTACTAACCACAAATCTTTTTACTAAACACGAGTGGCTTCTGCTATATCGTGCGAAGTCTATGTCAATACGTAAATTACTGTTTTTTTTAAAAACTTTAAATTTGACTTCAACTTGAAATATTAATTACTCAACAGGGGCCCCTAGTTACTTTATAATTTATAGAATATGCTTTAGGCTCTAGGTGAAACATTATTAAAAATAAATAAACATTAAACCTCTAGGTATGTTTCACAATTTTATTAAATATCATAAGCGATTGCGGTTATTACACCATCATCAGAAGACTGATATCAGACTGATCAGAAGACTGAAACATACCGAGAGTTTTAATATTTATTTAATTGTAATTACTTTATTAAATAATTTACTAATGCCCTCAACTTAACCACCGAATATTGTCAGGAATGAATTAACCAAAAGTCTCAGTCAAGACACATTTAGTGGCCTTTACCAATAGAAGGAGACTGAACAACTATATTCTTCCCTCGATTTGAGGAAATAACCTAAAACTTCGAGAAAGAGTAAAATATTTATTTATTTATTTATTTATTTATTCATTTTATTTCGTACATATACATGAGACGGTAAGTCTCTATAGGAATATATAAAGTATAATGTGTAGCAAATACATAATTCTTAAATTAAATTAAATTAAATTAAACCTTAACCTAAAGAAATTAACAGTAATGAAAATAATTTATAAAGAAAAGAAATTTATAAAAGAAAATTTATAAAGCGAAAGAAAGAAAAAAAAAATAAAATAAAAAAGAGAAAAAACAAGAACAAATTAAAGTTAAACTTCTAGGGACTTAGGGATCAGAAACAAAAATGTGCTAATACCGTGAAGGGCCTATGGCAATGCAGAAAGGCATTTGGCAACAATTGGGGCTTAAAACCGAAAACAGCCTTAAGATTATATATAGCGTGCATCATGTTAGCCATGGGTCTATTTCATGAGTTCCCAAAACATTCACAGCAAATGCCATAAAAGCGAGTATAGTCAGTATAAGCATTGGCTGATAAATTATTTAAAAATTTATTGATTGAATAATTTTAAATATTTTTGATATGTTGTTTCAGCTTGATTATTTAGGTGATTACATATATCTTTATCACCTGGGGAAATTATTATTTGACATTTTCTTCTTTTCTGCATAACTAGTGCTCTTATTTTTGGTGAATGGCTAACTGTGGAATGGTGTTTAGAATTCAAAGAAGATTGTTCTCTGCTTTTCTGCTTGCAATACATCTATAATGAATTGCTCGACTTTTCCATCAATTTGGTTTAATGACTCCATGAGTCCTGGGGTAATGGAATCGCTCAAGTTTTTCTCTAAACATATCTCAATTGATTATCTTGTTTGTAAGTCTTGGGAGGTCTTATCTTTGTTCCAATTTATCACTTAGAATCATGATTAGTGGAGAATGGTCATACGAGAGATGTAATAAAAAAATAATCAATCAAATCAGGTAGGTCAATAGCTCGTGGCCTGGACGAAATAAATTCACATTTATAGTTTCTTTCTGCTAGGTATTGCTTTTGTGGTGGTTAATCTTAAAACGAGTATGTTTTGCATGGAATTTTTTTCCGATGACAGAATTTGAATCTTGGAGATTTGAGTTGTAATTTGCCACATTAGATGTAATTTTAAAAATATTACCTCAGAGTTTTTTTTCCATTATTGTAGCCATAAATTGGTTTACTATATACTGACATAAATCTTATAAAAAAACAAAAATATACAACAGTATAAGATAACATGACATTTAACATGATATTCACATTTATATTACGAAAAACTTTATTTCCATTCTCTTAGGCAAATTACATTAGTGTTTGAAGTATTCTCCTGTTCCCAGACTTTGTTGTTTTTAATAATTTAATTTTCAAGTTAAAAATGCAACAACAATGTTCAACTATTAGTTATAAAATACTTTTAACAAAAATTTATCCGAATCATTTAATAATTTTAAATTTAAATTCATTTAGAAATTCATTTAGGTTATGTTGCTGGATATCGTGATCGTCGTCATACTGTCTACAATTATCCACAAGCAGTTTACATAATAGTTTTTTTATTCTTTTTTCAATAAAAACTGTAAAATAAAACGAAAAAAAAAAACAACGATACGAAAACAAAAAATTAAATCAAATCACCAATAAATTTTCCTTGCACAACAAATGATTTTCCGGGAAAAAACAATTCAATAAAAAAAAAAAAAAACACCGAAAAAAATATCTTTCAATTAACCCACTAATAAAAATGAAATAACAAATACGAAACCAGAATTGTAAAAATTGTGTAATCTTTTATAATTTTCACCCCTGATGGAGCCGTAACAATAACATAAAATTAAATTAAAAAACAAAATGTAAAAAAATTTTGTTCGTTATTTGATTTTCCCGTTTTTCTTTTTTTTTTTTTAAGTATTTTTTCTACCGGAAATTTCATATTGTCATTTTAGTCGTCATTGACTTTACTCACATCATCGCTTAATGTTATAGTACTGACTATGATGATATGATAGCGCGATATGATCCTTCCTATGTTTTTACTTGTTATTGTTTTTTTTTTTACATTTTCTGGTTGTTTGCATAGGTTGAATTCATCAGTTAAAATAACCAAATTCAGAGAGTAATACAAAATCATCACAAGTATATCATTTCCATCAGCAATAACTATAACACCGTCTTACTTTTATTCATTTATGGTTTTGGTTTTTTTTTTTTTGGTGTGTGAAAAAGTTTGGATTATATTTTGAGTTACCAACGGTAATATATCGAATGGTATAATGTTTTTGATCCTTCAGTTGTTATACCAAAAGTCATGAAAAATCTTTTAACCCGATAGGTTTTTATGAATTATTCGATATCAAGATTTGTATACAAGTTTACCAAATAAGACTCTAAACATAAAGAATAATATCTGCAATTTTTAATTAGAACAATAATGTTTAACCATAAAAATTATTTTTATTAATATTGCAGTTTTTTTTTTTAGCTTGCTAAAACTATCTTATATCGCACACGTCATATCGCTTAGTTCAAATTTTTCTTTACCCAAACAATGCCTCACTATATTTTGAAAACAATATCCTAAAATTATACAGAGCAACTACCTACATTGGTTTATTTCTTCTTTTCTGAATATGCTGCCCAAATTTTTTTACCTCACTTCAGTTTTGTTACCGCAAAACAAAAAATACACATTGACAGAAACCTTAATGTGTTCAATGGGTTGAATGCGAATTACAATTGCGAAATTTTTCTCTTTTTCTGTTTATTATTGTTTTTGTTATTATTTTATTTTTTTATTTTATTGTTGAAACTGTTATGATTGTCGTTTCTGCTTTTGATGCTCTTATAATATTGTTGAAAGGAAATGTTTCCTTTTTATGATATTTTTAGTACTCTAACCACATTATCTTTGGTATTTTTAAAGTAAATTTTTCTATTTTGAGGCTTAAGACAGACATCCTTTTTGTAAAATGTTTTTTTTTTTATTATTATTATTTGAACATAAGATGAAAATACGTAAAACTTTTGAAGAGGGGGAGGGGTGGATAAATGCGACATTCATGTTTCTTTTTAAAAAAATTTCCCCACATTGTGTAGTCATCTATTGACATGAATTCCGATGATTTGATATGATACTATTTTGTTATATGAAGTGAATATAGAAATTATGTCTATAAGAAATAGAAATTCTAAAGTACCAGTGGGTATGGTATGAAGTACCTAAGTACCTACAATAGAAAATAAAAATGAAAATATCATAATACGAATTAAAAGAATTACTTGAAGAGACATCATCGTATTCTATCGCATTTCTATTGTGTTGAAAAGTGAAATGAAAAAAAAAAATTCCAAGAGACTCATTACATTTTAGTGTGCGTGTAAAAGGATGTTCAGTAATACATAAGTATGTATATACAAATTTATACATATACGCATATAAAAATACATTAATATAGAAATGTTGTCTAGGCCTTTTTTATCCTTAAATGGTACAATGAAGGTTTTATGGGCAATTGAGATCTCCTATCAGAATTGTAATGATCTCATCAAAGAGATTTCAAGTTGAATTAAGGGTGTTATAATTGTGGAATGTTAAAATATTTTCCTTTCCAATTTTCTTCTTTTTTTTTTGTTTTATTTTGAGCGGTTTTTAAATAATAGGTAAATTGTATATAAACAGATTTAATCAAATTGAAATCATTTAAATAATTCAAAATTAAGTTAAATTTGTATTAGATAATACACAGTTTTAGGTAATTTGAAATTAGTTAAAATTGTTAGTATAAATTGTATGACAAATGATCTACTCTTCCACTATAAGATGTAAGTAATACCATTTGCTATCATCTTTAACAAATTTTCTATAATTTCATTTTCAAACTTAATTAAATAATTAAATTTTATTTTCGTACATATGTAGATTAATTCACTTTTTGGCACATGTTATGGGTACTAGTATTATAATTTGTATACACATTTTAATTCACGCACGTCACACATTAATAGAGTCGCTACTATTTTAAAACCTATTATTCCGGTATTTTTCATCAATTTCAAATTTTATATTTCGACTCAATGAACACCTAAAAGAAGCTGAACTAGCTAAGCAAAAGAATTCAACAGAATTCAGATTCAAGTAGCAGAACACATCATCCAAGAGAATCACAGTATTTCGAAAGAAGACATAGTAATGGTAAATGACATTAGAGATTCTAGGAAATTAGATTCAGCTGAAAGCATCGAATTTTATATAACTAAAAATGATATTATTCTTTATTTAAATTTTTAGTAAAATATAATAGAACGAATAAAACCACTAGGCGCCTTATATCGAGGTGTTAGTGTATATGAGAAAATTATTGTATTTTTAATCGTGTTCAATTATTAGGCGACAGTTAAAGTTTTCAAATAATTTTGTGCTAGTTTTAAAAAAATAAAAATATTATTAAAAGTAAATTTAATACAAAAATTAAAATCAAAAATAAAATATTAAAAATGTTGTTTGTTGTTGTACCCAAATACAAAAAAAAAATTTTGAAAATAATAAAACTTGAACCTTTAAAAATAAGTAAATACAAAAATTAAGGTAGATTTATTTAGGTAGATATGTAAATTGTTAAATTTTGAATCTTATGTTTTAATTTTATTAACTGGTTTAAAAATTCAAAAATTGCAATCCAGAATGTTAACAAATACCGAATAGAGAAACTAAAATTTAAAAATTTGTACTAAATAGTATTAATAAGAAAGTGTTGCCGATTCAATTCATTCAGCGTATCTTAAATCTATTATGATATCAATTTCCTACTCAAGTGACACGATTTTACTCAGGTGAATCGCATTTCATAGTCTATTATGATGATTGGAGTGTAAATTTCAAATACCAACAATAAAATAAGTAATAATATTATTAATAATAAAAAAAATATTATTACTCAACCCTCCATCTGTGCTATTTCATTGGATAATAAACAACAATCAAGCTCCAAAAAACGTCAAATGGCTACCTGTGCAATAAAAATAAATAAGATGATGTTAGATTTCTTTCCTCAATCAAGTACAAAAAACTAAAAAAATCTGCAAGTAGTAGACGAAATACGCATGTCTGTACGATAAGCAAATTAAATAAAATTAAAAGGAAAATATTCGACTATTTTCGACAATTATTTCGTATAGATTTTAAATATTTTAAATATAGTTTGTCATATTATCAAAAACTTTGCAGGACATAAAAAGACCTACAATAACTTTTGTACAAAATATTCAAAGCACACATTATGCTGAGTAAATTACTAGTATCGACTTCCAAATTATAAATGATATAAAAACAGAAGTTTCTTATTAGAAGATTATTGGGTTTAAAAGGCAAGATAAACAAAAAAAAAAAATATTCAAAAGAAATGAAGAAAATATTTTTATTTTTTATTTTTATTATCTCAACTAGCACTAGGTATTACCACACAACAAATATAATATGAAAAACTTTCGTCGTCACTAATTTATTTTTCCACCTTATACTGTAAGGATTTCTTACACTACCTTTCTAATATACCTTTTTAAATATGCTAGAAGCATATTATGTCATACTAATTTTTTTTTCTGCAAAAAAGAAAAAAAAAATAGGAAAACAAATTTAAGAAGATTCCATATTAAAAATTGGAAAATATAATAAAAATTACAGCAGCAGGATAAATTGTGTATAATAAGAGTAAAAGAGAAAAAAAAATCCAAATAATTTAAGCGGATAAGTGAAAGCACGCAATTTAAATGCATAACATAAAGACTGAACCTTAATACCAATAATAGAAAAGCAAATCCCTGATAGATCCTTTCGACTTCGAATATTATATTGTATAAAGATTGAAGTTTTTGTTTTTATTTTGTTTTTTATCGTTTTCTTATGTTTCTTATTTTTAATATTAAAAATATATTCATTGTAATAATACAAATACCTAAATAGAATATTTTATGTGGATTTTTATACCATATTATAAATATACCACATATAACAATTATTGTATTAAAACCTTTTTTTCAATACCAAATGTGTTTTGTTCGCTTTTGTGTCTATTTGTCGATAAAATTGTCAAATTGCCGTGAGGTTAACTTTTAAAAATTTTCATTAACTTGGAATTGTATATTTTTTACGTCAGTTTACATTCTTCTATATGTAAATTTAGTTTGGTAGAAGTTCGGTATCCGTATTAAGCACCATTGGAGCGTGCAATCTAACCAACGAGGCTATTGTAATTTTATTCAGTAATATATTCCAGTTTTGTCACAAAAATTCATCAGTACAATACGAAACATAAACGCAATACGATTTGACGTGCGAGAGGAACATTTAAATTTGTCTCTCAAAATCTAAAATTATTTGGGAATTGTTTTACTTAAATCAATCTTATACAATACAAACCCGAATCAAACTCCTTTTATGAAATACATACCACATTTAATGAAACTCGAAATAATGAGATCCAGCGTCAAAATTCATTGCTTTAATATTGGATTATGCATTATGCATTGCTATATTCATTTTAGGCAATTTTTATATGGTTTTCAATTTGCTGTATATTTAGTAAAAAGGAAGATAAAAAAAACAAAGGAGCCCATTCCAACAATGAAATCCTTACTGTTATGCTTCATCTAAAATTATTCGTTTTCATTTTTGAGTTGCTTTGCCTTGCATAACCATATCACCACCTACTTATTAATAATATTATAGGAAGAAGAAAAAAATGTATTTCCTCGTGTCGTATATATACTACATCTAATACATATATGTATACTTACATGTATACACAAAATATGCATAAGTATATTTTGTTCAATTTACGCACGCCACAATACGCCACGTTTGCTTTCAATATTTTTTACTCTATTTTAGGTTTGAACTTTTAACCCCACCATTCTGTTTCTTTTTGAAGAAATTATTCTTCATGCATATCTATTTAATATTATTATGTTGTTTTTATGTACATATATATCTATTTACAGTCAGGATCAAAATTTGTAAACACAAATGTAGTTAAAGAAATAATTTTAACGATGATAACAACCTAATTTACTTTATGTATATAAGCTGAATAATATTTTGATTGACTTTGGGTATAATTTCAAGACAGAATTTTAAAAAATTAGCATTGGAGACAGCGTAGTAACTTTCAAAACCAAAGTAATTCTAAACTTCTGATTCCATTTTACTCAAAACTAACAGAAATATGTACTAAATATTATTCCACTGAAGTGTTGTTTATCACCCATATTACTTTTAGTGGTAATGGATAACATAATGACTACCACTGTGGGTGTAAACGAGAGCAACAGTATCCAGTGGCATCCTTTCGAATGTATCAGTCACTTAGATTACGTCAAAGATGTGTGCTTATTGTCACATACGAATGGAGGCTTAAATGATATGAGCCAAAAACTGTATGTCACTGAAAAAAGTGCGAACTTAAAAGTCAATAAACAGCTAAAACCAAAATCATGCGCACAACTCACAGATCACAACATTCAATCCTCTATGAAGAAATGCGAATCGAAGAGGTGAGTACGTCCAATTACCTGGGCAGCATCGTGTTAGCAAATGGAAGTGCCGATTTGGATATTGAAGCCGCCGCATAAGAAAATCCCGTACTTCTTTCCGGATGCCGTCAAAACAATGGCATGCAAACAACATATCTCTGCCCACAACAATGAGAATATTCAGCGCAAGTGTAAAATTTGTTCTCGTGTACGTTTGCGAAACATGGAAAGTTTCGGTAAACATCACCAGTAAACTTCAAGTGTACATCAATACTTCGGCGCATCCTAAACATTCGTTGGTCACAAACCATTTCCAACAGAACACTGTGGCAAAAAACGAAGCAAAAACAAAACATTGTCACTTCATGATCAGCTAAGATTTAATGTTATAATTTAAAAATTTTGCAGTCTTGTAAGACAAGTATATCGTCACAAATCATTGTGGCCGATGATCCAACACATTCTGGCAGAATTCACAATTTAATTTATTCATTCAGTTTTGATTGTCACTGTACGTATATAAATACGTACATATGAGAATTTGCACATACAACTAGATGGTAATGGGATATTAGAGAATAACAACACCCATTAAAAGGCTTTATATGCGTATATATTCAAAATACAGTATTATGTATGTATTTCTATTATGTATTATTTGTATTATTTAACACACTCGTATATACATGCATTTAAAATATAAAAATATACAAAACTTGTAGAAGAATTTTCCTACAATATTAAATATATATTTTTGGATAAAAAAATTGATGACAATGTTAGATAAACATTTTTTGTTTATTACTTAGGCTAAAGGACATAAGCTAAAGCAGATTTTTAATGGGATAATTTTAGTATAAGATAAGATTTCGAAAATTCAAAGCAAAAAAAAAAAAAAATTGCTTAGTATTCCCAAAAATTTAGAAAATAAAATACCACTATAAAATCTAATTTAAAACTATGAACGAATTCAATGATTGGATAATGTGTGCAATATATATACTCATTCATACCAACATTGATAGTCTTTAAATGTTTGCTTATTTTCATTAATAAGTCTATAGAGTTTGTAATTATCATAATATGTAATTTTAGCAGATTACATTTAGAATTGTTATTAGTACATATAAAATAAATGAGTATGATTTTTCTCGCCTACATAATTTTTTTTTCATTTTATCTCACTAACAAACCTAAAAAAAGAAACAGCGGAACTTCCTAAAAGTATTTTTAATACAAAATTCCCAAAGACAATGTATTAAATAGTCATTTATTCATAATACTTAAAAAAAATAGCTTCAAAAACTTTAATCCAGAACCTACGTACTCCACTGTACTAAAGGGGTAAAGTTTCACAACGTTCGTATTTGATATGAGGTTAATGCTTTTACAATCGGTTTTGTTCACTAAACATCGTACAAAAGTAATTTCAATATAATCTCTCTTTGAACTATGATCTTCAGCACGCACTGTTAACCAAAAATAATATCATTACTCACCGGCTGAGAGTTGAGCCTATTTTGAAAATATCTGGTAAGTTAACGCAGATCATAAAAACATCTAATTGGTTCATGAATGAAAGTTATATATATATAAATAGAAAATGAATGATAGTTATGTATATTCCTCTATAAACTATTGGTAATCGGCATACTAACTTACCCACTGGCAAAATACGGGAAATGAGTTTTTAACACATTTTATTACAGGCAGATTTTACACTAAGGTAATCTGTAAAATCAAAAATTTTGCTCTCATAATCAAACCAAAACAATTTCTTTTAATTTTCTAATGTGATTTGAAAGTAAAATTTGCTTCTAAATCATCATATGCGCAAATAAATGATTTTGTAGTTCACTCGTTCGTTTCTGAAACAAAATTACTAGGAGAGCAGCAAACTTAAAAATTCAATTTTTTTCAAAACAGATTTTTTATTTGGATAATGTAAGCATGTATATGGGATATGCATATACAAAACATTTCAATGTACAGTAGGAATGAATATAAGAATGAATGTCATATCAGAAAATATTAACATAAAAATATATATACAATATACATATATACATATATCTGGTGTATGCATGCTCTGGGCATTCAGTTTTTAAGAGGCAAATGAGTATTTATTTTAAAATTTAAAAAGAAAATATAACTAAATCGGGACCTAAATACTGACCCTGTCGTACCTTAATTTATCAAATAACATAATTATTTCTATTACACTTTACCTAAAACTAAAATGTGAAATTCTCAAAAATTCAAGAAGCGATTTTAAAAATGTTTTATTTTCATAAAACATTGACAGAAATCAATTCATTCTTAATTTTTTATTTAAACTTCATTTTGAAATATAATCAAGTTTTAAAATAACTTCTACGTTATATTAAAGAAAATATGCAATATGACATTACAAGTAGATATATATTCTAATTTAATTGCAATTAATTCATTTTCGAATAGGTGATTACAATTATTTTGTGACCCGAAGGGTCACTAACAAAAAAAAAATTCACATTTAAACCCTTGCTGACGACATTTCAAGTAAAATTAAGCAACTTTCATGGAATTATTTATCCAATTACATTATATAACCTGAATGGATACATATATAAATTGGTAAAATGTTGCATCCTGCTGGCACGAATTTCATAACTGAAAAGAAAATGCAAATGAAAATTACGAATTTCCCTGTTACAGTTCACGTACATGAAACATTATTACAATTTTTGATTTTATTTTTACCAAATCCATACAATAAATAAAAAACAAAAAATAACTTTACTTTATAAATCTGATTTGAAATATTTTAGTCCGGAGCGCACACACAAAAAATTAAAATAAAAGGGACAAAACCTTATGATTTTTTCTCAAACGAATTTTTTTTTTTGAACAAATGCTAATTTTTTAGGGGAGGAAATTATGACAATTACATGAAAGTTATGACAACTTATTTTCAATTTTTCCTTAAAATTCATATTTGCTCCATATGTGCCAGCAGTGTTAATGATGCATCAACATCAACATTGATATTGATGTTGAGATATTAAATATACTCACATTCAATATAAATTCTATAAAAAAAAAAAAATATACCTACAATATTAGCTCATGATTTCAGCATTCGTCATAGGGGTCCAGAGTTCAAAGAAATAAAACAGGTTTAGAAAATTATATTATGACGATATACGATGGTATAAAACTCTTTTAAACATTTTCTAAATTGAATCATAATGACAACGGGTGCAACAGCTTTTCATAAGTATGTTATGTCTGTACTAGGAAAACATGATTAATAATTTTTTTTTTTTGTTACATACATTTTTTGTACTACATTCTTAGGGGTTTGAATTATTGAAATACAAATTCAAAATGAAAATTTATTAAGAAATCAAAATTTCAAGAAATTATTTTATAAGATTTTGAAATTTTTGATTTTTAAATTTAATAATTTAAAAATTTGATTGACTTTGATTCTGTTTAATGATGGTTTGATTAATTTTGATTCTGTTATATAAAGAAAATAGGTTACATAATATTAGGTATAGCATTATCTTCTACTCAGCCTATCAGAAAACTTACAAACAAAAAATTTCTCACATGAAAGTTGAACTAATTTTAAATTTTCTTCGGATGAAACAAAAAAACTGATTAGCACCAGTCAGCAGCTTTTTGATTGGTTGAAAACACCTGCGACAGAATGTATTTGAAATTGGAAATTGTAAAACAAGCATTATTCGGGTATAGTATGCTAGTTGACTTAAGCTCACATTGCAAGACAATATAATGCAAGATATAAAAATATAGAAAACGCATTTGTCACAAAGGGCAGGCATCAAATTTTTACTTTGCAAAACAACCGTTTGGCAACATTTAAATTAACATCAAATAACATAAAATTTAAGGAAAAGGAAGTATTACAAGTATAATTAAAGAAGATATTAATCCTAAAAAAGCACCAGGGTATGACTTGATTACTGGTCATATACTTCATCAAATTACACCTAAATGTATTAAATTCGTAACTCTAATTTTTAATGCAATTGTAAACTTCAAATACTTTCTGGTACAATGGAAAACATCACAAGTTATAAGGATTCTTAAACCAGGTAAAGCTCCAGAAGAAGTAAAATCCTATCGTCCTATTAGTATACTACCAGCTCTATCAAAAGTCTTGGAAAAACTGATGGTATGTAGACTCTTTCCTATCATTTAACTGAATAAAATGATCCCATCACATCAGTTTGGATTTAGGAACAAACATTTCACAATTCAACAAGTGCATATAGGATTCTAAACATAGTAAATGAAAACTTCTATAAAAGATTTTGTTCGGTGTTGTTTCTGGATACAAGCCAGGTATTTGGCAAAATCTGGCACAAAAGTCTATTTTATAAGTTAAAACTATGTCTATCACACAATTATTATGAATTGCTCAAAACGTATATTCAGGATCGCTATTACTTCGTCAAGCAACAAGTGTAACCTCAAATCTTCATAAAATCAACTCAGGTGTACCTCAGGGAAGTGTTCTCAAGCCACATCTTTATTTTTTGTACACTGCTGACTTTTCCCAAACTGCAAATACAACTTTAGTGATTTTTGCGGACGACACAGCTATTTTGGTGTTTCACAACAATAAGAATGACTACATTCTGAAACATTACCTATATGTATAATTGTGAAATGATCACTAGACAGATTGATCTTACCAATTTGCAATACAATGTAAAATTCAATTATTGTGTAGTGTAGTTATTTTAAAAGAGTTTAAACTTGAACATTGAGACTAGTGCTTATCACTATGATTTTCCTAAAATGTTACATCCAGGTATTTTAAAAAATTATTTGGAACTCTAAAATAATAAAGTGCTTTCCACATTATTGAATTATTTACTAAAGTTTTGGTAGACTGAATTGTAATAACACAACTACGAATATGCACATCTATGTCATTCTAATATTATTGCATTTAAATCAGCACCCTATGCTCCAATAATACAGATTAAAAAAATAAAATAAGAAACGTACATACTTTTCAAAAACATCCCTTATAAAAACTCCAAATTAAATTCACCACACTTCCTTAATAATATTTGATTGATTTTTAACATTGATTTTAAAATTCTATACCATGAGGGAACTTACATAATACCCACTAAAATGTATAATAGTGTACTGAAAAGGATGAGGGATTCCCCAAATTTAATAGCAAATCTTTTGTAGTCTTAATTTTTTATACTTTGTCATACGTTTAAAATAAATGTTGGTTTTTTTTTTTTTTTTTTTTAAATATCTCTAAAACAATTTACTTGATACCCATTAATCATGACCTGTCAAATGAAAATACATATGTAGGTACATATGTATATAAATGACGGCTGACTATGTCGCGTCAAAACGACTTCTGAAATTAAAAAAAAAAAAAAATAAAAAAATAAAAACTCCCAAATTAACTAACTGAAATTTACCCTTCTTTTTAAGATTTAAAATTTAAAATAAGAGTGACAACGAACGAAAAATTTTTGATTCGTTATAAAAAATTAAAAAAAAAAAACAATAAAAATAAAAAAAAGAAACATCGATGGATTCATTACGATTTTGCAATTTGACAAATAAAAGTAAAAAAAAAAAAACAAAAAAAACGTAAATCCATTAAATTTTATGCTTTATATGAAGATATGCCAAGCAAAAAATTTCTTCCACGTATCATAGTAGGAAATGAAATCCCTGAAAGGATTTCTTCATATGATACAATTTTTTATTAATGTTTTTTTTCCTATGCTTGTTTATGAAATCTAAAGGGAGTGCGCTTTTTTTTTGTCAAAACCATTTAGTTGAAACATAATGTTTAGAAAAATTTTTCCCTCCCAAAAGTTATCATTATGTTTGTATTAATCATCTGTCCATCTGAACTGATATTAAAACCTTAAAATTATTACGCTGCATCACCTCAGTCAAGTTAAAATGCACGCATAATCACGCACGCATGTTGGTAGAACAAGTTCATATTTACATTTAACTACATGATAATATCATTGAAGATGAATGACTACACTGTCATTCATCTTCAATTCTTCTTTAAAATCTGGAGTTTTTCCCTCTATTTGGAAGCATTCATTTATTAGACCAGTTCATAAGAAGAACGCCAAAAATGAAATCACTAATTATAGACCAATCGTGAAACTTTCCTCCATTCCTAAACTTTTGAGTTAATATTGTACGATTCCATTTATGGATCCATTTGTGGATCAAAAATCCACAGTTACTAATCTTGTTGAGTCAGTTTCAACTTTTACGTGAAATATGGAAGGAGGTTTTCAAACGAATGTTATCTATATACCGATTATAGTAAAGTCTTTGATGTTTTACCGCATGCAATAATACTTCTAAAATGAAGGATACTTGGCTTCCCACAATTCTTTCTGAAATGGGTTAAATCATATCTAACCGATAGATCTTATAGTATTTTATTTAGAAAAAATACTTCTAAGTCTTTTTATGCTAATTCAGGAGTCCCACAAGGCAGTCATTTAGGACCGCTTTTTTTATAATCTCGGTTAATGATGTCTGTTCAGTAATTCTTAATAGTGAACTGAAAATTTACGCGGATGACATGAAAATTTTTAAAAAAATTACTTCTTTAGAAGACGCTTTACTCCTACAAGGCGATTTAGATAACTTCTATAATCTTCTAACTAATAATCTTCTTTTAAATGTGAATAAATGTGCCCTTATGTGTTACACACGTCGACGTAATCCGGTTTGTTTTAATTATTCATTAAATGGTATTAGCTTTTCCAAAACGAGCTCAATTAAAAACTTAGGGGTTTACTTTGACGACAAGCTTAACTTTAAATCACATTTTTGTAATATTATCAATTAAGCTAATTCTATGGTAGGGTTTGTTAAACGTTGGTCAAAGGAATTTAACGATTCCTATGTTCTCAAATATTTGTATTCTAGTCTCGTTAGACAAAATTTGTAGTATGCTAGTCAAGTTTGGTCACCTTTCTATGATGTTCATATTAACAGGATTGAAGTAGTGTAAAAAATTTTTTTAAGATTTGCTTTGCGTAATTTCCAATGGTCAAATCCATTAATTTTACCTCCATATGAGCATAGATTGACTTAATTCATTTGAAAACTTTGAAATTAAGACGAGAAGTGACGGATGTTATTTTTCTTACTGAAATTATTAAAGGAAACATTGCTTCTCCTCAGATTTTGAATAACATCAACATTAATTCAAATAATCGCCTACGAAATACAAACTTATTTACATTAAGTTTCCATAGGACCAATTATGGCAATTATGAGCCAATTCATAGAATGTTACTAATTGGTAATAAACACATAAACTATATTGACTTCACACTTTCGAAACAGACTCAAAAACTTAAATTATATAAGTAATCTGTAGTAATTAAAATATGTGTGCAATTTATTTCAATGTATTTTAACTAGTTGTTAGATATAATTTTAATTTGTAAATTGAATGTGTTATGTTGTATTGTAAAAACAAAAAAAAAATAATAATAATTATTGTAATGAAGTTTGAGCTAAACTAAATAAATAAAATATAAATATAACCAATTGGAATACATCTTAGTTACTATTCTAACCTACCTCTAAGCTGGTGGATCTAATATCTTAACCATTATAATGTTATTTCCTGACTAAATATTTTAAAAACTTAATATTGGCTCACTTTGTTCAAACAAAGGAACAGCACCTACATACATATATAAAACAATTTAATTTATCTATATTTGTAAATGTACAGTTACTGTTATGACAGGAAAGACATCACCATCACGATTACTCTAATTTTTTTCATATATATTGTTAATTATTGTAATTAAAACACAATTGAGATTGATGTTTTTGGTTTAATTATTTATTTGTTTTTTTTTTTTTTTAATTTTAAACTAAAAAAAATAAGAAAAGTAATCTGAGCTCATCACAAAGTAGACACCAAAAATTAAAACTCAGACATGGTTCTAAAAATTTTGCCATAATGCATGTACAACTTTTTTAAAACTAAATCAAATTTATTCTAATTTTTTGACATTTTATTTTGTAAAACTGTCAAGGAATATCAACCAATTTATCTGACAATTTCAATCATCTTTTATTTATATTGAGTGTCAAACCACACAGTATTTTATTAATTTTATATAAATAAATAAAATTTTTTATTTTGAAACATTTCAAAAAGTTTTCTAAGATTATTTTGTTGCATTTTCTTAAACCTTTCAAATACACTTAATTCGAATTTTAAGCTGTACACAAACACACAGATGCGATATCTTTTTAAAATTCTTGTTCACGTTGTAATCACCACTAATTAACTTCAAATTATTAAATTAAATATAAATTAAAAAATAAAAAAAAATTTTTTAATAAAATTATAAACAAAATTTTTAATAACACTTTCTCATCCCTCGTTTTCTTTATTTAAAAAAAAAAAAAAAAACAAAAACAAAAACTCATAAATTTTTCAAAATATGAAAGCTATGAAAAATTTTCGAAATGTTTTCCACTATTAAATTCCTCAAGGTACTTCAACAAAACCATGAACATATACCAACTAATTTACCAAAAAAAAAAAAAAACCTCTCCACCTTTAGAATTTTACCTTAATTTCTAAAACAAATACAAAATAACAAAAACAATAAGAACAAAAAAAAATATTTAAAGAAAATTAACACAAAAGGAAAAGTTTCCTGTTTCGTAACTTTTAATTAATTTTGTAAATACGCTCCAAGTGAAATTTCTGTACACCATGAATAAAAAAAAAAAAATAAAAACAAAAACAGCACAATAGACAATTTTTTTTTTTTTTTGCTGTTTAAACTACAAGGATTGTTTTTCATTTACATTAAATAAGAGAACATTGTAGAAGCATCTCATTTCATATCCTGAACATCAAATTTATGTTTCATTTTTTTTTTTTCTTCTTCTTGAGTTCGTTAGAAAATACTTACTTACAATGTTTATTGCAGAAAATTGAAAACAAAATAATAAAAAAAATATAAATGAGAAAATAAACTTTTGTAACTGAGACTAAAATAACTTTGAATAAAACTTATGATTATTTTCTTACCTATCATTCTAAATTCGTATCTCATGTCTTCCCCTCATCTTTTCTTTCAACTTAGGATAATATTTTTTTACTCGTTTATTGTTGATTGTATTTTATAAATTCATAGTTCTGTCTATTTCTGTTCCACTATAGATAAAATCATAAAAATAGATATAAATCCAGTTGCAACATGTTTAAAAATTTAAATAATTAAATTTAAAAAATAAATGTGTTTTAATTTTAAAATTTTAATCTGTCGTTTTTTCAATATTGTCTTTAAGTTCAGACTTATTTGCACTAATTGGCTTGTATCATCAATTATGAAAATTGTCCACCGAGTTGTGAACCTAGTGATCAACAGTTCTCCAACGACATAGGTTAGGTCGTTCTACATAATAAATGACAGTAGCGTATAAAATTAAATATGAGAGCAATCCCCAAGTTTATTTTTAAAAAAGTAGAAGGTTAAAATAGTTTCAACTTGAACATAACTTAACAGAACAGGGATTATCACTACGTATAACTCTAATTAATCTATAATAAAAGAAAAAAAAAATTTATTTTAAAGATAGAGTTGTGAAATTTTGCAGAGTTTTTCATGATCAAAAAAAGAACCGGACGCGGTATTTACAACGATATCAAATACCAGGTTTGGGTATGTGCAATATACAATCTATCAGGAATGTTTGCAAATACACGCTGGGTGGCGCGGTAGGTAGAGCGCCTGCATTTCAACCTAAAGGTCCCAGGTTCGATGAAGTAAAAAAGTGTTTTATTGGTTTTTCGACCTGGTCCAGTACCCTTTATCATTGGGATAAAATAAATAAGAACAAATAATTGAGAGTATAATCTGGTAACAACTTAAATAAAATGGAACTACGCCATTCAAGAAGACTTAGTTCCTGACAACAGTAGTAGTCTTCCACATTTAATGAGTTGATAAGTCAGTAATTTGTTAAATAAATACTCGAAATATTGTAGATTGTAGTAAAATTGCAGTACCGTACTTCATTAAGCATGAAAAGGTGATTCCTAAGTTACTGTGTGAGAGTGTTAAAACAAAAAAAAAATACAATTTGTGGTACAGTCACATATAGATTTATACATAGATACTCTGTCCATCAACTGAAACTCGAATGGCCCGATTCGAAAGAAAACTTTTAACCCATTTAGTGAAAATTTGGCCTAGACCTATAGCATGACATTTAGCTATTAGAGCAATATGCCATACTCGATCAAAATCTTTTGAAATATCTAAGGCCATAACAGCCGCCGCACGATTCATATAAATTGATATTTAGCCAAGAACATTTATATCTTCCTTTTTCGGCCCTAAATCAAACGTACTAAAACCAAATGATGGAGTAACAGGTATCAAACTATTGTTTTAACTATGTATAAAAAATAAATTTAGATTTATAACTTTACTTATCCTTATCATTATCAAAGAATATTTTCGAAGATAACTTTGTATAAGTATAATTTTCAGATAGAAGAAAATCATCAAAAGAGTCTTCTACTTCTGTTCTATGTGCCAGGGAAGAAAGAAGTTAAGGACTGTGCCGACTTTAACGCACTAAAAAGTCCCATTCTTTTGTTAAAATTAAAACTAGTTGTTAAGACCAACCGTTAATATAATTTTGGCGCTATTACTTCAGATATCTTTGATCAAAAAAAATTCCATTAGAAGTTATTGTAAGATAAAAGATTTTATGCTAACACAGTTCAAATGTTTAAGTCTTCCAACTAAGTTTTGATTGTCAGGTAAACGTGAAACTTCGATATTGACATGTTGAGAAAGACAACTTTTATGGCGTTCAGCCAATTTTTTTAATTCGTCTTTTATGAGAGGGGTCCTGAGATGTCTATAAATATCAGCATTGCGAGCAAACCAGGGGGCATTAACAATACTTTGTTTTGAAACGTTTGGATAGTTTGAATATGTAGTTGCTTAGCACAACCCCATATTTGAATACCTTACGCTTAAACTGGCTTTAAGGTATTCAAATATGGGGTTTAATCTATCAGATAGATTATAGATCAAAATTTTGTTGTATGTCTTACGCGTAGATGTTCGCCAAATTAGTCAATACAAATGTATGATTTCATCAGATGTATTTCATCTATGCATCAAGCGTCATACCAAGATATTTTGCAGAATTTTGATATAATATGATGGCATAAGTATATAAAACAGTGCACTACTGGAACTGGGACTTTAATCTTACTGGAATGTGCGACTCAATTTTTTTATTTTTAGAGTTAACTTGCGTGGATTTTGCTTCATTCAGTTTAATGCTCCACCTTTTCCACCAAATGGAGATTTTGCTTATTGGCTTGTTGCAATTTATTTGTAGCTTCATTTATATTTTTACCCAATGCTAACATAGCCATGTCATCTGCAAAAGTAGCTACCGTCGCATTTTCTATCTTTGTAATGTCACTAGTGTATAGTAAATACAGCTTATAACTTAAAAAAATTCTATTTCACTATAGAAATTGTAAATATTTTTTTATATTTTAAAATTTAAGATTCCTAAATCAATCTAAAAAATTTATCATTGTAATTCTCTTTAATATTATAAAAGTTAATTGAAAATTTGCTTCAAGAGAATTCACAAGATAAACCACAATAAATTTTAATTTAGAAAATTTTATAATTCTAAAATAACCAAATAATAACCCAAAAAAAAAATTCAAATTTATTCGATATTTTGATCTTATTTCAAACCTAAGGAAGGAGTACACAATTCTAGTATAACATCTTAATTAACAATTTCATAACCCAAATTCTTATGATAATGACAACTACTTTTGAACATGAACATAATTTTGTTACCAAAAATTTTTGTTGTTGTTCTTATTTTAATACATTTTCTTAAAAATTATGTTTTTATTTCTTTTTTTGTTTTTTTTTTTTTTTTTTGGACAGAAAGATAATTGAAATTACTGCTTTGGAGATAAATAGTAAAAGGATTAAATTTGTGGTTTAATCAATTATTCTCATTCCACATTCATAATATAATGTTTAGTAATATAGTTTGGTTATTTTTAATATACAAATACCAATCGTTGTAGTACATGCATACCATCAAAGGACTAAATTTATGTATTTCTGTCCAAAAAAAAAAAAAAAAAACTACAAAAACAACAGAAAATGAAATAATTTTTTTCTTAATCTCCCACGAGACCACTTTTTATATTAGAGATATATATTGTCAGTTTCTATATTCCTCTTTTAGGATAAAAGTTTCCTTTTCTTCATAAATAAGTGATTATGCACAAGATTTGTGTAACTATATACATAGATCCCCAAAAGAATAACAAGAAGAAAAAAATATTCAATTACTGTTAATCCAGTGACCATGTCCTGCCATAAATTTGACTTTTTATCATGATATTTAACTTAAATATAAAATAATTTTTTTTCTGGTGTCCAAAAGAAAGAGTCACAATTTCTTGTACAACATTTACCAGATATGGTATAAGATATGAGCTACAAAATTTAGAATACGTACAAAACCCTAAACAAAAAAATATGCAAGTGAATAATATTTTTCAATGTTTATTGGATCTTTTTAAGGAAATTGACTTTCACAAAATTAAATAATGTATTCGAGTAGTTCCTTTTCCTCATATATAAGTAACATGATTCCATTGTTAGGCAGGGCCGCCTTTTAACTATATGGGATAATTATATAAACTCTGTATTAATTATTGTATAGGAAGGAGCACTAATGTTGGTACAAAAATAAATGTGAATATTTCTGTTATGTTTAATTATTTTTTGTATTTCTTTATTGTTTAAAATCACGAATTTTATAAATTTTTAACTTTAAAAATAATATTTTTTATATATTAACTGGTATTTGACCAAAAGGTTGTTCATTGCCGATGTTAATGTTTCCACCAAACAGTCACACATTGTGCATGCAAGCCCACGCCGTGGATCTTTTCAGGATCTTCATACGACGATTTTACTTGTTTACATTTTCGTTTAAATCAAAGTTCATCTCATCAGACATAAAAAAAAAACATTTGTGAAACATTTCTTCAATTGATATCTGTAAGAACATTCGTACCCACCATTTATTACCCAGCCAAGTGTTAAGATCTCGTAATTGATTAAAACTATAACAGCTTAGATTTTTCGATTGCAAAAAATATTGGTGTTTTTGATAAAATCGATAAAACAAAATATTTAATTCAAAAATATAACAAAAAACGTAAAATTTATATGAATAATGGAAATTCCAATATCAACAGGAATAGAACAAAATATAATTCTCTAAGTTCATTTATTTCCAATCCAGTTATGGACGCCAGCAGGAAGCTATGCTAATATCCGAACACGAATACGAGTTTTTTTTTGCACTAGTTTTATTGCACTAGTTTTACCTAACATCAACAAAACTCAACATGGTGATCTCGGCTGCAAAGACAAAATCATTGTTATTGCAAAGATCCCATAAAGTGCAAACTGGCTGTAAGCGATAAAATAATCGAACAAGTAATGCTGTTTAAGTATATTTAAGAATAAAGGTTTCTTCTACGCAATACCAAAAATCGGAGAATATAAAACAACTAATTAAAGCGGCGACAGTTTCTGGATTCTTAAACGACATTTTATGGAAAAACAAATATATGAAAAAAACATCAAAAACAAAAGTACATAAAGCATATTAATTTTAAAAACATTTATTTATTTCAACATTAAAATTAGATGATCGAAAATTAAGATAAAATTTATGGTTTTGATAATATATGTTCGCACCGGATTATGACCGGAAACGAGAGCACATGCAGCCAAAATGAAAGTACTCAGGAAAATTATAAAGCACACGTTAAGGTACAGAACTTCGAGCACTGAAATAAGTTCAGCCTGTGATATCCAAAATGTAAGATGGACCAGAGCTAGCAGACGAGATTGGAACGACCATATGTTTCTCGAATGCAACATAACCGCATTGTGAAAATTGAGATGACAGACCAAACACAATCAGACCTCCACGAATAGCATCCAAAAGATGTTGGGACAAATTTTGGACACCAATTTCTCAAGAAGCAACTTTTTATTCCCTTTTTCAATTATTTGGATAGATCGATATCAGTATTCCATCAGTATGATGCATTTTTTTCCAAGAGTATTTCAAACATTTAATACCTACCTAAAATTGTATCGAATACCAAAACTAAATTTTTTTTTATTTCTAAGGCTTTTAGCCCTTTATGCCTCCCTCAACTCCTCCACTTAGTCGACCCTTTTAATAATATCTATCGCACCTTCTGCAGGATAAAACCCTCAAATATATTTCCAATTTTCTGAGGTTATGTAGTGCGTTTCCAACAACCTGAGTCTCAGCCTTTAAAGAGCTAGGCACTCTCATACAACATATTATGTAAAAATTTCTTAATTCTTCAGACAGTGTCTACAGATTGGGTCGTCCCTTAGTGCTAGGCTACACATGTGCTTATTCATGGGGTTATGACCAGTATGCCCACTATCTTCCTGCTCTAATGATAGTTAGCAGGAATTGGGTTATTTTGGTGTTTATTCTTGGTGCATATATTTTGGAGGCTCTATGACCTTCAATAAACTTCCAAAGAATGTTTGTTTCCCTCTTCAGGGTGTTTTCTAACGGCAGTTTAATATTACCAATAGATATACCAACTGCCGACTCCAATATTAGTAAACGTTTTGGTATAAACCAAATTATAATCTCAATATTAAATATTTGATATATCATAATCTGATTACTGATCTTAATTTGCACGGTTTTATAATAAAGAGGCCTCGTACATTTTGTTTTTTCATTGGTCCTAAAAGGATAATAGAATTTCTAAGTACCATATAAATTCCATGGGAAATGAAATATTTAAAAAATCTTATTTCAAACCCAAATTCGAAAATATTTGTAAAATCCGCTACTGTTTGAAAATATAGATCTATCTTTGTTCAAGACATGTATATATATATATATTAAAAACTAATATGAATATATAAGTGATTTTTCTAGCATTCGTTCTTTAAACGTGTACAACATAGAAAATGTATTAAAATATTTACCCTTTCATTTTTGCATCATGCTAAAAATCTAAATTTCATTTAAACTTAAAAGAGTTTTACCCCTTCTTACAGAATTAATAGATAAAACAAATAAGTAAGGCTTTTGACAAAGGTTAACTATACAAATGTTCAAAAGTTGAATTTTAAAAACCATAATAGGACAAATTTTTACCAAAGACACTAAATTTAACTGATGGCGGTAGTTTTTTTGATAATAAATTGCTTATACAAGAAAATTAAAATATATTTCAAAACTTAATATTACAAAGTAGGTGGGTAGGTAGGTAGGTGTTCGGTAAATATTGTTTTGTATAAATTTCAAAGATTTTGAATTGAATTATTCGACTTAAAAAAGTTGATAAACTATATTACCTAGATTCAAAGTCCTAGTTGGCTTATTAGTTCTTGTTCAACTAGCTAAAGATTTAGCTTAATGCATTGTCCTTTTCTGAACCTAATCCGAATTTTTGTTAGGTTAAATATGATAATAATGAGAAACGTTCATTATTGTCAAGCTCTTTTCCTTTGTGATTGCCATTTCCTAGATTTGGTAGAAAAATATTTAATTTTTATGATTACAGAATTTTTATGATTTTTAGTGTTACCCTTTTTTGTAGAAAGTAAATTTTGATTGAGAGTTCTACTAAAATGTTCAGTACTAAAATATTATTGATCATATCGTTAGAAACCAAATTGATGCAATAAACAACTTAGCAGCTCAGTCAATAAATAAACGCAGGACGTACCATCCGATTGCAGCTTACTCTATGCTCAAATAAAGATTAAACTAGCATCAACACGAACATCTTGTAAAAAAATTTATTTACACAAACCAAAACATGAAAAAAACAAAACATAATAACTGAGATAAATAACCAACTATGCTTACATTCTTTTAATTCAAAAAGCTGTTTAGAGTCTTTCGAATATAAGAGGGATAACATCAAAATGAAAATTGGCAACAACACAATCGTTTACCAAACTTAATTCGATCATAAATTCGACAAGCAAAATTAAAACGATTTAAACGGGAATGTTCAGAGATTGAGGGATTACAATATCTTCAATATATACTTTTTGAGTAGAGTAAAGAAGTGAATATTTTTTTGAAATTATTTTTTCAAATAAAATTATCACCATTCGTAAATATTACAATATGTAAAAAATATTACAGTGTTCAAAAATACTAAAGAAACAAATTTGTTATTCACCTAACACTACACCATACTGTCAGCACACATATAACAATTGAAATCAGGGTATTCACACGAAATTTTGTGATTTCTCCAAAACTTCGACAAAGTACTTTTCTTATTAGAGCAAAAAAATCTAGACAATATAAAGTTAAAAAAATATCAAGTTTTTATTTTTAGATAATCGAAAAAAAAACTAAAACTGGATCTAAAATACAAAATATTTGTATTGGCTAATTGGGCGAACATCTACGCTTAAGACATACAACAAAGTTTTGATGTACAATCAGATATTAAAGCCAGTCTAGGCATACGGTATTCAAATATGGGGTCGTGCCAAACAACTACATATTCCAACTATCCAAACGTTGTAAAACAAAGTGTTGTTAATGCCCCCTGGTTTGTTCGTAATGATGATGTTCATAGAGACCTCAGGATCCTTCTTATAAAAGATGAAATAAAAAAAAAATGAACGACCATGAATACGGAAAACAAGATACCTACTATTAAAATCAGCAAAATTAATAAAATATTAAGATTAAACCGGATGATTTAGAATTTATAAAGAAAAAAGATTTATGTCAATTCACTGGACATTATTTTAAAAATGACTTTTTGTATATCAAGATGTGCTATACTCCAAGTCAGAAAGACGAACTATTATTGCAATATAATAAAGAATAAATTGTACGAACTGCTTCAACTAATTATAGAAGAAAAATCAACGGCAAATGGAATATTAAGCAGACAAGAAATATTACAAACTGAACCGGAAAAAAAAATTGCCAGCAATGATTCCATTTTAACAATAAAAATAAATTTTAATTTCACTTAATTTATTTAAAAAAAGAAAAACAAATAGGGAAAGCGAGAAAACAAAAATTAATAGTTTTCAAATATCGAAAATTCGCTAATCCTAGAAAAGAATAATAATAATAATAGAATGAATAAAATGCATAGTAATAAAAATAATAATGTGACATTTAATAAAATATTTTCAGTTAATTTTTTATAATCCGCATTACCTATAAATACCTACATACCACCAACATGCAATATAATTATTGTAATTGCATTCAAATAATCATCAGTTCTGACTGCTCCTGTGCAAAATATATATGTATGTATGCCTAAATAAACAAAAAATAAAAAAAAAATAAAATTTTATATTAAATTATCTTTAGGCAATGATCTAAATTTAATGTTGTAGTCAATACACCATAAATTTATTTGTTGGTATCTACTATGAAGCTATATATATATGAATGTACATTCAATAAGAGTTATATTTTTCCAAATCATGGTTTTTATATTAAATTCGTTTTTTTTTTAACTATATTTAAAATTATTTGCTTTAAAAATGATCAATGAATGCCATTCATTAAAACTATTTAATTCCATTTTGAAACTTAAATTCCAATATCAACATTTTGCGGATAAACACAAAATAAACCACGTTCCTTTTTTATTTTACGTTTTCCATTGTTTTTGTTTTTTTTTGTTTTTTTTTTTTGTGATAACCACTATTTTAAAACATTTAAGTCGGTTGAATGCACAAATCGAAAAGCCGGAAAAACTGCAATTTTCATTATAATAAAAAAAAAACAAAAATTTAATTTATAAAAGTAATAAAATGCAATCCATTCATTTGAGAGAGAAAACAAACATAAAAACAAAAACAAAAATTATGAAAAAAAATTAACAAAACAACAAAAATTTACGTATTACCTGAATTTATTCTGGTTATATGTATTCATTTTATGCAGAGATTTGGACCCATATACAATAATGCCTATAAGTTGAAGTCCTAAATAATGCTTTAATATTATATGGTAGATGATGGTTATTTAGAGAGCTTTAGGTGAATTCTGTTTCCTTTTTTATTTTTTTTTTTTATTGGTACCCAACTTATTTACAAAATATTAAATTCATTCACCCTAATAGCTCATATTCATCATATTTTGGTTATAACCAAAAAGAAAAAAAAATTTAAAAAAAATTAATTTGGAGACCAAACGTTTAGGTGTACGTACATTTTTTAGTTTTTCTATTTTTTTGTGTGTGTGTGTTTTTTTTTGTTTCTGTTATTTTCTTTTAATTATACATTCAGTACCTATACCTATAATAACTATTAAACTGTTTCAAAAAAAGTATAACAAAAAAGGCGCAAAAAGGCGCAAATCCATCATCAGATTAAAAATAAGTTTTTATGGTTATAATTTTATGAATGCGAACATTTTATAACAAACATGGAAAATTTATTTCATCATTTTATAGTTTAGTTACTACTGGTAAGGATTATGTACGCGTAAAACTCTAAAAATAGATCAGAACGTAATTTTAAAAAAATATACTTCGAAAATTTCAAAATTAATTCTATTTATTTATTTATTTTATTTTTTATTTATTTAATTCAACTTAAAATGCTTAAAGAGACAAGTCACAAGATAAGGCTATATTAACAAAAATATAAACAGTTTATAAAATATGGAGAAAATTACAAATAAAGTAAAATTAATAAGTGCAGCAAAAAAAAATGTAAATAGAAATTATATAAATGTAATATTTCCAACTACAAATCGAAAATTAAAAACCTAGTAAAAAAAACAATTAAAATGACAGATCATAAAGTAAGAGAAAAAAGAATAAAAAAAAATCATTAAAACAAAAAAAAATTTTTAGAAATTACACTTCACTAGATATAGAATATATAATATTCACTTTAATATTACTTAAAATTATTTTTATTAAAAACAAAAATTATGAAATATTTACTGATGTTTAGTTTACGTAATTCCATTTTCAACTTTGATTTAGTAAGCAGTTTGAGATTATAATCAATGTTGTCATAAAGTTTAGTTGCTAATACCTACAATGTTGTCGATGTGCCAAATTGAGATGTTCTTTTTTTGTCCAGATGAATTGATTGTTTATTTCATGTATTTATTTCAAAAAGATCTCTTCTAATATCGTCAAGTTTATCGTCGAATGAATATCACAATTCAATAAATCACAAATGTAAAGAATGAGTTTACAATTAATCAAATCCTTTATAAGCAGTATATTATTTTGCCAATGGATATGTTCTGTATATTCAAGCATATTATATTTCTTCAAATTTTTTATCGCTTATTACCTTATGACCTGCTGTTGATCAACAGTTTGTTTCGTTGACACACCCCATAGCTTAATACCATAACACAAATGACTATGGAAGAGTGCGTAAAATATTGATGTATGAACTTCAACAGGTATAAATTTTGGAACTTTTTTAAATACTCCCCCAACTGATGATAATTTACTACAATGTGCGTTTTCCAAATTAAATTAGAGTCAATCCATAAACCAAGGTATTATATATATTTTGCTTGGTTTGTGTTGATTGTTAGTTTGTGATCACTTATCCACCCTGCTAGCTTCTTTAATTCTATATTAATTTTGTTTTGTAAATCTGTATAATTATTATTATCAAATACTAGACAAATATCATCAACGAAAAGAAATATTTCAGCACCAAGTCCAATCTGTTTTATGTCTTCAATATACAGAGAGAAAAGACAGGGTCCAAGAACATTATATCCCATAATAAGTCTGACGGTGGTGTTAAATATACTGCGTTTCGATTTTCAGAAAAAAAATCTTATTTAATACAAGCGTTACAATAAGTTGTGATATTTTATGGTCGTGGGCGCGGTTCGATTTATTAATACTTATATTTAGATTTTTATTTCTAGAATTTATTAGCATACATTTTATGCATTATGCATCTTGTCTTCGATGTTAAATTAAATTTTGTGAAAACTTACCGGCAAAAAAGTGTCGACATTGTGATATTTGACAATAATATTCCTTTTACAAAGTAAATTACTTTTTTCTACTTTGTACTGCTTCACTCTCTGACAAAAAGTAGATGGCAAAAGTAAATACACCAACCAAATATTGTGTTTGGCCTTTAAAAATTACTCTAAAGTACTTTAAAGTACCATTTTCCGTGCAAAAGGAACGCAGATAATAATAACTGAATAATAACTTGGCCAAACCTAAATAATAAAAATCAAAATGCTTAACAATAAAAAAAAAAATACAAAAACATAAAAAAATAGGATATGATGTCAAAAGAGTACTTTATATTTAAAACTGAAAATTGAAAATTTCACCTATTATACTCTCAAGGCTCAAGCAATACACAATATATAAAAATTTTTTTTTTTAAACAAAAATATATTTTAATTATCAAAAAAAAATTTTTTTTTAAATAGTTATGCAAATTTTGTATTGTGTTATTTACTAACAAAAAGATTTTTTTATTTGTTGTTTTGGCTTTTATTATTTTGATTATTATTTTAAAATATATATGTACATCAGTGAAAATCCAAACAACAATTTGAAAAAGTAGTCAAATGTAAATATTATTGTCTAAAGGATTCATCCCTCAAATACATTAACACAAACCAATATCTCTAGTATTGGATTTACAGCCCAGTTATTTGCCAATCTATATTGCACGACTATATGTGTGAATAATTTAATAACACTTATGTAACGTACATATAAAATAAATAATAATAAATTAATTTTTTTATCAACATCATTTATACATAATATTTATTATAATTACAATAATTATATATGAATGTGTAAATTAATGTGGGTAGCCAAACTATTCGCGCTTTCTTTTTTAAATGGCTTCATAAGAATAACCATTGATTAGTTTTCAGACAAAATGTGCCTGTGATGCTCTTAATACATTAGGCTTTTTGTCATACCTATAAAGTATAAAACATTTTACTCAATATTTTGGTAACACAAATTTATCGTCAATAGAGTAATCCGAATTCCAAAGTTACAACCCAGTTAGAGAAATGAGCAAAATGTATCTCACACCACTGTTAAATTTTATAAGATTAGAGGTTATAAGTTTTATAAAATAAAGATAATACAACCGACTGTTTTGGTGGAAGAACCTAATTCAATACAGAATAAATAAATACATATAAACACACCAGATGGGAGAATATATAGAAATTAAGTTAACTAACAAAATTCCGTTTAATAATACAATTAAACAGTGTTTATACATATTTTAAATTAATATTTTGAAAAATCATTATAACACCCCCAAAAAAGTTTGCGATTCATATTGATTTTATATTTAAAACGGGCTATCTTATTTCAAATATTATAAAGACACTACAATACCTGTTTCCAATGAAAAAAAATTATCGTATCTTTCCGGTTCACCACATGTTCGTTCATTTCGTTAGTTTTTTTTCGGTATTCTACAAACAAATATTGTTATATGTATTTTAACTGTTATTAATGCTGTTCTTATTATTGAATTGAACTGTAATATTTTGTTGTAACTGATGATTTTTGTTTTTCCTTTGTTTTGTATTTTAACTTTAATGGGATTATGTGATTAACGCATTGACATGTAACGATTTTCATTGAATTATTATTTGTTTCATTTTACAATTTACATTTAAAATATAGTATAATGTCGGTTTAATATTTAAAACAAAAAAAGATACCATTTTCATAGAAAAATAAGTGGGGTGTTTATTTCTGATTACTATAAATTAAAAGTTACAGGCATGATATACGAGTATATGTGTATGTATGTGCATCATATGAATATATAAGTATATATATTTTTTTTAATTTTACATAATAGTAATATGTAATAATATATTATATATATATATAAATATATATACTACTACATATATGTATATTTATATTTCAATATTTAACATTCCGCAATAACATTATTATAATTGCTGTACCTAACTGTAAATGAGAAATTTCATTAATTGATCAACAAAATATTGGTTCGCCTAAATTTATGCCTCACCCACTAATTTTTTTATTATGTAAAACAATTTAAAAAAATTAATAAACAGTTATAGAAGGAAATGAATAATAATTCAATAATGTTAATTGGCTTAAATCCAAAAACAAAACAATATTTTAAAATAAACGTAAAATAAATGAAATAATCCATTTCTCTAAGGTAAGCATTTTGTAATATTCTTACTGAAGTATGTGGTCGAACTATACTCTTGTAAAATTATTTTCTGAAATTGAGTAAATTATAAATTAATCACATGACACTTAACTAACAAAAACTAGCTTTTCAAATTCCTAAATCTTATTTTTTTTTTCTGAAAAGCATTGTTCTTCCTTGAATTAAACTTCCTAAATTGCACAAGTAGATGATTGTTGTTATTCTACCGAGAGTCGTTCGCAACACGTATTTGTGGTAGAAGATATAAATTTCATCTCCCAAGACTGTAATCGTGATTGCAACATCGTTTGTTTGCCTTTTTGGCTTGTTTTTCTGGCTTGCTTCCTTTCCGACTAGGCTATATAGAGAAAGAGATGATCTCCGAAGATATATCATGCCTATTACGAAACGAAGAGAACTTTCTCTAAACATAAATCCTCTAGTGCATAAATGTTGCAAAAATGTTGGTCTAAGACTCTAAGCATTCATCCACACAAAATTATTGACAATGTTTTACGAATCGAAGGAAAATAAACCACAAGCTACATTCATTCATTCATTGGATGAAATTGCTGTCGAAATGGTAAAGAAGCATGAAGCCATAACTATGGAACCAGAAATTCTTAAAGTTTATAACTTAGGTCAGCTAGAACACCAATCATTGTACATTGTACAACAAACCAATAACAACAATTTGGCTCTAAAGTTCAAAGATATGGAAAAATCAAGAGTATTCAGGAAGGCCATTAAAAAATATTATTTTGATTCATTAATTTATTTTTAATCTTATTTAGATAAATTTTGTTTTAAAAAATCACAATCACTCATTTAAAAACAACAACAAATTCATTTAGTTATACGTACATATATTATACATAATCAGCATCACTATAGCTGGACCATAAGATCTTAGCATTCTAATTTCAAACCTTTTTCGTTCTGGAATCGTAAATTATTTTCCTTTTATTTTTCTAATTAATATCTTAGCTAATAATTTTTAGTTTTAAATTTTTAGTAATTAAATTAATAATTAGATTAAAATTAAAAAAACAAAATTAAATAAATTAAAAAAAAACGCTCTGTAGAAGCAAGTGAGCTTTCTGAGTATAATTCGAATATTGAAATCCATTCTTCCTCCTCTCAAGCACATAACACGAGAGTGATCAAGTGCCCATCCTTTTGCAGTGGAAATTGCGAGAGAGTTTAAGTCCGGTTATGGAAAATATTTTATAGTTAGAACCTCTCGATTGTGAAATCGTGTACCAATCGAAGCATTCCCAGTGAGAGAAGATTTTTTTATTTATGACTTACATAGGTTTAAGACGTGTATTAACAACATTGTCCGCTCTTTCCCACAAAACATTTCTTCTTCCTTTAACTATCCTTTCCTTTTTCAAATAGTCAACGCAAGTACTTAAAGCTTCACAATCTAAGTTTTTACTATAATATAAAAAAAAAAAAAAAAAAATGAAAAAAATCAAATACGACATGACATCGTACACAACCTTTATATGGTGGCCAAAAATAGAGCAAGTTGAAAGCTTGATTATAGTTGTTACTAAAGCTTAATAAATATATTAAAGAAAACAGAGTAACTACTATCTAGGCTTCTGCACACGAGGAAATACAAAATAACGGAGAAGCATATATTTTTGTAAAAACAAAGTGCGTTCAAGCAATTCTTAGGATCAGAGTCAAACTCGAATGCAATATTACAAAGAACTGTTTACAATATTGTGAAATTAAAGAATCGCTAATACCATATGATATAGTTTCCAAGGACTCTTGCAATTTAAAACTTTTTTAGTTTGATCTTAACCGGTAAAATCAGATAATCAGGGAGAGTGGCTGGCATGGCTTCTTACAGGACAATATCCATTCAACAAACACATCTTCAAGACCGATAAATCCAACAAAGTCAGATGCAGATTCTGCTTACCTTTTATTTGAATGCTATGCTATGCTCGCAAAAAGAATGAATATTTGCAGGTATTTACATTACCTAATACGAAAATTAACATTACCGCAAAAACAGCATCCGCCAAGAACATATACCTGGAATTTTCTACAATCAATCGAGAAATTACAATAGATCTGGCAAGGTTGCGTCTACATAGAACAAAGGACCATTAAAAAAAAAAGTCAAAAAAAGGAAATCATTTGTATTTATCCAAGAATCCCAACATTTATATTTTTCACATCCCAAAACTTAATAAATATGTTATGATGTATACTGCTTATACCAATGATTTAAAAAATTGGTAATACAACAAAATCCGTTTTGCTAAAATCCGAATTGGACAAAATCCCTAATTTTTTATATTGTTAAATTTGTAAAATTCAAATGATACTAAGTCCGTAATTCGTCAAATTCATATACCAAAAATTCAAAATTTCAAAATCAAAATGGATGTATTCCAAATAACTATAATCTTAAAAAATAAAAATCTGAAATATTTTTTGATTTTTACTTATTTTTTTACTGAACTGGAGATACACAAAGCTAGCTATATGAAATACGAAATGCAGATATTTTTATTATTAAAAAAAAATGTAAAATAAGGTGTGAAAAAAATCAAAGAGTTGTTAAAAAAAAGAGTACTCGAGAAAAACATTAATATTTAAAACAAGGAAAATTTCATTAGTCCAAGCTTACTTGATATTACTGTGACTACTATTGAAAACTCTATTAAAAATTGTCGATTTAACTTTTTGTCTGGAATTCAAAAAGGAAACATTTTTAATAAATAATAAAAAAAACAATAAATTTATAAATATCTTTCATATTTTCTACTACATATAGTGTTAATTCAATTCAATTTTAAAAAATTAAAAATTTACATAAACATCTCATTATCAAAATGTATATAAAAAAAAAATTAATAAAGTAAATTTAATAATACTGACTTGGGTGAATGGATGCACTGGTATCAGATATGGAAACAATAATATAATTGATATCACTTTATTTTTATGAATTAAATTCTTTTTATTTTATTCACCCCACTCTTTCATATTATTGCACATTTGTCAAACTACACACACATATCCTAATATTGAAGGGTAACTATTTTTTTTAGTTTGCTAGACAACAACAAAATAAATTCAATTTCTTTCAATAAACCTTGCATAAACAAAAATTCGAAACTCCCTTATTCAAAATAACAGACATTGAGTGAAAGGAAAATGTTAAAAGTTGGTACTCTAATGGTATATGTTAATAGCAACATAAAGAAGAAAAATAATAAAAATAGATTCTCCCTTCACACTACTAACACTAATTCTAATATTTTTATTGACTTACGTAAGTTAGCCAAAAAAAAAAAAAATAAGCAGCTATTTTTTAGGGTAAGTTTTAATCAAATATCTATGTACCTGATTAAGTCGTAATTAGATTAAAATTTACCATTTTGTGTAGAATTTAATAACAATTCCAGGACTGTATCAAGTGGTATTGAAAAACTAAACATCTTAATGAACTAACATCAAAATTTATTTGGTCAAACAAAACGAGAAACCAATCATTTTTTATTTATTAATTTATTTATTCACTACTCTCAAAATGAGCTAAAGAGAACTTATGTTCTCCTTATATTCTTTTACTTACATAAGAAATTAATTGGCAGTGTATTAAAAGACAGAGCGGTATTTGTCCAATGTGGCTTCATGTAATTTTGAAGGTTTTATTTCTACAGACACTTGGTTGATGTTTAGATCGTAATATCTCATCGTAATATCGTAATAGTCGCTGTTTCTACTGTACCTAGGAACATTGACCATACTACTTATGTAGGTTTTAGTTACACATTCCCATATATTTTAATATCACTACAAGGCAATACAATAATAAGGTGGTGTCGCGACATTCAATTTTGATTTGATTTTCAACTAAAATCGAAATATTTGAATTGTCGCTGTCGTGTATATCAATTTTTGTCAATTTTTTCAACTTTATTTTATTCTGAAATTCAACTAAATTTTTTTAGTTGAAATTTGAATTTATTTTGATTTGTTGTGATTTGTTGTCATAAATTGATTGTAATAATGGATAATTTATAAATGAGGAGTTGAATTTTAAAAGACGTTATTTCCACTTTCGACCGAAATAGTTTTTTTGATGCAATTTGATGTAAAATCCTGAATTACATTAAATTTTCACTTTAATTCTTGTCTAAATAAAAATTTAAAAAAAAAAAAAATAGAAAAATAGAAAGTAACAAAATATTTGATTCATTATCTTAGCCCAAAAACAAATTCTACGAATAGAACGAAATATAGCTACTTGTATATATTATGTATTTATTTGACATAATATATATAGCTATATAGCGCCTATTATTACTAAACGAAACAGTAATTATACTATTGAAATAATATTAACTTTTAAAAGATACAAAACACATAATGGACTTGCATAAGGCAGGTTAATATAATTAAAAAAAAAACTAAAAAGAAAACCTTGGCCAGACAAATACAAACTAGAACGAGCTAAAAAGTAAATATTATATTGATATAACCATGATTTCAATAATAAAAATAGCTCACGAATTGAAAAGTATAACAAAAATGAAAAATATAAAAAAAGCTAAAATTTATTGAACATTTACTTATAAACTTATAACTTTTTTAAATATAAATAACTAATAAAACAAAACTGGAAACTCCAACATATTTTAGGTATCTTAAAAATTTTGATTTGAACTGTCAAAAATTCAAAGTTGAAACAAATTGAATCAACTAGTTGAACTTAATTCAAATAGATGCAAATTTCTTTTCCCGTGACACCGTGAAATAGTCGAAAAATATCAAATCAAATAAATTGAATTGATTTGCACGACACCACCTATAATTTCAACTAAGTTTTGTCTCAAGTATCATACCTAAAAACAAGGATGTATTTTTATTCTTAGAACTTCATCGTTCATGTTTAGAGTTGTTTGATTCTTACTTAAATAAAATTTATATTAACTGATTTTTCATCATTTATCTTTGTACGCCAGTCTTTTATCCGCTTGGCGAATTTAAGATCATATTTGGTATTCTAATGTGAAACGTATACATTTTGTGATTTACCTTCAATATCATTTTGGCATCCATCTTTCTATCTTGAAAACATATAATTTACTTATAATTTTCATTTAAAGATTCAAAGTAGGTACCAATGAAAATAGTACTAGTCAAACTGAATATAAATTTTACATTCCCATCAAAATTTATAAATTCCAAATGGTCTGAACATCTAAATTTGTTATTCTATTCCATTCACATTATTTTCAATAATTAATTATTTACTGAAAAATTACTTACATCTAGATAAATACTAATATAGTAATCATATCTTATGCAAACAGATAGTTTGAGATTGTGTCGTTGGTTCATGAAACAGCGAAACTAATAGGAGAGCAGCGAAAAACAAGCAAACCAATTCCCAAAATTGAAAAAAATAATTTTTACTATTTTTTATTTTTTTCTTTTTAAATTTATAATTCAATAGCGATAGTCCAAAAATAATTTTTTTCACATAATTGAAAAAAATTTATTTTTCTTCAAAAAAATCCTCGAAAGCCTATATGGCGATCAGCGCTGTAGAAGTTATGGGCTATTTTGTTCCCACAATTCCTGCTTTTTTGCAGTAAATTTTTTGATTTTTATTTATTTTTAATACACGCATTTTATTTTATGTATAGTATAGTATTATTTTATATATTATGTATAGTATACTTCTTTTCTATGTCTTAGAAGAATGAACCCCATATTTTGAAACTATTACAATTAGATCATAATCACATCATACATTATCATTTCGCTCTGCTTACAATGCTAATACTATAAAATAATTGTTGCGAGATTTTCAACTAAAATCTAGCTGCCCCACAAATTGTAGCTAATCTAATCCACTTACTTAAAACAACCATAAAATATAAAATGTTGTATCAGGTCAAAAAATTGCTTATGTAACAAACAAAATTTTTCTCATATTAACAATTTAACAAAAAATATCAAACGGCAGATCAGCTGGGCCAAAACAACTGAGCTGGGAACAAAAGCAAAATAAAAAAAATCATTAGACATTTTGTCATTTACCAAATTTATGATGTAAAATGATTTAATTGGAGGGTAACTAAATGATTTCAAATAAACATTTTAAAAAATGTAGGATTAAAGAAAACAGTGAAAAGGATTAAAGAAAAAGTCTAGACTTCAAAATAAATTTTTTAAGCTGTCAAAATAGAAAATACTTTTTTATTTGATTATTTTTAGTTTATTCTATAGATTTTATATTTCTTTACATATATTTAATTTTTTTTTTGGCGTTTTAAGCTCACAGAGTTCAAAGCGATGATGAATCGATGAAAAAATTGGAATGATAACATTTACCTTTCGATTCCGGATGAAGCAACAAAAAAAATTATTTATCAGTTTTTCGACCTGGTTCACTACCCTTTGTCATTGGGATAAAATAAATGACAAAAAATAATTGAAAGTATAATCTGGTAACAATTTAAATAAAAAATGGAGCTATTCTATATAGTAGTTTCCCACATTTAATAAGTAGAACCAGTAATTTGTTAAATAAATACTCGAAATATTGTAGATATTGTAGTGTAAAATTGCAGTACCGTACTTAATTAATTAAGCACGAAAAGGTGATTCTCCCTAAGTTACTGTCAAGAACATAAAAAAAAAATATGAAAATCAAAATGCAATTGATGACATAATCCAAGCGCTGATAGCTGCAATTGCATTTCAATGTGTACACATTCAGCTACCGCGAGATATATTATCTCTTTTTTTTCTATAATAATTCTATTATTTCTTTAAATAAATAATTAAATAAATAAATAAATTATAATCCAACCCTGATCATAAAAAATAATTTTTATAACATTCACCAAATGTCACCGTAACGAAATATTTGGTGAAAAAGAAAATAAAAAAGACAAAAAAAAGCAAAATGTTACACAGTGAAATTAATGTTTTATGTGACAAGAGTAATTAATCAAAATGATGCAAAAAGAAAATAATTAAAATTATTCAAAACAATGGACTTGAAGTTTGAGTAGATACAATGAACAACAAACCAATCAACATTTCCGACACTCTTTTTTTTCTTATTTTCTGTTATTGTTATTTTCATTCATCGCATATTGGTTTTGGTATAGCATAGTAAAAATTGTCGTTGCTTTCACATGAGATTTTTGTTTAATTAAAAAATATTTTCGTATAATTTTCAAAGCAATTTTTCATTTCGAAAACATCAACAGAATATCAAATTCCCTCATGAGTTCCTTGAAATTCCCAATTTTATTCTAAAATAAAAATCCAAAAAGAAAACGAAATATTTCAGAGAATGAGAGTAATACGTAAGGATGAGTATAACCATCAACCATCATTCAATCTGTTTTCTGGCTATCACCAAAAATGTCAAAAAAAAGCAACAAAATATTTTTAAAAAAAAATAAAAAGGGGTTACAAATCAAGAGATACCGTTATTTTATTTATTTTTTATTTTTTGACGTTTACCACATTGAAGTACACTTGAGAAGTTTTTGAGACAACTCAGAGATATTCAAACAAAAAATTAAAATAATTTACGAAAAAGTGATACTCTCTGCCAATGAATTGAAGTTTGTATTGCAACATTATAGTACCTATACCTACTTAACAAAAAAAAAATACGAAAAAAAAAAAAAACAAAAAATCTAAAGTCAAGACGATTTTTACAAGGACTATCTACTATACATAATAAAAGGCCTTATATTGAAATAGTTCTTATGTTATTTCTACTGTATTTTCTTTCATTTATTTTTACAGTAACACATGAAAGTCTTGAAATATTATTTCACTATTACTATAGCATACTAAAGTTATGTAATAAAAAACTATACACCTTGTTACAATTGCTAATGTAACTAACAGTTTTATTTTCATTGATCGTCGCCATATTTTAATTTTTTTGAGTTTATGGGGACTACAGCTTCCCAATTAAATTTTCAGAAATTTTTCTTTTGCCAAGTTTTATTAAGTTCTGAGCCAATAGATAAAAACTACTTTCACTACAAAGCCTTGTTTGTTTTTATTTTGAGAGAGTACTAAAAGTAGAAGTTGTATGGTAGCTATCCGAAAGGACGTATATGTTTTTACTTTCAGGTTAAGACCCTTTTTTGATTACATTTAAAAAAATGTATGACTCTATCTTTACAACTGTGAACGTGTATAGCGAACAAGCAAACAAACAAACTGATCCTTTCCTAATTGAAGATGAAGATGAGGAGTGCTGCATTCTGCCATAGCATAGACTTTCATATTAATTGCATCCATATTTGCGAATAATCATTACCAAAATTGTGGTTATTATATTTTAACATTATTCTTTATACTATACAGATAAAAGTAACATTCATATATAATTAAAAGTTTTGAATTTCTCTGAGAGCCTTATTAAATAGCATACAGCTCCATTTTATTTATTTTAGTACCAAATTATCTTAACAACATTTTTTTATTTATAAAATTTTATTATATTAAAATTAATGAAAAAAATTCAATTTAAGATTCATGCCCTGACTGGGATTCGAGCCTATACTAATTATAATTTGTATTCAGATGACATAAACATTACACTATATAGGTCGACATATGTTAAGTGTATGTTATAAAAAACTACAGCTACAGCTATTTTTTGTTTTTACAGCACACAATGGAATAGTTTTGTAAGTCACTGTGATATTTTTATATATTTCAAATCAATTTCAATGACAATTGATTTCAGGAATATTACAAAAAAAATTAGAAGAACAAATAGCTAGTACGATACTTTATGTGAATGATGCAATTGAATTATGGTTAACAACCGATTTAAGTTTGAAGAAGGATTCATTTATTATCCTGATGAACAACAAAAACTACAAGATAAAAAGATATTTACCAGATTTTCATATTAAATTACATACATGTAATAATAATAACTGTATTTATATATTAAGAATATTTTTTATATTTATATATATATATATATATATATGCATATACATTATGTACGCATATATCTAGAGTCGTATATCTTAAGGATTCTTTTCTATTTTGTTCCCATCTTGAATACATAATAAGTGGGTGTCAAATTATTATGATGAAAAATTGTCAAAGATTTTTAGTTATTGCAATTTAGAATAATTTTATTTTATTGCTTTAATGGTGGTTTACTGCTGATTGTTAACGTGATACTTTTATTTAAAAAAAAAATAACTGCTCTTACTGGGATAATCTTCAGATTTTTTACAGAAAAGAAAATATTGAAGACAAACATAAACAAAAAAAAAATTTAATAAGATATCAAAATTTATGGTCAAGGGAGAATTTTAATAAATTTGAATTAAATATTGAATAATTTACGAATTTATGAAAGGATAAATAAATTTAACGAAATAATTAGTTTATAATAGACTAGTCCTGATGATGGATTAATTTATTATTAACAGAAATTCGTTACGAAACTATAAAAACTTAATTTTAATTTAGTAGAAGCCATTAAGTAAGAATAACATCCACTTTGTTGGTTGAAAGCGAGTATTTATATTAAAAGACGTGTTTAATTCTAATACGAATACTTGTAATTTATTAAACAGTATTTTTGTTTTTCACATCTTTCAGTATTATTTGAGCTATTATCAAACAATATATTATATTACGTTTTAAAAGCACACAAGTGTATCACAATCTATAATTACAGTTGACTTGACAAGCATTTAAAAAGTAAGCACATTTTCATTTCATCTCTCCTCTCTTTTGGTAAACACAAAATATCTAAATAAGAATTATACACAATGGTAATGCGTGTGTTAATTTGAAAATTTGTTTGTATTTGAGAAGAAAGATAAACCACATTACAATGTGCTACACCTATTAAAAACGAGATAATTAACCTATTGAGCGTTATTTTGGAACAGAACTATTTTGAATTCGATAGAGATTTTAACAAACAAGTTGAAGGACTTCCAATGGGTTAACCTTTAAAGTTCATTGTTGGCTGAAATCTTTATGGATGACTTAGAAAGAAAAGTTTTAGAATCTACAAATCTAATAGTGAATCAAAAATAGTATAGATATGTAGATGATATGTTTCGCGTCTTTAGAAGAACTGACAGACAATTGGACCAGTTTCTCGAATTCTTGAATGCTGAAAATAAAAAAATTCAGTTCACAATGGAAAAAGAATCAAAAAATAGTCTCAACTTTTTGGACATTTCTATAAGTCGCTTAGAGAGAAAACTTCATTTCAAGATTTATAGAAAAGACACATATTCAGATTACGGCACATTCTTACCATCCCATCAATACTAAAATGTCCGCTTTCCATAGCTATGTTCATTCAATTCTACGTTGTACAATTCTTCCAAAGTGATAAAATAAGAAACAGAAAGTTTAATTTTATTACAGGCACTAGTTTAAAAACAGGATATGTCATGAAAAAATACAATAAAAATCTAGTTTTCTACAATAACAACACAATTACGCATAAACTACATTCAATAATAAAATCGTTACCACGAACAATATCAGTAAATCGAGTGTTTACCAAATAAAATGTAATGATTGTGGTTAGAACTAATCTCCAATTTATTTAAATTCTTATTCTAATAATTTTTTCACTTTAAACTAGATTTTCAAGTTTAAACATTGATGGTTTTTGCTATTTATCAACAAATTTGCAAGCCCATCTTCAATGTGAAAATCCAGTAGCTTTGAGCCTTAGAAACATGAAAGTTAATTCTGATGGTTTTCTATATAATAATTCTAATTTTTAACTTATGCCACTCTTCGTACCGTTGTCCACTATATATATAAGGTCTGATATTAACACTCTTAAACATTTTCAAAGCTCCAATCCTTTATTCCAAAATTTATGGGTAAAGATCCATGTGGATAAGTGCACTGTACATTTCGGTTTCACACCTAGAAAAAAATGGTTGTGGCATTGAATAACTTATCTGACCAGATCACTAAAATTTTCGAAACCTACTCAATCTAAGAGCGTATTGACAGATAACTTCTGCATTCACATCAAGGTCTATCTCATTTTCTCAAAATACAACCCTGCCGAAGAAAAGCAAGTTGATTCTTCTCCATTTCGAAACTACGACATAACTCATTCCATCTATCCCTTTTTTTTTCTGAATATCCCAACCAATAGAAAGTTGTATACCCTCATCGAATTACAATGAAAGGTGACAAAAACAATTCAACAAACTGCAGATTTATAGCTATAATCTCGATTTTGTCCCCAAAGTCATTTAAAATTTAATTAATATAAAACTTTCAAAATTTCTTCAAAGCAAAGGTATTATCTGAAAAGTAGTATTGTGTAGACAGCACCTGTCAATCTGTAAATCTGATATTGTTGTTTTAAAGATTTTGAAAGCTTCCGATCGAAGATTTTTGAGTATGTTATACGGCATTAATAGCTAAATTCGAAGCTTCAAATCTCTTCTGTGTTATCTTAATGGATTGAAGCTTTCTGTTGATTTCTGCCTCAGTAGACGGATTTAAGTTTGAACCAAGATGACAGAATTCTGGTAGCATTCTTCGATTTTCTTTATAAACCTAATACTACAACTACCAAAACTGTCAAATAATGGTTACAACTATGATTTAATAAAAATTGCTGATATGAGGCAAAATAAACAGAGTTGAGTTTAATACGACAAAAACTCAAAATTGTATAATTTCACACTAACCACTGAAATTTGAACCAAAATCTGTCTTTTCAATGTATTACTTTACATTACTTTATGTCTAAACATTTTAGGTGGGTGCGTGACTCCAAAAATGACTTGGAACGATTTTTGACATCGCAAGAGAAACATCCAAATTGATTTTTAAACTTTTAAATTAAAACTTATACAAAAAAAATAATTTTTAATTTTACTGAAATAATATTAAATATCTACAAACTTAAAGTTCAGAGGTATATTTGGAATATTTATTGCATATGTTTTAAAGAGGTTGTCATCTGGATAATTGAATTCAACACGGAAATTTCTAACAATTTTCGCTAATGCAATTTCTAATTCCAAATCAACAAGTCTTTTTCCAATACACATTCGTGGACCAAATCCAAATGGTAGATATGTAAATGGATTTGGTGATTTTCCTTGTCCACCAGAGTAAGGACATTCAACTGTATCGTTAAGATTTTTTCTTAACCATCGTTCTGGTATAAATTTCTTACTGTCAATGAAATGGCCATCATTTTTAAATAGCAATGTAAAAGGCATAAAAATTTGTGTATTTTTCGGTACACGATAACCACCGATTACTAATCCTTGTGGTGTAGTACGAAGATTTCCAGTTGTAACCGGATGAACACGTAAACCTTCTTTGATGCATGCACGCAAATATGGTAAATTTTTCATATTTTCATTTGTCAATGGGGAGTTCTTTTCTGGTAAAATTTTTAGTATTTCCTGTCTAAGAATTTCTTGTTTCTCTGGATTTTTAGCTAAGCACGTAAGACAAGCCGTAAAAGCAGATGAAGTCTTAAAAATATATAAAAGAATATTTTTTAAATGATTATTAAATTAAATAAATGAATAAATCATATTTTAGAATAATTACCGTATCAACACCAGCTATAATTAAGTCCATAGCCATAGTCATTCCAAATTTTTTATCAATTTTTGAGAGTCTTTCTAAAATGCTCCTTTCACTAATATCTCGATCATCAGTTAAATTCTCATTCAATCTTTTATAAGCTTCTTCAGTATATTTCATTGAAATGTCAGTCATTGTGTCCATTGCTTTCATCAGTTTATAATAAGTTGGTGTAGCCATAATTTTCCAAAGAGAAGGTAAAAAGTCAAGTTTAAACAATCCATCAAAGAATACACGCAATGCCGCTTTAAGAAGAAGTGCATCAGGATGTTTTGAAGGGTCCTTAATTAAATTTAACTTTGTATCTAAAGCTGCAACACAAACTGATTCTAAAGTCCAATTAGTTATGTGATCTTCGAAATCATCAGGTACTTCTAATGAAGATGAATCTCGTATTGCTCGAATTCTATTTAAAAATTAGTTTTTTTAGTTTGAATATTTAGTTATTAAAAATAAAATAATATGTACTTATCCACGAAATCTGATGCAACATCATTCATACGAGGAACATAAATTTTAATAGTTTTTGGTTGCATTAGCACCGGATTAGCTATACTTCTAAGGCGACCCCAATCTTGACCATTCCTAAAATGATATTTTTTATATTTCTATTTATTTAATACAAATTTTATAAACAAGCTTACGACGTAGATAATCCTTCAGCTCCCTCATAAACATCTTTTCTTAATATTCTTCTGTAATAAGTTATAGAATCTAATCCTGGACGTACCGGCCAAATTCCTTCAACTCGATATACTTTTTCAAAATCGTCTGGATTAAATGTTACAATCATATCAGCCTTTCCAAACAATCCTGGTAATTTTAAAATATCTCCGAATTCTTTATTTAGATATCTATGCAAATTGCCGAAAGGCTTTTTGTAAAGTTTTCCTAAAAATTGTTAGTATCAGAATTAAAATTTAGAAAACAATATACAATAAAATGGGGGGTGAGGGTAGGTACTACGAATTCTCAAATTTATTAATCCATTTTCTTTTTATCTTAGCTTTAATCTTGTGTAGTGCGTTACCCAAATAAATAAAATTAATAAAAACTAAAATTGGACATTTGTTATGATTTTTGATTTTAAATTAAATTTAAACCGAGATTTTGTAAAAAAAAAATTTTTTCAAAAATGAAAAAACGAAATTTATAAAACAAAAATTAATAAACCAAGAATACGAAGTCCACCCCAATCAAATATATACCTCCTGGTAGAAATAACCTTACAAATTGTAATTTTGTTGGACCAGGAATTTCTTCGAATCGTTTTGCAGAATTCCATTCACTTTGCATTTTACTAAGATGTTCATTTTGATGTTCAGTTGATTCAATCTAAAATTACCGAAAAAAAATAGTCAAAAATTTGGTAAAACTTATCACAAAACTATCAATCAAATCAGCCTATATGGTTTTTAAGAGCCAAGATCTAAAAATAGGTGTCATTGGCAAAAATTAAAAGAACTTTTTTTTCTAATAAAAGAAGTCAATTTTGCACACTAAAGTCTGTAACTTATGAGATAATTCATAAATACATAGAAACTGGATTATGGGTCAGTAAATAATTAAATTATATAAAATTATGTTAGTAGCGTTCCATTATGCTATGTAAACTAACCATTTTTACACATTTTTGAACACAGCTACACTACCTCTTGTTTTTGTGTAGAAAATGGTTAGTAACGATCTACTTTCCGCTATGTGCTGAATACAAAATTTTTGTGCTGAATAATTATTTAGTGTCATATTTATACACCCATATTCTGTTAGACCCATCGTTGACGAGAAGAAAAAATTCATCTCGTCTCGTCTCGCTGAATATGCCTTTCTGTTAGACACTGTAAGCGGCGCGATAGAACATTTTATTTGTTGGTAGTACTGATAATTTTTTACTATCAAAAATAATTATTGGTATATAAACGAAATATGATTTATAAAATTTTTGGAAAGTGTTAACCCCACTAACTTAGTATTAGTTTTAAAATATTTTTTAAATAAAAAATAAATATAAATACATTTATGTTTTAAATATATTTTGTAGTTTAGTACATAAACGTAGTAAAGCAGTAATAGTAAAGATGGTTTTTTTTTTTTCAAAAAACAAACACAATTTTAATAATAATGCAAAAACAATAATGAAAAACTGTTTATTAATCTTTATTTAACTATTTTATCTATTCAATTTTTTTATTTAATTCAATTTTTTGATAAAAAGAACACAAAATACTTTGACGAGATACTCTATCGCTTACAATTTTTGACGAGATAAAAAATGGCTATCTCGTCTCGTCAAAGGTCTAACAGAATACAAAACTATCTCGTCAGAGATATTCTCACGCGATCTCGCGAGATGGGTCTAACAGAATATGGGTGATAATTTGAAGTTTCATAAATAAACAAAAATTTAAATTTAAATATTTTTCAATAAAAAAATAATTTAAATATTATAAATAACCATTTTATTTTAAAAATAATTACATAGAAAACTAAATTTAATGAATAAAACTAGACAACAGCAAGAAAATAAGAGAATTTTTTGATAAATTTTTTTTGATAAATAAATTTCCAAACCAAAACAAACTAACATCAAATTTTGGGTTATGTTTTGCTCATGAGCATAAAATGATCGTTCCTTTAATAATCTACTTATGAGTAGTTTACACAGCTTAAAAGAACGCTATTATTAATGTACTAATGTATTTAAAAAATAAATAAAAAAAAAGCTTTTCCATATTACTATTGGCAAATTAATTCATTCATTCATAAATTATAACAGAATTTCCTAAATCTAAGAACGACAAACAATCATATAAACATATTTAATAATATTATATAATAATTTGTTCCATATGTACTAAAACGGCTATTTTATTTACAAAGTTGTAAACTTGAACTTTTAGATAAATGTTAATAAAAAAATTATTTGTTTGTAAACAATTAAAAATAAATTTAAAAAAAAAAACAAAAATATTTTAGATTCAATCTAAAGTAGGAAAGATTGATAAATGTTGCGCAATATTTTCACTTAATGTTACTCAAAACTACATAAGAAAAACAAAGGAAATTATCTAATTCACATTTATCTATAATATACAAAACAGAAAAACTGATAACTGTTTTTTAAGTACCATGACTTTTAATTTTAATTTACAATCTGAATTTTTATTTATAATAAAATATTTTAAAAACATTTTTAGATTTATAAAATTAACCTACTTTATTATTAATCAGTTTATATAAAATTTGAAATTTTATACCAAATGACTAGCAAATTAAAGGTTATTCAAATCAGACTAGAATTAAAAATAAATTATTTTCTAAGCACAATTACGAATATTCACTAACCTTAATGGCTGTTTGAGTAGCAAACAAACGACAAAATTTCACACCATTTCTTATGACAATTGGATCTTTACAGCTAACACTTTTTAATATTGTTAAATTTTTAATCATTTTTAATTATCTAATCGAATAATTTTAGTTATAAAAAAAAAATTTAATAATTCTAGAAAAACAAACTACTAACTTCTTTACTGTATTAAGTAACGCAAACTGTTTTCATCTACTTTAAATTTAGCACTCAACTTCAACTAGTATTAAATTTTAAAATCGTGCAATTTATTATTATTTAATTTGAAAGCTTTTCTAAATTAACTTTTTTTTTATTAATTGTGCTTTTAAATATTTGAAATCATATAAAAATTCTAACAACACAGTGAACAAAATAAAAATAAGATTATACAATCATAACAGTTTCACAAACTGTAAAAATAATATTTTTTTTTCATTACTGATATAGCTAATTAGAAATGAATTAATTTCTTTTCAATTCGAATATGAGTCTATGGAATATTGCTTACTTTTACTTTAGACTTACTGATTCCAATGTTATAATATTGTATTGTTCCCAACTCCATCTTCATTTTGTTCTTGTATAGCACTCTTTTTCAAATAATTATTTTGAAAGCTAGGGAACTTAGTCCAAAGTAACAATTTGGATTTGTATAAGCATGGGTATCATTCTGCCATATTACTTTATTTTCATTTTATTATACTTAACACAAGCATATTACAAAAAATACTTAATTAACTAATAAATACTTTAATTCAAGCACCCACAATTATTTTATTTAAATTGGAAATTGCTGATTTTTAATATAATTAACTTGACGCTTTCTGAAATTTTTATGGAAAATGAAAAAAATATCTAAAAATTTAAAAAAAAAATAAAATTTTTTATGTCCAATCAACATGGTTATATTACTTTTATTATAGCGCTTTTATATTTTGGTTGACACAAAACAAAGTTTATCTTCATTATTTGTTATGTAGAAGTTTTCGTATATGACAACTACGACTACCAAATTATATCAAACGAGCAGCTACGATAGCCAAAATATTGCAAAATTTATAAGGCAAAAAAGTAAGATGGGCAGGACATGTAATGGCTGAAAAAGGATTCCAAAAAGAGTACTGCATGCCGTTCCATATACAATACTATGGAAAGAGGTAAAACAAAATCAAGATTGACTAGATAAAGTAAATAAGAGTAGTTGAACAATTAGACTGAACTCAAAATTCACGAAGATTGTTAACGAAGCTAAAGTTCACACCCATCATAAATGATAAATCGGAATGGATCATTCATCAAAATATAAAAAACTAATATATTAAAATATGAAAAGAATAATTTATTTTTAAGAGGTAATAATTTAACAGAAATAAATTTTATGTCAATTTAGATAAATATTAAGTTCAGAAGATATCTAATATCAAATTATTTCGTTTTATTTATTTTCTAAAATAAACAAGAATAATAACATAGAAATAACAAGCAAATTCATAAGGTATAACTATCTTTTTGATCGGAAACAAACATTAACTAAAATAGTCATTTCTGGACATTTAAAAAAAAAATTTTTTTAAATATGAAAAAATCTGGATTGCCAACACTCAAAGATTTCAATACAATACAAAAATTAAAAATTATTTTTAGTAAGCTTCTCTTTAATTTAATCAAAGCTTATCAATGAATAATTATTATCCAATACAAATTAATACAAAAGTAAAAAATTACAAAAAATAAAGCATATATTTAACAAAATATTAAATTGTATTTAATTTTTTTATAATTATTTAAAACAAGTTTTAAGCAAATTTCCTTAATTAACATAAATATAAAATAAAACTTGTTTATGAATATCAAAGTAAGTTAATTAAAATTTGTAACGGGCATTCTAATATATATAACGTTTATAAAAAAAAAAAACAAAAACTTTGAATTTACTCAACTTGATTATAAATATCAAAATAATAATAAACAATCAATCAATCAATATCAATAAATTTAAATTTAAGAGGAAGATTCGGTACATTAATGATATTTGTTTTAAATAAATTTTCTTCTGGATAATTAAATTCAACACGAAAATTTCGAATAATTTTTGATAAACTAACTTCTAATTCCAAATCAACAATTCTTCTACCAATACACATTCTTGGACCAAAGCCAAATGGTAAATATGCAAATGGATTTGAAGATTTTCCATGGCCATCCGCAAATGGGCATTCACTTTCATTAATTTGATCTTTACGTAAAAATCTTTCTGGAATAAATTTTTGACTTTGAGCAAAATAATTTTCATCTGCATACAATAATGATGTTGGCATAGCAATATCTGTATCTTTTGGTACACGATAACCACTTAAAATTAAATCTTTTCCAGTTGTACGAAAATTACCAACTGTAACCGGATGAATTCTTAAACTTTCTTTAATACATGCTCTTAAATATGCTAAATTTTTCATATTTTCATTTGTTAACGGTGTATTTTTATTGGGTAAAGCTTTACGAATTTCTTTTCTTAAAATTTCTTGTTTTTCTGGATTTTTAGCCAAACTTGATAAGCAGGCTGTAAAAGCAGATGTAGTCTACAAAAATAATATTATTTCAGTATATATATTAATGAAAAATAAACACACAATATCTTACAGTATCGACCCCTGCCAATATCAAATCCATTGCCATTGTAATAGCAACTTTTCTATTAATTTTTAATAATTTTTCCAATACACTCTCTTCGCCAGCCTCTAATCCAAGAGCTTCTTTTTGTTTTAATTTCTCCATTGCCTCATCAATATATTTAATAGAAATGTTTGTAACATTATCGAATGCTTTCATCATTTTATTGAAATTTTTTGTTGGAAAATATTTCCAAAAAGATGGTTTCACATCCAATTCATAAAGCATTTCAAAGAAAACTGACATTGAATCCATTAAGAGTCTTGCATCAGGATTATTTGATGGATCAGTAATTAAATTCAAATTTTTATCTAATGCTACAAGACAAACTGATTCCATTGTCCAATTGTTTATATGTTGTTCAAAATTGTCTGGTACTTCTAATGTATTCGGATCACGAATCGAACGAATTCTAAAATATTAACAATAAAATTAGAACTTTGATATTAAAAACAATAATAATCATGTTTTTTTTTTTTTTTTTTTTACTTATCAATAAATTGGGTTCCAACTTTATCCATACGGTTCACATAAAATCGAACTGTTTTTGGTTGCATTACAACTGGATTAGCTAAAGTTCTTATTCGTGCCCAAGACTCACCATTTCTGAAGCAAAAAAAAAAAAACAATATTATAGAAAATAAATAAAAACTTTACTAAAAAAAGAAAAAAAAAACAATTTCAACAAACACAGCAGTTAAACCTTCGGCTCCCTTAAATAGCTCCTTTTGTCTTACAGTTCTATAATATGCAATTATATCTAATCCTCGTCGCACTGGCAAAGTACCTTCAGTTCGAAATACTTTTTCAAAATCTTCTGGATCAAATGTTAAAACAATATCACGTTTTCCTAAGAATCCAGGCATTTTTAAAATACCACCAAATTGTTCATACATAAGTTTGTGAATCTTTTGTAAAGATGTATTATGATACTTTCCTATAATAAAATTTTTGTAATGTTTAACCTTCATATACACATATATAAATTAGATGAGTTTTAAAACCTCCTGACATGAACCATCTTAATAATTGAAATTTTGTTGGTCCTGGAATTTTTTCATATGGAAGTGCTGATTCCCACTCAATCTGTAATTTTGAAATTATGTCTATTTCATCATCTAATGAACCACTCATCTGTCAATAGAATTAATTATATAAAAATTTAAAAATTTATTACGCTTAAATTTTTATAAATGAAACCTTTGAGACTAATTGGGTTGACGTACTGTAATGTGGCACAATATTATTTCGTACCAAATAACAATTTTTGAAATTTTTTAAGAGTTTCAAAGTATAGTTTTTATTTAACATTTCTAAAAAATTTTAAATCTGTTGATTTTTAAGAGCGTATAAAAATTATTGAACTGACTTTCAGTAGAATTAAACTGGATATGATTCTTCCAAAAGAAATTTAATGTTTTCAATTAGAATAGGATATTCATGAGATATCTTGAACTTGACCTTCTATATTAGTACGAATATGTTACACACGAAATAGTTTCTGACTTTAAACGAAATATTTGAATTACATTTAGGTTTTGATACCTAAAACCGTTGTTATTGTTCAGTAAATTGGAAACTGAATTAGTTTATTCATACAAAGCTCGCTCCTCCCTTACATTGCTATCTTATTGATAGCAAAAATATTAATTGTTCGTTGTCTTGTACTTCTTTCAATTGGTTTTTACTCTGTACTTAGCCGACCGATGTGTTGTATTGCTTATGTCTTTTGACTATATGTCTGCATGTTAGTATATCAAGACTGAATTACGATAGAGTGAATAGTGTGAATAGATTTAGCAGTGAAAAAAAGTTAGATATAAAAAAAAATCTCATTTTAATGTGTTTATAAATTTCAAATCCCAAAATCAGAAGCAAATATCCGACATCGAACAAAAAGTCAATGACTTTCAACGATACAAAGTTTTTTGGTAGACAATCAAACTTCTGAGAAGATTGCATCGGTCAATCAATTGAATCGGTGAGGATTATTTCCGGCCTTTTTCAAAGCCATAAATAATTTCGGGTTCGTCTCCAAGTCCACAAAAATCTATTATTTTTTTTTTATTATTGTTATTGTTGATTTTTGTTATTATGTACTATTTCTATTTTTTTTTATATATTTTTATTATTATTATTTCACTTTATTATGTACGGTTATATGAATCTTTTCACTACAGCGTATCGAAATCTCGCAAACCAAAATCTCGTTTCTTACAATATCATTTAAAAGGTCACAAGAAACTAGAAATAGAAAAAATACAATAATTAATGGGAGGATTATTGGGTTTGGGGCGGTAGCCTCCGTAACTTTATAAATATTTACATATCCATTTTAAATTTTTGGTATTAAAATATTTTCCCAGAATATTTATCTAAATCTATTTGATACGTTGCCGTTGTTAAATACAAAAATAGGATATCTAATAATAGGATTCCCAGGATTAATCTTTCAAACATTTTATGGATTTTGAAGTTATGGATTTTTATTTCTGGATTTTGATTTACGGATTTCCTCACTAACCCATAATTTGTGCTAGAAATATTTTTTATTCATTTATTTTATAAACAGATATTTACCTGGATTAGGCTATGGTTCAATACATTTTCTGCTGCTTTGATTGAAAAAATGCATAGCTTTAATGTCTGTTGCAAGTTTTTTCGTCCCCAAACTTATTCTTATAAATAAGTTACAGTTATCTTTAGTAAAAATAAATAATTACTCAATTTATCTAATCGGTTTCAATGGAGGAAACAATTCCGAATAACAACTAAAATTTGTCAGTCAAACAAATCAGTTTACTTTTGTTTATTTGGTAACATTTGGAATTCATTTAACCTTTTCTACTACATTTACACTACATTAGACTTCTAAATTAAGTTGCGCATCAATATTATGATTACAAAAGAGCACTGAACGTTCAAAAATTACAATAACAATAGTATAAACTCTCGAATTCATTAATAATGTATAATTTAAAGAATTGAATTTTTGAGAACTGTTTTGTTGATTAGAATTGAGAAATTTGAATTTCAATTGTTATTATTTTTGAATCTTAGGATGTAATTTTTTTGTTTAATTGATTACTTTTGAATATCATAAATAATATATTGTCCAAGCTAAGGTATAGTAAGTTCCAAAGATGACCAGAACGATATGTTGAATTTTGTAAATACATTTTTAAATATAGTGAAATACAATTGTGATTATTTTACATATACATATACATATATATATGTATAGGTACATATATTTTATTTTTGTTTGTTTTTTTTTAGTTTAAATTTAACTTAAAATTATAATTTAAATTATTTTGTTATTTTTATTTATTTTTTAAGTAAGACAACGTTTACACCATTCAGATTTTGTTATATACGGCAATCTGACTACTCAAATTTCAGAGCTAAAACCAAATTCTTGGATTCAGCATAAAAACAAGTTTTTCATTATTTTTTTAAGCTAATTAAAGGTTTAGAAGTTAAGTGTTTGTTTTTTAGTATTTAAGTACGTATATAATAGTTTGGTACATTGACTTGTTCCAAACGCAAGTTTATTCAAATCATACAAACTCAATTTATGACATATTATAGGTGATTTCGTTTTAATCTACTTATTAGGAGTATGTTTAGAAGATGCCGTACTAGATGTTTAGAATGATTTAACAATCGGCCTGAATAATTCCTTGTTAGACTTTGAACTTTACCCAAAGTACCAAGGATCATCAAGAACCTTTGGTAATTAGTCTTCATATTCGTAATCTTTGTAAAATTTCTCCATTACTTTTAGAAGTGCTTTTCCATATTCAACTGCCATATGATTAGATTGGGTTTAACATTACATTGTACACAAGAACTTAATAGTCAATTTCGAAGCTAGAATGTTTTGTCGTTTGTGTATGCATTACTCTATCGAGATGGACTCCGAAGTACTTTACTTGCTTTGTCTTTTCGTTTCCTTTTATTACGTTTATTTTTACTAAATTTTCCAGGACATTTTCCATTTGATAAGCCAATTTTTGAATAAGTTCTAGGCCTGAAAATTTTTGAAACCAGTATGAGCGCTTAGGTGTGAGGTCAAGACAGCCGTATCATCTGTAAATGATGATTTTAGTATTTGCCTGTTTTTGGGTAGATCGACGGTATAGATTAAATATAAAAGCGGCTTAAATATCTTAGTTGCGATTACACCAATTTCCGGATTTAGGGTAGTAGAGTATAAATTTGAAAGTATATAGACCATCACACCAAAATGTATCAAAGCCCTAAGCAACATCGACGAAACTATGTTTTAAACTATATTATTCTACTATTTGATTATTTTTAAATTCTGGTGTTGAAAATAAATGAAATATTTATTTCTCAAAAAAACAAAAACAAATTACCACTTGGTTTTTTTTCCAAATATTCGTTATCCTTAAGATAGTGCTCTATCTATTTTACAACAACACTGCATTATCAAATTATTATTATATTACGTTATTTTAATTTTTAAAGTTATTTTCGTCTAAAAATATCAGGCACATTTCTAAGGTACATTTCAGTTTGCCCAATTCGTATTGTTCTAGAATTATTAAATATTATGATATTATTATTTTTTTTTTCAAAAAAAATTGTAACATTAGATTTTTACATAATGTGGACTGGAATGGAAGCGTGCATAAGAAAAAGAAAGAAATTGTTGCGAAATTATTCCGATAATATATTTTTATTTCTATTATTTAAAATATGAATAAAATAAAAATGGGAAAGGGTTATGCAATAATAACTATGATAATAATTTTATATTTAATAGCATTATTTTGAAATCAGAGTTATTCAAAGTTGATCATTGTTATTAAAATCAGTTATCTTGTTTTTTTTCAATACAATGTAGCTCAGAAAACGTAGGTATATATATATATCGTAGGTAAGTGGGCATAAAAATAAAGCTATTAATAAAAGAAAAAAAATTTGCAAAGTATACTGTTTCAATGTTATCTTCTCATAATTAAAGTTATTAAATACAAAATTATACTTACATATACAAAACTTGCGAACAGTGAAAAGTAAATTTGTTTGCAGTACTTTAAATAATAATTTACACAAAAAATTAAACAAAAGAGTTTGGTACTTGAATTCTGATGACATTACGGTTATCTTATTTATGTTTAAATATATCCTTTAATGTCTAAACACTAATATTTTCGCAAGATTTCGTCCTTTATTGTGCTGTGTTGCCTTGTAGTATTGTTTAAACAACGTTAAATTTTTAATAGAACAATGAAACAATGCTAACTTTTGTATATACACATATAAAAGAGAAACGGCGTATTCGATAATGAAAGAAGTTGTTGTTGTTCCATTCCTTGAAGGAAAATAAGCATTAAGATTTCAATGTAAATAAATTACAGGAGGAATTGGTTTCAGTGAAGCAATGAAACTACGAGATAACATTATTTATTATGATTTTTTTTTTATTTAGTCTACGCAATATGAAAAAACTTAATCAATCATTCTTATTTCAGTATCATAACCTGTTTTTAAACTTTGATATTCAATTAACACACTGAATGGCACAGTAGGTAATTTCATGCCTCTTAACCGACAAGTTCTATGTTCGATTTTTGATGGAAGCAAAATGTTTTATATAGTTTTCGACCCGGTCCAGTACTATTTCTCATTGGAATAAAATAATTTTTTTTTGTTTGGATTTTTATTCACAATCTGTATGTTAATTAAAAACAATGCAATAAGTGAATATGTTTTTGACTGACTTAATAATAGACATGTGAAATTACAATCCAATAAAAGTAATTTCCTAATTTATAATAAAAAACACATTAATAATAATGTAAAGAAATGTCTGCAGATCTCCTGATGTATCGTTGTAGTCTTATATGTCGTGTAGTATTTAGAAGTGTACTTGGTATTACATTGGGATGATTATTTAATCTATCACGATATCTCTGGCTATGTCGGTGAATTTCCTCTTGTCTGAAGCCGAATTGGTGTGCCGGGATTAATATTTTTTTGCTCAATTATTGGTTGAAGTCGTCGTAGGATTAGTTTTTCAATCACTTTAGATAACACTGAGAGATGGCCGATATGATTTGACGTCTTCAGATGTTTTGCCTGGTTTTAAATCTTTGGGATTTGTGAAATCTTCCATTGGTTCGGGAAAATTTCAGCCTTACGACCGCAATAAAGATTTGTGTCAGTTGAATAAGGCCCCGTGGTGAAATTTGGCGTAATATATTTCCGTTGATCAAATCATATCCTGGTGAATTTTCTGCGTTGATTTCCTCCCTTATTACTTGGTTTACCTCTTTTTTATTAAATGTTTTTATTGGTAACTTCATCTGATAAGCAGCTTCCATATGTTCTTGTATCTCCTTTTCAACTTCCGAACTTGTTCGGCCAAGGTTTGAATACGCTAGCAAGGTGTTCTGCGAATGCATTGGCTTCTTCTTCATAATTTCTTGCCCATTTTCCATTTGGCTGTCGAACTGATGGATTTGACTTTTGAGGCTATTTGACTTTTTCGTTGCCATCCACAGATCATAGTCAGTTGTTTTGGTTGCCCTCAATTTAGACAGATATTGTTAAATTGTTATTGTTCTCTTTTTAGCTCATATTTTAGCTCATATTTTAGCTCCTTATTTATACGATATAACTGGCTTTTGATGTTCCTTTTTTGTTCTGGGATAAAATAAATGAAAAAAAAAAACATTGAGAGTACAATCTTGTAACAACTTAAGTAAAATACCACGCTATTTAAGAAGGTTGAAGGTGGATTTTAATTGACCAATATTTAAAATCTAAAAAAAATTTTTGGCTCTAAAAAGGGAGATAGCTTATTGAATTTGTATATAAGAAAAAAATAGATCGCTGCAAAAAATTCTATTTTGGGAAATTTATTTTATGCACAAAAAAAACAACAATTCAATCGTCAAGACAATCTGTTGAAAAAAATTATTTTTTTTTATATACAATTACTCAAAAAATTGTTAAAAAAGTGTTGCCGGTATAAAGAAACTATCCCCGATATTTTAAAAATATACTTTATCAAAGTATAATATTCCAAATTTTTTGAAAATGTCCCCAATTTTTGTCAAAATATCCCCGGTAAATGATATCTTCTGTTCTTGTCGTACGCATTGAGCTCTCATATAAAATAATGTCATTTCATGTTATCTCCCTTATTAAAGCCGATAAAATTTTTAAGATTTTAAATATTGGAAAAAGAAAATCCAGCTTTAGTTTCTTAAAATAATTTTGCATATTTAATAAGTTGATATGCTTGTAAAATTAATCAATAAATAATCGAATAACATCGTACTTTTCAAATTTAATTTCAACCCTCCATTAAAATTGAAAAATCAATTCGATTGTCAAAATAGTTTCCGAACATTCGGACTATTTTTTCCGATTTTCGGAACCAAATTTCAAAACTGAAATCTTTCACGTTAACAAACTCCTCACCTTGATTTTTGAATGTAAACGTTTTACGTGCAAACATGCTGCCACTCCTGTTTAAACTACCATTATTCTTTTCTGCAGTTTGTGTATCCACAATCGAATATCTGAACACGTATTTTCAAGTGCATATTTTTCTTCCTCAATTTTTGATTTACTAGAAACATACTAAAACTTTTTCAGGTCTTGTTAAGGGTTTAACTAAAAATGTATAATTTTGTAAAAAAGGCAGTAATCGATTTTAGAAAACACAAAACCTTATATGGAAAAAAAACACAACAATAAATCCATTTCTTCACGCATCATCGTTTCTATACGGCAATAATGAAGGAAACGAAATCTTTTAGTCCTAACAGCTTCACTATATACATATAAGAAGCAATAATAATATGTCGAAAGGAAACAAAAAAAACAACAAATAAGAATTTACCATGATATCCTTTTAAATCTTAAAACATTCATGTTTGGATAAATATCTTTCTGCACCACTTGGTGTCCTAAATCTTTGAACGGTTCTTTTTATTTTTGTTTTTTTTTTTATATTCGTTTATTCCTTATCCCTCGAATTGTTTCATTATTTTTTTTATTCTTATGATGATTAAATGATAATGGTATATTCTCTTAAATCGTATATAAACACACACATTCAAAAAAAAACATATACACCATATCCACATACCCAAACATACGTGTGGCACTATTATAAATTTTTTTGTATTCATCTTAGGTGTAAATCGGGATCACCAACAAAATAATATAAAGCGATGAAGCAAGATTTATGTATAAAATAGGCATAAAAACTTATGATAAAATAAAAAAATAATAATAATAAAAAGAAAATAATATTCACACCTGAAAAATTTCAAAAACAAATGCATAGCAATTTTTTAAAAATGAACATCAATAATTCAGGTGAAAATAATTTATTCTACTGCTGGTACGTACATAATACATATCAACTTATATATAAACATCAATAATTTGAAAAGATTTGAAATAGATAATATACATACATATGTATAGGTAGAAAAATTTACAAACTGAATTTTAAAAATAATCGTTAGTAATATTAAAATTCTGTTTTAAAAGTTCAATCATTGTTGGTTAAAGTAAAATTGTTTGATACAACTTTAATCGTGTGCATAAATGTAGTTTTGTTTGTTTTGTCTAATATAGTTAAGAAATGATAGGTCTGAAGATCTAAAGCCATACTATCCAATTTGAATTTGAATTATTTTGAACACTTTTTTATTTTTATGTCATCGTGAGCTGTTGACAAAACAAAAGTATGAAATATAAAGTAAAAAACTTATTTACGCATTTCGTTACGCTTATTTGGTAAAAAGTCAGTTATGGATTTTTTTTAGGTAATATCCTTTAATTTATACATAGACCACATTTTGAAAATATCCCCATATATATTACTATTGAGTTATATTTGCTAATAATAACAGACCAAGTTGAGTGGTCTTTTAGTACAAAATGGTTTTTTGAATTTATTTTTTTTTCTTACTTTTTTTGTTTATTGCAATTTTCAATACTCATATTTTTGGTCTTTTCTGTCGACATCTTCACAAGAATTTTGTACAAAAGCACTATAATCAAAATAACAAAATAAAGACAGAGTTAAGTTGAATGCATACTTACACAACTATTAAAAATTTGTTCAAACATTTTTGTGTGAGAGTATGTGTATTTGTGTGCGATGCTTTTATAAAAATAACGCAGGTCTTTTCTATTGGATTTTTGTGTAATTTATTGTTTTTTTCTTTTCTATTTTTTTCTTTTTACTCTCTTAGAATTTAAAGGCCACCCTAAGCTTTTATGTCAAAACCAAAAATTTCTGCATTTGATATGATTGAAATGAAGAATCCCTGATAACAACAAAAAAGAGGTCGTTTATCCTTACTAGAAGCTATATGAGTAGAAATGCTGTTGCTGCTCTCTACAAAAATACGTTTGTTTTTTGTTTTTTATTTTTATTTTCTCTGGTTGTTTTAGTTTTTTTTTTCTTTTTGTATATGAGATGGATTTCAAAATACTACTACTACTGCTGCTGCTTCAGGTCTTTTAAAGATTTTTAGATGAATTATAATAAAAAGTGTAGAAGCTTATACAAATCCCATTATAAAAGAATAAAGGACCATTAACAAAAAAAAAATGTTTGAAATAGAGGTAGGTATGTATGTATACTTGGGACATATTTTCTTTGGTTTTAACTTAAACAAATTTTAATTTTTTTTTTATTGTACATAATATGTTTGTACATAATATAGAATAATATTATTATTTTCCTGCAGAAATTCAAGCATTCATCCATTTTGTTTTAATAGCAATCAAAACTATAAATTACACTTATCTACGTTAAATAAATTTCTAACGTTCTACAACAAATCCAATATGAAAAGTTTATATTTTTATTTTACATAAAAACGCAAATTGACTCAAGACCTGTCACAATGGCAAATTTTTGTATTATACTTATACTTATTTTAGAAAAACTTAAAACATATGTTTAGTCTATAATTAAACTTTGATTTGACCATTTGACATTTAATAAGAAATACTATAGATCGATACATATCGATGCAACACAAGCACTTCATATTGAAAAAAGCAAATTAAATAAAACATATTGCTTAATCATTATTGTGATTTACAAAATTTTTAAGACTTAGTTTGAAAGAAACTTCGGAAATAAAATTTCGGAAAAAATTAGTTTGAAAATAAAATTTCGGAAAAATACTATTAGTAATTTTTTAAAACAATTTGAAATATTTGGGTGTCTCTTAAATAAAATAGTGATTAAAACTACGCATACTTAAACTGAGAAACAATAAAATTAAGTTTTATATTGTATATAGGATGTTTAAACTTAATCTTCATTAATAGCATATAGTTATATTTTATTTAAGTGATAACTAAATTATATTTCAAATAATTTTAAAAAAAAATAGAAAAAATAATTAAGTTTTTTTTTAAACTGGTTTTTCACCGTGAAATTTACCTCTAAGTTTTATTCATTAGATCTTATTTATAATTTGCAATTAATGATGAAATCCTAACATAAATTAGTTTATTTTCGTTGTCTATTATATAAACACTAGAGGCCCCTGTTGGTTAATTATAATTAAAGTAAAATTTATACTTATTATAGTTATTTAGAAACATATATATATATAGTGAGTGGTATTTAACGGATAAATAAAATTACTGAAAATATAATATTTCAAAAATTCAAGATATGTAAATATTATTTAACCAGAACGAAATAATTATAACAAATTATTGAAGTAAATAAAACAATATAAGATAAACAATTGAAGCCAGTTAAAAATATAAATTTTGTGGTTACAATAACATAACAAGATATTTCTTTATTTATTATACTGATTTTTTATCATTATCAAAATATTATTATTATTTAAATTTTGTTTCGTTTTGATGTACATCTGTTGATTTCATCTAAAAAAAGAATTCGTGTGGAGTATATACAATTCAATTGTAAATAAAACACTTACTTAAAATTGCAGCCTCAACCAGTGATGTTCATCTCATCACCATCATTCTGTAACCTATAATCAGAATTAATTTATATTATTTTATTTATATATTTAACATTATATTTTAATTATTTAATTTAAATATTTACTAACTTGATTTTAGTTCATCTTTTTGTTTACTTTACTTTCTTTTTCTTTTATGAACATTGTCACTTTGACGTTTTATATTTAAGTTTTCAATACAATTCTATTAATTCAGCTTTCAGCTTGATTAAAACAGCTTTGAGTGATATTTATTTTGAGTAATTATTTCGAGTCAAGCTTTTGTTATATTCTGTTATACAAAAGATACAACATAATATGTGTTAGTTGTAAATGTAATCTTCTTAACTTATAATTATAAGATAACCATTATATGGCCTAAGCAAGATTTGAATTTATATGTAAATGTAAATTAGTAAATGACTGTTCGATGGGGAGTCTTTTGTCGGACTTTTTTCTAGAAAATTAAGTTTGCTTTAATTATATATAAAAAAAAATACATTATTACAAGAAGAACAGAAAAATAGAAAAATTTTATCCAAAAGCTTAAATAACTTTAAAAAAAATTAGAGAAATTTCAAATCCATAGAGTCCGCAGTACTATTGTACATAACTTATGTACATACTTTGTGTCTGTCAAAGAAAAGAGTGATAAAATTAGAAGGCTCAAGTGTAATTTTAAAATTCTTTTATAGAAAACACACCCTGTACACACATTATTTATACTTATTCAATATGAACATTTCGTATTTTTGAGTATTTTAAAAATAAACGTACAGTTTTCCTAATTTACAATAAGAATATTTTGAATATTGGGATTTTGACATTAAACAAAAATAAAAGTTCTTCAAGAAAGTTTTTAAACATTATTGAACATAATTTTATCCAACACAAGTGATCTAAAAAGCATTAATAATTTGTCTGATAAAACATTATTTAAAAAAAAAAACTACTATGTAATATTTCAAAATTAATTTTTAATGGAATAATTTTAAGGATACCAATCTTCCATCGAATTAAAAATATCAATATCTATGCACTGTATTTTCAATTCCTAAAAATAACGAAAAAAAATAAATTCCTTCTTTTAATTTTTTTTTTTTGTATTCTGGCACTCATCAACTAATAACTTAGTTAAACGCATGTTCTACAAAAAAAAAAATTATCTCTTTATTTGGAAGCTAAGCGCAACACATTTCTTATGTTCACTAAAAAAGCGAACTAATTGTCGTCGTCGATTGTACAACAGAGTTTTCCTAAATACAAAAAAATTCAAAAGATTGACTTTTTAAATATTTTGCAAAAGATATTGTTGTGATGTTCTAGAAAAAAAAACGGCAAGAACAAAAGTTTTATAAGACTTTAAAGTTTTTCATTATAAATATAAAAAGAAAAATATTAAAATAACGAAAATTATTTTCCAATTTCGTCCATAAATGATTACACAAATATAAAATTAAAAAGAAGAAAAATTTTAGTTACCTCTTCTAACTGAAAGGTATATACAGAAATATTTCACTAACAAAGGTTTTGAAAACATCATGGAAACCCAATATAACCTAATCATATATCGGCAAAAATGCTTGGAATTTTTAAATTTTAATGTTAAAACATGAAAGAAGACATTTGATATTTCAAAGTAATTATTAAATAGTTAAATCAATAATCCAAGGCTAAAAATGTGAGCATATATTTTCGATTAATGGTTTGTCACTTTTAAGTCGAATAGTGAGTATTAGTTTACTGAAAGCTAAAAATTGTAATTTAAAAACAATATTTACACTCATTATACAAACTCCAAGCCGGATATTTCGAGTATTTCTAGAGTTAAAATTATAAATATATATTTGATTATATCTATTTGGTACAGGCAATGATACAAAATCCATTACATAAAAACAACATCGTCATCATCATCATATTATACATCATATTATACGCTACAGCTCTGGATGAGTTTTGGCTTTCTCTTCAGCGCCGTACGTGGCCAGCCCATCTTAGTCTTTGGGTCACGTCCACAGTCCATACCTAGCACCCATACGTACCTATGGGTCGTATATGAGAATTTTATATATCGTCATTTTGGCCTTTCTTGTTATTAGTTTTGATTGTAGCAACTTTGGAAGTGTATAGTAGCATCTATTTCCGCCTGAATTATGTTATGAATACAGCACTGCATACTATTATCACTTCTAATTGTTACTCCGAGGTATGTAAAGCTTGTAACTCCTTCAAAACTGTACTCTCCGATTGTTATATTCTGTATATTTCCTATTTGTTCATTTCTTAACAGTTTTAGATATTTTGTTTTGTCGTCATTGATTGTTAAATCTACTTTGTCTCGGTTTCTAGTTGTACAAATATTTCTGCCATATATCTGTAATTTTTTGTTGTCATATTGAATATAATGTCTTTCTTTTCTAATTTGCCAATGATGTAATGTAGTATTAAGTTAAAAAATAATACGGATAAGGCATCTGCTTGTCGTACTCCCGTTTCTACTTTAAATTTACACTTTTTTACACTTTTAGCTTTTGACTCATGCATTGTCATTATAACTAGGTTTTACAATTTCTGAGGTATTCCCAAATTTCTAAGAGCTGTTAAAATTTTCCCTGTTAGCTTTTTATTTCTGTAGGTGGATCCATATAGTTCGTCATGTGGATCCCCATCTGTACATTATAAATAATAGTACTGCTATTGAGTTTTAAATTATAAAAACGAAAAGCAAACTCTATAAGACAACTTTAGGTTAGCAAATATTCTAAAAATGCAGGAAAAGCAGAAAAAAATTTCTTCGTTGGAAACAAAATTGAGAAATAAGAAATTTTCAATGACATCAATGGCTGCAAATAAAAAAATTTTCTAATATCCTTTTTGGGGTCGACCCAAACTAAAAATGAAAAAAATAACTGTTAAATTTTGCAACAAAACAAAAACTTCACAAACTTAATAGTTGAATCCTGAAATATATATCTTCTCAATAGTTTCCAAGAGAGAAAACGAATATTTTTTTGCTAAAATAAGGAAAAACTTTTAAAAAAAAGTTTTAAGATAGTTTCAGAAAAAAGAAAAAAAGAAGAATGAATGATTGAAACTTTTTTTTTTCTTTTTTATTTATAATATGTTTTTTTAAGGTTTAAAAAAATGGACTTAAGATTAATTTTAAAGGAAATAAAAAAAAAAAAATCAATAAAAAATAAATATGCAGATCCAAAATTTTTTCGTTACTCAAAATTTTTAAAAATTCAAATTCAACAAAACTACTCGCACAACCAACTAATCACCATTTCTTTATTGAAAGTTTGATAAAGAAAATTAAGAGTCTGGAAACAATAAGTGGAAACTTTGTAAAAGAGATAGTAGAGACAATCGAAAACAAATCAGTTAGTAAACGTTATACTAGTGTTATTGAGAATGAAGAGATGAGTAAATAAAATATACTCAACACACCAGAAAAATATACTTAGCTTAATTATTCAGAAAGCTTTAGGATGCTTAAAGTATAGTATGCCAAGACTATGAAATAAAATAAAAAAAAACTAATCCTTGCACCCCAATACATTTCGATTAATTTTCAAACTATTATTTTCAAAAATTATTTAACTCAATAATTTAACAAAATTAAGAACTAGAGTGAAAAAAAAAATTCCAAGCACTCAAAAATACACACAATAATAAAAAAAATTATCAAGCAGTTTATTCTCATCAGCAGGGGTGACTGAACTGTAAAGGAAACAATATCAAATCAAAGCAAAGAAAAAAATAATAAGAAATGAAAAAAAAAACTTCATGTCTGCGAATGAAAATTTATAAACTGGAAGGACTCATTTGCCATAAACATAAATAAATATGTTTAGTGATGATGACTAGGACTATTTAATGTTTAAATATAAAAAAATTCTCCATGTAACCGTCTGATAATAAATTACAAATAAGAAGAGATAAAATCAGGACGACATTTATGACGGCATTGACATTGAAAATTTTACTTTTGAGACCCGGTGTTATAAGCTGGGTATAATACGTACATATATATATTTCATACATATATATGTAAGTATTTAAACATTTTACTGTACTGTAAAATATTCTTTACATTTTTATTTATATTAGGAACATATATACATTAACCAAACTTACACGTTATGTACATACACATACATATAAATAAGTATAGGTTTTTATATAAATTTAACAGATTTGATGTACAATACTTTTTGTATTTATAATATTTTTTGAAAATGATTTATTGGATATTGTTTAGAAGTTTGAAAAACCTCAAGAACCTTAAAAAATTTCATTTAAAATTTTCATAATATTCAATCAATTTTTTTTAAAGTTATATGAAAAATAAGTTAAAGTTTTCTTTTCATGCAAATCTTCGATAATATAATGGATTCCTCGAATGAAATTATTAGAAACAACATTTCACTATTATGTTTTCTAACTGATAAGCTATTAATCTTGATTAAAATATCTCTAAATGATGTTCAAAAGTATAATTTTTACTTAACAAGCTTTCTTTTAATCTTGATTAACAACTTTATAACAAGAAACACCTAAACTGTTTAAATAGAATAAAAATAACTTTCGAATCACAACATTCCATTCGTATATTCAACAATTATTATTGTGACTTAAAATGACAAATCAGAATGTTTCACACCTTTTGCTCTTATTATCCCGATTGACTTTTCTGATTTTTGATGTATAGAATTTCGAAGTTACTCGTGTCTTTTTTTATTTATCGAACTGAATTCAAACTGAAAAGTGATAAATCTTATATTCTACATTACTTTGGGCACAATATGGTTTACAAATTGAGCTTTCTAAATAAATTTCTTCAAAATAGGTTCAATTGATCCTTAAGTTAAAAAAGCGAATCTTTACATAAGATTATTGAAAATCATCATATTAAATCAACTAATTCTAAAACTAACTATAATTATAATAAATAATAATAGTTATACAAGCTTAAATTTGAAACCATAATACTCCATGAAATTTACATACATTTAACGAGCATTATTCTACAATGGAAATATACATAATTAAATAAAATCCAACACATTTTCTAAACACCATTTAAATTGTTTTCTCCTCCTATACACTTTAAACATTAAAAAATATAAATTTCTAACCCAATAAAATACTGATTGAAAATCTAGACATTTCCTTTATCATTTGAGGTTAACCTTTATTAGTATAAGATCATAAAAATATAAAATGTAGTCCTTGAATGTCGTAACTCTTGAATCAACAACTACGAATCAACTTTCCTGTTGATTCCGCCTTTAATATTAAACATTTTTGAAATATTTTTAGAAGATGGGGATAGATATTAAGACTTTCAATTTAACAACCAAACATAAAATTTAGATCATAAAATAAAATCCCGAATTTTCTTGTCTTAAATTCATTGAAGTCATATTTACTCATCTATACAATATTCTTTGTTATTAACACACAACCAAAGAATGATGTGGCAAGGACATCAAAATCAACTTGAATTTTATAGCATTTTTACGACTGCTCATCTCTCATTCAATGATGTTTACCTCAAGTTACGTGTATAGCAACATCAATTTCAAAATTCATTTATCCAAATGAAAAGATACAAACAGAATTTCATGATCTCAAAAATGTTACAAAATTTCATAATGATTTTGTATCCGGTAGCAATCATTATTATTATTATTATTAACACTACTAAATACTAATACAACTATTACTACTATAATACTATTATCGTAGTACTCTCATTCAAATTTTAGTATATCTATATATATATATATGAATAATAATAACAATGAAACAAGAAGATGAACTTAATTTTGTTTGATGATTTTCATGATAATGATGATGATGATGCACTTACATTTAATACAGCTATTCCTTTAGATCGTAAAAATTTTATTTCAATTGAAATTTTGACACAACTATATATAGAATAATTGAGAAAAAATTGGGAAAAAGCTATAAACATTTTTGGTTCAGTGCATATTGTTAAAGATAAAAATTTCTAAAAATTTTCTAGCAGTTTACTAAATTTTCAATTTTAACATATTTCGAACAGATCTAAATTGTTTGATCTAAATATAAATACATATACATATTATGGGTCTATTATTTAATGCATGCACTCGTTTCGTTACTAATCGTCGAAAATTTGATAGAATTAGTGATGTTGGTAAAATACTAGGCTGCACCTTTACTAATTTCCTAGATTTTAAGTACTTTTTATACATGAGGAAAATAATAAATAAAACTGGTCCTTTATATTTGCATGACAAAATATCGTTTGGAAGATCGCCAAGAAGTATGAACCTAGTAATCCCACGTCGTAATGGTAGACTCAGGCATTTATCTTTCTTTGTAAAGACTTCAGTGCCTTGGAATACGTTGTCGAATGCCATTAGATCTGCAACTTCTTACTGTAAATTTATTGAACTTTGTTGGAAGCATTTCATGATTTTTGAATCGTAGTTATTTAATTATTTACCTTCTTTTATTTTTATTTAATATTTTTTTATTAAATGACTTTGACTTTCTCTTTTTCTAAAATTAAAAAAAAAACTCTTTGTCAGTTTCAATTATGGCATTTATTCGACATTCTATTTAATTCGGTTTCTTGATCTCTATTTTTTGTATATTCCGTAGTGGTTCCGTACACATATCACACATGTATTAAATACTGTGTACGCAGTACTGATCAAAATAATAAAATATTTGTAAGTTAGATGAAACAACATACGTTGGCATTACAACATATGTTGGCCTTACAACATACACCATCTGATTTGATACCAGTTTCTTCCCTGATTGAACCAGAGGTATAATTTCTTGTATTACAGGGCATTTTTTTCTATTTATTTTAAAGGAGCTTTTATAGTTTATATTAATTAAAAATAGCAATTTATAAGTATTTAAAATTTTGCATGATAAACAATAATGTTAGTTGCTTTTGAAATCGGAAGCACTGATGAAGGAAGTATAAGTTGCTTCCGAAATATAGATATTTGCAAAATAAATATAAACGATTAGTGAAAGTCAAATCGACTTTTATTCCATAAAATAATGTTAGTTCATTTACACTAACCGATAGATTCTGTTAAAACAGTACAGTTTTATTTTTTTTGGTTTGGGTTTTTACATCTTTTAATTATTATTATTTTTAATATATTTTGTTACAATTATTAAAATAATTTTCCATTAATTGAATAATTAAATAACAGGTTTTCCAAAACACATCCATTCCCTTACATATTTGAGAAAGAAAGTTCTACTTAAGAAGCACTCACAAATTGATTAAAATTTCTACTTAAATTTTTATTTTTTTTAAATATATCATAAGCTCTTCTTCCACAAATTCAGTTTTATTGATGACATTTTACAGGTTAATATAATTTTAAGGATTTTACTTTTCTACAAAATATGTGTTTTGATCCCTTTAAAAATTTACATCTCCATACATAATAGGAAAGTCATTTCAGTCATTACGACAGATACTTATCAATTCCAGAGTGATTCTATTTTTATGAAACATAAAAATGACATTAAATTGTATTTTTGTCTCTTTCCTTTGGTTAAACCACCATCATCATTTCATCAAAATTTATTATTTGTTTTTCTTGTATTTTCTTTGATAAAATTGAATACAAAAATTCACCTCTATTGTTTTTATATTGTTCCACTTCAAAAGAGAAATCAACAATTTCCTTATTAAAAAAGGACTTGTACTAATATAATTCTAACACATTTAAATCAAATATAGTATCCACATACACACTTACCCATGTATATTGGTATGGGTTTATTATTTTGATTTTCAATATTTTGTACTTATTTTGTTTATTTTTGTTTTTTTTGGTAATTCAAGATAATAAAAATCTCGTAAAACCGTTGAACAAATAATAACATGTCAAAGGACGATAAGATGGTGTGTATGGCATCAGTAATATTAAACATGACAAAGAAAAAACATATAAAAATATCAAAGGAATCAACAACTATAAGTTACATTCAATTATACTGCACATAATAGCTATATAGATATAAAATATAAATATACATAAAAATATAAAACAATACTACAAAAAAATTATTATGTCAAAAGTAACAAAAAGTAACAAAAAATTAAACAAAAAAAATTTTTTATGATGATGACAGAAATTATCCCGTGTCGTAAAGGATATAAAGGATGTAATAATGTCAAATTAATTGAATTGTGAATTGTTTTGTATCTGTATATATAATGATAAAAATCTTTATTGTAGTTGTGCAATAATCATATTTTGGTAATAAAAATGAAAATAATTAAAAAGAAATTCGGTAGTATAATAAAATTATTAATATAAAACGGAAATTTTAAGTTTTTTATTTTGATGGTTATTTTTATGTGTTGATTGAGATATTTTTGACATAATAATAAGTATAATAAGGACTTTTTATGTGACTGGATTTATTAGTAATTTCCCACTTTGTTTTTTGCTTTATTTTTATTTTCTCAGTTAATGCAGGTTAAGAATTAAAAATTAAAGTATTTCGTTTTGTTCATAGGAATTTCTCTAAATAAATTTTAAATGTAAAATTAAAGACAGTCAAAGGGTGGTGGACTAAAAAGCAAAATATGATTAATTCTTTTAATGAAAATCGTCACTTGCATTAGACTCACGCTCTAATGTAGCAAATTTCGTTTTGCATCATATGAAAAATGTCGCAACTCATACGAAAATTCCGAAAAGTGAAATATAAGTCTACACATATTATAATCTTTATTATCCAATATCCACATAATCAACATGCTCTATAATAGACTTAAGATAAATAAATACATATAAATTACACTCGCGTTCACATTCGCAGTTATCTCAATAATCTTATTATTATTATCAATGACATTTTAATGCACCGTGTAGCGTATATCAATACATTTTTTTAAATCAAGTTAAAATCATATTGCATTTATGTATAAAAATAAACTTTGTATTAAGCTAGTACAACCAAAGTTGGGTGTAATTTACAAAAGTTTACATCACTGTATTTTACGGATTACAATGTACTAATAAATGTAAAAGTTTTAACCCTACTTCAAACATGAGTATTTAATAGAAGTAAATTCGAAACTTTGCATACAAATTGTTAAATAAAATATATAAATGTACAAAAACTTAATATTTAATATTAAAAAAACTGGATTTTTATTTAAAAAAACTTAGTTTAACTTAAATTTAAAAATTCAATCACTATTGAGTAATTGTCTTCAAGTAATTTCCAAATTGATGGCATTAGGTATATACTATTATATACTACTTTCAATTTATATATTAATATTTCTTTATCACTTAATTAATTTTATTTATTTATTTTTTATTCACTCCAAAATATAGTTTACATATACTGACATTATTGGCTTATATTAATTTAGAGTTTAGATTAAATAATCTGATCAACAATAATTTACATTTTTATTTTTACATAATTATTTATTACATTGCCTGCTTAATTATAGATTATAAAAAACTTTTGTACAAAAGGAAAATTGGAGAAAAAAACCTTTTCGATTCTTAGAACTAAAAGTAAAAAGAACTTAAGAAACTATAACTATAACTTAAAAGCGAAAGGTACAAACAATAAAACTAGACAAGCGCAGCCTGCCAATGATCAATTCAGCCAGTCTCCGAATTAAACAATTACTTAAGTATTCGCACTTATTGTTGAATTTTGATTGCCTATTTTGATTGCCTAGCTGTTCTAACGTGCCCAACTTTTATGCCTTGATTATTTTAACTCTCATTTAAATACATGGTGGTATCAGAAAATTCTACAAAACCCTAGATGACAATACCTTTGTTATGGTTACACAGGAAAAATCAAAAAGTACAGTAGGTTTTGGTTAAGAGTGATTTACAAAAAAAAATTATCTAATTACCTTTTGATAATAAAAAATTAGCTCAAAAACATCAAAGGCTAGACTGCTGTTATAGTGAAACGCAAAATCAAAAATAACATAAACTATAAAATAAAATTGATTATATAAAATAATACAACTGTAATTTAAAAATAAATATGTAAAATTAAAATATGAGTGGCCTTGGTAGCCGAGTGGTGAAGCACTCGAGTGTAGTAATTTAACGACCGAAGGAGCACGGGTTCAATCCCCGTGAGAACCGAAAAAAATTTTACTGAAAATGTAATTTTCAATACAACCACATCAGTTCAAATATCTATAATTATAATTGACAAGCATTTAAGGTCCTGCGCAGTAGACACCTTTTTATTTTATTTCGATTCTCCTACTCCTTAATGAACTTCTAATATATATAATATATAAGATTGTATATAAAACAAAAATGCGCACACAGTTGAAAATTTTGTACTCATATGATTTTATTATTCAGCAAATACATTATGCATATGTGAGTTCTTATGAAAATAATAAACAAAAGCAAATAAATCAGTTATTATAATTTACATTATGTACTTGCAAATGAATCTATGTACATATGCCAAATAAAAACAAAGAATCAAATTCATCTAAAATAAAAAATATAAAAACAACAAAAAAACAAATCACTTGAATTCTTCATTATCTTTTTAAGTAACTGTTTCTAAATTTTGGTTATTTGTAGTAACAATATAATTTTTATTACAATTATGTATTATGTAGGTATATATATATACGTACCTCTTTAATAACAAAACTTTTTATTTTTAGTAATTGTATCACTAAATGCCACTTGGGAATATATCGGAAACGAAGCAGTATATGAGGGACGTGTATTTATGTATCCTAAATAAAACTTACTAACCAGAAAACTTTTTATTAAACACGAGTGGTTTCTGCTATATCGTGCGAAGTCTATGTCAGTACGTAAATTACTGTTTTTTTAAAAATTTTAAATTTGACTTCAACTTGAAATATAATTACTCAACAGGGGCCCTTAGTAATTTAATAATTAATAACGATATAATATAACTAATAAAAAAAAATAATATAACTATATAATATACAAAAATATATACCAAATAATTAATATAATTTGATAAAAAGGCTCACATTTCGAAAGGGAAAACGACCTATAAAGTTGGACTACAGATTTATGTGTAGGATCACCTGTTAAAATAAATAAAATTACTTAATTAAGCACGAAAATGTGATTCTACCTAAGTTACTGTCAAGATCATAAAAAAAAAAAAAATAAATTGCAATATGATATTATGTATATCAAATAACAAGACTAACACTAATTAACAGGCCCAGACACTCGAAGAGGAAAGCTCAATAGTAGGTCTGCTTTTTTAAAAAAATACACGCAGTGGGAAAAAATAGTGGGCCACTTACAAATCGGATTATAACTCGAAAACTATTAATTTATTTAACTTTCATCCAAAGGATAAGTTAAAATTCCATTTTTTTTACATATTTTGGAACATTCAAATTTTAAAAAATTAAATATTTTAATTAGTAAATATGTGTTTAAAAAACGGTCTTTCATCAAATTTCATACTAAAATTCCACTATAAAAAGCTTATAAAATAGAAAATATACTGCACTAACACATTGAAAGAATTTTGTGTCTCGGTCTGTTAACTAATGCTAGGCATAGTATATGAGCAAATATTTAATGTACAAAAAATTTTCTAAAATACAGTCAAATTTCGAAAAACGTACGATACATTACAACTTAGCAATACTGCTTAAACGTTACACCTACTTTCATAAGCCATTAAAAAAAACTTATATAATAAAGATGTTATATATTATTATACATATTCATAACTATAAGTGTGTAAATATGTGAATTTTAATTTTCCCTATAATGATTTTTTTTTAATAAATTAGTCACAATCACTGATGAAGGAAGTATATGTTGCTTCTGAAATATCGATATTTGCAACCAAATATTAATTATTAGTGAACTGAAAACCTGACAACATTTAATTAAAATTACAATTAAATAAAATTATTTAATTTAAATTATCACTAAAAATAAAAAACCGCATTAATTTTATTATTTTTTTTTCAGGCTTCTATATTTGGTCAATTTGGCTTAAAATAAAAATGTGTACCTATTACCTAAAAATGATATTAGGATGTATATACAATTTCTTTAAACTAAAAATTAATTTTATGGTTTTTAAAATCGGTATCGTGAAATAAGTAGATTTGTCCATATAGAGACAACACAGATGAACCATTTGAGACGACTGTTGCTGAGACTGAGTCTGACTTGACTTTGACTGAAGCTGTGTTGTTATATTTATTGTTGTTCAGAAAAAAAAAATATTTCGTTGTGTTAATTTTTTTCGTTAGAAATTTTTTTACGCTATTATTCTTGTTATAATTGCATTAGAATTTGACATTTTTTGTTGTGTGCTATGATGAATAATGAATGCAGTACTTGGTTATTAACCCAACAAACCATAGGAAGAACGTGTTCTTCAAGAAGAAAAATGTACAAATCCCCCGGGTGAACTTTATGCGAATGTTCGCCTGGAAGAATTAAAATCGAATGAATTACGTTTCATTAAAAGAATGTTTATTTTTGTTTTCTCCATTTGGAATCTATTTTTCATATATGTATAAGAAAATATTTTCAGTTATCTTTTTAAAGCGTACGTGTTAAGTATGAACTTAAAAAATTTTTAATGTATAAAAAAATGTAAAAAATAAAATAACATTAAATATTTATAATAAATAAATATTTATAATTAAATTTTGATGAATTTTATTGGAAATTATTAGTTTTATAGTCCCTATAGTTTATAAGTCCTTGGAACAGATATTATCTTCTTCTAAAAATTCTATTTTTATTCTTCTAAACATTCGTATTTTCTTCTTCTCGGGGAAGCTAATGCGATTCAATTTACGATTGTCGCGGCGATGTCAACCTTTTCATAATACTAATGAATCGCAGAAGAATAAAATATGAATTCGCGGCGAACAAATACATTCTTCTAGGGGATACTTTCGCGATAATTTTGCGATTCTCATGGTTTGTTGGGAAGCCTTGAGTTTGACAAAAAACCTTTCACACAGAAAACAACAGAATAGTAAGCATATAAATATGTATATATATAGTAATATTATATAGTGAAAATTTATAAAATAGAATTTTCCATATTTTTTATCAATATTCAATTAAAAATTATTCTAAAGGAAAAGCTCACTAGCACTTTCATTTTCGGTATTCAATCTTCTTTAGTCAATTGACTAAATTAAAGTAAATGCTTCCAAATTATCATTCAATGTTCCAGAAATAATATCCTTCTTTATACATATTTTATTAATAAAAAAAAAAACTTTCAAAATGTCATTGCTTTTAATGAAAAATACCCATTCACTAACGAGAATAAAATTCACTTAAATTAGGGAAAAAAAATGTTAATATCCCCTTTCTAAAATCTAACTACATTAAAGGTGATTTTCATTATATATAATATATCATATTTTTCCTCACGCATTTATCGTACACATAAATCTCAAGGGATCAAATTAATTTCTTAAAATTTTTATCTTTCTTTTTCAGCCACAAGCCACAATCAAAAAAAAAATGTAACGATTGAAATCAAAAACCCTTTCTTGAGAAACTTGTTAAAATTTACCAAAAAAAAAATCAATTTATTCATCATATTTCGGTCTTAGTAGTGGATTCGTTGTTTTCTTGTATAAATATCTATCATCTAGTAAAAAATAGAATAAAGTTTCCGATGAAGAAAACTGATAGAATATATTCGGAAAAATTAACACATATCTAACCAGTTTCCATAGATATTTTTATACTGTCATACAAAAATTTTAATTTACATAAATTTTTCAAGAAAATAGGGAAAAAAAACCTATATTCTCAACGTGGTGTCCAGAAGCTGAAAATGGTTACGTAATTAGTTCTCAGTCTGACTGTTATCAAAGTTGTAGTCAGATATTATAATTAGTATAAATGTAATAGATTTGGTACATTTTAGATGAATTCAATACATTCAATGTTCATGTCATTATAGCCAAAAAATATACACCTTAAGAACAAAAGAAAAATTATTTTATTATTATAAAATTTTATTATCTAACTTATATAACTTTCAATAATAATTTAGTGAACTTAATTTAAATGCCATTTAGATATATGATAATATAAAGTACCTAACGGTAAATATGTCGGTACAAAAAGGACTGCCAAAGTTGGCACACGACGGAAGAGATATCGTTGAATTCTCAATCATTCTTACTTGTTAAACCGATTATAGATTTTTCTCATCTTGGGTACCTGAAAGATCCCACAGCGAATATACCTTTTTTACATTCTTGACAGTAAATTAGGTAAAATCACCTTTTCGTGCTTAATTAAGTACGGTACTGTAATTTTACACTACATCTAATATTTCCAGTATTTATTTAACAAATTACTGGCTTATCTACTCATTAAATGAGTAACCTAAATACTATTCTACAATTCTATTACAAGGGGAAGAAAGTACATATTTGTAATCCACTTCAACTATCGAAAATAATGTTCTAGAAAATTATTGTACCTGCAACACAATTTATCTAAAACTTATTTAGGATGCTTATTTATTTGGAGCTAAAGATTTGGTATGCTCTATCTTAGAAGACAAAATGCTTGTGTTTCATTCCTCCAACGTAATTGTAGTCTACACCATTATATTTTAAGTACATATAGATTCAAATATTCTCTTGACTGGATCGATATTTTTCTATTTGCTTAACAGAAATTGAACAGTAAAGTGGTTTAACTTTAATTTAGTATATGAACTTTAATCCTAGCAGGTAAATAAAATTGAAAATGCTGGTTTTTGTCCGTATTTTGAATAAATATTTATCAATTTAGGTAATTTGATCGCAATGTAATTGTTTTTCTAATTTTTATTTCAGTTTTTTAAAAAAAAATTAATTAATTTTTGTTAAAATACCACTGTAAATAAAAACAAAAAATAACTTTGAAAAAGAGATCTTCTAATATTTTCAACAGTGCAAACTCAAATTGGATCGCGTTTAAGATTGAAGAAGAAAAATAATAAATTTAATTTTCCCACTATTTCCGTCACTATATCGGGTAATTTTTCATACCTTCTTAGTACATTTTTTTTTTAAATATTTAAGTTTTTTATTTTATTGTTTAATTCCTACTTTTTATTTTTTTTTATTAAGTTCAGTTTTAAATCCCTAGGGAAAAACAACAACTAAAACAAGCATATAAAAATAATTTTAATATGTATTACTTATATCTGATAATTGGCGTCAATTTTATTCTACCATTCATATAGAAAATATTTGAAAAAAAAAATAATATCTGAATTCGTTATTTTCTTCAATCAGAATTGTTTTTGGTTGGAAAATTTTCATTTTCCCAAATATACATTCTTTTTTTGTTTTTGTTCTGTTGTTATTATTGTATTTCATCTACCAATAACAATAAATGATTTGTTTTCCTTTTTTATATTATTATCTTTTTGTTTTCCAATTTTCTTCTTTTATAAATTTCAGATACAACTATTATTGCTATTGGATAACCAGAACATAATACATAAAATTTCAAAAGAATAAGGATCAGAAAAGCAAAAAGGGGGATTTAAATAAGGAATGGAATGTAATGGAACGAAATGTCTTAGAGACGATCATCAGTGTAGTAAGTCTGAGATGAGACGATAGAGACGATGAGAAATACAACATAATATTATTAATAGCTGAAAATAAAATAATTTCAGTAAGGGAATAATTTTGATAGCATGGAATTTCATTTATTAGCAGTATTAAGTAATTTAACTGAATAGTCAGAAATAATAAATATACAAAAAAAAAATAAGAGAAATAAAAAAACAAACATTGATTTCGAAATCGTGTATATTCAAGTATATATAGGAAAAATAATAATTTATTATTTCCTTCGTATTGTTTTTTTTTCTTTTAGTTTCTATTTTTTTTAATTTGTTTTCTTATTATTCAATGATTTTGACATCATTTAATTATTGCTAATCGAAGATTAAAATGATTTGATATTAAAGAAAAAGCTATTATGATATAAAGCAATTTTGGTAATGTTATTTGATAAAATTAATTTTAATTCTGTTTACAATACATATTAAATACTGATATTTAGTTAATAACATATGGACGCTAAATAAGACGCCAAAATGGTTCTTTTTATAATTATTATTTTTTATTTGATAAAATTGCATTAAAATCTGTAGTATACAGTAGTATTAGTAGAGCGATTTATACTGGTGTTAAAAGGTCTCGTCTTGTTTGCTTGTTGTCTACATACTAATTTTTAATTTCCAGTTGTTTTTTGTTCACAGTTTTTAGTAACTTCAAACCTTAACCATTTATTAATTCGGAGACTGCAAATTTTTAAAATATTTCATTTTGATAGAATTTTTTAACATACTGACCGATACCGTGATTAAAGCGAAAGGAGTCGTAACACAACTTTAAATATACTTTATTGTTTTAAGATTTTGTTTTAATTATAATGTAAAAAAATTTCTCTATAAAATGTTGCTAATAAACCAAGCTTTCAAATGAGTGTATTAAATTGCGTTGAAATAGTCAGAAAATATGTTAACTAAAAAATTCTGTCAAAATGAAATATTTTTTAAAATTTGCAGTGTCCGAATTAATAGTGGTTAGGGTAGTAATAGAAAGTATATCGTATATCTTGACAAATTTATGGATACAGATTTTATTTATTGAATTTATTCCATTGATTGAACCTTACAAACGGAAAATTTGACAAAAGAAATTTGACTATTAAAACTTTTGGGTTAGAAAAGTCGTATTGGACATGCAACAACAAAATTCAAAAACTTTCTCGAAAATTTTTCCAGACTTTTTTCCAGGCAGGTTTTTCCAGTTAAAGAAGGCCTTAATAAGACATCAACCAATTAAGTAATATATTTTATGACAAATAAATGCTTTAATATTTTATCCGTAATAAGGTTACAAGTTTCTTTAACAATGCGTAACATAGTCAAAATTCGATTAAATTAAAAAAAAATCAATTATAATGATCTAAGAAATTGATTATTCTAAGAACCTTGAGATAGTCAATACAATACTAAAAATCCTTCTCAAAAGCTTATTCGTTTGTAGCGAAATATCTATAAAAGTCTTAATAATAATAGGCCTTAGTAATAATATAACACAATAATTTCTCTTGTCATTGACAATACTAAAGCCCTTGATACTGTCTGTCTTGAGACTTTACTCAATAAACTATATAATAACATGTTAAAGTAAATGATACCTTTAACATTTTTAGACAATAATTTTTTATGTTCTTCAAAGTTCTGTCCTTGGCTCAATTTTATTTCTTGACTTCCAAAAATTATTGCTGGAATAAAAACACCGTGCTTAAAGGTAAACATACTGCATTTACTGATGGATGATACATGTTTCTCTCACAATAAGAAAAGTTTGTTCGGAACTATGTTCAAATGTATCTTAGTCATAACTTGAAGCTAATAAGAAAATGGTTTTTACTCACAAACTATAATTATTATTCCGAAGACTAAATTAATGTTCTACAATTTAACTATTTAATTTTATCTTTCATTCAACTATAATTGTTCTAAGTTTCCTTTATTTGCGTTGATTTATACTTTTTTGATTCAAATATTTCAAGCCATTATGAAAATGTTTTTTTTTTAATTAATACTATTAATTTATTCAAATTTATTGGTATAATTTCGGATAGAACCGATCATATCTGTTCATGAAAAAATTACTGTAATAAAATTTTGAGGTATTTTCGCCACTCGAATAGGTATAATAAAGTCCGCATATTCCAAATTTATTTAATATTCTATTTTCGATTCTAAACTTCTTTATGGTATTGGTATTGCTTGTTGTGAAATTGAATGTTTATATAAATAAATTATAACCGATCAAAAATTAGAAACATCATATTAGAATATTATTTATGGTGTCAACTGACTTTGTTTTAGTTTTCTTCATTATGCTAAATTGAATGTCCGTCCACTAAGAAATTTCTTTAAAACATTAAAAAAGTGCTCTTCAGTGCGGACTATATCTATCAACGAATAATCTTAAACATATACCATTTTGTTAGTTCTTCAATGCTTTTGTTGTGAACTTAGTTTATTGCCAGCAAACTATTCGAGCTGAACGTAGATTCGTTAGTTTAACAAGTATTTTGAAAGTTTGTCAATTGGCAGATGCAATTTGACTAATCTCAAATTACGGATATTTTGCATATAAATCATTAATTTCTCTAATTCGTTTATTGTTAGTCTATAAATGTTTGATCTTAAAAACATATCCTTATATATTAATTATATTGTACGAGTATTTTTAAATCTTGTAAAAAAAAACATTGTCCTTGTCCTAAGTTAGTCCTTTTTCGAGATTTAGTTTCTTGCTAATTATTTTTATAATATTTTTCCCAGATCAATTACATTAAACACAGAAATTTATACACTTCTACACTTCTAATTTTTATTGATTTCCAGACGGAGTAGTCGATATTATATGGTACTAGCAAATTTGAAAACAGTTTTTAGGATTAACTAGTTTAACAACTCTATTAAAATTCATTTTTTCGTTAAATATCTACTAATTTGCTAGATCATTTTCTTATCGTTTCTTAATATATTTTTAGCTTGTGATCATTTAAAATAAATTACCACTAATTACGAAGTACGATTTGGGATAGATGCCTAAGTTGATTGTTGAATTGTTAAGACGAGATGGTGCTTTCGATTTCGATAAATTAGAATTTCATATAATAGTGAAAATAGTCGAATAGTTTCCCTTTAATTTTACTGATATGCTTATCATACAGATACGCGTATTTCGTCTACTACTTGCAGACTTCTTCAGTGTTGCGTACTCGACTGAGGAAAGAAAATCGTCTTATTTATTTTATTCGCACAGGTAACAATTTGATGTTTTTCGCAGCTGCATGGTTGTTTATTATCCAATGAAATAGCACAGGTAGCGGGTTGAATAATAATATTATTATTTATTTTATTGTTGGTATTTGAAATAATATTTCCGACAGGGATGACCCTGTCAGTGTCCATACCGAATACCTCCAATCCCTCCTATCAAAATAAGATGGCATCGTTCAACCACATGATCCATCGATGGTTTTTTTCACCATCATAGATTAACATTGTATTAGTATTTTTCATAGGTTTACTATTCGTGTTGATTATAATGTTTTAAAAAATTTCTTCGTTACTTTATTTAAAACATTTTAGAAATTCCATGCTATCAGAAATTATCTTGATATCAAATTAAAAACAGTGCATTTTATTTTATTAAATGTTCGTTAAGCGATTCTAATTTATTCTATTCTGAATCGAAAAGTAAACGTTTACTCTAATTAAATTTTATATTATAACTAAATATTTCTAAAAATAAAACAGTTTGCGTACAAATTTAATTAAAATTTACTTTATTCCCTCTTTAACTCTCTCACTTTTGCATCAATTCCGTTCTCAGAAAATCTATTAATTAATTTTTCAAACGTAACAAAACTTATACTACAAAAACAAACAAAACAAATTTATTGATTTAATAAAAAATATTATACTGTTATATAGACATTTGATTCTTTCATAACTGACACCATAAATTTTTTTATATTGTTTTCTCATTCTCATCAGATTGTCATGCGTTTTGTTATTTTTTTTTTTTTTGCAAAATTATTTTTTGGAACATGGTATTTTTTCTGTATTTTTTGTAATTATTTATTCCCAATTGGAATATATTCCCATTTCTATAGATAAAATACTTAATAAATATAAAATAAAAGAAAAAATATATACAATATTAATTCATTTGGATTCAATTAACGAACATTAATTAGCATTCAGTTGGTTTCAGTTCGATTATAAATATATTTTCAAAGATTGGTTGTTTTTATACAAATTTAAATATAGCTTTTTACTTATTTATTTATATGCATAATTTATATTATTTATATTTTATGTATTGTAAGAGAACACCAACAACAGAATATGTCAAAAAAAATTGAATTTTACTATATAGTTTTAGATTAAAATGTCCATCATAAATATAATAAATGATAATCAGTTTTTTAATTAAAAACTATTTAGGTGAAGAAACAATAAAAATCAAAAAATCTCTAAAATATATCATAAATGTTCGCTTTCGCCATTTCGAACCCTCTGCAGAGCTTATTTGAATTATCCTTAGTCAATAAGCAACAAAAGTTGCACATGTTTATCCAATGCCATGTTGCATATATTCATCCCAAAAAGTGGCAAAACAGATCCCATTAACGATATAGACTATTAGTTCGACTTTGAGAAGTCTATTATTTCGATTTTTCCCAAAGTTATGGAATGTATTATCAATTCGAAACTTTCAAAATATACTGAGAGCAAAGGGGTAATATGGACAAATGGTATATGGCATAATAACAGAAGTGTACATGGCTAAAGAAGTGTATGGGAATTTAACTCCTTTTTCGCTTTTTGAACTCTTTAATATCCATAAATTATTTATACACTCCAAGATAGAATATTTCACACATTTGGCCTGGCGCTACACTTATAACCTTCAGCTAACTTGACTTCGGCCCTGATTTCTCTCGGACATCAACACATTCTTTGGATACTTTCTCTGTTTTTTTAGATATTTCATAGTTGTCAACACATGCGAAACAAGATTACCCCATCCCACTATGAAAATCTCCAAGATGGTAAAAGAACAAGTTGAGGAAATTCGTTCACAGTTCACATTTTAAAAATGTGGAATCATGGACTCTGATTATTGTCTGAAATTATAAAAAAAATTTAAATATTTATAAAAACTCAATGTTTTAAAACTTATTAATTTTATATATTCAGCTATAACCTCACAATCTCCATCACCATCCATCTTAAATAGGTGATATATTTAATTATCAATTTATTTATTATTTTTATTAATTTATTTCATTTATTAATTTATCTCTCGCAATAAATTTAATTCCATCTCATTATAAAAATTTCTTAATGACTTTTAGACTTCAGAATAAAAATAACAAATTTCATTTTACAAACTACAACCAAATAAAACATTGAAAAACTCACCTTTGGTTTTTGTACCAATTTTAAAAATTAAAATAACTACAAAAATAACAAAAAAAAAACAAGCATTCAGAGGTTGAGCGAACAAAGCTCTTTCCTTAATTAAGATTTGCTTTACTTTACTTATAACCAACTATAATATAAGTAAAACAGAAAAAAATATTCATCCGACCATATTAAATAAACTTTTCTATTTATACACAATTCACCATCATCTTTTCACCATATACACCATTACTATATATACATATACTATATAAACATATAACCTCATTTTTGAAATTCGTATAAAATGTTGCTGATCCAAATATAGTCTGGTCTTGAAATGTGGTCATGTTGATTGTATGTTTCTTCTAGACATATTCCTAGTAACGAGTCCTTTATCAACATGATTAATGATGTTATCCTTACCGCAAGGCTCTGGAACATGAAAAAATAAAAATAAAATTACAGGAAAAAACAATTTTCGTTGACAAAAAATTTTAATTACATTAAAAGCACTAAATAAAAAAAAAAATCAGATCCAAAAATATTTCATACACGAAAAAGGGAAAAAAATAAAAAAAAAAAACTTACTAATACATACACTCTTACAGTAGTTTATAATGAAGAAATGGCATAAAAACAACTTAAACGATAAAAATAAATAATAAAATTTGTCAACATTTTTTTCTTGGTTTATTTTGTTTTTACTTATATAAATAAAATTAATGAAAAATTAGAATTAAATAATTTTAAAAGAAAATTAAATTGAAAATTTCATAAAATATTTTCAATTTAAAACCTTTATTCCTGAAGAAGTATAATACATCAGTATTTTGTTGTTTTTTTCTCTTTCACTCCCCTTGCGATTATAATGCTTTAGTAGAATTGCTGTGCCAAGCATGATACTTCAGCTTTTATTACTTATCAAATCATTGATGTATAAGATAAAAGTTTATTAGGTAGTAGGTAATATTGTATGTTGAAAACACGTACCTTCATTTAAAAAATCTCTAATCTGGAAGCTTTGATTACTTTCTTTCAATTATCATTCCAGCTCCTGTCAAATCTTGGCTTTATGAAAATTTTTACTTTTCACTAGGTTGGTTTACTTAATTTTCTAATTACTCTTATAGAGTAAGAGCACATTGTCCTACGTGTGTTCCATATATTAATATATTTAATAATACTTTTGTGGAATTTAAAGTACTAGTATCTGTATAAATATTATGATACAAATATTTCCAAATAATTTTATTACAACTAGTCGTTTTAACGTATTCAATACTGCTGTTGTTATTCTCATTTAAAATATGTTGTTCCTGAACTAAGTTTCAAACAAATTGACTCAATTTGTGTTATCTTCTGTTTCGTGTTATATTCTAGATCTAAATTATTTACCTTACAATGAAATTAACCGTATTAAAAAATTGTAAGCCCACGTTATTCTACCATAGTAAATTTTTAAATCTTACAATTTCTGATAACGCAACCAATTCTTTGCATGAATTTGAACTATTTCATCATCATTGCATTTATTTATTTTAATTAAATATTACAGGTAGATGACACGCTTAAGCTAAAACTTGAATTGCCATTTTATTATATAATAGTTTTATTGCATGTCTTCTTAATTGTAATAAATAATAAATGATGAATACATTAAAATGGTACATTTCCTCTTTTCATCTTAAAATATAAATCATTTTGGTTAATTATAATTTAAAACAAAATTTGCAAAATTTGATTTTTAAATACAACAAAATAAAATCACTATGATGGTTAAGTTTTGTATTAGTTTTTTTCCCTAAAATTTTGATTACCATTTTATATTAAAAAAAAAAAGTAAAAATTAGCATGTAAATATAACTGTTAAAATTTATGCCCTGTTTACACTTATTTTTTACTTCATTTTTATAGGACTACTGAGAATAATTTTCATTCATTTTAATAAAAATTTGCATAATCTTTACTTTGTTTTGCTTGTAATTAATTTTCAATACACCTCAAAAAGGACATCAAGATAGCTCCTGTGGCTGAATTCATTTACATTTCCACAGGTATACATACTCATACATAAAAGTATATACAGATTTTTGAATATTGAAATAGATACCATTTTATTATATAACAATGTAGTTTTAGTTTATTTTTACTTAAAATTGTTTGTATTACCCTCATGAATATATAAAATCCACTAGGGTTGAAAATTATTCTTTTTTTTTTTTTTGTTATTTTTTCCTCCTTACCGATGTACATGAATTTATAAGCGTTAAAATGAATGAAATAAAAACAAAGCATAGAGATAATACTTAATTTTTATGGTGGGAGTTTTATACTTTGGGATCTAATTTTCCAAATTATTCAATCCAAACAAATATATTTATTTATACATACCATACCATACCATATAACTGTATAAAGTTAAAAATTAAAACTAAAATTTTCATCTTATATACTGCATTTAATATATCTAGTATATTATTAGTCAATCTATAGGGCAAATTTTATTTTAAAAACATTTTAATATTTAGGATTTTAAATACCTAAAGTATAACATTTAAATGTCATTAAAGATTAACATGGTTACTGGAAGAAGACCAATTATGCTAATTTTATTATAATTTTTATTACTGTTATTGTTTTGTTGATTTCTTTTCGTGTATAATTTTCAATTAGAATTAGGTTACTTGGCCGTTTTATATACATAATTTAAATATATAATATGTACAAATACATAATTAATTTATATTTTAATAAAATTTAAAGAAATTACTTTTGTTGTTTATTTTAAAATTTGAAATTACTTATTACTTATATATACTATACACTACTTGTTGCTTCACAATTCCTTAATGCGATCAAAAGAAATTTTATTTGTTATTCGTTTTTAAAATGATTTTTTTATAATATTTAATTAAATAAATTTTTATTTAAACAAACGACGATCTAATTTTTGTATTTCCAATGATTCCTTCTTTCCCTTCACTATAAACCAAATCATATTGAGGTACTAATGATAATGACTAATATGAAATACAACTTAATGTAGAAAATAATAATTAAAAAATTCAAAAAAATTCAGTTGAAATAAATATATTTTTTCTTAAACTAGGAATTTTAGTCTTTGGTATTATACAAAAAAACTCGAAAGTTTTTTTCAAATTTGTTAAGTCGGATTTAAAAGCAAATTGTTGATTGAAAGTCAATTTCAAAAAGCATGAAATTATTTAATAATAATACCATTGTTAATCAAATATAAAGTTCTAATAACGGCAATAAATTTTGGGTGGAAAAATATAATGTATAAAAACAAACTGTATAACGATAACCTATACCTTTTCCACAACTTTGAATTTTATCATATAAAGCAGGCATTAAATGAACATTTTTGTAGCGCCAAATAAATACATCAACAAGTTTTATGAAGAATTACTTAAATCAACAACGGTCAGGTTTAGTTAACACAGCGAAATCAATAAGTATAACCTTATAAATTACTTCCTTGAGCTAAATTTCCATGTCCAACATTGTGTAACAAAATGTTCGAAGTTTAAAAATAAAGTACTAAGTTTTATCTTTTTTTTATTGTTATTTATTCATTTAGTTAATTTAAGTATACTTATAATTACATTATTCAGAATTGTTCAACGTAATTTGTATTATTACTTAAATTTATTTTTAAATATATTTGTATTTGTTTCAATATTTATGTCAAAAAGTAGACCATTGAAAAACCTTTAAACCATATTTTTTTCCATTAGTTAATAAATTCAATAGAAAATAATTAACATTTCTTAAGTTATAATTATAAATATCATATATAACAAATTAAATAAAAATGAAACTTTTCTATACTAGAAGGCTTAGTTCTTGACAATAGCAGTAGTTTTCCACATTTAATGAGTTGATAAGCCAGTATTTTTTTAAATAAATACTCGAAATATTGTAGATTGTAGTGTAAAATTGTAATACCGTACTTAATTAAGCACGAAAAGGTGATTCTACCTAAGTTACTGTAGAGTGTAAAAAAAAAAAAAAAAAAAAAAAATATACATGCATAGGCGATCACATAAACAATATGATGGATATTTATCTATTTTCATTTTGTGGACAATTACTAAGTCATTCATTAAAATTCTTTGGTTGATACTTAACGCAATCAACATAAATTTACTTAAGTTTACCTTATGTATTAATCTCATAGCCCTATTTGGTAATATTTGAAGCCTTTAGCCTACTTTTATTTGTATGACTTGACAAATAAATTTGTTGAGAAATATTTAAGATTTGATTTAACAATTATTTTATTATTTTATATACTACCACTGAGTATATATAATATATAAATTATATATATATATATATATATATATATATATATATTATATTATATTTACTAGTAAATATTATAAATATATATATATATATATTTTTTTTTCTTTATTAGTTTATTGTATTTAGTCAATTAACTACTATTGAACTTGCAAAATTAAATTTTAATTTTTTTTACAAATATGCTCAATATGGTGTTTATTATTCCAGCTTATTATCGATATGTAATTACGCCTTAATATTTAAATTCGCCAATTTTTCCTGTTTTTTCATTATCTTTTTTAATATTTTCAATGGTTTGACCATTGATAATCTGACATTTTTGTTTACCAGTATTCAAGTCAAGTTTGTTCATTTTAAATCATTCGTTTATTTTACCTTAATTTTCATTAATTTTTCTACATATTCTTCAACAGTGTCAGCAACAGAATACAATAAAGTGTCACCCGCAATTAAAACAATCTTTGACGATATAACTCTATTTATTAATTTTCGTTAAAACACTTGCGATTATTATTCTAAATGTTCTATAGTTTAGTTATGTTTAAAAATGTTTGTAACTTTATAAAATTTAAACATATGAAATTTAGAATCATAGTAAGATTTTCAGACTCAAAGCTTTATGTAAGGGATATGGAAATCTCCGTGTATATGTATATGCGTGTAATTGCATATTAATAACATATAGTATTATTATACATCAGTATCCACCAATAAAAAACTAAACAATTTTTTTCTAATCCATCTATATAAACTTTTTTTTATCTTTGGTGTGTTTACGTTTTGTTTTTGTTTTTCAAATAATATAAACAAAAATTTCTAATCTAGAAACAATGAAGAAAACAAAACAACAACAATATGGCAACATAAAGCAAATAAAATAAAAATTGTTTTTTGTTTTACTTTTTTTTCTTCTCAAAAAATGTATAAATATACTTCAATATATATATATGTATTAATATAAACTTGATATATCCTGTTATACTGTTATATAAATGCCATTCATACTATAAAAGAGCGAAATAAAGCATTTCATATAATACAACAAAATAAATACATGTACATGTAGAATATATTACGGTAATATAACAAGTATGAGATGTATCCTTGTCTATCTCTAGATACATTTTCACCATTTTCATTTTGCAATTTCATTAAATTCCAGCATCCCGCCATAAATCTTTTCAGCGAGATAACGGTTTGAGGGAATAAATGAAAGTATTTCGTTATTTTTCGTATTTCGTATCCTTTGTTTTCTCCATTTCTGTTCATATTATTTCTTTTTACTTTTCTATACTTTTTGTTGTTGTTTTTTTTTCTCTGTTAGTTGTTGAAAATTTTGCTGATGTTTTGTTAGTTTTATAAAAATTTTATATTTCAGAAAAGAAAATTTTTTTTGTTGGCAGATACCATTGAATTCTAGGAAAATAATATAATCACAATAACAATAAAACCATGACAAAAGATGAAATTTTATATATACACATTATATGTATATTGTTTTTTTTTTTTAAATTTAAAAATATATCAAAAAAAACATACCAATTGATTATATATAGCGATATAACGTTAATGTATAAAAAATATCTGATACGCTCGACAGTAAAATACAAAAAAAAACCTTAAGTAACAAAAATAATTTTAGAAATGAGAAAAATGCATACAAAGACAATTTTTCATTCTCTTTTATTTTCTTGAATTGAAATAAAATGTATATAAAAGCAAATAAAATAAGATACAATTGTTTTGTATTATTTTTTAAATTTAATTAGAATAAATTTCAAGATACACTCTTATTAAGAAATTATTCTTGATAATTCACTTATAATTGCATTAAACTTTACTGATTTTCTCGAATTTTAATTTTATTCTATAAAAATTGGATTTGGTTTTTTTGTTGTTTTTATGTTTTTCTTTTTTATAAATTAAAATTTTTAATTTGCTCTTAATTTTAATTCTAAATTTTATAGGGTACTATATTTGTTTTTTAAACTTTTAATTATAGTACAGTTTAAGATGTTAACGTCTAAGCTCCATTCTTTAGTTATTAGTCTTTAAGAAAATATGCAACCAAAGTAATATTTCATAAATAATCTAAGCTTATATAAAAGTTTAAATATTTTTTTCATTAATGTATTTTCATATCTACAAAGTATTTTCCTATATGACTAATAATATATAATGTTTTACATGTACATATACATATAGTTTTCCATTTCGCATTACAATACAACCATATTAATTACAAACTTTTTTTTTATTGCGATACAACATAAAAAAAGACAATAGTCATTCATATCAGTTCGTGAATCTGCTTTAGTGGAGCAGTAAATATATACATATATTAACTATACTAAACGCAGAGATATCAAATAAAAATTTGAACAGATGAATAGTAGTGAAACCATGAAAGCAATATGAATGCAAAAGCTAGACCAGAGCTGGTTAATAACCAAAAAGTCAAATTCTAGATTTATAAAATTTTGATGAAAGTTCTAAGGATAAGACATGTCCGTTAACTATGACAACTTACTTTATTATTTAACCCAAAACGTTTAAGTGGTACAAGTGAACTTTAACATTGCGTAGACCGAATATACTGCAATAAATTATGACCACTTTATTGTGAAGTACCTAATGCTAAATTTAATACCTTAAAGGCTTAAATACAACTACTTATAAGTTCAAAAACGACAAAATTGTAAATATATATATATATCTAAAAATTCAAAAAATTTCGGAAAAAAAGAAAAAATTTTGGAAAAAATCAAAAATGAAAAAACATATCAAATTTAATGCAATTTAAATATGAATTTTGGCATTAATAGCTTCTACATATCCCTTTATTATTTAAAACAATTTAATTTAAAAATAATAAATACAAAATGTAAAAAAAAAGATGGACTCATTAAAAATTATTTGAAATATGTACCGTCAGTAATGTGCTCATTTGCCTGAGAGATGATTTGAAATTTGAATTTTTTTCTGATCTTTTAAAATAAAAAAAAAAAACCTTTCTTTCCAAAGTAAAAGAAAAGGACCCAAAGACAATTAACAACAAAATTACACAAAATTTAAATAAAACAACGGTGTATAAAAAATATTTAAAAATGTGTAGACATTGTCTTTATTGGCAAGGTGAGCTTCAGTTTATACTGTGAAATCAACCAAATTTTAAATGCTAATATATATATACATATACAATATACATACATATATATATGGTAGAGTATTTATATATGTATCTATAAAACAATTATATATTAGTGTGCGATTAATTTAAATTTTAATTTCGATCTTAATCTCTTAATGCGAAATGAAATTGCCGTTTTCCATATTACATTTTTTTATATTTTGTATTCGTTTTATTCTGTCTTTTATTTATATTTTGTTTTTCATTTGCTGAATGGCAGGCAGGTGCCAAATTAATAAGTGGTAATGGGAAAATTACTTTTAGTAGAAGAGAATGAAGTATATATAGTATTGAATTGTAATGAATTATATACAGTGATGGTATTTAGCAGATATAGACCGGTACTGTCATGTCATACATTATTTTTAATTTTTATATATTTTTATGTTAATTATTAAGAACTAAATTTTACCGTATTACCACTATTATTCAAAATAAAAAGTTTAAATTGCGTTATTGTACAACTATATTTTACAGTTTAAATATAAGTAGATTTTCTAGAATACCACCACTCTTAATATATAGAAATAATATATGTGTATATATTAAATACGAATCTATAGCTACATAATAATGTAATGTATGTGAATTTTTGAAATTATGGAGTTTAACATTAAAGGAATATTTTATGAGTGTAACACGGTGTAACAGAAAAAATTGAATATAATTTAGTAGAGATTGATTCATTATAGAATTTATTTGTCAAGGAACCCTATTCATTTTAGGTAGAAATTAATATAGAAGATTGGTTTCGATTTAAGTAAGACTATTATTTTCAATATTTTATTTTAATATTTAATATTGATTAAAATTTCAATTTTTAATAAAATTTCCAACAAGACACCACCATATTTTTTCTTATCTTAATTAATAAATTGCAAACTCTAAACCAATAAATAGGGAATTTTCTAAAAAAAAAAAACTATACTTTATGTTTATATTGAGGCATATATCTTAGAATTATTCCTATAAACACGTTCACTTCTTTAAAGACATTGCTTTTGAATGAAAATTAACTACACTTAGGACCTAAATCGAAAAGGGAAAATATTTTCTGTTTTTTTTTTTAATTTAAAAATTAATATCCTAAAACATTTTTTTTTTTTTTGTGTGAAAATTCAGTAATGGTTTCTGATGATATATCCCTAATATGAAAACTTAAGCTTCTTAGATTTTCTATTTGCTCCTTTCTCTTTAAATGTTCAATAATAACTCGTAAATTTGTTAAAAAAAAAAATAGAATAAAAAACGAAAACCTCCCTTGTATGGAGGTCATTTTTTTGGCCTATTCTATTATAAGAGAAATAACCAGGCCTAAGGATAATAATTTGTGATTTATTTTATTTATTATTTTAATATATAAAATTCTACAGACACATACGACTCCGTATAAGCAAAAACATAAACTGCAATTTTATTCTATTAATTTGTGATTCTTGTACTACATGAGTTTCAAATTAACCAAATGAAATTTCATATTGAAAAATAATATTAACTTAGTATGGAATAATAATATAATTTTTCTAATAAAGGATCTGAGGGACGAATTATTTGTATAATGTTAAATCTTCATAATATATAAATCTTTATAATATGTAGTATGTACGTATATTTTTGAATGAAATGACTTTATTTTATGTTTTATTAGAAGCTTGAATATTAATTGAAAGTTTTGATCAAATGTCTGGGAAAATTAATTTGTTCTGATAAAAAATTGAATATTTAAATTTCTTATTGATGTTGAAGAAATGGGTTTATCTGCCTCGGAATATTCTAGTGAGATTAACCATAGAAACCATAGAAAAAACTAAGCTACCCACAACAAATTGTTTATACCTTTCTATAGCCATAATCAACTCTCGGTAAAATATTTCTCCGTAAATATATTTCGCATACGTATCAAAATAATTAAACAAAATGATTCTTTTTCCTTTGAAATTGAATTACAACAAAATCTTTATTTGAGTCTGAGTTGTAGTTATCTAAATTAATGAGTTTTAAAATTAATTTATTTTCTTGTCATTTCTTAACACGGAGTAATTTGAAGAAATAAATAGAAAGAAAATAGAATAGAAAGAAATAAATCCCTTATAATAATATTGAAAATGACGTGTTTTTTTTATATTTGGAAGTCTGAGAAAAGTAATGTTGTCAAAAATATGAAGCTGTTAAATGTAACATGTTATTTTCGATGTCTAAATATGTTGGGAAGACGATATTTATTGGTACGTAAATTATCAAAACTTCCTATACTATTACCAGAGGTGCACTCTATCTTCATGTATCAACGTCAGCGCAATTTCATTTGTACATTATAATTGAAACACAACTACAACAGTAAAATAAAATTTTATGATTTCCTCAAATACACGACGGCTTGACATTTCTTAAACATAGTTTGGCGTTTAAAGAATTATTTACATAAGCGGATTTAATTGTTATTAAAAATTTTTTACTAAATAATGAATCATCATCATCATTATCATCATCATATTATTAGATCTGTAAATTATAACAAGTGCGGTTTGCAGGATTTCGAATAAAATTAATTTATTTTAGACATAAACAAAACAAATTTATCTCTATAACATAAACGCAAATGGTAGAGAATATTTTTCTTTATTAGATATTGTCCATTTTCTGTCTCTGATATACAGGTACAGAAAAATTATAGTTTGAGATTATTTTTAATATAAGACTTATAAATTTTAAGTTTTGTAATTTTTTTCCAAACAATTACAGTTTTTTAAACTTTAAAGCCATCACGGAATATTGGTACGAAAAATTTATCAAATCATACATTGATTAACAAAAAAAAAACCTATAAAAAATATAATAAAACATAAAATATTCTTAATTTATAAACAATTTCAAATGTCTCATAATTTTGAAAGATATGTTCTACAATCAGAAATAGGATAATAAATCCTTGAATAAAAAAACTTTGGTTTTTTTTTTTGTGTTTTTCGGAAAACAGCTAACTCATGAAAATCTCATATAGTTTTCTCTATATAGGGTGGTCATGCGCCACCATAAACATGTCAAGAAAATTCAAAAGGATGTTATCGTAAGAAAAGAAAGAAAAATAACAAAATAAAACGTTCTATATTAAAACTAGAAACAATGAATGAATAAACCAGATAGAAAAAGAAACAAAGGGATTTTAGAAAATAAAGAAGAAAATAGTGACATACCATAGAAAACAGGATAATCCGTTGTTTATATTCGTTATATGACTTCATTTAGATATATATACACCCTATAGTCTATCTACTCTACAACTTTAATGTTATTAGAGGAAAGACAACACAATTTTGGTTTTTTAATATAATTTTTTTATATTGTATTAATTTTTTGTTTTTTGGTTGTCGGAGACGGAGACGGAGATGTCATCAAACCTATATTGTCTAAAAGCATTATATATACATAACAGAATCAGCTTAACTATAATTCTTTTTGAAATCTGAAAAAGTCTTGCAACCAAATACAAATACTAAATTAGTTGAATAGAAGTTGAGTATGTGATTTTTATCAAAATCTGCGAATTATAGGGGTGGCCCCAATGAAGTACAATAATTTTTGTTTATTTTTTTATTTATAATTTCTATTATTGCAAATTTTCTTTCATATTAAATTTTGCCATGTTTTTGTGAAATACAATAACAGTAGTAAAAGATAGTGCAGAAGTTTACACAAAAATAACCGCAAAACTTTCTGTTTTAGTCTCATTTTTTTTCCAAAAAAAAAAACTATAATAGATTTTTGTTAGTTTATTATACAACTAATTTATGCAAACTGATTCTCTGATCTGATTTATATTGATTTAGCCAACTATATGAAATTTTAAATAATATTAAAACGTTACTTACTTAAGAGTATACGAATAGAATACAAAGACATTATTAATGATACGAATGTTAAAAATTGATGTTACAATCAAAATAAATTAAAAACAAAACAAAGAACCAATTTTGATCCAATATCGTTTGAATTGAAACCACATAGCAATCATATCTTAGATGGGCCTTACATTATATAGTACAAGATAACCTTTAATTCAACAAAGACATATAAGAGGTTTAAGTGTTTTAGCCTAACACAGTTCAAATGGTTTCATTTGTTTTTGAAACGTCTAACATAGTTTTAAGAATCTTATATTTGCCAACACATTTTTGATTGCATTAGTCTGTTATGTAAAAAATTTTAAGATCTATGTGAATATCAGTTTTGCTAACATACCAGGGTGCGTTAACTATATATTACGCTATACTTTGTTTAGAAACTTTTGGATAATTTGAGTATTAAATTATTTAGCAGAACCGCTTAATTGGATACCGTAAGCTCAGAACGGATTCATTATTTAACTATACATATCAAAACTTTGTTGTATGTCGATAGTTTCGACTTCCGATCAATCAATGAAATTTTTCTCTTGAAAATAATAAAACTTGTGTTTTCTACTATAGACAAACGATCCTAGGTAGCCTAGCAATAGTAAATTAATAAATTACTTTATAAAAAATTAAATGAGTCTCAAAATCATAATCGATCCTAATACCCTAGGTTATTTATATATGGTATTTACATTATTGAAATAATTTAATGAAGTTGATTCATCTCTTCATTAATGATATTTGGAAGAACCTGTTGAAGTATGTATACCGGATGGTCCAGACCATGCGTATCAGCTTTTTAAGAGGGGAAGAAGCAGTTATTTCAAAATTTGGTTGAAGTTGAAAAATTAAAGTTGAAAATACCACCAATCGATAGAGCACCCTCGATTTAGTTAACAAACTTTTTCTAAATTTTAAAATAACGGCTCCTTCCCCTCTTAAAAAAACTAATACGCATGCTTTGGAACACCCGGTATATTAAGTTTTCCCCATATTTTAATTATTATTACAAATTACTTTATTATACAGGGTGGACCGGTTTAGAGCAAAAATATTTTAAGGGGTGATTCCTTGGAGTACTTTAGGATCTTTATATTATCTTTAGTATCTTATATATCTTTAAATTTAAGATAGGCTACAGAGGGTTAAAGAAAATCGTATAAGAAAAATTATGTCTAAATAATATCGACTACAGCTCCGAAGGCATTAAAACTAGAGCAACATCTTCTTCATAACTTTTTTTTTAATTAATACACCTAATTAACTGTATATGTTGGATGAGTGTCAGACTTACCTTTTTTGAATAATAGCTGCACAAACTTAAACTTTAGTAAAACTGAAAATTTAAAAAAAAACGTTGACTATCTCGAAAAAACTCGCAAATTTATTTTTTTTTATTATGTTGATGCGTTACAACTACATCATCGCCTACACAACTTTTTCATACACAACTTTCATATCAGATTTGCCGTTTTTCAGGTAAAGTCATAATTAATATTTGGGTAACGAGTATTTTAGTAAGAAAAATAATAACTGAGAGTAACAATTTTATTTTTTAGCCAAAATTACCCTCTGTAGCCCAGCTTAAATTTAAAGATAGAGCCCTCGTTTAGAACAATTTCTTTCCTAAAATAGTCCAAGAAATCACTCATTAAAATATTTTTGCTCAAAGCCGAACCACCCTGTACACTGTTGTTTTAAATGAATTGTCACAATATTCAGATTTTATATTTCAAATAACATTTTCTACTTATCCTATAGTTCCATAAACTTTATAAAACTATTCATTTTGTCCAATATATGAAGTGGGGTTGCTTACTAAAGATAATAGATAAAGTTTACAAAGTACTTAAAAATTAAACATTTATTTTCGGTTAAAAACTCTCCTAATTCATATAAACAAGTATGATACATATATCTTAGATGTATTATAGTACATGAACATACATTTATATCATCAATTACGATATCAAGTCCTAATCGGTAAATCGCGATGAACTAATTATTTTTGAATATTCTAATCCTAATGGGTTGCACAAGTTTTAACAATTAATTAGCGTGATGTAGCAAAATATAAAATTTTTGTTATGTTTTTGCTCTTTTTTATATTGTACACAAACACATTGTTAAAATACAAAAATAGATGAAACAAGATCCTCCGTCAATTTAAAATGAAATAATAAAGTCTATAAGAATTGTTTCTCGTACTATTACAATATTATATATTTTGTAGACCATAAAATCGAATATTATAGAAATATCTAGTTCTATTTTTATAGTATATAGTACTACGGTTTAATTATACGAGTATCAATTGTCAACTGTCGTCATTCTCTTGACCAAAAGTCATGAAAATCATGACCTATTCACAGTGATTTTCATTTTACATACAACAGTAATTGTACTGGAAGTCAATTTATTACAAATTTTACTTTTATTGTTCTTCTGTTTTGTTATGGTTGTTTTTATAACATATCCTGGAAATAAAGTTCATTATTTTTAACAATTTTTAAATGACATTTTACAATGGTTTCAATATTTTAAATTGAAATCTCAACAAAACTGATGATTTTGCAGAAATATTCGCATACAGTTTCATTTTATTAAATTTATTTGTTTGTCCCTTTTCAATTGCAAAATTCGAAAACGAAGTTGAAAGATGAATTTCAAATCGTATTGAATAGATATTAAATATGGTATTTAGCATATTTAAAGCAGAGTTTTCGTGATATAATATAAATAAAGTAATATAAGTATTTATGTAATAAAGTAAATAACTGCGAACATATTGAATTAACATATTCACTTTTAAGGTGATACTAAAAAGACTGGATTCATTGAATGTTATAATGAAAATACAAAGTTTAATATTTTTTTTCTCTAACCGATTAAATTTGAAGTATTTTTATTGTTTTTAACTTTTCTCGAGAATTAATCTCGTATATACTTACCAAACGAGATCACCTCCTATTATTTATTTCTACAGTTTTGTTATGTTCAAAACTTTAAAAATTTCCCAAATTGATAAAAGCTTTACACTTCTTCTATAGATATTTAATATATTATACTATATATTATATTATATTATATAATATATTATATATTATAATATTATTAACTAATTTTTTGTATTGGTGAAAAGACTTCAAAATTAGCACAATCAAATTTAGGAGAAACATATTTAGATCATATTTTTGTTATAAAATAAACTATCTCCGAATTCAATTCGTTCTTCATAATAATTTATGCTGCGTACCGAGTAAATTAAATTTAAATATTTAAAGGTATAAATTAGGAAAATACAATATTTTGAAAGTTATTTTTTATTTATTTAAATAAAATGTTCTCTATTTGAATAAATATCCGTATAAGAACTATAATTTTTTATAAAAAAAAAAAATACGGACAAATTATTTTCGAGTGCATACAAGTATATTAGACTATAATTTTATTATAGATACTATGTAAAATAAAATTATATAATAATAAAAGTAATGAGAATAAAAATAAGATATTAGAAATATTTTTACAAGGATATTTTCTAAGGATATAATCAATTTTCATTTACTTCTTGATGGTAAGTGCTTAAGGTGCCTAATGATGTATAAATATTATTCATACTTAATAATGCTCAAAAGATGTACAAATTTTTTCTCTGAATATGTTTTTGTTTTTATTTATTTTTTTGTATTTTATGTACACAATTCTAGTTGCGATGAAGATGATGATGATTATTACTGTTGCTATTTTTGTTATATATGGCAACAATTTCTTTAATAAAATAAAAAAAAAAAACCATCGCACCATCAGACTTTATTTTGATTTCCTTCTCTTTTTGTTTTTTTTCTTCATTAGGAAAGAAATTGTATAGTTAAAACGATATAACTAGGGTTAAGAGATGGCAGCATCACAGTATATATATTCGTTTTCAACATTTTAGTACATGTAACATAACTGTATACTCATGTTCATATTATGCTGGTAAGTGCTAAAAAATGACTTTTTTAAAAAAAAAAAAAGAAACAAAATATAACGGAAAGAAACACCATCTCTATACCGGTATCGCATTCATACATACAATAAGAATATTTCAAAAATCAAAGAAAACTGAAATATTTTATCTGTATACATGGAAGATATAAACACAAATATAGAAATTCAACAAAATATTCCTCGTAGTCGGTCGTCCTCCTCTTTTAAATATTTTTGGAAAATAGGAAAAGTGACAAATGATTGTACTCAGATGTACATGTAATTTAGATATAAAAACCCCTTAGACGTAAATGGTAAAAGATTTTTCAAATTCAGTTTTCTTTCCTGGAAAATTCCTAAATGCAAGAAACGAAAAAAAAAATAAGATCAGTGATATGATATGAGAGGAAAATACTGACTTGGGCATAGCAATACCTTGTTAAAATTATATAAAATAGAAAGTTAAGAATTGCAAATTAGAATAAATAAAATAAAAAAAATAAATGGAAAAATACAAGTAAAACAAAATCAAAGTTAGTTATTGGAGCTAAAAAAAATAATATTGACTTGAATTTCATTTTCATTTTAACATTAAAATGAGTACAAGTTGAAGGAATAAAAAAAGTATTTTATAAACGTATATATGTATATATATATATACATATGTATACTTAACTGAACTACATAGATTCATTTGTCATTGTATTCAAAAGTATATAGAAGGGTTCTTCTCTAATTTACGTAAGTATACTTTGTTTGTTATCTCGTTTTTATCATATTTAAATAATCAAATATTAAAAAAAAAATATAACTAAAAAAACTGAATTTTTTTTTTTTTTGGTATATTATATTGTAGATAATTCTCAATATTTCAACTACTCATATACTTTTTCTACTATATTATTCTTTCGTTAACGGCTATTTTTCAAATAGAAAATGAATCTTTATTAATGATTTTATCATAGATTCGTTTTTTTTTATTTATTTTACTTGATCGTATTTCAGTTTTTTTCTATATTTCAATTTTATTATACACATATGAGAAAATGAAAGATGGATGTTATTCGGAAATAAGATATGAAAACAAGAGGAAAAGTGCATCAACCTGAACTTATTTTTATTTTCTTCCGTTTCTTTAAGAAAATAAGAATTATAAATATATACATATAAACTTAGAAAAAATAAAAGGAAGAAAATTGATAAAAATAAAAAGAAATAAATTTAAGAATTTTCATGAACATTTATAGTTACTATTAAAATTTAAAGAAGGCTTGAAAATATAAAACTAATAGGATTTCAATAAAAAAACTTTAGCTTTGTGTATTTGTTTGTATTATTAAATCGGAAAATGCTGTAAACTTTCTGATGAAACCCCAAAACATTAAGTAAAAGCACATATTTTTTTTTTTATTTTTTATAAGAAAATTTCGATATTTAATTTTTATACAATTTTTTTTTTTATAAAATTCAATTATAATATTAATTTTGTAATCTAATTCTTAAATGAAAACTTAAATTACATGATTAAAATGAGATTGAAATTTCAAAAATAAAAAACTTCAACAAAAGTGAAAGAAAGCAATTTTTTATCACAGACACAAAAGAAAAGAAAAATAAAAATAAATAATAATAAAGAAAATCTTAAGTAATTCTTTTGAGCTTTCAACAGCTGCATAATTTTATTGTTATAAGCTCCTTCCAAACAAATTACTTTATATTACAATTTCGAATGAATATATAGCTGCCTTATTAACTTTGAAATAGTTCTTTGATTGAGCAGTATGCTTAGACCAGTTCAAATCAGAATCAATTTACAGACCTAAGTATTTATTTTCTGTAACATTTTCAATTAAAAAACAATTTGGATTGCATTTGGTAATATCCGATCTAAAATATCAAAATAATGAACATATTTTATAACATGATGGAACATAGTAGAAAATACCATTATGAATATTAGAATTACCACATAAAAACTAAACAATTAAGAATGTAAAAATATTAAATGTTTGAAAACATACTCATTATTTAAAAATAAAAATGTTTATAATTCTATTATAGAAATGGAGAGGCATTTAAAAAACTTTACATTTTAAAAAAATTAGGGTGGTGTTGGAATATAATACGTCCACTATACGCAAAAATTAGTTTACTAAAATGTTACAAATGTCTATATAGATTTTAACCATCCTAGTGAAAAATGTAGAGAAAATAAATCTTGTTGCTATAACTGTGGTGAACAGTAAATTAGGTTGTAATAAAAAATTTGAACAGCGAAAAGTGAAGAGCAAATTAAAGTGATGAGAACATGTAACACTTTCCATTAACCTGACCTTTAACTACTGAATGAAAAGCATATCTAATAAAAATGAAAGAAGAACTTGATATACTCCAGCTAAATTAACTAAATAAATAAATAAATATTATATAAATTTAACACAGATTTCCATTGAAAATTTGTCAGTACAACTTTACTCTAGTAAAACAAAAATTTTTCGTCTTTTAGTTTTGTTTCATTAATAAAACCCAACCCAATTGAGAAGATAAATTTTACCACGTAAATCAAATCGGACAAAGATTTCGTTGATTTTCAGCTACGAAACATCGGAAACTGAACCAAATTAAAAACAATTGGGTACTTACGTACCGTTAGCTATTTAGAAAAGAAAAAAAAAGGAAGAAGAAAAATTTTGTGGGAAAGAGCGAACAATGCTGTTAATATTCGTCTTAAACCTCTGCAAATCATAAATAAAAAAATAAATAAATTATCGCAAATATTGGATGATGTGTAAAAATACAGAGTTAAAAATAGCAATATAAGACAAAATTATATACTCTCTTAGGTAACTAATCAAGAAAATTAATTCATAAAGTTCATATTCTTTTTAACATTTCAAACTGACCAAAATGTGAATTCGCTAGTCTGAGATAACATTTTCACCTTTAATTACCCACAATTCTTATTTAATTTGAATTACTAAACATTGAAGGCGATTTAATAACCTATAATTGGGTGATTTCCGAACCACACATAACAAATATATTTTTTCTTCTAAATATACTTTACACTTATAAATATTTGAACAAAATATTCATATTTTTAACTAAAAATGCTAAATTTTATCCAATAATCCAATAATATAATATTAATATAAATTCTCTTAGGATAAAAAAAAGATAATTATTTTAAATTTTAATTCCAAAATAAAGAATCAACAATCAGCAAAATAAGAATTTCAAATTAGCATAAACTCACTCCTTTTGCAAAAAATCAATCTTCAGAAAAGCAAGAGCCGCAAAGCAAAAGGATTACGCAAAAGGATCACACAGTAGTCATACATTACTGTTTTAAATACATATGTATGTATTATAAAATAGCCAAAAATAATTTTTGTTTTTGTTTTGCCTTTTTTTCTGATTTGTTTATTTCCTAATCGAAAACAAAATCTCAATTTCCTCCGGCTCCATTTTTTATATTATGAATTTTATCCTAAATATCAACCAATAAATCAAAAAAATGAGTAAAAATTCCAGTCTTAACAACGTATTATTAAGCACATAGAAGGATATTTGAACAAAAAATTAGAAGGGAAAAGAACAGCAACAATAAAACAAACAAAATATAAAAATATTATTCTTATCTGATGTAAAAATTAGATGAAATTCGTTATCCATTTTCTCTAAAAAAAATTACATTCAAAAGAAATTAGAAACCTTAATGTTTGCTAAGCAAAAAAATATACATATACATACATATATCAAAAATTTTTATGTTTTTAATAAACAACAAATTAAAATTTTTAGGGCTGAATTATACAAAAAGTATAATGATCAGTAGCCTTCCGTAGTATGAATAATGTTGTGATTCAAGTATACGAGTAACAATTCAATTTTCTTGTTCTCATCTTGTTTTATTTTATTAATTTCAGTGTAATATAACCTCCCCCTATTCTGAATAAGAGATACCTCTTAACTTTTAACATTTAAAGTTAAGATATAAGGGATTCTTCGTACACATTAAAGAAAAATGTAGAGTTTTTGCTTTTAAAAATTAAAAGATCTCCTAAACGTCAAATGACAATTTGAAGTTGTCATAACACAAAATGAAATAATTGGTCTGTAACTCGCAAATTTATATAAATTTATATAAATTTATCCAAATTCCTGTATGTTGACTTTTTTATTTGCACGTTCTTTACAAATTTTTGAGAAATTTAAGAGAATTTTATGTTTAAACGTGACGTCAAAGGTCTCTCTTAAATAAATTTTTGCAAATGAAATTTCTATTTGCTAAAATTTACTGTCAAATTTTTGTTGTTGTTTTAAATGTCAATAAATATTTTTCATATAAAAAGTAGTATACCTAAAATAAATAAAAAGTTATACCTAACCTGAAAACTTATTTATATAACTTTTTACCGACAAAAAGACCAAACCCACGAAAAATTATTTAATTTAATTTTTTTAAGCAAAAACATTTAATAATTTTACAAAAAATTTCAGAAAATTACTAAATTAATTCAAATTTAAAAAAATATCATAACCTAAAAATCAAAAATCTAAATTTAAAACAACATTATGTAAAAAAAATAATAATGAAATAAACTAAAGATAATTATGTAAAAAACTTTAAAGAATGAGGGCTTGACAAAACCCACGTGCTTGATAAGCCCATAATAAATAAATAAATAACCTTAAAATCACTTAATTTTTGACATAAAAAAATTTGGATAAATTTATGCAAAAGAGAACATTTAAACTATTCTCGCAGAATTTTATGATCACGTGATTTTTCCTCTCATTTGCAAGTAAAAGTAAACATACAGACCTAATATTTTATTCAACTCAATTTAGTTAATAATATGACAATTACAACCAAGCATAATTATTGAATTTTTTTTTATGAAGGTTAACATATAGAAAATTTTAAACAATTATTTAGTTTATAAAGTTTGAAAAGCATTTATTTTGTTTATTTTAGATAATAGAAATACAAATAGATAATATTTAATTTCATAAAAAAAAATATTTACTTTAAAATTTTATCAAAGCCATACTAAATAAACATAAAACAAAATTGCAGTTATTCATTTTTAAAAGTTAAAAGATTTTCAAAAGCACCTCGAAGCATAGTACTCTTAACTTAAGAGAAACTTTGTCTCTTAAGTAGAATACGAATTTCCATTAAAAAAAGTCAACGCAAAAGTTAAGAGACCAACTGATTTTTAATTCCTTTTGACTTTTAATCTTGAATACGAAAATCTTTTTACTTCTCTTAAATAGCATTTAAGAGATACGAAGTTTTTAGCTTTTATGTAGAATAGACCTGAATGTTATTTAATCATATTTTCTTGCAGGAATAAATAATTTGATAGTTAATTTTTTTAAATCGAATGTAAAATTTGATTCGATTTGATTTTTAAATATAAATAAAAATCTAATTTCGTTCTATTGAATAGTATAAGTTTAGAGTTTGTTGCAGTTAAATATTTAAGATATATATAGTACAAATAAAAACATAATTAATTCGAATTTATTTTTATTTATATACATGCATTTAAAAACACATATGAAAAGCATACTTGCTACATGAATTCACGCCTACATGAATTATATGCCTATGATTTGATATAGGTATTATGAAAATCGGTTCCATTATGAATTGTTTTCTATCATCTTAATTTATTCCTGGTGCTACATAATATTTTTTTATTGATTTATCGCAGAACAATTTATTTAAAAAAAAAAAAATTAAATTTAAATTTAATTCTTGCGTGAAAAAAAAGAAACTCTGTACATGGGTGAGTGGCGGCAATTGGATAAATTAAATTTTTTTTTAATTGTTAAGATGTATGTGTATGTGTAATTGATATATTTTAATTGAAAATTAAAAAAATATGAAAAAATATTTAGTTTTGCTACGACTCCTTTTAAATACCAATCATTTAAAAGAATAAAGATGTAAATGAGTTGTAAAATGGTTCAGAAATTTGTCAACTTCAAACTTTTTCAATCAAAGATCAAATATAACTAGTATTTGACCACTCCGGGAAATTCAAGGAAGTTTAATAAAAAATTCGTGCTCAATTTTTTTTAAGTTTTACTCTAATAAATATTACATTTGGTAGCCCTTAAAAGACTTTTGTATTAATTTTTTTTTTTATTTGAATTTATTTCTATTTATACATACATTTTTTATTTAAAGGTATACAACTTTTTTTGAATTTATTAAAAAAGTAAAAATATACATTTCTAAAATGTGTTTATATGCCTTTAATTTATTTGCTATTTAATATAATACCGTTTCGGTACTAATTTCAATTTACAGATTAAATAAAAAGACGATGATGATGAATACTTAAAAGAGGATGGATAGCTCATATACTTCATTCAACGAGAAAAAAGACACAGTACGTCCTATGCTTCAAAATCCGGATCATATAATTAACCAGCAACATATGATTGGTTCTTTTCCTGCGTAAAAGGAAAGATAAGCGTAATCGTGAAATTATCTCGTTTATATTTGTTATGTTGATATTAATTCTAAGTTTAATAATTAAAACAATTCTTTGTATACAAATAAGTTTAAGAACACAAAAAATAGTTGTAAATCTGATACAAAAACTTAAACTCACACCAAATTAATACAATTTCAATTTCCAATAAAATACACGGTCAGTTAAACAGTAGTTCTTCTAACAAGTACACCCATTTTATACATTCCCACATTATAAACCAGTACCCAACTTTTAATTATAATAAAAAAGGAACTAATATAGTAGCAATTCATGACAACCTGATAGTAATTAATTGAAGATACGACTAAAAATTCTTACGAAGTAATTTTTTAAGCTTTCCGACTCTATATTCCAATCACTAAAACCAAAGATCCTAATTCCAGCCCGCAGTGACTTGCCCATTGAAACATTCACGGATGACATCAAGAAACATGCAGTAAAGCACGCACAGCGATAATAAACTCACTTACACTCGGAAATATCAGTAGCTCTTGATATCGACAACAATGTTCGTCGACACAAGAGAACGAAATCCCACAAGCTGGCCGCTACCTAAAATGGCAAATTCTACGACAATGATTTAATTTACAGAAATTCTTATATCAATAATTTTCCTTCGATAAAATTAAATATATCTAAATAATCTTCCTATAGGTGGAAACTATTGCCATGACTATCATTAACATGACTATTAGCTGTTAAGAGTATGAACAAAGTATGCAATAAATAATAATTACAAAAAAATTAACAAAACCACAAATGCTAGAACATTTTTTTTTTAAATAGAATCTGCAATAAAAGCTATCAAAACAAGCTTTCCTTATAATTAAATAAGCAGATAATTAAATTTTCCCTGAATTCTCAAAAGCACAGGAGGTAAAGTTGTAAATTACCCAAATATATTAAAACAAAAAGGGCTGTGTCAGCAAGTTAAATTTTTATTCAACTTAAAAATATTGTGTAGAAAAATTGCTGGTTAGGTCAAAAAAGCTATTTGTAGCAATAAAAATACACGTTTTAGAAAATTTACTTTTTCGATATTATCTTGCATACTTATTATATTTTTAAATATATGCTTTTTTAAACCTAAGCTTTTTATTTATCACTACTAACTACTTATATAATACTTATATTCAAATTTTCATTGTAATTTATCATCATGTATTTTGTCTTAATATCTAGATTCAATTTCAATTTATTCATTTTAATCCACTCTTTCCAATTAAGTTCACTCTCCATAAAGTTCTCTGAATTCGCTCGTAATATACACCTTAATCTACTCATTGACCATGTGAAAATTATCATCTGCAAATAACACTGTACTTATTGAATTCTTACTTTATATAATTAATCTTTATTAGGATTATAATATAATGCTCCTGCTCCAATTTTTCATAATTTAGCTTTACTAACTTTAGTTCTTTGGTATATCAATTTTAGATAAGATCGGAACCATTTAACTTATCTGCCTAAAATTAGTTATTTTGTTAACTTTCAAATTAGAATATACCTATTAATATAGCTTCAAAAATTCTGTTTAAGTTTAACAAACATATCGATCTATAGATTTTATTTCAGATATAACTCAATTCGAAAAATAGTTTCGCGTGAATGTTAATATCTCAAACCATACTGTACTAACTAAGTTTCAATTAAAGTATTATTTTCGAATATACTAACTGAGAGTTATTCCAAGCTAGTATATCACAAAATAATACTTTAATTGAAACTTTGCTGGTTTTTTGATCAAAAACTGATAACATATTTAACGGTTTAAACTCATCACATTTGTCTAAACATTTCAATTGAATATTTTCTATATTTCTACATACAAATTCTCTGGTTGATCAATTGTATTTTTAAAACTAACATATGAATGGATCCATTCACTCTTTTAATATAAGACATAAAATATTCTTTAAATTATATTAACGGCTGTAATAATTATCTGTACTAATTGTGCTATCTTAGAGCTTTATTTCTTTAATCTAATTTTTAAATTTCGCCAATACTAGCTAAAATATTTTTTTTAATTAATTTCCGGAAACTGAGCAACGGAAAATAAGATCTAATAAAAATCTTATTTTAGCGTGTTTCTAAAGGGAACATTTGTATATTTCTTTATTGTTTTTTAAGATTTCTTAATAATAATATTATCTAACAATACTTCTTCTTTGTTATAAATACAGCACATAATTAAAATAATATAAAAACGTTTTCTGAAATTTTAATATAAAACCAAATTCATAAATTTGTATATAAACGCATATACTAATACTCATATGTACATAAAAATAAATATGCACAAAAACCATAATTTACAAAATGTTCTTTTTTGAATATAAATGAACTACTTAAAATTATTACAATGACTATTACAGTAACTTTTATAACCAAACCCAATCATTTACAATTGAAACAAAAAAATTTAAAAATTCAGTTCTTTACGATTTAGGCATCAGGCGCAAAAACGAACAAAAATAAAAATATACAACAAAAGTGAAACAAAGAAAAAGTACAAATTTTCAAATTGAAATTATAAGGACATTAATAATTTACTTAAGTTTTAAATTATTCCTGTTGTTTTAACGGGCATATTTTGACCAGTCAGCAAAAAAAAAACAAGTAAAAAGAATATTTATAAGAAGAAGAAAAAGAAAACCAGTCAAAATTAGAGAAACGTTCTGAGAGGAAAATGTTGACTTCATTTTTTCATTTTATCTTTTGTTTTTTGATTTTTGATGCTATTTAATTTTCAGAACATGATTACGATTTCGTTTATTTTATTTCCGGAAGTTGAAAAACAAAAACCTACAATAAAGCTCAAAATACTTTGATTTTTCACACTTTAAATACAAGACAGGGTCATTATTAAATTATTAAATTCATTATTATTATATTTACATAATAAAACCAATGTAAAAAATAATATATACCAGGGGTTCTATTGGTTAATTATAATTCAAGCTAAAGCCAAATTTAACGTTTTTAACAGAACAGGGATTTGCATGGACTGATATAGACTTCTCACTACCAAGCAGTAAACACTTGTTTTTAATGAAAAGCTTGAGGTCTTATTAATATTGGTCATTTTGTTTTTTGTCATGTGTATACCATTGTCAAAATCTAAAAATGTTGTTGTGTCATATTAGAATTGCTTTTATCAATTATTATTTATTTTTTTTGTTTTATTTATAATTTTCTAATAATAATTTTAATATTATAATCAATTTTTAAATCTTATGATATTTATCTACAAATAATATTAGACATTGAGCCACAGCTTTAAACGAAAACAATTTCAGTAATTCAGTTTCGATTTTGCATGTGCAATAGAAAAAAATAAATCAAATTGTAATTCTATATAAAAAAGATAATATTTATGTACGTATGTATGTGAAATTGGTTTTTTTATTGTTGAATAAAATAAAAATCGAAAAAAAAAATTAAAATAAAAAAATTTAGTGTAATAAAAAAGGGGGGGTGTATTAACAAAACAGTTTATAAATTCTAAACCACTGATCGGTGTATAGCCTTCCGAGGACGAATTTTTAAAAAATTTTGGTATACATATAGTTTGTGTGTGTTTTGCAAACCAACTGTATATAATAATATAATAAACAAATGGGTACATACATATTATGTATTGTATATAATTTTAAGTAGTAAGAAACTGTACTAACTGTATTGTATAAACTTTAAGTAAATTAGGTTTTTTTGTTGTTATATACTGTTTGGTTTTTGGTTATTATACGTGATTAAACTAGTACTACTTATTATTTTAAGTAAAAAAAATCAAAAAATTGTAAGAATTGTAATTAGGTCCACATCCCGAAAGGGAAAAGGACCTCAAGTGGACCTGCAGATTTATCTGCAGGTCCACTGTTTAATTAAATTAAATTAAATTAAAAATCAAAAAAGTTGTTTGTTTTTTATTATTATTATTATTATTGAATTGACCATCATTCAAATTATGGCCAATTTTGTAAGCACTAGCTGCAGAGGCTTTTGTTTGTTTTGTTTATATTATATTTTTATATTCTTCTTATTACTTGGTAAGAAAACTAACATTAAATTCAAAATATATTTTTCATGCAAAGGTTGAGCATGGTAAACTGGGCTTAAAACAGAACAAAGCAATTTGTATATATATATTGAAGCGTTCCGTCTAATTTACAGATATATGACGGAAATTATGTATATAAAATGATAAAAAAATTATTGCCAAATGTATAAATGTCATTTTTAACTGTGATTTGTAATTGTAACTTTCTTATTTTTGATAATCAGATTTGTTTTTAAATTAATAATTCAAAGTCGAATTTTTTTTCGACTAATCATTTATATTTATATTTATTTTGTAAAATAAATCATTTATATTTATATTTATTTTGTAAATATGTATCGAAATTTCGGAAGCAACTTACTTCCTTCATCAATGGTTGCAAGTGTTGCGGCTAATCAAATGTTAATTTGGATTTGTAAGATATTATATTTACATATAATAACACTATTTATTTATTTATTTATTTATTTATGCTTAATACAAACATATTACAATAAACATACATAAGTGTAAAAAAAAAAAAAAAAAAAAAAAAAATATATAATTTTAAACTTAATCTTTATTTTAGATCTTAATATTAAAATTGTTATTTATACAATTTTGTAATTTATTACCAAAGAATGTTTATTATAAATTTATACTAACTCTAAGATATATGTAAGTGCAGCTTTTTTTTAGATGGTCTGTGTATAATGTAAAATCAATGTGGTGTTTTTGTTTACATATTAACATAAACATTCTATTAACAGGTTCATATTTACCATAATTGGTACGATGAAATATTGAATGAAAAATATTTTTCGATCTAGAGCGGTTTCTGTTGTTAATATGTAAGTGGATCATATATCTAACATAAGGAGAATCAATTTCATTATTTAAAAACTTTAATAATAAATGTAATATCAGCAACCTCCCTTCTAGATTCTAATGATTTAAGATCCAATAACCTATAAGGTGGCAGAATAACTGGATTTGACCAGGGTAAATTACGCAGTGCGAATCTCAAAATTTTTTTTGTGTAGCTTCAATTCTTTGGATATGACTAAGGTAATGAGGCGACCAAACTTGACTGATGGCATATTCAAGATTTGGTCGAATAAGATACGTAAAAAGTGATTTAAGGACGTATGTATCGTTGAATTCTTTAGAAAATCTTTTGACGTAGCCTAGCATGGAGCTAGATTTATTTTTTTATCACATTTAAATGTTTTTTGAAACACAATTTATTGTAAAAGAGAACACTAAGATATTTAAAATGTGAGACTCGTTCAATAGATTTATTTTCAAAAGGATAATCAACAAATTAATGATTCAGAAGAGCGAGAAAAAGTCATTAAAGCACATTTATTAATATATAAAGTCAGATTGTTAACTTTACACCAATTTAAAAAAGAGTTCAAGTCTCGTTGAAGAACGGATGTGTCGCTTGCTGACATAATTTTCTTATAAATTTTCATGTCATCTGCATAAATAGTAATTTTACTATTCTTAATGACGGAAGTTACATCATTAAAATACAAGTAAGTGTACATTCAATTTAAATATTTGCCTAATATTAAGCCTTTTCAATGTTTGTAACATACTATTAATAGAAGTGTAAGGGCTACATTTTAACATAATTCTCATTTCTCTGTTCTGTAATATTTGCAATCTGTCTAACATTTTATTCGTATAGTGAAAGCTATGATTGTAGAGCAATATTCGAAGTGCGGCTTGATCATTGTGTTGAAAATATGTATCGCGCTGCTTGATGATAGTTGATCTCTATAGCTTTCTCAATATCGTTTATAAATATTTAAAAAAAAAAGCACCCCTAGAATTCTACCCTGAGGTACCCCAGTGGGCTAATTCATATATGTGGATGTTTTGTTAACATTGTAACCTATAAAGAGATTATTCTTTTTCGGCATTTAAAATAAAAATGAAAATTCACTCTGAAAGTTCTATAACTTAATATTTTCAGTTACTGTCCATAACTATTTTAAATGGGATACCTGGCGATACGATAGTAAAAACTTTACATATCAATTTTGTAAGAAAAAAAAACACCAGCCTGTACCTTTTAATTTTACTAAAAGATGCAAAATAAAAATTTAAATTTAAATGAAAGCCTTTTTAAAAAAAGAAATGTGAAAGAATGCAAAAATCTAATTTCCTTTTTATTATTTTAGGTTAATGAAAAGAGTCTTACTTCCTTTGAAAATAAAAAAACACGTGATACTTACATAAATATATATTTTTTATTTTTTTCAAATCTTAAAATTTTTAAATAACTGAAGGACATCAGGGCGAAAATATAAAACTAAGAAGTATTAAAATCATAATGGAATCAAAGTAAGTACGAAATATACCACTTTATTAAAACTCTTTTATAAAACAAAAATAAAAATTAAAGTGAAAATAAACCTGGAGCTGGATGTGTCCTTCGTTAATGTATTTCCTTTCTTAATATTTCACTTCCTTTGCTCTCTCTCTCTCTCTCATCCGGGTATCTTAGAATGAGTAGAATATAATTTCAAAGAAACAAAAAGTAAATTTTTAAATTAATTTGTAATATTAAGAATCATTATAAAAAACATTATTAAGTTAAGAAAAGTCACCCGCTGTCGTCAGTTCATTAAAAATAGGAACCCGCGATATGATTTTTTATTTTTACTTAAATTTTCCTTTCATTATATTGATATTTTTTTAAACATTCATGCTATTTTCATTTATTTCAATAATTAAAAAAAATATACTTATATAATTATAGAACAGCCCAGAATATCACAAGGGAACATTTCTATAATTCAGATTTTATAAATAGAAATATGTTTCTATTAACATATAATTTTGGGTTTTATATAACTTAATTCTAAGCAATCTTAATCTTATTACAAGAATATTACCAGAAAATAAAGAACTTATTTTTATGTTATTCTATATTCCTTAATACTAAATGCAACAATACCTGATAATTACACGCTGGGTGGCGTAGTAGGTTGAGCGCCTAGGGTTAAGTAGGTTGTAGGTCCCAGGTTCGATTCCCGATGAAGCAAAAAAATGCTTTATTGGTTTTTCGACCTGGTCAAGTACCCTTTGTCATTGCGATATAATAAATGACAAAAAATATTTGAGAGTATATAAATCTGGTAGCGAATTAAGTAAAATATTGTAGTGTAAAATTGCAGTATCGTACTGAATTAAGCATGAAAAGGTGATTCCACCTAAGTTACTGTCAAGAGTGTAAAAAACAAATTTCACTTTAATAACTGCTTAATCTTTGGTATTGTAATTGAACTTTTGTTATTTTTAAATTGTTTAACTATAATTAAATTGTAATTCAGTTTTTGCTTTTGTTCTAAAATGCTTAGAGCTACTGATATTATAATTTGCAATTTCATTTGATTAATTTTAAATAATAACTTTCTTCTCAAATTTTTGATTTCCTAATTTTTATTCAACTTTTTTTTTCATTGGTATAGATTTGTTAATTTTTAGTTGATCTGGTATTATATACTATGACTGAATGATGAGTTTATGGGTGCTGTTACAGGTTTAATTAATTCATCTTTTATAAGATTTATTACACTGATGCTAATAAAGTCTACTCCAGAACTTTGTGATGATCTTGAATTGTTAAAAATTTAGTGTTTATTAAAAATAAAGTGTTTTACTATTTAATCAGTTTCTTTTCTTAAATAGTAGATAACATTAAATTTCTTGACCATATCTTTCCCAATATTGGTATAGTACTCCTTAAATTTATTAATTTTATAATACTTTTCACCAATAGCATTCGTTCCCATAACAAATTAATTAATATTTTTTGTAGAAGTACCATCAGTTATTATTTCTTTTACATAACAGATTCCAAGTTTTCTTGTAATTTTTTGTGTCTTTTAATATTAGTAAGTTTATTTGCACACATTTTATTATTTTTTTTCATATGAGTGTTACTGAAATCAATACACTACTTTTTATACCAGTAGGTTTTTATTTTTATAATTTCCGTGCATTCTTTATCCATCCATGATGTACGATATTATTAACATTTGTCTTTTTGATCGATGTTGCCTTTTCTTTACTGAATTCACTACATTTTTTGTCAATTCAACGGCATCACCATTTGTGTCGGTAATGCAGTATATTCCATTAAATTTTTTTACAATAGGTATTGATATTCAAAAAAAAATTGGTTGACTCAACTGTTGTTTTATTAAGAAAACTAAAGGTGAAAACTCAATGTACGCGTTTAGTACTTTGAAGCTTTGACAGCGTTTTACACTTTTGATGATTTTTCAGCGTTTACAGGCTTTTAACGCGTTGAAAATTCAATGTACGCGTCTTACACTTTGTTAAAAATATTTCTTGTTAAAAAATAACAATATTTAAAAATTTTTACTCTAGAAAACAAGTTTTTATAAAAACTATTTAAAATGAATGTTAAACTCACATTTCTTTTTCGTTTTTTTTCAATTTTCAGAATATTTATAATTTCTATTTTTATATCTTAAATAATTTTAATATTTGAAATATACCTCCGAAATTTTAAATAATAAGTTTTAAATTTTAAATAGCTACCTTCATAAAAACTGCCAATGCAATTTTTGTTTGAAAAATTACCAATACAAACAAAAACAAAATCTGTCAAAAGCATATAAAGCATGAAAAAAGTTGAAATTGACCAACTTTGTGTTTGGAGCGCGTAACGCGTTTTGTCATTGAGTTTACTTTAATTTAAACACATATATTCAACTTGAAATGTCGAAAGCGTAAACCGTTGTCAAAGCTTTCAAAGCGCAAAACGCGTACATTGAGTTTTCAGCTTTTTTTTTTATATTGTAGCCAAAACTTAGGTTTTGAACCTTTTAGTACTTGCGTACCGTTGACTATTTGAAAAAGGAAAGGATACTTAAAGGAAAGCAAAGAAAATGGAAGAAGTTAAAGTTTTGCGGGAAAAAGCGAACAATGTTGTTAGTATTCGTCTTAATCTCTGTAAATCATAAATAAAAAATTCTTCTCTCATTGGGAATGCTTCGATTGGGACGCGATTCCACAATCAAGATGTTCTTACTATAAAAGAATTTCCATAGCCGGACTTAAACCATCTCGGAATTTCCACTGTGAAAGGGTGTGCACTTGATGCCTCTCGTAATATGCGACAGAATTGCTTGAGAGGAGGAAGAAGTGACTTTAGTTCCTCGGAACAAATGCCAACACCAAGTAGATATCTATAAAATAGAGAAAGTGCTCCAACAATACGACGATGACCAAGTGGTATAAGGGATGAGGTCACATTTATGTCGACTATAAGACGAATGGCGCGGTTTTGAACTTTGTTCAAAAAATTTAAAGCAGTTTTTGGTGCACCTGCCCATAAATGTGAATTATACTCGAGCTTGGGTCGTGTATATGCTTTATAGATTTTTAAGAGATCTCGAGATGAAAAATAAGCTTTGCAGCGACTTAAAAAGTCCAAACATTTGGCGACGCTTTTCGCAATATCGAAAATATGCTCATTCCAATGCATATTTTGATTCACTCGCATCCCGAGAATGTTCAAGTCTTTGAGTCCCTAAATAACTTCATTTTGAAGCCTGAGAATTGGTTCGAATGTTGTTAGCTTGTTACTAACAAGACAGCTTTGAGTTTTTGAAGTGTTAAACTCGACTCTGTTTGCTCTACCCCAGTCGACAATTTTGCCTAGGTCGTGATTGAGTGCACCAGCCATCATTGTTCTTTTGGAGTTGACTGCTGAAGCTGTAGCATTATTTGTTTTAAGAAAATCATATGATGCTACGAAAGTGCTGTCATCAGCAAAACTATGGATTGGATTGAAAGTTAATTTGAGAAGGTCATTAATGAAAATGAGAAATAGGGTGGGTGAAAGGACGGAGCCTTGTGGAACACCAGCCTTGATTTGAAGTTGATCGGAAAAACTACCTTAAATAACTAGCTTAATTTTAGTTTGACAATGGTAGCATTAACCGGTAGATCTGGAATCCATTTTGGATCCATGTACCATATATCTGGCCACTAAACGCAATTCACCACAAAAATTTACCGCAATACTAGCGCCATCACCGGAAAATATAATGAGTACTTTTAAAAATAAATAATATTTGAATGGAATAATATTTATTATCATACATATAATTTATTTTTTGTAACTCTTAATTTAAGTTTTATGCACATAAATCTTCCTTAAGAATTTAAATTTGCACACTAATTCAAAAAATAATGGCGATTTAAATTTAAAAATTTTCATAAAAAATATAAACATTTAATTTTTCTTACGGTAGATGTCACAACACTCAACATAAAAATTGTTGTTGTTATTTTTACATATAAAAAGTCAGATCCATGAAATTTTTTCAGATCCATTTTCATTAACTGCGATACATTAACCGGTACATTTACCACACCGTTCAGTAAACAGATCCATGGATTTGTGGATTTCAGATGGTTAATTTCACTGAACGCTACCATTGACATACTTCAAGCCTGTTTCCATAAATCAACATAATAACGGCTTCAGCATATACGTTCCATAACCTCTTAAATACGAGCACATCTGAACACATCTTTTTTTGACAGTACGTGCTCTGCTTTCAACTAAAAAACGAAAACGCCTAAACATAGATAAGAAAAAAACATCATCGTAGTGATGACAATTGGAAACGTAAAGTGACGACATGGAGCATCATCATGATGATTCGTAGAAACAGACCCCATGGATGATGATGAATAAAATCAACATCCATATGTGTATTATCAATTTTATTACGTGCGTAGCATATTATCAAAAATATTCGAAATACGATACACGATGTATTATCGTATCGTTATTGTTTTATTTTGATTTAGGATTGTTTACTGTTCCCCTACTTTTCTTGCAAAAACTACTATGAAATAAGAGAAAAAGTGAAAAAGCTCTCGTCTGCAAGTAAAGTAAAGGAACGCATACTTGTTAAATCTTGCAGCTGTCAAAAAGCTGGCATTTATTTAATCTAAAGAAGTTTTTTTTTTAATTAATTTCAAAAAGTTAAAATATTTTCAATAACTGACCAACTTCAAAACTGATTACACACAAATTACAACACAAAACAAAATTCTACGCGTATGAAAATGAAAAAATAAGTGCAAACTCTATTCTTCAGAGAATTTTCTACAGATGTCAAATTATTACAATAAAACTTTGGCAGCTGCGTATAATTAATTACTGCAGAGAATTTTATTGAAAAACCCAACGAATTAGAATTAAATGGAAGTGACTATCCCATACAAAAATACAAACATTTTGTCAATATTTTTTTAGTACTTCTCTTTCTATTTGGTTTGTTTGGGTTTCCTTTTGTCAAAAAAAAATTTTTTTCAGTGTTAGGAATATAGTTTTTTTAAATAGAAAATTAGTAAAATCTTTGAGTATGAATAAAATAAAAGGTATCAAAATATAATCTTAATAAAAATAACAATGTTTTTTCAATTTAAACTTTCTTTTACTTTATTACCGTATTCTATTATTACACAGAAAAGTATTGCTGTTAAATTATTTGAAAAAAAAAAAATCATTCATGTTTCTGAAATATTAAAAATGTAGCAGTAGTGTGTAATATATGGATATATGAAATTTTCAAAAAGTACGAACATTAGCAATGAAGTAGGCAAAAATAAAATTTGTTATTGTCAAATAAATATTAAAAAAAGTCAATAAAATTTTTGATTTTTATTATAAATTGTTAAAAAATTACAAATTTTAAGGAAAAATGGAACGTAAAAAGAAGATTTGTATCATTCCAGGCTGTAAGTCTCATTTGGAAAAAGAAAATTACGTGTCTTTACATATGTAAGTATTATATTTTACATCTTTTGAATTTTTAAAAGAGAGAAAATATATTGAACGAATATATTCGTCTATTTCTGTTTTTTGACAATAAGAAATACCAAAGAAAGAGAGGAATATACCCAAAACATTGGACACTTTTTTGTATGGATAGCCACTTCCATTTAATTCTAATTCGTTGGAAAAACCGCATTGGCGGTGACTAGACGATCAGTTATTCAGTCAGTTTTCATTGTCAGTTAAAACTGAGAAGTGTTTACACATTCAGTTTTGAATAGAAAAATTTACAAATGGCGAAAACTGAGAATTACCATTAATGTAACAAGTGTAAGTGAATTTTATTAAAAAACCGCATTGGCGTTGGCTAGATGATCAGTTATTCAGTCAGTTTTCATTGTCAGGTAAACGTGTGTCTACACGTTTAGTTTTGAATGGAAAAATTTATAAATGGCGAAAACTGAGAATTACCATTAATGTAACAAGTGGAAGTGAAACAATAATAATAAAATTAATTTATATTTCAAAATTTTTTCTTTTTATAATTTATATTTAAAAAAATTTTCTTCTAATTTATATTTCAAAATTTCCAACTGACAAATGTTGCTTCGCTAAAATGGGTTTTTTCTGTGTTACGATTAAGATTAGAAAAGTTGACTATGAAAATCGAAGCGATTGAAATCGAAAAACTGACGACAAGTTAAAAGCATTTCAACTTTTTATTGTTTTCAAACAACAACAAAATACATGTATTTAGGTGAAAACCGACAGTGTTCACAGATTTCAAAACAATTGTTAATAAAGTGTATAAATGTTATAATAGGCCCCATACACGTTTAAATCTGTTTACAACTTGTTTCGAAACTTGTGAAATTTAATTGTTTCGAAACAGTTAATTAAACAGTTTGCAAAATCAAATTTTTTTGATTTTTAATGGGAGGAGTCATAAGTTTCTGTATATGTTTAAATGTTGGTTTCGAAACCAAAATATTAATAAAATCAGTTGTTTATGTTTTTTTGTTGGAAGTATCTTATAGTTTTCATAACATGTATTTGTAATGAATTTTTTAATCATTTCCTTCTTTTTTCTTATAAATTTCTACAATTTTTATTAATGCTTAATTTATTTTATCCGCCATTTTTTAAACTATATCTTGTCTTGACTTAACTATAAAAATAGTGAAGTTTCTCTGCTTGTTTAAGCAAAAGCTTCTTAGTGTGGGGAAAAATTCAGTAAGCTATCTCCCTCTTTCAAGCCAACAAAATATTAGCTAGTATCACACGTAATGGAGCCCACTCACCAGTTGAAAGTTTCAATGAAACTTGAAGTTTCATGTTTGACATACACGCAAAGACTTATTTAAAAGACTAATTTTGAAGTTTGTTTTATTCATTCATAATTCGTATTTTTTACATGGTGACATAAATATTTTTTAATTTTTTTATTAAAATTACGAAATAATTAAAATACAAAATGATAGATAAGCAATTATTCAATTTATTTTTTTTATTTTTTTTCAAAATAGTAATATAAAACTGTAAAAAAGAAAAGACATCACTAATTTAAATAAAAAAATAGCTTTGTTTAAGTTCTAGCTTCACATCATACACATACACATTTAGTTTCACCCATAAACGAGAAAAATTTATAAACTAAGTTTCAAGTCTTCGAAAAATTTTAAAGACAAGCGAGCAGACTAACAGACTTGAAACTTTCAAATTGGTAGCCAGACATGCCTATACCAATTGAAACTGTATTTTCATTCATAAAAATTAAGTTTCATGAAACTTGCAATTGATGTATGGGCTCCATAACGTAATGTGTTTAGCAGCTCCCCACTTGTACTCATATAATTTCATAAATACACTTTTGAGTAATGAATTTGAAAACTAAAAAATTGTTGCAGAACAATGTTGATTATGAAACATAACTTTTGAATCAGCAGAAATAATTTTACTACTGTCAATTTGACAGTGTCAAAGTAAACTTGTACAAATACAGCTAACGTTCGTAGCGTAGGTTTTGAAAAGTTTGTTGTATGGGAATGTAATTGTATTGTAAAAGTAAACAGAGTAAATTAAATCATCCATCAGATCAGATGTTAGTTTAGTGGTTGAATAAATAAGCAAAAGCAACAAGTTTTTCTTTCAATTAATTTAATTTTCTGTTATTTTAAAAGTTATAAATTTTTCCACTGTATTTAAATTTAAAAAAATTTAACTGAATTATAAAATATTTATTTTTGAACTACAATAAATTAAAAATATTGAATCTATTACGAAATATAACTAATAATCTTATAGACATTGACCTTGATTAATTGGCGTAGTATTGAAAATACAATTGAAATGGAGGCAAATATTGAGCAATCAAGCTATTTAAAGATGTTTGGCATTGAAACCGATTTACAAGAAAACATTTCACCAATCGAAGAAAATATATCAACAATGATGGAGAGATTAGAAGAATTTGAATCTCTACTAACCAAGGTTTCAAATGATTCTCATAGCATTGAAAAAGATTTACCAAAAATTAAAGAATTTGGACCATATTTTGATGATATATGCAATAATATTGACAATATGGATAAATTTGTTAGTATAGTAGCAGATAAATTAAAAAATTTGGAAGAAGCAATTGATATTGCTCATGATGAATTAGACATTCCCGATTATAATAGTATAAAAGGAATATTTAAACCTTTGGTTGAAGCTGTTTCTTTAGGTAAATCAAAATATATATATGGTTCATCAAGGACAAATTTAGATGAAGGTGGAGTTTTCAAAAGACCAGAGGTGTTAGATTCGACGATTTATTTTAATGAATAATACTGGAAGTTGAAAGAATATTTTATAGTAGCATTTAAATAAATATTTTTATATAGTAAGTTTTATAGAAAAAATAAGAATTTTTAATTTAGTTTAAAAACATTTTGTTTTAATAATTATTTTAAGACAATAGAAGTTTAATTTCTTTACTTTTTTTTGTTTTTAATATATTGAATCTGTACAATTGTGACCTACTTCCTCACATTTTCAAACTTACAAGCAATTTTGTACTTAACATTTGACCTAGTTAGCCATTACAAAATAAAGTTCATGGCTATTGTGTGTTACTCAATACGACGCATTTCATCATGATACTCGTTTTAAATTTTGGTTTTATTTTTTTTTGACCTTGTGCTTTATGCGAATCTTCTATAGGCAAAAACAATTAAATATATGGTTATTATAGTATTGATATTATTTAAAATTAGTTTTAATAGTATTTGTTATTTATTTTATATACTCTATTAGCAAATTAATTAGAAAATTAATTTTATGGATTATGGAATATATGAATAAATGAATTTCATACTACCTTTGATTGTATAGTTGTATACATATATGTACAAATTTATAATGGCAATTTTCAAAGCTAATGGTTAACCAAATTAACACGAGCTTAATATTATGTTAATTATGTACAACAATTTATTTTCATATCTTACTTCTTTGAATGAAGTAATGCACAAAAAGAAAGAATTAATTTAATTTTTTGTAATTAATAAACAAAGTGCATAAATTTTAAACTAAAAGAAAAACATCAGAAATAATTTTATTTAATTTTTTATTGAAAATAACCTATAAAACCTAAAACCTACAGAGGCTCTGAAGCTTCTATTTGATATGACATAGCTTTTTTTATAATATCTCTGTAAAATTGAAACATATATCCACTAGCTTTTTTACACATCAATTGAGCATCATTATATTGACCTAAATTAAATTTTCCATATGTGTTTGCAGCAATTAAGTTCTTGTTGATACTATCGAAAACAAATGTAAAACTTGCAATCGCTCCTAATGCCTGTTTTTGATCAGGATCTAAAAATAATTCTCCGTGCTTATCAATAATACAATGAACACCTGCTACGGTAAACTTCATTGCTATTCCTCCAATTATTAATGATAAACAAGCAGCATTTACAGCACAAGCTTCAATCTAAAATTTAATTTTTTCTTTATTACATCAATGTGTGCATAAAAATTTAAATTACTCCACAACAATCATCCAATTCTTGAATTTGAATTGTAGTAGACGTACGAGGATGTAATGATGTGATTAATGCAGTTTCGCAAATATTTCGAATAATTGATTCTCTAAAACGGTCTTTAACCCCTGGTAAGCCAGATTTTGGACGAAATGTCACTTCAACCTAGATAAAAACAAAATACTTATATTAAACAATAATATAATATGTACTGATGTATGTATTAAAAATATTTGTTTAAGAAATATATTTTTACCATAGCTCTATCGATCTTAGAAATAGATTGTTTAGCCTCTATCGGTCCATACATAGATGCCAGAACTGTAGTTTCCCCTAAAATATAAAATTATTATTTTGAAATTTTTTACATTTCAGGAAATTTGAATTTTGTTAAATCACCTTGTGATAGAAATGCTGATCCATCAGCTCTAGTTAATGGTTTTAATTCACATTGTATCGGTCTTAGCTTTAATTCAAGTTCAATATCACTTTTTAATATTTCAGTATCCATATTTAATATTTACAACAGATATTTCACTCGTAATTCACGTAAACATTAATAACTTTAAGCGGTTTGAGGTTATATTATCTCAAGACTCGAATACATGTATTAGACAGCTAGGATACAAAATACGTTTGCCACGACGAACACAATTGCGCTACAAGATACAAAAAAAAAAAACAAATTCCAATTGTGAAATGAAATTAAAAAATATTAAAATAGGTGTATGAAAATATATCCATTAATAACAGACATTTATTAATTGATTTTAATTATATTATATGTAAAATATAATTTTAAATTTCTAAATCTCAATTGAAGAACTCGAGCAAAAAAAAAAAGACACAAAAAATACACAATTATATTTGTTATACATATGGTTTAGACAGCTACAAGCAATGTTACACAATAACATAATTTTTTGTATTATCCTTATTTATTCAATCGGCGGTGTCGTGAGAACCAAAATAAACTGGGTTGTTTTTTTTTTCGTTTTTTTTGTTACATTTGATTAGTTGAATTTGGGCTCAAAAAGTGAATTTTTGATTTTTGATGGAAAAATATTAAAGATGGATATTAGAAATAATCTTGTCGCGGTATTGTGTTTAATACTTAAAAAAAATTAATTGAGAAGTAAAAGTCACAAGAAGTGACATCTGGTGAGAAACTATTGCCATTTTGTGTAGCGGCAAGGCATTCTATTTAGGATGCCTTGGTCGTGGCTTGGTTTGTTTGGCTAAATAAGCACGTTTGGGTTAGGTGTCGGTTATAGCGATCTTTGAAATGAATACGTAAATTAAAATTTTTTGTTTCGATTTTACAACCGCTGCAGACACAACATTTTGGTAAAAAGTTATAGGAATGCTAAATGTTTTAACAGACTAATTCTGTTCAAAATTTTAACATCTTAAGTTAAAAATTTGTATGAAAAAGTTATTTTATCATTTTACGGTTTAGAAAAAAAATACGGATCCGTAAATAGCTTTTTTATTAAAATTTCAACTTAAAATGTATGTGGACATAAAGCAACAAAAAAAAAATGTAAATTTGAATAAAATGGTTGGTTTTACTTATTTTTTTTATTAACTTGAATTATAATTAGTCAACGAGGGCCCCTAGTTTATTATTTAGCGATACAACCTACATATTTAATTACAGATAAATATTTTGTGTTGATCGTTATTACATTGCCTATTTCTAAACATCAAATTCATTTATAACACATCGGAAATTTATCTATTTATTTTTATATGATATATATATATAACTGGATCTGCACTTCCAACATAAATCTGCAGACCAACTACATATTCTTTTCCCTTTCAGAATGTAGGTCTTTATATATTAATAATTTTGTATATTATTTTTATTAGTTTTAAATTATTTTTATGTTGAATAATTATTTAGAACTAATGTGATTATATTGAAAATTACATTCAGTAGTTTTCATCACCTGAAAAGTTCTACGGCTCTTCGGCAATAGCAAATTTTTGGACAATTTAAATTTTTTATAGTAGAACCATCAAATGTCAATGATAAATAAATTTTATATTCATCAAAACATAGTAAAAAATAAAAATATAATTATGTACATTGCTTATTGTAAATAGATTTTTTATTTCCAAAATATATTTTTACCCATATTAACTTTGCTAACTCTAATTTTACTGAAACAAAGTTTTTTAAATTCAAAATAGCTATTATATTTAATATATGTACTTAAAATTCGATTAACTGCAAAAATTCAAAATAAACCAAATACTATACAATAACCTAAATTATAGTTCAGTATTTCTAAACAAAAATTACTAAATTTAAAAGATATCATTTAACATTTAGTTGCAGAATTTTCTTCATTGACAGATTTTATATTTCGATTAGCCTCATCGCTATCATCATCTTCACCATAGTCATCTTCATCTTCATCATCAGAATCAAGCGTTTCCCAACTGTCGTCACCAGCTTCGGATTCTTCTTCTATGCCATCAGCTTCTGCAGCCTAAAAAGTTTGAATTTATTAAAGTGATTGATGTTGAAAACTATTAATGCTTACTAATTGACCAGCTTGAATATTAATTTCAATTTGTAATCGTATATCCATCACCATAAAAACTGCAGTTACTAAAACCGGTAAAGTAATTCGGCATTTCCATGCTAAATTCGTTAAAAATAAAAAAGCTTGACCGAATTCTGAATCCATTCACAGCTTTTTAACTTTAATTTAAATTTTTTTATCTACTAGCAGTTTCACTAGAATTCTCCAAAATTTGATCAGATTCAGTATCTGGTTCTTCTTGCAATTGATCGTGTTTTACAATGTGCAATGTTTCACCAATTGTTATTGGTTGTATAGGATACAAATGACGATAAATATTATGAACAGCCGAGTCTCCGCCTACTGCAACGTCCAATTCTACATTACCATCGAAATTTTGCGTACCATTAATCAGACTACTTAGACACTCCTCACGCTTTTGAGCTAATTGTTCTAAAATTTTGGGATCGCTTTTCAATTTTCTTAACTTTTTTTCTAAAATGAAAAACAAAATTACAAACTTGACGTAGAATTGATTGAAAACGCAATACTTACCCAAAGATTGTAAGTAACGTTCAGAGTCAGGAAGAATATTTGTGCAATCAATTTCTTTATTTTCTTTTGTTATAAAATTATCCTCGAATTCTAATTCTAATTGATTTGTATGACTTAATATTTTACTATTATACCATGGGTCAGTGGTCATTTTTTAATATTTTGAACATTTAATTCATATTAAACATTTATATTCCACAACCCACATCCACAATTCATACTGACAACTGACTGCTGAATATTGATTTCCATTTGATTAGATGAAGATGACAGACAACAGGAAAACAGAAAGTCAACGAATTAGAATTCTAATTCGTTGCAGAATGTCATATAACTCATGTTCTCATTCATAGCAGTTGACAACCAAGCCAACTGAAGTTTCCAGTGGGTAGAAAACACCAAAAATTATAGGGTTACCTTTGAAAATTAGATTGATTTTTTCGACTATAATTGTGTTATTTTTTTAACAATAATTCCCTACCCTATAAAAACTATTGTCAATGCGATATTGATGTGAAATAATTTGTTTATTTGTGTTTTATAGTACGTTTTCATAAACAAAAAAGGATAAAAATAAAATTTTCGATTATTATTTTTCTATTATAAAGCAACAACAAAAAAATTGTTTTTACTGTCAAAAAGATTATTGGTATGTTGGTATTATAAACAAAATATGGCTTGTAAAATGTTTGGAAATTTTAGTGTTTAGTTTTCAAATATTTAAATAATAATTTTTAATAAAACTATTACAGTTTAGTACATAAACAATAGTAAAACAGTAATAGTACAAATGGTTTTTTTTTTGTTTTTTATTTTTCAAAGAAAAAACCCAATTTTAATAATAATGCCAAAAAAATAGTGTCTTTACTTAATTATTTTTTCTATTTAATTTATTTATTTAATTCAACTTTTTGATCAAAAAAAAAATACAAAACACTTTGTAGAGATGCTCGTGTGGCGAATAGAGAAATTAGTTTCGAAACAAGCTTTTAAACGTACTAAATCGTGTATGGGGCCTATAATAATTACAAGAAACATTAAAATTAAGTACATAGTACATTACTTAGTACTAGAAGTAACAGAGTAGTAAGTAAGGAAGAACTCAAATACTAGCATACTATGATTAGAACTATTATTTTTTCCTTTATTTTCAATTTTTCACAAATACTTTTCTTAAATCAATTTTTTTTTTTTCAAAAAAATATTTTTTTTATTAAGTACTAAAGGCCTTTCCGAACCTTTCGCAGTTTAATTCAATTTAATTTAATTTATTTCGCTCACCTGCACATAAATGTGCAGGCAAGCCAAAAGGAAAGTACTAAGTTGAAATAGAAAGACAACTTTACAAAAAATGTACCGTTTGTCCAGAGCATGCGTATCAGTTTTTTAAGAGGGAAAAGAGCCGTTATTTTAAAATTTAAAAAAAATTATTAACTAAATCAAGGATGCTCCATCGATTAGTGATATTTGAAAACTCCCGGAAAGAAAGGAAAAGTGGTTTTTAAAACCGATATATTTTATGATAATATGATTTGAGATATTTAAGTTATTAGCATAGGTAACTAAAAAATATTTATAGAATTGCGAATAATTCAACTGTTCATAACTTTTTGTAGTCCGCGCTATTACTAAGATGTATTGAATATTCCTCTACGACACTGTCATTTACATGTATACCTATGAATGCAAGATTTTTTAGGATAATCATTTAGATGATTAAAGTGATTTTCATTGAATAAAATAAGAAGTTGTAAAAATGTGGCGGAAATATAATGTTTGTGCCACATGCTAATTTACCCTTAATATTTCATACAAATCTGGAATTGATCAGCTTTTCTTTTTGAGTTTACGTAGTTCTAAAATTCTTTAGGATTAGTCTTAATTTCAGACCATACACTACAAATATAAGTATTGTATAAAAATGCAGGATGTTTGAATTCATCATTGTACATAAAATTGTTATGAAATTTATTATTATTGCTCTTTAGATGTTTACCAAGCCTTATTTTTTTTATTTCTAAGTTGTAAAAGATATAATAATTTAATTCATTAATTAGTTTGCATGGTTAAAATTGTAGGAGTAAGAACTTGCAGTATCACAAATTTTAGGAAAATCTATACAAACCTCAAGCAGATAGGTGGTAATTAATATATTTTCCTATATCTGATGACTTTTATTTGAAACTTATACATTTGGTAAGTATGAATCATAATTTTCGTTTTCAAAAAGAAGTCTTGAAAGAATCAAAGTTCTTTTTATATTACCTTATTTACTATATTAACTCGAATAAAAAAATAGCAAGGGGTTTCTAAAATTCTTAACTTCAAAATATGTAATTATCACTTTGCGTGAAACGAAAAATTAACCACTGCAGCAATCAGCACATGCATTTAACAAATCAACATATGCAAGTGAAGCATGTTCAGAAAGATAAATAGAAATAACAATATGAATATACCCGCCCCGATCCAAGTTAATAGAGGCAAATATTAAGAGTGATTTGCCATTTCATTAAAACTTGTGGCTCGCCCCGTTCATATTAAATGTTCGTAAATATATATCCTATAAAAATATGTAATTTATCCTTCGAGGTTGAAAATAATCACAATTTTTTAATGCGGTTATTTATACATATATTTTTATCAAAATAGCATAATTTTTAATATTTGGAAAATACAAGTTTATAAGATATTTTAAATTACACATAATTTGTAATCCAAAAATTTATACTGAAAAAGTTAACCAATTAGCTGGATTTGCAACTGTTATTTTTTCAACTTGGTCAATTGTTAAGCCTACAAAACAAATTTCCATTTAAACTTATTATTATTATTTAATATTTATAAATACCTTTTCCATAAAGACGTGGCAAAACATTTGAATGAATATGAGAATATCCATGTCCACCAAAACTAGTCTTTAAAAAAATATTTGTTTTTTGAAAAATTTAAACTCGTAATAAAAAAATAAAAATTTTAATTACCAATCTGTGTTTGGTATGAATATCGTGAGATATTAAAATTTTGTCCTCTAGACCTTCAGATACTAATTTTAATATATTGTTGATCCTTTCAGCATCAGAAATCATATCAAAATCAGGATTAAGCTGGTAATAAGAAGTTTGAGTTCCAAATAAATCATATTGCAAATAAGTTCCCAATTTACTAAATTCCAATAATTCATCTATATCCAATGTTCCTGACATAATTGTGTTTTTGTTATTTCATTTCTTATTTATTGTTATTATATAATATATCTTACTATCCAAATGAGACATAATACATTTATTTGCATTTCCTCCAGCTTCTAAAAACAAACGCATAATTTCAAAAGGTGCTTTTGCATTTCGACCAGGATGAAATGAAACACCGCATTTCAATACATCCTGAATTTCTCCTGTTGCCATAATACATTTCTTTTCAAACTCTAAAATAAGAAGAAAATGTTAGTACTGAGGTCAACTTTCAGTATCTTATAAGAAAATTTTATTTTAGGTAATATAAATTTTTTATATCCGAGAGTTACGAAGTTTGTAACTATAAATTATATAAAAAAATACTCTAATAAACCAAATAAATCAAGATACATATTTTATCAGCTTAAAGAATTAATAATTTTTATATAAAAATAAACATTTAAAAAAACTGTGAGATTCCATATACATATGTAGAAAAAAAATGTTTTTTGAGAATGCTCCAGTTGTAAAATAAAAACAGAAATTGAAGTTTGGGGGGAAAAATACTTCATTCTGACGACTTTTTATAAAGAGGTATAGATGATATAATTAGTTAATTTATTATGTATATTACCATGTATTGGCCATGTACTTCCGACTTCACCAATAAAACCACATTTTATCATGCCTTTATCTCTTGTTTCAAAGCCTGTTATTATCTCTTTAGAATACATATCCGTTAAATCTTCTATTTTCATTTGTAATGTAGAATCAGACTGGGTAGAATGCACCTTATATTAAAGAAAAAGTAAGCAAAATGTTTAGTTTTATATTAATAAGTAGAAAATTTACGTAATGTCCAGTTCCAGCCACGACATGAACTCCAGTAGCTACAGAAACATCATACATCAATTCTAAATTTCTTCTTAGACCATGAGATGTATTTTCTGCAATTGTTCCGCCACCCAATTTTTTATATAAAGCAACATCTTTTTCTACAGCATTGTGCGTTTCGGCATCCCAAAAATGTAAATTATATTCACAAGAATAAGGATATTGTCGAATAAATCCTACATTATCTAATGTGATTTTTTTATTAAAAAAACATTTTAGATCATCCGGAGGTGCACAATAAAAATTTTTAAATTCCAATGACATATGTTCATGTGTTAACACTCTGCCCAAAAGTATAGGGTCCAATGGTCCACATACTAAAATTCAAAAAGATTATATTCTATATTTAATTTAACACTAGAAATTTTATTAAAAACACTGTAAAACACTATTTGTGCTGTGTATATATGAATACAATGTAGTTTTAAATAATAAAAAAATGTTATTAAAATTGTCAATGCATTATTGTTTGAAATACCTTTGAAAAATATAAAGATTTGATTGATCTTTTTTTTTCATACATACATATAATACATATGTAGTTTAATTTTTTTATTAATTAATTTAACAACAAATCTAAATAATGCAACCAAAAGTTTAACTTTTACTAGTGAAATTTTCCTAATCATGTGATCAAGGATTAATAATGTTTAAAAGCTAAAAAAAATTATATAATTCATTTTTGAAATAATAACATGATGGTTATTGCTTAAAAGAATTAACGAAAGTACTAATAAAATATCAAAAAATTAATAAGCAAAAACAAAAAATACCAGTTTGTACTATTGCCATCTTATTTTATTAAAATATTTAATAAAAACTATCAAAATTTATTTAATAGACCTTTTTATATTGAGTTTTGCAGCTCACTGAAATGCTGAACTGAAAGTGAAAAAAGTAAAAACTGAAAGAAAAGTTATCTTACTTACTTTATTTCATTAAAATCCCAATCGGCGATAATTAATAGTGTACCTAAACTCCATAATCAAATCATCTTGTGACTCTTTTTTTATTTTTTCTCTATTTTATCATTTTGCTTTTGCTTTGCCATTATTTTTATTTTTTTTATCTTGTATTATCACCGGCTCGGATATTCTTATCACAAAATTCACTTTACGATCACGACACAAATTTTAAATACAACCCGAACCTATAAATAATCTATATGTAGATATATCCATATTCCATACATATAATCACTTATTATATCATATGGTATATGATATACATATTATTTATTTTTATGGGACGGGTTCGAAACCTGTTTACACACATTGTCGAAAGGTTCCGCTATGGCATATGTAATTAATTTTTGTCAAAAAATATCCCCCGCCTACATTAAATATTAAAATATTATAAATACCAACGAATTCTAATTCGTTGATAAATACTGACGACAAAACCATTCAAGCAAAAAAAAAGCTCAAAAATACTACCATTCGAAAGAAATTTTCTTTTGTTTTACTTTATTATGGGAATTGAAAAAATATAGTTGATGATGATAATTGATAGCCACAAATCTTGAACCGTAAAGACTAGATTTTTTTGTTTCGTTCAAAGAGGGCATAAAATTTCATCTTTTTTACATTGTTTAGTAAAAAGAAAAATTTTTAATTTTTATCTTTGAACACACATTTATAAAAATCTCGTCCAACTATTTTTCTACTAAAAAAATGTCTGCAATTTTACTGTGATAGAAAATATTTTAAATTTCATTTTACTAGAAATTATACATAAGCATATTTTGACGAATATCTTATTATCAAACAAAAATATTATGCATTTTATAATACATAAAAACACACAACAAAAATAAGAATATAGAATTAGAAATGTCAGAAAATGTCAAAACTTATAATTAGTATGCATCATAAGATATATATGCATGCATGCAGTGGTTCAGTCGTTCGTAATTTAACTCGACGTGAACGTTCGTGTATAAACTTTAGGGCGTTTCCGAACCTCTCGCACTTGCACTTGATACTCGCACTAAACCAATCAAATCGCACTTGATTTGTTAGTGTAGTCTCAAATTCACTAAATACCGCAAAATTAAATTTATTAAAACTGATAATAAAAAAAAATTAGTGCGATTTGACAGGTTTAGTGGGAGTATCAAGTGTAAGTGCGAAAGGTTCAGAAACGTCCTTAGTTTGTAAGCAAAGAATATCTATATAAATATCTAAATCTTTTGGAGATATCTTATTCTTATCTTTACTATCTTTTTTTTTTCTTGCACGTTAAATTCTTATTATCGTCTATTTCTTACAATTTTTACCAAATTTGCATATGGATTTGTGTGTTATGGATATTCTTTATTTTATAGTATAGAGTTGGCATTGTCTGCAAATCCAATTGCATATTCACCTGTACAAGCCGAACAAAGGAATTAAATTTAAAATTTTCATATGAATTTCCTGAGGCTAAGAATCGTCGAGTAGCTGTCAAACGCTCATTGACGGAAATAGTATCATGTATCAAAGAATTTTTTTTTCCTCAATCTTAGACTGTTTTTCTTAGATTTATTTTATTTTACTATGTTGTACTTCGATTATTCACTTTATTTTACTAGATCAAACTTCTAATATTGTCTAATATCAAAATTTTGCCGAGCAAAAAAAAATTTTGTATACCCAAGTATACAAATGAGGAGCAAAAATTTTGAAGCTTAAAATCTGGCGGTCAAAACACGAACATTTTTTTTTGCTCAGCATACTAACAGCGTACTACAAAGCAAAATTTGAAGCAAAATTTTTGCTATTATATTTCTAAAACAACAAATTACATAAAATAATGTTAAAATTTTGAACAGCAACTAAAAAATTTTATTTTTCGTTGATGTCTCTTGAAGTTGCCCACCAAATTTTTTCATGTGCAGTGATGTGTATATAGATTTTAAAAATTTAAGTTCAAATTTTTTGAAATAACGGAAACATATATAGAAAAAACCAAAAGTATACGTTTATTTTTTATGCTATTTCTTCTTCGAGTCTTTTATTATTTTTTACTTTAGCATTTTGTTTTTCTTAATATTAATTAGGTATTCTTTTTTTGTTAATTATTTTATTTTTACATACAAATTCAATTTAAATAATAGTTTAATAATAATAATAAAAAGTATAACACAATAGTTAAATGCAATCTTATAAATTGTGATTTTAATTTGTTTTTCATTTAAAAAATTCTAGTTTGTTTTTTTGGTAATTTTTTTAAAAATCCTTTTACAAGCAAAATGAGTTTAAAAAAACACAAATAAACAAACTTTTACAAACAAATTGAATACTCATATATTTTTATCCGTTATTCGCATTCCATAAGAAATTAAAATTTACGTAGAATAAAAAAATTAGATTTTGAGTTGATCGTATTTTATTTTATTTTTATTCTGGTTTTTGTTTGTTTTTGTCAGTCGATGTATATACATTATGTATAAAAAAAAATGAATATTATAATAACAAAAGAAATCTCATCATATTTTTCAATTTTTTCCAGCTTTTTTAGAATAACTATAATATTGTTAAAAAAAATACAACAGTATCTATTCAGTACATCCATGTAAGATTAAATCAATATTTTTTCAAATCAAATCAAAATTTAAAATAAAAAATAAAAGTACTGAAAAATAAAAATACCAAAATTGAAATAGAAATATGATTTTGAACCAGGAAATAAACAAAACGGTATTCCGTAAACCGTTCACTATTTGCAATGCATAACTAATAAATTTTATTCTTTTTATTACTATTATTTTTAGAATTTTTTCTAGAATCTGTTATTGTATCATTGACTCTATTTTTGTATACGTACTTAACGGCATACTTATTTCAATCCATACAATAGTACCTACAGGATACAGCTACAATTGATATTCTGATATTTTATTATTATTTAGGAATGTTCCTATACATATTCTTATAATATTCGTAAGCATTTGTTCAATTCTTATCATATTCGTAAACATTTTGTCAGAGTTAGACAGAAGTTTAACAATTTTCTTCTGCTATGAGGTGTCCTTATATCTCTTTAATTTTAGGTGACATATATGACAGTAAGTAGTATACAGATGAAATGTCAAAAAGAAAAATAGAAAAAAATAAAACAAAATAAGAAAAATTTTTTTTACACAAAACACTAAAAACTAGAGAAAGCTAAAAAAAATAAATGCTGAACTTTTACAGAACAATTAAAAAAAATTTAAAGTTGTAGAAATTTAAAATGTATTTATAATGTTTAATTATATAGTTTTATGTATTTTATAAGAATTTTTTTATAATTTAAAACTTTAATAAGTTGGCAATTCGAAAAATCAATAAAAAATTGTTATTCGATACGAATATACGTACACATATATCTGAATTGCCTCCGAAAGAAGAAATAATTAAAAGCATTAATTAAATATAAATTTGGCGAAATAGTGAGTTGCTCTAAATTTAAGTCCAATTTCAATTAATAATTTCGAAAAATGTTTTAAAGGAAATTTGAAAGAAATTACAATTTGTAATGGTAGGAATTTTGAAGAGCCAGATAATTTAAAAATGTCTATAATCAATTTTTTTTTCTTTTAGAGTAAAAAACAAGTTGTAAATTCTAAAATGTCTATTAAAGTGCAGTTCGAGATCGGACATACAGCGGCTTTAAAAACAAAAAAAGGAGCAGATAATTTTACACATGATTGGGAATTATATGTAAAAGGTGTTGATAAAACTGAAATAAATTCTTACATTGAGAAAATAGTTTTTAATTTACATGAATCATTTCCGAAACCAAAAAGAAGTAAGTTTCTTATATATTATAATATAATCGACTTCATTATTTTTATTTATTTAGCTTTTAAAGAACCTCCATATGTGTTAAAAGAATCAGGTTATGCTGGTTTTATTTTGCCAATAGATATCCATTTTAAAAATCGCACTATGCAAACGTATCAATATGATATAGATTTGCAACCTTCAGGTCCTCCAGTACATAAATGTGAAATAAAAAAACATATCTTTGAGAATCCAACAGAAGATTTTCGACAGAAATTATTAAAAGGTGGTGGAACTTTGGTAGGAAATTCTGATGAGGATAGAAATCGAAATTCAGAAACTGATTTTCAACATAAAATTAAAAACTCTTCTAGTAATAGTGGAAACGTAACTGTCGCATATGATTCTTTAAAAAAATCCCACAAAATACGACCAGAAAAAACCAAAATTCAAAATTTTGAAAATATTTTTGGAAAGCCTATTCAAAAAACTGCAGCAACACCTCCTTCAACAAATAATGCCAGTAGCAATACAAATTTATTAAAAACATCATCATCACAAGATCAGAAAATCAAACCATCTAATCCAAATATAACACAAATTGGTACAAATTCTTCAAAATTGTCTAATCAAAATAAATCCGACAAAGTGGTTTCAAATCAAAATCTTTTGAATATAAAGGAAAAATCAGAAATAGTTGAAAAGTCTGACAAAAAAGAAAAACACAAGCACAGTTCTCACAAAGACAAGGAAAAAAGTAGTAAAGATGGAAAAGATAGAAAAGAGGATAAACATGAAAGACGAGAAGATCGAGATCGGAAGAAAGATAAGTCTCATTCTAAAGAAAGAGATCGTAGTAGTGATAAATCTATTAAAAACAGGACTGAAAGCCCGCAACGTAAAAAGCAAAGAACATCAAGTCCTGCTACAGCACTGACAAATATTCATCGTAAAAGTCCGCCAAGAAGTTCTTCATCGGCAAGTAAAGAAGAAATTAAAAGCAAAAGCTCAACTCAAATTGCTCAAAATTCATCACAAATTCAACCACAATCACATCAACAAAACTTAAATGTACAACAATCAAATGAGAATGAAAAAAAAGGTAGTAGTAGTTCAAAGAAATCGAAAAAAGAGAAAAAATCACATGACAAAGATAAAGACCGTGAAAGTCGAAAGGATAAAGAAAGTAAAAGCCAGAAAGAATTTGATCATGCATCAAGATCTTCAAGTACGGTGAGTTATCAAGGTAGTTCTGCTGCTGCAACAGTCGCTCCAAATATATCTAGCAGTGTCGAATTAGGTAAAATTCATAAACAAGACATAAACACCGTAAAGCCTTCATCTAAATCAAAGGCCGAACATAAACTTGCGACTGAATTATCCAATATTTTGCCAACTTCAAATACGGCAAGTTCGTCATCAGCTTCTAAAAAAACCTCTGAAAAACATGAAAATGAAGAAAAACGTCACAAGCACAAGAAAAAAGATAAAACTAAAGATAAAGACAAAGAAAAAATTCGGGAAAAAGAATGTTCATCATCGAAGGATAAAGATAAAAAAAAGGATAAAAAAACAAATAAAGACGATACAAAACGAAATAAGGATGAAGATGTTGGTAAGTGTTTTATTTACAATTATAAACTAATTTATTTTTCATTTAATAATATTTTTAAGGTTCAAATGCAACCTCAAGCTCAAACTTGGGACCAGCGGAAAGTCTTCACGAATCGCTTTTCAACTCTGATCACGAAAGCCGTCATTCAGAAGTTGATAAATTAATTCATCATTCTGATAGCTCTAATCATACATTTGTAGGAAATGTAAACAAAACTAAAACATCACAAAATAACGCCAATACAACACCTAAGCAACATTTGAAAGCGGTAACACCGACTCCTCAAGTTTACATGAATGATAATACTTCAACTACAACGGAGAAGAAAGAAAAAAAAATTAAAGACCAAAAACTGGAAAAAGAAGAGAAAAAACGAAAACGCAAAAGCCGAGAGGGTACAGCTGATTTAAGTACATTATCTGCTGGAATTACTGTTCAAAATAGTTCAGAATCCCAACCCAAAATTTCTAAGAAAACTGTTGTTGAATTAAAACCCCAAGAAAAACAATCGCCTTCCTTACAACAGCAGATAATTTTACAGCAACCACTTCCTATTCAACCACCTACGGATTCATTTAGAACACCTTCTGTATCTAGTGGTTCATCTATTTCATGTTCTTCTGTTCCTATTGCACACCATACTACTGGAGTTTCCCGTACAAACCTTAATAGTGGAAATACTGGAAATTCTGGTTTTGATCTCGATTATATATCTGAATTGAAAGAACTACAAGAAAAAATAATGACGCTGCAAGACAACAATGAATTACAAAAAGTTGTTGAAATAATTGCAGCAACTGGACGTTTTGAAATCACTAACAAAACGTTTGATTTTGATTTATGTGCTCTTGATCGTAACACAATACAACGGTTGCATGTAATTGTTTAACAACACTGTATACAAGGGAAATTTAATTTTTTCTCTATATAATATTATTGGTCCTCTATTTAGGAGACCATTACGTTAAATAAACAAAATAAAGTATATACCAGACAACTAAAAAAAATATATTACGAAAAAAAATAATTTAAGACTTAATTTTTAATTATTTTATAGACCCATTACGATTTTTAAAAGTTTTTTTTTGGTGTTTAATTTATCAGAAATAAAAATATTTTCGATTTTAATGCATGCTACAATTGTTATAATATATTGTCTACAAATAGGGGTGAAATTATTTATATGCATAACTAAAAAAAAAAAAAAAAAACAAAAAAAAAAAAAAAAAAAAAAATAGAATAGATAAAATATATTTATGTTAAAATTAACATATAAAATAAAAATTCTTGTAAAAGTATTAGAAAAAAAATTTTTCTTACAAAATCGCCACAGCTCAATTTCTGCAAATTATTTTTGATCTTGGGTCAGCCTCAGCAAGTAACTATCAATTGAAAAAATAACTTTTGCGTATTCAGTTGCTGAAGAACGGAAGTATTTTATTGCAGATGTTTTTCCAATAATTATAATATAAAGTATTTCATTAATGAATGGTATTACACTGTTGTGACAACTAATATTGGTCTCTATCGCTTTTAAAAATTCGACATGTGATGTGATGCGACATCTAAATTTTCAATATTTTAATTTATATTTTTCAATCTGCTTCCTATTTTTTTTATGGGCTGACAGGATTTAAATTTATTGATAATTGTCATAGATACTACAAATTCTTTTTTTTTATTCTTTAGAATTTTGTGTTCTAAGAAAATGGTGGTTTTTTCAGGCGAATGTGGAGATTAGAAATCAAGGAAATATCTATGTTCAAACGTGCAGTTTTATGAAATATAATTTATTTAAAGATTTAAACCAATGGTACTAAAATACCATCAAAATATGCGTTGAAGTATTATAGATGGAACTGCATTATTTTGTATGACTATAAAAAAATAAAGACGTTCCAAATAATAAAAATTCTAATAAAAAGCAAATTGGATTCAATTGCCAAAACAAAGACATTTTTCGTTTGTTTTCTGCTGTATTTATATTATTTTATATCTCAATAATTTTGTTTTACCAAAATATCAAAAATTTTAAAGAAAAAATCAATTACTTCCGATATTTGATGCAAGCAATGATAAATCATTCAAGAAGTGAAGGTCAACGATTACCAATTTAATAAAATTCGTTTCAGAATGTTAAAAATTTTTCATTATTTAATACGAATTAAACATAAAGCAATAGATTTTTCTGATCACAGTCTTAAAATGATTGGGTCATATTTATCTAATAGAGAATATAGTGTCTGCTTCCATTCTTCACTTTTTCATTCCTTTGTTGCGCCATCTGGGGTATCCCAGAGGAGCCACTTGGGTCCAATTTTCTTTATTCTAGCAACCAAATATGGCTCATAATTTGTGGTATCAGCTAAGTTAAATTTTTTCGCTGATAGCAAAACCATTATGTCTGTATATTAATGATTATACCCTACTTCAAAATTATCTTAACAATTTTGTCGAACTGTGCTCCACTAACAACCTCGATTTAAATGCCTTTAAATGTCAGGTTGTTCGCTTTAGTAGAAAGCTTCAAAGCTCCGTTATTGAATTTGATTATCATCTTAACAATCAAACTTTAAACTGTTCTGGGTTAACTCGTGATGTAAGTGCTATTCTGGATCACAGACTCAATTTCAAAGCACATTTCAATTTCATTATTGATAAAGCTAACTTGATGCTAGGAGTTATGATAGCTGCTCCAAAAAGTTTACAGATACCCAATTAAATAAAATACATTTATATTGACATATTTAAAAAAAATTTATTTCAAAAATAATTCGTCTAATATTTTTATTTTACAAAAATTTATTGCCGTATTTACACGTCTGTAAATATATTTTGATCATATACATTCATGAGAAAAATAAGTTAATTATACAATTAACAAAAAAAAAATAGAAAAACAAAAATGGTAAATTTCAATATTTGTTTTTATCAAAACGAATTCTCCGAAGAGAAAACAAAAAAAAAATATGTATGGAAAAAAGTCACATTTCAACATAAAAGTTGTGAGACACAATTCAATTAAAATAAACAAAAATTTGAAAAGATAAATACGATAAAAAAAAACGGAAACAAATTATGCAGCGCTGCATACTACTTAATAATGAAAAATAAACTATATTCTTAAATTAATTGAGGAGATTATTATATCCTATATTGAGGAGATCCAGCAAATAATTTTTTCTAAATTAAAAGAAATAAAATATTTCATTTTTTGAAAACCGAAAATTTTTGTTTTGGACGATGAAAATAAAATTTTCCATTTCCTTGCTGATTTGAATCTACGAATTTTCCACAAACAATTATGTACAATACAATTGTTATAAGTAAGCCAATAACAAATGGCGTCATATAAATCTTAGCTTTACGTATTATATGTCCATTATGGTGTTGATGAAAATCATCGTGATGATTATTATAGTTATATTTATTTAAAACGAATCCTTTTTCTCCATCTTCAAATATATATTTAAACTCACATCTTTCACCATAATATCCAACAGCACATAAGCATGATATTATAGATGAATCACCAATAGTATAATTGAGACATTTTCCTTCATTCAGACAAAATAATAAATCATAATCCTGTTGACATCTTACTCCAGTGGACATCTTATTTTGTGCTTTTGTAAATTGTTTGATTGAAATATCATTTTCTAAAATTATATAAAACTTTAATTTATTAAATTTTAATCGTTTCAATTAATAATTTTCATGTGAGTTTCTCCAAATATGTATGAAGCTCTTGAAAGTATTTAATTTCGGGCTATCTTTTTTATGTCTTAAAAAAAAGTTGAAATGACAAATTACACAGAATTTGTTTTACATTTAAGGAATTATCAAACCGAATACATAAAAGGGCACAATGTAATTTAATTTATAATTTTATTTATTTTGAAATACGTACCTTGGTTATTATTTCTATCTCGTAATAATAAATTTAATGTAAAATTTTTAACATCTATTAATTTTGAATTATTTACCGATATCCTTCTTAACTTATTTAAATCTTTATTGATGTTTGGATCTACATTTTCTAACATAATATCATTGTTATGATGATCATTACAAGAAACATAGTCCCATTCAATATGCTTAGTAAATTGACTTGAACAACAATTTGTCATTTCAACAAAAATTGACAGTCCGAAATATACCGTTATAAAATTTATTTTCAATAGAAACATTGTAGCTATTTGCGTTTGAATATTTTTATATTTTTCCCGATTTGTACATAAATAAGTTGTATTAACATTAATGAAATTTTTTTTTTAATATTTAGAAAGATATTTGCATTTTCAAACGATTAATCAAATTTTAAAACAAATATTAAATTTAAATATGATTGCAATGTAAGCCCGCCTACAAATTTGTAGACTCACATTTTTATTTATTTACGATTTGTATAATTTTTTTCATTATGTATGCAATTAAATTATAAAGAATCCCGTCCCGACCGACGATTAAATGAAAGCATCTGTTTTTGCAAATAAAGTTTTAATTAATTTAAAATGTACTTGTTTATTAATTATTTTAAACTTCAAATTCCGAAGCACGTGTAGTGCAACCCGATATTGTAGTGAAACTGATAAAAAATAAAAATGCTATGTGTTGTTGTTGTTGTTATGTATTAAATGATTACATTGTTGCAATTTGCAGCTGCAGTGTAGCTATAGTAATTTAGTGCAATACGAATGCGACCCAGCGTATTTTTCTTCCAATTTGGCGGGAGTTTGTAAAAACTAAGCATTTGACAATTAATTTTTGTTTTTTTTTTTGTTTTCATTCTTGCAAATTTCTTACATATACTAAGCTTTTGCCGGAAGAGGTTGGTCAATGTCAATTATTTTTTTTTCATATTTTGTATTTTATTCTAGCTTAAGTCTTATATTTTCGAAGGTTTTGCCGAAAGTAACGAATTGGCAGTAATAGTTTTTTTTATTTAATAATCAACTTAGCGTATGATTAATTCAGTGCTTATTAATATTATATTATTTTATTCAGTAATCAGTAAGTATTCCTTTATTTTCAGTAAGTATTCCTTTGTTTTTTGTAATTAGTGTATTATTTTGTTTTGTCTTATAAAATTATATTTAATAAAACCTTCTTAGTAAAATAACTATTAAAATAAAACATTATAAATAATAATAAAGAATTAAATTGTTTTTTCATTTTTCATCATTTTGTTACTATATAGTCTCCTTGAGTAAAGAATAAATGAGTAAATAGCAGAAAATTTAGTAAAAGCAGGTTTTTGTGCATAGCATAGCATCCGATTTTTGAATCCACATCATATTTATTTTGACAACTCGCAAAATTTGTAGATTTTACCACTTTTAGAGTTATATGAAAAAATATTCATTCTCTACTCAACATAATACCAATACACATAACGATTCCATGCTTTTTTGAGTTCATTTTACCAGAGGCTGACTATATTAATCGACTGCAATAGTGGCAAGGAAATTTTTTCTACCACGTAAAGTAAGCTAATTTCGAATTAACATTCGATTGAATTTGCTTGTTGGGTAACAAGTATATGAACAAGTAGTGTACATGTACTGTACAAGTACACTGTACTCTTGTAGTGAAATTTAGGTATGTAATATTGTTGTGTTGTTCTTTTCTTGGTTGTTCATAATTCATAAATCTAAAATGATGAAAATGAGAAAATTATTATATGTACAATAGTACAACCATACATTGCATACATATTGCTTCGCTACTGCGCTATACCTACACTACACCTACACGTCAAATCAGAATTATTATTAAAGTTAAAACAAAAAAGCTAAAAAATATCCATTTAGAACTTAAAGAAGTTGCTGTTGCATTAACGTCAACCTCTTTTTTATGTCATTGGTGCCGTTATTAAATGGCGCTAAAAAAATGTTAAGAAATAGATAGTATACATATTATACTATACCAAAGAATATCTACAATAAGAAGAGGTACTGCTTCCAATTGCTCCCAACATTTTGTGACCTTGAAATATAAAAAAAATTATTTTTTAAAAATTTTCCAAAATTTAAAAGAATAAGATGGTAATAAGAAAGTTTCATGTGAGAAAACGGGTGTTCCAAAAATGTTAAACTAAAATTAATATATTTGAATTATATAATTTGATATATTTTATATATTGCTAAATGAACTTTCTGAAAGATATTGCAAAATCTTTACCAAGAGAAAATTAAATTCCAAAATATTTGTGTAAAAGAATGCTCAAAAATATTTAATTTTTTTTTTATTATAATTTTTATTTAACAGTTTTCATAAATGTGTTACACTAAGAACTTTATATGTTTCGTATTGAATTCTTTAACATTTTTGTTGAAATTTTTAATTATGTAATAAATTCTTACTCTAATATATGTATGTACGGTTTTATAAAATAATTTTTATCATATTTATTACAGCAATTATAAGTAAAATCATATTTTAAAGATTGGAATAACTTATATTCAAAATTTGTTTCTACATATATATTATCAAATAAAGTTAAAAATTTTTTTTTAACTTATCTAATATAAATCATAAAATTATTCGACGGTATTTGTTTTTATTGATATTTTTTGATCAATTAAATCACATCTATCAACAGCTTTTAACCATTTTTGTCTCCTACAAATATTACAAATATTTAATATTAAAATTACATATAAAAAGTTTTATTTACCATACTATTTTAAATAGAACACCTTTAAATATAATTTAATAAAATTAAATGTATATATACGTACAATATACAATCCTTCGGTAATTGATGAAATTTAAATACATTATTACTATCTGCCCTTTTCAAACTACACACTAGACATTTGTAATAATGTTTACCCATTTCACAAAATTTTATATTTTCTACAATATATTAAATATCACTTTCAATTTAATAAACTAAATTTCGTTCTTTATTTGCACTAATTTCGAATCAATTAATCAACTTAAAATAAACCCGCTGATAACATTCTATTTTAGAAAAATGTCTTTATTTGCAAACTCCTTGCCCTAATTTTGAATCAGCTCAAAGAATACCCGCTAATAAAAACTTATATAAAATTAGATTAGGTACAACAACAAAAATGTAAACAGATAAGTAGATCCGCCTTTGAATTTCCCTTCTGAAAATTGTGTACCTGTTCCTAATTGTAGTAATTCCGGTAAAGAGTTTTTTGTGATAACTGTTTATCTCTTTTAACCAACGCATTTTTTTTATTTAAGTGTGGTAAAAAATTATACAAAACAGTTAATATTGGAAAATTGGAGTTTTTGAAAGAGTGCCTCTTCTTATTGTAATAGATATTATGTTTTGGTATACATTAACATTACATAGATCAATAGAGGCCTGATGCCTCTATATCTTCTAGCCAAGTTACACGATGATTTTTCCGGAATATATCGAATTACTATTTTTTTTTAAATTTTGTTTTTGTTTTGTGTATAATTTTTAAATAAAAGTAAAATTTGAGAAAAATACAACTAACACAAACAAGAATATTCTGAAAAATTTAATACCAAAAATTAAATACAAACACCATCAAAGATTTTGCTCAGATAAAAAAAATAAACATCAACAATTTACATGATATTTTAATTTCGTCTCAAAAATTTTACTGTATCCACTATCCACTATCCAATCCACCATTCACCAGTTTTATTTACAGTGTTGGTGTTCATTAGAACTTGATAGAAGTAAGTAGGTTCCATGTCGCATAATAAATTTATTTTTTTTTAAGTTGAAAACAATGAATGAAAATGTTTTTGTATTTTTTGTAAATTTTACCAATTTAGATATAAAATATTGAATATTTTTTCAAAAATAACACTATACCATAATTACAGGCTATTCATATAATAAAATATGATCCCTATACAAAAGACAAAATTTATATGAAAATTAGATCCCATTTTTAAAGTTGCTCTCCCAGAGGCCAGGCTTGTGGAAATTTTTAATATTCGCCGCTTGAAAAGCATCACGAATTTTAAAAGAACATCACAAAGCGTTTCCAATTCCAATTTCCATTAACAATATTCCAGCAAGATTCATTATATACTTTTGTGTTTTATCTTATAGTAGTTCTAGATGCTCAACATCCACCTTTAGTTTTATTTTCTACTTTTTAGGGGGCTAGTTTGGCTTCGATAAAAGTATATTTTAAAAATTTTTATTTTTACATTATTATTTTATTTTATAGATTTTAGTTTTAAGTGAAACCTATAGGTATTATAACTTCAAAAAGAGTATATAAGTGTAAACTCTTCTGTCTAATAACACAGTTGGTTTTTGAAATATGCATGAGACGGGCTTGTTCTCGGCAGCAACCCGAATCAGTCCACATTTTCGTAATCGGTAACAGTCGTATTTCTTTATATTTGAAAAAAAATCTGTCATTTCTCCGAACCTGTCATTCGATAGTTTTGTAAGGTACCGTGTCCGGTTGCTTTTTTCATCATGAGTAACTGTGCAAAATTTTAGAACTCTGTCTTTAAATTTTTTAAACAAAACTATTTTTTTTTCTTTTTGCGTTTGGTTTTGATATTAACAAAAAAATTCCAAACCTACCTACCACACATATAAACATATAAATATATATATAAACATATAAACAGATAGTGGTAAGTTATTATAAAAGTATATAAAATGATTATCATTCATTTTAGTTTATCAAAGGAAAATATATTTGAGCATTTTTGTTTTATTGTTATTCATTTTAAAGAAAATACTAAGAAATGAAAAAAAATCTTTTAGATTTCGTAGAATCTGAATTTGCATTAAAAAGTACCCCTTCCCATTTAAAAATCTCGATTACGGCTAATTGCGGCCGATTTTTGGTCTTAAAAATACGATTTGCGGTCCTTCCCGGAAGTTTAAAATATCACCAATCGACATCACCAATCGATGGAGCACCCTCGATTTAGTTAATAAATGTTTTTTTTTAAATTTTGAAATAACGGCTCCTTTCCCTCTTAAAAAGCTGATACGCATGCTCTGGTATATACACGAAATCAATTAAAAAACATTTACAAAAATGTTACTTAAAAATTTCATTTAATTATTATTTATATTTAATTAAATAATTTTAATTGATCTTATTATTATATACTATAATAGTATAATACAACAGTAATGAAAATTATTTCAAATTTTGAAATTAAAATTTACCGAGAACCGTTTGATGGAACACAATCAAGTATTATACAACTTTTCTTCAACTTTGGGCACCAATTTCTTATTTGATCAACAGTCATATTATTACGGGTAATTATAATGAACCTTTCATATACAAGAACACTGAATGTATCAAAATGTACCCTATAATATTATGTGATTCAATATTATATTTATTTATTTATGCTTAATTCAAATATATTACAAGTTACAATATTTTAATCTAGTAAAATAAACAAACAAAAAAAATTAAAAATTTAGAAATAATAATTAGAATTACATTACAAGTAATAATATTATTACAAAAATTTAGCGTAAAAAAATAAAATAAAATAAGAAATTACTATTAAAATTTAAATTACATACATATATTTCATTATATTACATAATATATAAATATTATTACAAGTACAATATTATAGATCAGCGGCTCCCAAGCTTTTCGAGTCGTGGAACACTTCGCAAAACTAATAATTCCAGAGGAACACATGTTTATTTATATAAGCTATAAGTTTGTGTATTTATCAACAAAAGCAGTTTTAGCAGATCTATGTGTAAAATTTTGCTTCAGCTTTCAGTTATTTTATATATTTAAACAAGGTAGCTCAAAATTAATTAGTTTTTAAGTACAAATAAAAAGTAAATCAAAAATTTCTATAAATCTAGGTAAGTAATCCTTTTGTTACAATAAATATCAAATTTTATTATATGTGCTTTTATTCATATTTCTTCCTTTCACAACTACATATTTGTGCGAGGCTGGATTTTCATATTATGCGCAACAAAATCGAAGTACAGAAACCGACTGAATGGGAATGCTACACCAGACATAAGAGTTCAGCTTTCTAATATTGAGCCTGATATAAAAAAATATGTAATGCAAAGAATCAAAAACACCGCAGTCATTAATAATAAAAATGATTTTTTTTTAATTATTCATTTTATTATTTTTATGTATTTCGTATATGTGTAATTGAATTTCAGAAAAATATACTGTTTATTTTGTTTGTAACTCTTATATATATGTATATTTCTGTTAAAGAACGAATAAAATGATAAATAAAAATTATTTTTTCTAACGAGATGAATTCGTTTTTTACACGGAACACTTGATGATCTTCAGCGGAACAACTGTGTTCCGCGGAACATAGTTTGGGAACCGCGGTTATAGATTATGGTAGATGTAAGAATAAAGCTTTCTTTAATTTCAATTTACTGAAGGAAAAATCAATAAAATCTTTATACTCATTAACAGCCATAAACATTCTATTAACTGGTTCATATTTCCCATAGTTGGTTCGGTGAAATACCAAGTTAAAAACACTTTCCGATAGGAAATGATTTCTTGTATTTAAATGGGTGTCGATCAACTGTGAAACAATTTCCCCATTTAGAATTTGCATTAAAAATACAATATCAGAATCAGTTCTTCGGGACTCCAACGTATTTAGTTGCAGTAGTCTTAGCCGGTCTTTGTAACTAAGGAGAATAAAAAGGTCAGAATACGGTAAGCTACGAAGAGCAAACCGAAGAAATTTTTTTGTGATTTGTTTCCAGTCTATCGATATGATTACGATAAAATGGTGATCAAATGGTGGACTTGCATATTCCAGATTTGAACGAACAAGGCAGATATATAAAGCTTTAATGATGACATCTGTACCCAATGATGAACGATCGGAATGATGAGATAGATGACGTGATATACGTGTACATAACACAGCTCGTTTAATAAAATGTAGGAATAAAGAAGGTGACCTTGGTACAGTTGAAGCTGAATTTTAAATTGATTAAAACAAGTTTTTAAAAAAGTTCCATTGTTATTGTTAAATAATTTGATATACATAATGTGTATTTTTATTCTAGTTTTCTTTTTGAAAGACTCAACATAATGTCTTTTGTCTTTTATTATAGTTTGCAGTCATATTCATCAATTGTTTTCAAAAGTTTGTTTCGAAAAGTCGATTCAAAACCAAATATTATTGGTGAACCGACAATTCCGAGAGAAGAGGTTCGGCCTCAAAAAAAAGCTGAAATTCCAGATTTCACAGAAAAAATGCTCATATTACTGAGAAATTCACTGAAAACTTTCAACACCAACTAAAGCACTGATAAAAAAAATTTTCATGACACAAAAATGCAGTTATTTCAGAAATTGCACGTATACTAATTTAATCGCAAAATTTTGTTGTGTAAAACAATTTTTTTTCTTTGATAACGATTGTAAGAAAATTTGCTGAAAAATTTTTATTAGGAATGCGAAAAAAAAAATGTTGAGTTCGGTGAGTAGAGAATAAAGGAAACAAAAAAAAAATAAGAATGATATTTAATATTTTTTGAGCCTTTTATATCACTTGCCTATTTCTTTTCGTTTTAGGGCTTTTATTTTCAGTGAAGTAAAACCGCATAATTTGGGTTCCTAATTTTTCGTTTTGTAATAAATGAAAAAATAATTGTAGTTTCACGTGATCATTTATATGTAATAGAAATAAAAGAAATTGCTTTTAATAAACGTTATCAAATATTAAATAAATATTTTTGTGTAGGGCAAAACTTTACAAAAAAATTAAAAAAAAAAACCATACATTTTTACCGCGTACAGAAAATTGTAACCAAAAATTGATTTTTGATTATTTGTCTTCTAAATTTTATATTATATAAATTTTATAAGTCAAGATAAATAATAAATGCTTGGAATATTTTTATTATTTATTTATTTAGTTAGTGCGCAACTTAATTCCAAAAATAACAATATTTGTAAAACTTTTTCATGTAATATTCTAAATAGATTAGTAATTGGATATTGCCATCTCTTTATATTATCCAATGCTTCTAAATCTTATAGGTATAATTTTGGTTGATATACACATATTTTTTCAACACATGTGATGGAATTTATTTGACTAAAAAACCAAAATTTTTTAGACTAGTTTCAAAAACTTTATAAAAATGAAAATAAATCAATTTGTTTTTTTCACCGATGAGGTAAAGAAAAGGGTTCAAGGTTCAAGGCAGAGTTTCGCATTTTGAAAAATTATCTTTTTCATTTGAAATTCAGATGTAGTCACTTGAAATGCAGATGCATAATGCCACATAATGTTGTCCATGGCTAAATACTACCCAGGTATCGATATCAGAATTTTTAGAGCAAAGTATGTACTTTTTTGAATAGGCAGCAAAGAGCAAAACTGTCTACATTCAATTCAGACTACATATTTGTAAAAATTTCTTGTATAATTAGGCACGTGTGCTTCTTTTTTTCTTTTTTACATATACACATATCCATGAATTGAATACCTATTTCTTAAATATAACAGAACAAAATCTTTCTTAATTCAAACAGAATTTGATTCAAAACAAAATTTTTTTTTGTTATTTCCTTTCGACATTATTATCCGCCGTTCAATGCACTCTACTTCAGGCATTCCTACTCACTACTTTTTACGAAACTAAGGGAAAACTGTCAAAAACTTTCTTTTTAGCCTTGAGTTTGCACAATCACTCAAATTTAATTTTTTTTCTTCTTTTATTTCATTTTGTTGATGAAATTACAACAACACTTAAACGTGGCTACAGCTTTTTTAGTATGTAAATTGAGAAAAATGAAGAAAAGAAAAAGTTTCTAATTTTTTCATTAGTATGGTTTTGAATCATCTCCATCTCCAGTTAGCTGCTTTAGCTTGTGATGATAAGATCTATGTCGAATTGTTGAGTAGATTTTTTTTTTAAAATCAAATTTTTGAATGAAATTTTAATTAGTTTTTAATAGGATTTTCAGTAAAAGTAGATAAAAATTTATCTTTTTTGAAATATATTTCATTTTAAAAATATCTCTGCTAACAAATAACATCCTTCGATTTTAAATATTCCCATTAGTTTTATACGCAAATAAGATACATTTTGAAAGTTGTGCTCTGAGCAAGAAGGCCTGAAGTAGAGTGCATTGCGCCGTTGATTAGATATTATTACCTCTTGCAAAAAATTTTAAAATAAAAAAAAACAAAAAAAAAAACATGAAATTTTAAAAGAGAGAGACTAATTTTATGTATACTATTTTTTCAAATTGATTCAAATTTTGTGTTATAATTTCTGTTTTTGTTATTGTAATATTAATAAAATGGCACGCTAACGCAGCTGCAGCAGGACATTGTTTTTTATTATATAAGATATAGATAGTAGACAAGTACATATTTAAGGACCTGCGCAGTAGACTTATTTTCATATCTCGGTTCTCCTTAATGAACTCTTAATATGCAAATAAGTTGTATATATATAAAACAGAAATCCGCATACGGGTTTGAAAAACTTTCTATTTTGTTTTATAATATTCAAACTTTTAAATAAAATATACATAATTAACGGAAATTTATTCTATTAATTTTTTTAAGTATAACTGTCTCAAATTATTGTTTCATATATTTTGGTTGTTTTATATATTTTGTAGTAATTATCTAGTTTTGAGTAAAAATATTTATAATGTAGAAACCTCTTTAATTACAAAAATATTTTATTTTTAGTACTTTTATCCATTAAATGCCACTTAGTATAGGAATATGTCGAAAGGAAACAGTATATGAAGGAGCAGTATTTATGTGTCCAAAATAAAACTTACTAAGTCATATGTCAGTACGTAAATTACTGAATTATAATTACTCAACAGGGGCCCCTAGTCTAGATATTAATTGATTAAATAATGTGTGTACCTACTCTAATTTTTATTTTCAATTTAACATATTATTATAGTAACTTTAATTATGTATAAGCACGTACTAACGAATATTTAATTCTAAAAAAGTAAAAAATAATATCTAAAATATTAAATTCAAAAAATATTATATAGTTAGGCTATAGTACATTATGTTTAAACAGTTGTTGTTAAATTATATTTACTTTAAACTTTAAAAATAATTTAAAATAAATTTAATTTTTGAATGAGGATTTTACTTGTTTTCAATTTAGTTTATAAAATACTTTGAAGTTATATGAACATTATACATGTACAAATATTTTAGTAGAATATTATGTCAAAAATAAATAAAATCTTAATTGCTATTAGCTTTGTTTTTCTAATTTATGCTCATTCTAATGACGGAAAAATTTCTGATTATTCTAATACTAAAAGAATTGATGATTTATATTCGTCTATAACTTCTTTAGTGGACATTTTTTTTACTGAAAAACTTTTTATTGAAAATACAGAAATATTTTTGGATTATTCAATAAAAATTCTAAATGGCTTAAAAAGGTAATTGTAAAGCATTTTTAAAAAAATATTAAAAATAATTTAACTAATAATTTAAGTAAATTACGTGAATTGAAAACAAATAAAACGACATTATTTGAAGATGAGTTGTCACTGTCCGAGAAATTATACTTTCAAAACAATTTGCATGAAATTGCAAAATCAAATTATATAGGTAAATCTAAATATTAAACTATTTATTTTGTTAATAATTTTTAAAAAATATCTTCTTTAAGGATTTTCAAAAAATATATCATATTTTAGAAATAAAAATAAATTTCCTAGTGATATGGATTTGGAAGGTGTAACAAGAGCTGTTATTCGTTTGAAAGATGTTTATAATTTTACAGCAAAAGAATTTGCAAATGGAAGTTTTTTAAAAATGGAAAATATAAAATCAACAAAAAGGTATTTTTTTTTAATTTCTGTTAATCACTTTATGGATTTCTTTAAACTTATTATTATTTAGAAACTTATTATACTATACGATCCTTTTAAAATTATCTTAAGAGGGAAAAGAACTTCGAAATAAAGATAGAAATCAGCTATTTTTAAAAAGTTTTTTTTCGAGATAATCAACGTTTTTTACAAAATTTTCTTTTTTTAAAAAAAAAAATTTTAAGTTTGTACAGCTATTACTTAAAAACGGTTAGTCTGACACTCATCCAACTAATCCGTTAATTATGTGTATTAATTTAAAAAAAAAGTTATAAAGATGATGTTGATCTAGTTTCAATTCCTTCGGAGCTGTAGCGGAAAATGTTAGACATAATTTTTCTAATTCGGTTTTCTTTAACCCTCTGTAGCCCAGGTTAAATTTAAAGATAGACCCCTCGTCTAGAACATTTTTATTCCTAAAATGTGCTCCAAGGAATCACCCCTTACAATATTTTTGGTCTGAAGCGGACCACCCTGTATAACGTATGCTATGCTAAGTGCATTTATGTGAAATTTTTTTTTTGTGAATATTAATGTATGTACACAAGCAGTTGAAATCTTCTTAGTTTTTACTTTCAGCACGATAAATTGAGTTACATTAATATAAAAAATTCGTAATTGCAAGTTGAACTAAAATATTTGTAATTTGATTGAAGGATTTACACTAAAAGTTTTTTCTTTTTTATTTCTGTATTATTCTAGTTACAGCTACAAAAATTTGTCAGTTTATAGTGCTTGCCATAGAGCAGTTCTAGAAACAAGGAAAACTTTTAGTATAAGTCGAGTTACAATCGTTGTATTTATTTCGCCATCGAATTTTACTATAAATTATATTTATAATGAGTAGACAATTGAAATTATGTTTTGTTGTGTACTGTAAATACCCATTAAAGATTTTTGAAATATTTCTGTTGTGTAACTTCTGAAAAATGCATGTATTTAGTATTTACCCTAGAACAGATTAGCGAAATTTGAAAGTAAAACTGTAATTTTTTGTTATTCTATAGACCTAAACTTACATCATCCGATTGTTTTGAAATTGGATATAAGCTTTATTCAATGGATAAACTGAATGAAGCAGAAGAATGGTTTAATACAGCATTTCAACTATATAATAAAAACGATGAAAATAATGTGCTCAAAAAACATTATAATGTATCAGAAATTTTGGATTTCATGGCATATTTAAGGGGACGACATGGTAATATCGTAATATACGAAAAATATAGAAATAAAAAATACATATAATGATATAATATACATATATTTTTAGGTGATATTGAAGATATCGAAGAATCTATCAAATTAATAAAATTAGCAATAAAACTAGATCCAACATATGAACATCTTTACAAGCAATTAAAGTCTTTTGAAAGAATTCAGAATTTATTTAGAGATGGTGAAATAAATGTGGTATGTTGAAATGTAATGATTTAATAAAAATATTTTATATTTGATTGTATTTAAACATTTTAATTTTGAACTAATAAAAAAAGTGTATATATTTTCTTCAAAACTTTCAGTAATACCGTCAGTGTACTATCGATTAAATATATTATATGATTTAATCAACGGTACAGTGTATACTCTTGCAAAAGAAAAAAAATGTTTTGAAATATTAAATTTTTAATGACATCGTATATATACCACTTAATAATCTACTATTAGGTTTGAAATTTCAGAACTCAAATTTTTCATCAAATACGAAATATGTTTTTATTACTTGAAAACAAATTTTATACGATATCTGATCAATTACACAATTAAAATATTTGATTCAGAGTAAAGTTGAGTTAGTACCTAACTGGTATCTGTTAATTTAAATATTTTTAATTTACTTTTATTTTAGTTCTTACATTCTCCATTAAAAATTAATTAAATCTTTGATTTTTTTGTAGAATTTTAACAAGATAATGGATAACTATAAAAGAGGTTGTCGTGGACAGTTTCAGAAATCTTCACAAGTACGCAAAAAATTGTATTGTACCTATAAGTTTGGTAAACATCCCTTCCTGAAATTAGCACCAATTAAGGTTGAAATTTCACATGTCAAACCTTATGTGGCAATTTTTCATGATGTTTTATATGAAAATGAAATTGAACTTATGAAATATTTAAGTTTATCAAATAATTTACTAAGTCGTGCTTTAGTATGGAATGCAACAGAAGCTAAATCAAAATTTTCTCATGTTAGAACAAGTAAATTTGGTTGGTTAGATGATGATGATCATCCATTTTTCAAGACTTTAACTCAAAGAATAGCCGATATGACTGAAATGTCAATGGAAACAGCTGAATCACTTCAAATTATGAACTATGGAATTGGAGGCCATTACGATGTTCATGCTGATTTTCTTGACGAACCTACTAAAAATGTATTTATAATGACAATGATTATTGATAAAAAATATGTATTTTAATATATACCTTTATTGTTGTTTTGTTTTAGAATAATGTTAAGCCATATTCATATTACGACTGGGGGAATAGAATAGCAACAATTTTATTTTATGTATTTTATTATAAAATTTTAATTTATTTTTTAATAAATTTAATATTATTCTTATAATACATTTAAGATGGCGGATGTTGAACAGGGTGGTGCTACCGTGTTTCCCAGAATTAATACGGCAGTGTTACCTAGAAAAGGAACTGCTGTATTTTGGTTTAACATGTTACCACGAGGAGATTATGATGAAAAATCAAGACATGGAGCTTGTCCTGTTGTGTTTGGTTCAAAATGGGGTTTGATTATGCGACATAGAAAATAGTATAAATTTATATAATAGTATATTTATTTTCTAGTTATAAACAAATGGATTCGTTACAATGGCCAAATTTTTGAAAGACAATGTAAAATAAATAAAAATGACTATTATCATATATTTAGTGAGCTTTAAGCGCGCCAGTTACAAAATAGAATGGCTGTACAGTGGTTTTACTAATTTGAGATTATTAAGGTGTTTTTAACTGGCCAACTTTTTAAAATCTTAAATATTTTGTTGGCTCAAAAATTCATCTTCATACAACCTTTAATTTCGTGTATTTAATATGTATGGGCATTTTAATAAAATTTTATCTTGTAGTTTGCAGCTACAAAAAAAATCAAATCACCTATATTGTAATTTTTAATTTGTATTTGTTTTATTTGTCAGTAAATTAAAAAAAAAATAACAAAACAAAAATAATAATTATTTTTGAATTTCAAATAAATTTTATTAAAAAACAACAACAAATGACAACAAATGAGTTAAGAAAAATTAAAAGACCAAGAGATAAAACCAAAATGCTAAACTAAATTAAATAATTTTATGGAATTAATTTTGTAGTAATTTTTTGGTAAAATAATTTTAATTTCCATTTTTAAAAAAATTTCATTTTAACTTTTGCTTTATTTATTATTACTAAAGTATAACTTCCTTTACTATTACTTTATTAGAAATATTTAAATGCAAGTAAAGTACGTAAAGTAAATATAGGTCCAACATAAACTTTGAGAGGATACTTTAATAGTTGAATCTAATATATATATATTTAATAATGTAATAAAAGATGTCTTGATGTAGCTGGGTTGCGTTAACGTAGAGTCAAAGGAAAAAGATATAAAAAGGTACATTTAGAGGTAAAGGTAGTTTTATCGTAAGATAATAAGAATTGAGATTAAACATTTTTACTTTTCATAGTTTATTTCATAGTAAAAACAAAGACGGCTAATATACAAAGACTATAGCTTTGTAACCCGCCATAAATGGCGGAAGCAAGATAAATTCTATCGCTTTTTATTCCCTTCATTAGAGTTTTCATTTCATATTTAAACAAAAATATGCCTTTACTTATGATTTTATCATATGTACTTCTATTTTTTTTTATTAAAACGCTTTTAATTACCATATAAACAGAATATTTGTAGTAAGGTGCAAAATATTTTATTACCTAAGGGTCATTTACTCGATTTAACGAAGTTTTATTTGTCAACATTGAAAATGTATCGTATTTAAGTATTAAGTTAATCGTGTTAACATTACATAACTGCGTATGTTTACGTCAAAGTTTAAAAAAAAAAACAATTGAGATCTTATTAATATGGATCATATGTTTTTTGTCATGTGTTGGTATGACTTGGTATGACATTAGCATTTATTAAAACCTAAACGATTATTATACCGATACCTAAGGTGCCTATTATGTATTTCGATCGAAATTAATCGAATCGTTCATCGTTATCGTTAAAGTTATTCGATTGTGATCGTTAGTGTCATTATGTATTTCGATGAAAATTTGATCGAAAGTGTTTAAAAATGCTGCCATTGTAAAATTCAAATCTACGATGAAAATGACATATGTTTCATTCTTTAACTGTCAAATTCAAATTATTATACGAAAAAAAAAACAAAACAATGTTATATTTAAAAATTTTAAGTTGAAGTGTTTAAATAAAATATAATTATAATATTATAAGTTTTTATAAATAAAATGATTTGAGCAGAGTTAAATTTTTCAATTTCTGATAGTGCTGAAAAACGCTATCAAATTGCAGAATTAAAAAACAAGCGAACATATATTCGCGATTATTCTAATCCACTAGATTTGGAACATTATACGTATATAATTATACATGAAATTGAGGACTTATTATCTACATTGTGAAAACTATTAAATTAAGGCAAAAATTGAAATAGCCAATAAGTAATACGTCGATTCCAAATATAATTAAATTGGTTAGTGTATTAAGATCCTGTGCGGTTTGTACCAAGCAAATGATTTTCAACGTAGGAAATGATTTCCATGTCGGACTAGCACAGCTAATTTTTTTTTGTTCTTAAAGAAGTTTTATATGTATTTGCAGTTTATAATTATGTGCAAAATGGATGAAATTCCATTACGCGCTAGAAGAAAAAAGTCAGGCAAACATTATTTTTATGATTTTTTGAGCAGAATTACTGAAATAATTGGAGCAGTAGATGGAAAGCTTATTCAAATTAAATCACCGAAGCAAAACGTACAAAATTTATGTTATAGTAGAAAGGGGTTTTTTAGCATTAATGCAATTCTGATAAGTTTATACTTTATTGTAATTAGTTTACATTATTATAACAGTTTTTGTTTTTAGATATGTGATCATAATCAGGTAATTGGTTTTGTGAGTGCAAGATATCCTGGTACCTCTTTGGAAAATTTATAATGGTGTCTCATTATTTACACTATAACTTTTCATATTGCAGTCTATTTGTAACAGGCCTTTCATTCCTATTAAAATTTATTTTAATAAAAAATTATTATGTAGAATAAAGTAAAATACCTACTTTCATTTCAACTTTTAAATTTATTTTTATTTAAAAAAATATCATAAATATAAAACAAAACACCAAGTGTCCAATATAAATAAAATAATATAATGTCCAATATAAATAAAATATATTTGTATCTCTTTTATTTTATCCTTTCAATTCAAAATTGAAATAATTTGTACAAAACCTCTCTTTCGATGTCTCTTTCGTGGTAAAAGTTTACATCGATAAACTTTATCGATTTCGTCGACAATTTCTGAACGATATCGTAATACGTAATGGCAATTTTGCATTTTGACATTTCGTTCGATCAAATCGTAATCGTTATCGAAATACATAATAGGCACCAATCGGATTTACTTTTATCAATTTATTTCTTTTTTTGAGCTCTGCTGAGGAAGATGTTGTATCCGTATAGGACCTAATGACTATATTCCAAGGATACCTGGTGTTCCTAGCTTTCCAAAAATACATATCTTTATTAATCTATTATATATCTATATAGACATGAAGTATGTATGTATCAGTTATAGAAAAAAAGAACCTTTCCAACAATATACAAATATAGAGTGGGTTTCATGATAAAATCTGGAGGTAATTGGTTTTTAAAGAAAGAAAATAAAGTTTGTTTTTTTTTTTCAAAATGTTCTTCTTTGAACTACAATATCTCCATAACGGCAGCACCAATCATCATCAAATAAATATTAAAATATGCTTCAGACCGTTATCCTACTAGATAAAAAAACTGAATATTTAAATATATATGTATATCTAATAGATCAACAGACATAACGGTTTATATGCAAAAACATCAAAACAACAAAGATACTTTCAAATGTCCTTTTCGTACTTAAAGGATAAGATGCGTCATTAAAGAATTATATTTTTGTAAAGCTAGAAACACCAGGTTTCCTTGGAATATAGTCATTAGGTTCTACGCGGATAGAACATCTCCCTCAGAATCCCTAAAATTTCTTATGCTCTTGTACTCTGTCCATTATGCCTTATTCCCTCTACCGTAAGCCACCCTTGTGTATAGTTCCTTATTTTGTCATCCTTTAGCTGAGTCAAGTATTTTTTGAATCTGCTTGGTATTTTATTATTCATTAAGATACTTTTATTTACTGATTTTTCAATAGATTTTTTTAAGTTGTTGTCAAATAATTCCATCAGGAAAAACCTGAAATATTGTTGCGGAGGCTGTTGACCAAGCCCAAAACAACAAAGCTATTGGACCTTATGAACTCCCATCTTAAGAGAAGAGCCAAAAGTTTCAAATCGATACATACCTATTTATCGATGTTAAGTCTGTGTACTATAGCATATACCGCAGCAAGCCGTAGGTTGGCATGTCGGAATTCCGGAATTCCGGTGTACCGAAAAAAATTAATTTATTGAAGGTCAATTCAAAATTACCGAAAGCAGTGCATGAGTGTAAACGGCTGTAAATGTTTTTTTAAAAATAACGTATTAACGTAATAACGTAAACTAAAAAGTATATTCCTTTGATTTGTCCCCCTATGCCCGTTGTGTAAGTTTTATATCTGTTTAATTGTTAGTGTTTGGGAAGAATTTGCTCGATTGTTTTTTCGGCTAGACGGAAAACTTTCACATATTCGACGGGTTTGATGTCCTGTAAATTTTGACAAAACTGGCTAGCAACAAATTGTTTTGCATATCAACATGCCGGAATGAACTACAGAATCGTAGCCTAGTCAATCTAGGGACTACCTCTAGTATAGAACATTTCTACAAAGTTCAAAGACAATTTTTACGATCTATGTGGAAGTGGAACAGTAGTTATATCATCTCATCTGATCAGAAGGTTCACGGTTCGAAACTCACTCAAAGCATGGATGTTAAATTGAATTTTTCTTTCATTATTCATAAAAAAATGAAATTTTATAAAAAAATTTAATTGTATAACTAATATACCTAGTCGCAAATGATGGTCTAGTAGCCTTTTACATTTGATTAATTGATATACCAGAAAATTAATCAAAAATATTCAAAAAGGCATTACATAACCTCCATGATATCGTAAATTGTAGTACAATAATTTTTTTTCTTAATTGTTCTTTTTTTTAATTCTACCCTCACTTATTGACAAGCACTTTACAAAATAATTATTGATCAAGGTAAACACTTAGGCGAGATAGCAGAAAAATTCTATGACTGACAAATTTATGGAATTCTTCCAAAATATGTGTGGTCTAAAAAAGCCTAAAAATGCAGAAAATTTGGTAGAATTCGCTTCGAAGTTGTTAGCAGCTTGATGTGCCCGATCGCGTTAATGGATCGTAACCCGATCAATAAAGTGAGATCCTAAGCTCAACAATTTTTGCAAGATTTGAATTCAATCGATCGAACCGTTTAAGTTGGACAATTAAATAATCTTTAATCGGCTACCATGCTGAGTCGAGTTACTGGAGAGGACAGCAACATAAATTATATAAAATTATAGACATGGATAAAACCAAATTTTTTAGATATAAAACGTCTATCTGTAAGTTGTTAAAAGGAATCTAAAAGAAAGAACCGATAATAAAAAATACACAATTTACAAATAATTAATTTTAAATAATTTTTTATTTGAAAAATTAATAATTTTAAATTAGCTGCTTAAAATTTGTGTATATATGTAGTTTTGAAAAACTGTTCAACACTTCTTGTTCATTCCGTGATGTCTGCTAAACAAAGCTGATGATATTTAGAATGTCTTTTAGTGATGATTTTCGTCTCATTCAGATGAAAAATTACTAAAAATAAAATGAATAAAATTAAAATTATTTTCGTTTTGTAAGCATCAAAAATTTTTAGATTAGTGATGCTATGAATTTTAAAAATTAAATATAAAATACATACAAATTAAGTCCTGATGTTGATAACAACTTTCTTCTTTGAACCAAATTCTGCTAAATGAGGTCAGTCGGAAGAGGTTGTATTATGATGACGCAGCGGTCTTTATCTGTTTAACACGGTTGATTGCTATTGGAATTGGTGAGTACAGTTGTATCCTTTCGTTACCATTTATATTTTTCATCGATACGGTGTTCTATTTCAATTAAGGTAGATCCATTTAATCTGTTTATTGGAATTCAGGAACTGATACGGAATTCTATTTGAATTAAGGTAGATCCATTTAATCTGTTTATTGGCATTCAGGAACTCTATAATTTCTGCGTATCTTCTGATCGCGATAAGTTTATTAATTATATAAATGATTAGCTGTATAATATTAAATTAGAAAATTTTGTTTATATATTTATTTTAAATTTATTTTTTAAAAAAATTTTTACACTTTACTCTTTCTTCATTTATTTGGGGTGAGGGGGCACCAATTGAAAAAATTTCTTTAATGCACTTTTTGTGTATATTTATATTAATAGTTTTTTTGTACAAACATATTAATATTTGAATACAAATTATTCTAATAGGATTAAAAGGTACCCCCTCGGAATAGGATATACAGGAATAGGAAATTGAGTATACTCTTTTGATAAAAAGGAAAAAATAAGAATTAAAACAGAATAAAAATAAATAAAAATTCTGATAAAATAAAAAAAATATTGAATAAACGATTTAATATAATAATTATTTATGTATTCGTATTTTTTAACTAAGAATTAATTTTATTTTAGTTTTAAAACTATAAATTTATAAAAAAAAAACTACGTACATAGCTATGTATTTGAGAAAAAGAAACATATTCGACGGATTTGTTGAGTTTGAATGAACTTGGAAAAACCTTTTTTATTTGAATTCCTATTTTTAAATTTTTAAAACCTACCTAAACCTTTTTTGAATTTTTATTAACCTTCTCTGTCTTTTATTAATTTAGTCAATATTTTTTTATTTGAAAATTACTTAGGAAATTAAGTTCTGTTATAAATAAAATTTTAATAATTTTACTATTTTTCATAATATAAAAATTTATGTATTTGTTCTTAATCTAAAGTTTCATTCGTTTTATTATGTTTTTTAACTTGTACCTTTTTATTGTATTTATATTATATTTTTATAGACCTTTAAACCTTTTTAATTTTGGGATCATTATATTATTTTTATTTTATTGTTAACATTAAAATTATTACATGTAATAATTATACATACTATAATTTTTACGGCCATATGAAATTTAGTGCCGCTCAAGCTCGTTCAAGTGTCATTTTATATATAAAAGAATTTTTAATTCGTAGTTTTAATATAAAATAAATAAATAACTAAATAGACCACCGCATGTAAATAAGTAAATAATAATATTACGTAATTAAATAAAATTAAAAATTAGAGAAAAAAAAAATTAACTAATTTAAGTTGAAATTAAACCTTATCTTATTTTTAATATTTACCTAAGCTTATTTTGTGATAACGTAAATAATTTTTTTTCTTAATTGTTAGAGTCAGATATTGAAACCTGTATCAACTTATGGTATGAAACTGTAGTGAACTGCCATTCAAAATTCAGAAATACTACAAGATATAAAAATAATGTTGCAAGAACAATCAACAACAGCGGATGGCTTGTAAGAAACAATAAGTTTCATAAATACCTCCAATTAAACTCGGTGAAAGTGAGAAATCGTTGAACCAAGTATAAAAAAGGGAAACTAAAATATCATATACCAACCCATTGTGAAATCTGGTAAAGGAGGAAGGAAACATCAAACGTCTGAAATAATGGAATATTTTCAATGTAGAAATTTAACGAAACATCTCCCTCAACGTGTGAATAGACGACCAGAAAATATTTACTTAGAATTTTTCTATAGATTAAGAAAATATCATAAAAAATAAGAAACTAAATAATTTCTCTAATCAAGAATGTGATATTTTTATATTTAGTTCAAAATTTCACTTATGAACTTGTAAAATTAATATACTTAGTTAATTTTTTTGTTTATGTAATTCTAAAACTTTATTTTCAAATTAATTGAGAATTAACTCTCTAAAAATAAATTTGTTGTTGTAAAATAATAATATAGTAAATTATTAATATAGTACATAATTACCTATAATGCATTTTTTTAATTTAAGGTTTTACTATTAATTTAAAAAATTTATAATATTCATATAAATAAATTAAAATGTAATTATGAGAGTGATATATATAAGAATATATAAGTAACTAGTTCTTTACAGCGTTGTAACTAGGCAGGTGCTACAGGTGCATAAGCGCAGGGCCCAAATATCTCAGGGGCCCTGAAATGTGAAACTTATTTTTTCTTTTAGATTATAACCTCATAAAACTGTAAAAATAAATAATTATATAGGGACAAATAAAAAATAGCGGTGTCAATATAATATCATACCACCTAGTGAGTAATAGGAAAATAACTAAAGTTATTTTAAAGTTAAATAAACGCAATAATAGAAAACTGTATGAGGATATTATTGTTCGGCTTTTTTTAAACTTTTATTTGTATTTTTCAATAATTTGGCAATTTTTGTGCCTTGTTCGTCTCACGCCTTAATTTAGCTGGTATTCATGTTGCGTCTACAACACCACAAATGATCACTTTATTTGGTACTGTGCAAAGATTATTTAACTTTTTCTCATCATCGACAGCACAATGGGAAATTTTAATGAAATATTTAAAATTCACACTTAAAAATTTATCGGATATAAGGTGGTCATCCAATGACCAATGCAATCAAATCGTTAAGTTTACATTTATTCGATGTAAAAACAGCATTGGAATCGATTGCAAATGGTTCAACTTCATGAAATCCAGAAACTATATCAAATGCAAAAAGTTTGCTCTTACTAATTGATTATAAATTTATTTGCAATATTTCTGTATAGAATAAAATTCTACAATGCACTGAGATAACAAATAAAGCATTACAACGAAAAGATGTATCGATAGACCGTGCAACAAAATTAATTGATGGACTACGTTGTACTTTACAGAGACTACGACAAACAGGTTTCGAATAAGATTTTGAATAAGCAATAATTTCGCTAAAATTATGGATTTACAAGTTGGATTTCGCAGTAAACTGAGGAGAATAGTCAAAAAAATGGAAATTGATAAGGAACCGGATGAACGAAGTAGCATGAAGTCCAAAAGTTTGTTTAAAATGCAAATGTACAATGTTTTTGACAAGCTGTTTTCTCAATTAGATTGGCGTTATGAACAACTTAGAAATTTTTGTAAAGATTTTAGCTTTCTATATGGTTCATCTTTAGAAAAAGACAGCGTTGTAGATTTAAAAAAAGCGGCTGCGGAAAAAAACCGGTTATTCAAAGTTTTAAATTTGAAGCATCGATATTAGTAGATAGTTTAAAAATTGCAACACGACTTGAAATTTTACAAGGTCTACGTGACTTTGGATTAATAGTCTTATCCAAATATTAATATTGCTCTGCGACTATTTCTTACTCTTCCAGTATCAATTGCTTCATGTGAGAGAAGCTTTAGCAAATTAAAATTAATAAAAAGTTATTTAAGATCAACTATCGGACAAGATAGGTTATCAAATCTTGCAATAATATCTATTGAATACAATATAGTTAAAGATATATCATTTGATCGCATAATTAATGAATTTGCTGAAATGAAGGCCAGAAAAATACAATTTTAATTAAAATTTCATATATAATGTGTGATGATATTTTTTTCCATAGTAAATGTTTTTAAAAAAAGTTATCTTACACATTTTTATATCATAATTGTACTATAACTTACTTTTTTCTAAAAACAAAATATAGAGGCCCTAAAAAAAATATTGCACAGGGCATTGAAAAGCTAATTACGTCACTGGTTCTTTATATAAATTTGTTTAATAGTCAGTAGCTCCCGCCTACGAGCTATAAATCCGTAGTAGTTGTTAATTGCTATTTCACTTATCAAATGATTCATACCTAATTAATAACAACCGTATAATACCTAATTAATAACAACCAAATGGAACAATATTTCTTTGCTAAGTTTACTTTTATGATAACTTGTTAGATGATGCGTTAAAAATATTCAATATGTATTAACAATTAGTATATGTAGTTATTTAATCTATTCTATTAGTATTTGGTTGCTTTATATAAATTTAAAAATTTTACATGGAATTGTATTTTATTGTGTATAATTTGAGTTTTTAAATAAAGAAATATGAAACGAAAAATATAAAACTTAAAATTTAAATAAAAAAATATTTTTGAATTATAAAATAAATAATATTTTAACTGAATGCGGCTTAATATTTATGTAAATTAAAAATAAATTTAAAATTTTTTTAAATCGTGTAGATCAGTATTATTTTTTATTATGCATAATTCATAAAAATTATATACTTATGCATCTAAATGCAATAATAAAATATTACGCTAAGTTTTGGTAAATTTCGTAAAAATACAAAATGATTTAAATATTTTTTATTAATTCTAATTTTATTATTGAATATTGTTTGTATATATCTTATTTTCTTATATGGGAATAGTAAATATATACGTGTTACGTGATATATATCTAATGAATTAACTAATATATATTTTAAAATTATACATAAGTAGGTACATACATTACATACGTTAAATGTATACACCATCAGTTATTAAGATCGAGGTCCTCATTTTTAAAATCTACTTCGCATTTAAACAACAAAAATTTATTAAAAATAAAAAAAGTCAGATCAAAGCTGCATTTGAAAACAATTTATATTAAACCAGAAAATATTTATGGTTAATTTAAATTAATAAATAACAAAAAAAATTATTTATTGTACACATGACAGTTTCCGTTAAATTTGAAAATATATATATATAAATATAAAGAGTTTAAACATGTACATAGTTTATATACACATACACTATTATAATATATATTATATGTGTGTATGTATATGCAAATATATAGAAATATTTGAAAATTATCGTTGTTATCAAATTAGTTTATTTAAAGTTGTTATCAAATTAGTTTATAGGGCGATTTCGAAATATGACAAGACATGTAACAATAATTCAATGCTATGCACCAACAGATGTCGCTGAAGACCATATTAAGGATGACTTCTACGAACAAATAGAAACAACGCTAGCACTCATAAATAGGGGAGATATCATAATATTAATGGGTGACTGGAATGCGAAAATAGGATCTAACAACAATTGACTTGAGGAGATAATGGGCAAACACGGGTTAGGAAGAGAAAGAAACAACAACGGGGAAAGATTGATAGAGTTGTGTCAGACTTTCGACCTAGCAATCGGAGGGAGTCTATTTCCACACAAAGATATCCACAAATACACATGGACAACACCAAACGGGATCTCAAGAAATCAGATAGATCACATATGCATCAGCAAGAAGTGGAAACAATCAATGTTAGATGTGAGAAATAGAAGGGGAGCAGATATACACAGCGATCATGAATTACTAACTGGGGACTTCAGAATGAAACTAAGCCAACAAGGAAGAGGCAGAAGATATAGAAAGAAGAAAATAAATATAAACAACTTAAAAAATCCGCAAGTAAGAGCTGACATAGTTACGGCGTTACGAGAAAATATTAGAAATAATAGAGAATACACTTGGGAAGAGATTCTGGAAATTTACAACCAAACAAGCGAACAAAATCTTGGAATTTCACAACCACAAAGAAAAATCTGGATAACCGATAACACATGGGCCTTGATTAAAAGAAGAGGTGAAATGAAGAAAATGATAAACAACAGGATGGCATCAAGAAGAGAATATGAAGAAATAGCGAAAACAGTAAAAAGAGCAGCAAGAAGAGATAAAAGGAAATTTCTACAAAATTTAGCCGGAGAAGCAGAAAAAGCAGCACAGCAACATAACCTGAGAGAATTGCATCGCATAATCAAGAACTTAACTAACCAGTCGGAACAACAAAACAAACCAATTAAAGATAAAAATGGTGCGCTCATCACAAACTTAGAGGATCAATTAAAGAGATGGAGAGAACATTTCCAAGAACTGAGCAACGAAGAAAGTACAAATAATGAAGCAGACATAAGAAACAGAGACAATGCAAATATCTACCCAACTGAGGGACTGCCAATATCTACTCAAGCTCCAAATATAGAAGAAATCAAAGCTACAATCAATATCCTGAAGCACAACAAAGCAACAGGTGAAGATGGAATTCCAGCAGAAATAGCCAAACTGGACCCTGACTTATTCGCAAAAACAATTGAACCCCACATCAGGAAAGCATGGATAGAAGAGAATATACCACCATCATGGAAGAAAGGAATGATTGTCAAGATACCTAAGAAAGGAGACTTGGCAAATTGCAGCAACTGGAGAGGAATCACGGTTCTAAATACTATTCATAAGATAATAGCAATTATTATAAAGAAAAGATTAGAAGAAGTACTAGAACCAATACTACGGAAAGAGCAGGCAGGTTTCAGACCAAACCGAAGCTGTGTAGACCAGGCAAATACTTTACGGGTCATAGTTGAACAATCAGTGGAATGGAATGCCCCACTATATCTACTATTCATAGATTTTAAGAAAGCATTCGACACAGTCAAGAGATGCGCAATATGGAGAACACTTACAAAGAAAGGAGTTCCTGAAAAAATCATCAACATCATCAAAGCGATGTATGAAGATGCAGAGACAACAGTTCAACACAGAGGTAAGATCAGTGATCCATTCTACACCAATATAGGAGTTAGACAAGGATGTCCACTATCTCCACTTCTCTTCAACACAATACTAGACGACATTCTAAGAGAAGTTTGCACTGGAATAAACGGAGTAGAATGGGATCTCTTCGGAAACTTAGAAGACTTAGATTACGCAGATGATGTATGCCTCATATCAAAAAATCAAAGGGACCTACAGAACAAAGTCAACAGATTACAGGAAGAAGCAAAGAAATCGGGACTGGAATTAAATATCGAGAAAACCAAAGCAATGAGGACAAACAATAGTTACAGTGAGCCAATAACAGTGAGTGGACAACAGATAGAATACGTAGAAGAATTCAACTACCTGGGGTGCATTATAACATCAAGAGGAGGTGCAACAGAAGATGTCAACAGCCGTATAAATAAGGCAAGAAGAACATTTGGGAGCCTAATGAAGATATGGCGGAGCAACCAAATATCGAGAACAACAAAGCTAACAATATTCAGAGCATGTGTTAAGTCAACATTAATATATGGCAGTGAAACATGGCTCACTTCGGTCAGAATCAAACAGAAGCTACAAGTATTCATCAACAAGTGCTTGAGAATTATATGCAGAATATTCTGGCCGGCAAGAATTAGCAACGAAGATTTATGGATGATAACTGGAGAAGAACCTATCAACAGACAGATAAATAGGAAAAAATGGAAATGGATAGGTCATACACTAAGGAAATCAGAAAGTGATATAGCAAGAAGAGCTCTAGAGTGGAATCCACAAGGACAAAGGAGACCCGGCAGACCATACAACACATGGAGACGCACAATCGATCAAGAATTAACAGTCAACAATTATACCTGGGACGATATTAAGGAAGTAGTACTCAACAGAGAGGAATGGAGGTTCACTATCGAAGCCCTATGCTACCACGCGGAGTAATAGGAGAAAAAAAAAAAAAAAAAAAAAAAAAAAAGGTATACAAAAATTTAATAAAAAAAAGCAATTAAATTAATTAATTTTCATATTTAAAATTAAAAATTTTTGAAAAAATTTCACAATTCATTATTTTAAAAAACAATCAAATTTGAAATGCTTACTTGAAATGTAAAATTATTTATATTAACTTTTAATTTAAATTTTACATATCAAAAATATTAATTTAAATATAAAATTAAAATTAAAAAATAAACGTCGCAGCTTTGGTTCCCTTTGCTGTATGCGATAAATTATACATACAAATTTGCATTTCAATAAAAGAAAAAAAACAATGCAATTAAATAAACACTGATTTATAATTTTTAATAAAATAAAATTTGGTTGTTATTCTTTATACTCAAGAAAAAGATAAAATTAAAATGATATTTTTGATATAATTATTATATATTATAATAAAATACATTGAAATACGTATAAAAAAATTTAGCATTGAAAAATACATAAGTAACAACCATATAATTAATTAATAATTAAATTAAAACAGTAAATCAAGCGGGGCTTGCTTAATAAAATTTTTATCAAAAAAAAAAAAAATACAAAATTGTTTTTTTAAAAGAGTTTAACTTATGTTTTATTAAATATAAAAATTAATTAATATTAATCTAAGTACAAATACAAAAAATACAAAAAAAATACGTATCTACATATTTATCAAATAATTTTAGTAAACAAGTAATCAATAACGTCAAACGATTTCGTTGTGGAAATATATTTTTTCGAAGCTTACTTTAATTCTCTAATAGAACGAAGTTAAAAAAATTTCGTTGCTTAAATGTAGTTTTTATGCACTTATATTAAGAAGTTCGAGAACTTATGAAGAAGTCTTTTATTTTATATTACACTCATATGAAGAAGTGTGAGAAATTCGTTGCAAAAATGTTGTTTTTTTTTTTTAATAATTTTGTTTCCCCATTTATATTACGAAGTATGTTACTATATAATACTCTGATGAAACGAAGTTAAAAGTTTCGCTGTGGCAATATATTTTTCTAAAATTATATTAACTAAGCTTTTTTATTTTGAAGTCTGTTATTTTATATCGCACTTATATGTAGAAGTTTGAAAACTTTGTTGCGAAAATGTAGTTTTTTTTAAAATAATTTTGGTTCTCTCTCATATTACGAAGTCTGTTAATTTGTACTACTCTAATAAAACGAAGTTAACAATTTCATAGTGGAAATATATTTTTCTAAAATTATGTTAATTAACCTTTTTTATTCTGAAGTCTGTTATTTTATATCGCACTTATATGTAGAAGTTTGAAAACTTTGTTGCGAAAATGTAGTTTTTTTTTAAATAATTTTGATTCTCTCTCATATTACGAAGTCTGTTAATTTATACTACTCTAATAAAACGAAGTTAACAGTTTCATAGTGGAAATATATTTTTCTAAAATTATATTAACTAAGCTTTTTTATTTTGAAGTCTGTTATTTTATATCGCACTTATATGTAGAAGTTTGAAAACTTTGTTGCGAAAATGTAGTTTTTTTTTAAATAATTTTGATTCTCTCTCATATTACGAAGTCTGTTAATTTATACTACTCTAATAAAACGAAGTTAACAGTTTCATAGTGGAAATATATTTTTCTAAAATTATATTAACTAAGCTTTTTTACTTTGAAGTCTGTTATTTTATATCGCACTTATATGTAGAAGTTTGAAAACTTTGTTGCGAAAATGTAGTTTTTTTTTAAATAATTTTAATTTACCTTTGTTATTACGAAGTCTGTTACTTTGAATTTATAATACTCTAATATAACGAAGTTAAAAGTTTCGATGCGAAGATATATTTTTTCGAAGCATAGTTTAATTCTTTAATAGAACGAAGTTAAAAAAAATCGTTGCGTAAATATAGTTTCTTTCTAAATAATTTTAATTTACCCTTGTTATTACGAAGTCTGTTACTTTGAATTTATAATACTCTAATATAACAAAGTTAAAAGTTTCGATGCGAAGATATATTTTTTCGAAGCATAGTTTAATTCTCTAATAGAACGATGTTAAAAAAAAATCGTTGCGTAAATATAGTTTTTTTCTAAATAATTTTAATTTACCCTTGTTATTACGAAGGCTGTTACTTTGAATTTATAATACTCTATTATAACGAAGTTAAAAGGTTCGATGCGAAGATATATTTTTTCGAAGCTTAGTTTAATTCTCTAATAGAACGAAGTTAAAAAAAAATCGTTGCGTAAATATAGTTTTTTTCTAAATAATTTTAATTTACCCTTGTTATTACGGAGTCTGTTACTTTGAATTTATAATACTCTAATATAACGAAGTTAAAAGTTTCGATGCGAAGATATATTTTTTCGAAGCATAGATTAATTTTCTAATAGAACGAAGTTAAAAAAATATCGTTGCGTAAATATAGTTTTTTCTCTAAATAATTTTAATTTATCCTTGTTATTACGGAGTCTGTTACTTTGAATTTATAATACTCTAATATAACGAAGTTAAAAGTTTCGATGCGAAGATATATTTTTTCGAAGCTTAGTTTAATTCTCTAATAGAACGAAGTTAAAAAAAAATCGTTGCGTAAATATTGTTTTTTTCAAAATAATTTTAATTTACCCTTGTTATTACGAAGTCTGTTACTTTGAATTTATAATACTCTAATATAACGAAGTTAAAAGTTTCGATGCGAAGATATATTTTTTCGAAGCTTAGTTTAATTCTCCAATAGAACGAAGTTAAAAAAAATCGTTGCGTGAATATAGTTTTTTTCTAAATAATTTTAATTTACCCTTGTTATTACGAAGTCTGTTACTTTGAATTTATAATACTCTAATATAACGAAGTTAAAAGTTTCGATGCGAAGATATATTTTTTCGAAGCTTAGTTTAATTCTCTAATAGAACGAAGTTAAAAAAAAATCGTGGCGTAAATATTGTTTTTTTCTAAATAATTTTAATTTACCCTTGTTATTATGAAGTCTGTTACTTTGAATTTATAATACTCTAATATAACGAAGTTAAAAGTTTCGATGCGAAGATATATTTTTTCGAAGCTTAGTTTAATTCTCCAATAGAACGAAGTTAAAAAAAATCGTTGCGTGAATATAGTTTTTTTCTAAATAATTTTAATTTACCCTTGTTATTACGAAGTCTGTTACTTTGAATTTATAATACTCTAATATAACGAAGTTAAAAGTTTCGATGCGAAGATATATTTTTTCGAAGCTTAGTTTAATTCTCTAATAGAACGAAGTTAAATAAAAATCGTTGCGTAAATATTGTTTTTTTCTAAATAATTTTAATTTACCCTTGTTATTACGAAGTCTGTTACTTTGAATTTATAATACTCTAATATAACGAAGTTAAAAGTTTCGATGCGAAGATATATTTTTTCGAAGCTTAGTTTAATTCTCCAATAGAACGAAGTTAAAAAAAATCGTTGCGTGAATATAATTTTTTTCTAAATAATTTTAATTTACCCTTGTTATTACGAAGTCTGTTACTTTGAATTTATAATACTCTAATATAACGAAGTTAAAAGTTTCGATGCGAAGATATATTTTTCCGAAGCTTAGTTTAATTCTCTAATAGAACGAAGTTAAAAAAAATCGTTGCGTGAATATAGTTTTTTTCTAAATAATTTTAATTTACCCTTGTTATTACGAAGTCTATTACTTTGAATTTATAATACTCTAATATAACGAAGTTAAAAGTTTCGATGCGAAGATATATTTTTTCGAAGCTTAGTTTAATTCTCTAATAGAACGAAGTTAAAAAAAAATCGTGGCGTAAATATTGTTTTTTTCTAAATAATTTTAATTTACCCTTGTTATTACGAAGTCTGTTACTTTGAATTTATAATACTCTAATATAACGAAGTTAAAAGTTTCGATGCGAAGATATATTTTTTCGAAGCTTAGTTTAATTCTCTAATAGAACGAAGTTAAAAAAAAATCGTTGCGTAAATATTGTTTTTTTCTAAATAATTTTAATTTACCCTTGTTATTACGAAGTCTGTTACCTTGAATTTATAATACTCTAATATAACGAAGTTAAAAGTTTCGATGCGAAGATATATTTTTTCGAAGCTTAGTTTAATTCTCTAATAGAACGAAGTTAAAAAACATCGTTGCGTAAATATTGTTTTTTTCAAAATAATTTTAATTTACCCTTGTTATTACGAAGTCTGTTACTTTGAATTTATAATACTCTAATATAACGAAGTTAAAAGTTTCGATGCGAAGATATATTTTTTCGAAGCTTAGTTTAATTCTCTAATAGAACGAAGTTAAAAAAAAATCGTTGCGTAAATATTGTTTTTTTCTAAATAATTTTAATTTACCCTTGTTATTACGAAGTCTGTTACCTTGAATTTATAATACTCAAATATAACGAAGTTAAAAGTTTCGATGCGAAGATATATTTTTTCGAAGCTTAGTTTAATTCTCTAATAGAACGAAGTTAAAAAAAAATCGTTGCGTAAATATTGTTTTTTTCTAAATAATTTTAATTTACCCTTGTTATTACGAAGTCTGTTACCTTGAATTTATAATACTCTAATATAACGAAGTTAAAAGTTTCGATGCGAAGATATATTTTTTCGAAGCTTAGTTTAATTCTCTAATAGAACGAAGTTAAAAAAAAATCGTTGCGTAAATATTGTTTTTTTCTAAATAATTTTAATTTACCCTTGTTATTACGAAGTCTGTTACCTTGAATTTATAATACTCTAATATAACGAAGTTAAAAGTTTCGATGCGAAGATATATTTTTTCGAAGCTTAGTTTAATTCTCTAATAGAACGAAGTTAAAAAAAATCGTTGCGTAAATATTGTTTTTTTCAAAATAATTTTAATTTACCCTTGTTATTACGAAGTCTGTTACTTTGAATTTATAATACTCTAATATAACGAAGTTAAAAGTTTCGATGCGAAGATATATTTTTTCGAAGCTTAGTTTAATTCTCTAATAGAACGAAGTTAAAAAAAAATCGTGGCGTAAATATTGTTTTTTTCTAAATAATTTTAATTTACCCTTGTTATTACGAAGTCTGTTACTTTGAATTTATAATACTCTAATATAACGAAGTTAAAAGTTTCGATGCGAAGATATATTTTTTCGAAGCTTAGTTTAATTCTCTAATAGAACGAAGTTAAAAAAAAATCGTTGCGTAAATATTGTTTTTTTCAAAATAATTTTAATTTACCCTTGTTATTACGAAGTCTATTACTTTGAATTTATAATACTCTAATATAACGAAGTTAAAAGTTTCGATGCGAAGATATATTTTTTCGAAGCTTAGTTTAATTCGCTAATAGAACGAAGTTAAAAAAAAATCGTTGCGTAAATATAGTTTTTTTTTAAATAATTTTAATTTACCCTTGTTATTACGAAGGCTGTTACTTTGAATTTATAATACTCTAATATAACGAAGTTAAAAGTTTCGATGCGAAGATATATTTTTTCGAAGCTTAGTTTAATTCTCTAATAGAACGAAGTTAAAAAAAAATCGTTGCGTAAATATTGTTTTTTTCTAAATAATTTTAATTTACCCTTGTTATTACGAAGTCTATTACTTTGAATTTATAATACTCTAATATAACGAAGTTAAAAGTTTCGATGCGAAGATATATTTTTTCGAAGCTTAGTTTAATTCTCTAATAGAACGAAGTTAAAAAAAAATCGTGGCGTAAATATTGTTTTTTTCAAAATAATTTTAATTTACCCTTGTTATTACGAAGTCTATTACTTTGAATTTATAATACTCTAATATAACGAAGTTAAAAGTTTCGATGCGAAGATATATTTTTTCGAAGCTTAGTTTAATTCTCTAATAGAACGAAGTTAAAAAAAAATCGTTGCGTAAATATTGTTTTTTTCAAAATAATTTTAATTTACCCTTGTTATTACGAAGTCTATTACTTTGAATTTATAATACTCTAATATAACGAAGTTAAAAGTTTCGATGCGAAGATATATTTTTTCGAAGCTTAGTTTAATTCTCTAATAGAACGAAGTTAAAAAAAAATCGTTGCGTAAATATTGTTTTTTTCAAAATAATTTTAATTTACCCTTGTTATTACGAAGTCTGTTACCTTGAATTTATAATACTCTAATATAACGAAGTTAAAAGTTTCGATGCGAAGATATATTTTTTCGAAGCTTAGTTTAATTCTCTAATAGAACGAAGTTAAAAAAAAATCGTTGCGTAAATATTGTTTTTTTCAAAATAATTTTAATTTACCCTTGTTATTACGAAGTCTATTACTTTGAATTTATAATACTCTAATATAACGAAGTTAAAAGTTTCGATGCGAAGATATATTTTTTCGAAGCTTAGTTTAATTCTCTAATAGAACGAAGTTAAAAAAAAATCGTTGCGTAAATATTGTTTTTTTCAAAATAATTTTAATTTACCGTTGTTATTACGAAGTCTATTACTTTGAATTTATAATACTCTAATATAACGAAGTTAAAAGTTTCGATGCGAAGATATATTTTTTCGAAGCTTAGTTTAATTCTCTAATAGAACGAAGTTAAAAAAAAATCGTGGCGTAAATATTGTTTTTTTCTAAATAATTTTAATTTACCTTTGTTATTACGAAGTCTGTTACTTTGAATTTATAATACTCTAATATAACGAAGTTAAAAGTTTCGATGCGAAGATATATTTTTTCGAAGCTTAGTTTAATTCTCTAATAGAACGAAGTTAACAAAAAATCGTTGCGTAAATATTGTTTTTTTCAAAATAATTTTAATTTACCCTTGTTATTACGAAGTCTATTACTTTGAATTTATAATACTCTAATATAACGAAGTTAAAAGTTTCGATGCGAAGATATATTTTTTCGAAGCTTAGTTTAATTCTCTAATAGAACGAAGTTAAAAAAAAATCGTGGCGTAAATATTGTTTTTTTCTAAATAATTTTAATTTACTCTTGTTATTACGAAGTCTGTTACTTTGAATTTATAATACTGTAATATAACGAAGTTAAAAGTTTCGATGCGAAGATATATTTTTTCGAAGCTTAGTTTAATTCTCTAATAGAACGAAGTTAAAAAAAAATCGTTGCGTAAATATTGTTTTTTTCTAAATAATTTTAATTTACCCTTGTTATTACGAAGTCTATTACTTTGAATTTATAATACTCTAATATAACGAAGTTAAAAGTTTCGATGCGAAGATATATTTTTTCGAAGCTTAGTTTAATTCTCTAATAGAACGAAGTTAACAAAAAATCGTTGCGTAAATATTGTTTTTTTCAAAATAATTTTAATTTACCCTTGTTATTACGAAGTCTATTACTTTGAATTTATAATACTCTAATATAACGAAGTTAAAAGTTTCGATGCGAAGATATATTTTTTCGAAGCTTAGTTTAATTCTCTAATAGAACGAAGTTAAAAAAAAATCGTGGCGTAAATATTGTTTTTTTCTAAATAATTTTAATTTACCCTTGTTATTACGAAGTTTATTACTTTGAATTTATAATACTCTAATATAACGAAGTTAAAAGTTTCGATGCGAAGATATATTTTTTCGAAGCTTAGTTTAATTCTCTAATAGAACGAAGTTAAAAAAAAATCGTGGCGTAAATATTGTTTTTTTCTAAATAATTTTAATTTACCCTTGTTATTACGAAGTCTATTACTTTGAATTTATAATACTCTAATATAACGAAGTTAAAAGTTTCGATGCGAAGATATATTTTTTCGAAGCTTAGTTTAATTCTCTAATAGAACGAAGTTAAAAAAAAATCGTGGCGTAAATATTGTTTTTTTCTAAATAATTTTAATTTACCCTTGTTATTACGAAGTCTATTACTTTGAATTTATAATACTCTAATATAACGAAGTTAAAAGTTTCGATGCGAAGATATATTTTTTCGAAGCTTAGTTTAATTCTCTAATAGAACGAAGTTAAAAAAAAATCGTTGCGTAAATATTGTTTTTTTCAAAATAATTTTAATTTACCCTTGTTATTACGAAGTCTATTACTTTGAATTTATAATACTCTAATATAACGAAGTTAAAAGTTTCGATGCGAAGATATATTTTTTCGAAGCTTAGTTTAATTCTCTAATAGAACGAAGTTAAAAAAAAATCGTGGCGTAAATATTGTTTTTTTCTAAATAATTTTAATTTACCCTTGTTATTACGAAGTCTATTACTTTGAATTTATAATACTCTAATATAACGAAGTTAAAAGTTTCGATGCGAAGATATATTTTTTCGAAGCTTAGTTTAATTCTCTAATAGAACGAAGTTAAAAAAAAATCGTGGCGTAAATATTGTTTTTTTCTAAATAATTTTAATTTACCCTTGTTATTACGAAGTCTATTACTTTGAATTTATAATACTCTAATATAACGAAGTTAAAAGTTTCGATGCGAAGATATATTTTTTCGAAGCTTAGTTTAATTCTCTAATAGAACGAAGTTAAAAAAAAATCGTGGCGTAAATATTGTTTTTTTCTAAATAATTTTAATTTACTCTTGTTATTACGAAGTCTGTTACTTTGAATTTATAATACTGTAATATAACGAAGTTAAAAGTTTCGATGCGAAGATATATTTTTTCGAAGCTTAGTTTAATTCTCTAATAGAACGAAGTTAAAAAAAAATCGTTGCGTAAATATTGTTTTTTTCTAAATAATTTTAATTTACCCTTGTTATTACGAAGTCTATTACTTTGAATTTATAATACTCTAATATAACGAAGTTAAAAGTTTCGATGCGAAGATATATTTTTTCGAAGCTTAGTTTAATTCTCTAATAGAACGAAGTTAACAAAAAATCGTTGCGTAAATATTGTTTTTTTCAAAATAATTTTAATTTACCCTTGTTATTACGAAGTCTATTACTTTGAATTTATAATACTCTAATATAACGAAGTTAAAAGTTTCGATGCGAAGATATATTTTTTCGAAGCTTAGTTTAATTCTCTAATAGAACGAAGTTAAAAAAAAATCGTGGCGTAAATATTGTTTTTTTCTAAATAATTTTAATTTACCCTTGTTATTACGAAGTTTATTACTTTGAATTTATAATACTCTAATATAACGAAGTTAAAAGTTTCGATGCGAAGATATATTTTTTCGAAGCTTAGTTTAATTCTCTAATAGAACGAAGTTAAAAAAAAATCGTGGCGTAAATATTGTTTTTTTCTAAATAATTTTAATTTACCCTTGTTATTACGAAGTCTATTACTTTGAATTTATAATACTCTAATATAACGAAGTTAAAAGTTTCGATGCGAAGATATATTTTTTCGAAGCTTAGTTTAATTCTCTAATAGAACGAAGTTAAAAAAAAATCGTGGCGTAAATATTGTTTTTTTCTAAATAATTTTAATTTACCCTTGTTATTACGAAGTCTATTACTTTGAATTTATAATACTCTAATATAACGAAGTTAAAAGTTTCGATGCGAAGATATATTTTTTCGAAGCTTAGTTTAATTCTCTAATAGAACGAAGTTAAAAAAAAATCGTGGCGTAAATATTGTTTTTTTCTAAATAATTTTAATTTACCCTTGTTATTACGAAGTCTGTTACTTTGAATTTATAATACTCTAATATAACGAAGTTAAAAGTTTCGATGCGAAGATATATTTTTTCGAAGCTTAGTTTAATTCTCTAATAGAACGAAGTTAAAAAAAATCGTTGCGTAAATATTGTTTTTTTCAAAATAATTTTAATTTACCCTTGTTATTACGAAGTCTATTACTTTGAATTTATAATACTCTAATATAACGAAGTTAAAAGTTTCGATGCGAAGATATATTTTTTCGAAGCTTAGTTTAATTCTCTAATAGAACGAAGTTAAAAAAAAATCGTGGCGTAAATATTGTTTTTTTCTAAATAATTTTAATTTACCCTTGTTATTACGAAGTCTGTTACTTTGAATTTATAATACTCTAATATAACGAAGTTAAAAGTTTCGATGCGAAGATATATTTTTTCGAAGCTTAGTTTAATTCTCTAATAGAACGAAGTTAAAAAAAAATCGTTGCGTAAATATTGTTTTTTTCAAAATAATTTTAATTTACCCTTGTTATTACGAAGTCTATTACTTTGAATTTATAATACTCTAATATAACGAAGTTAAAAGTTTCGATGCGAAGATATATTTTTTCGAAGCTTAGTTTAATTCGCTAATAGAACGAAGTTAAAAAAAAATCGTTGCGTAAATATAGTTTTTTTTTAAATAATTTTAATTTACCCTTGTTATTACGAAGGCTGTTACTTTGAATTTATAATACTCTAATATAACGAAGTTAAAAGTTTCGATGCGAAGATATATTTTTTCGAAGCTTAGTTTAATTCTCTAATAGAACGAAGTTAAAAAAAAATCGTTGCGTAAATATTGTTTTTTTCTAAATAATTTTAATTTACCCTTGTTATTACGAAGTCTGTTACCTTGAATTTATAATACTCTAATATAACGAAGTTAAAAGTTTCGATGCGAAGATATATTTTTTCGAAGCTTAGTTTAATTCTCTAATAGAACGAAGTTAAAAAAAATCGTTGCGTGAATATAGTTTTTTTCTAAATAATTTTAATTTACCCTTGTTATTACGAAGTCTGTTACTTTGAATTTATAATACTCTAATATAACGAAGTTAAAAGTTTCGATGCGAAGATATATTTTTTCGAAGCTTAGTTTAGTTCTCTAATAGAACGAAGTTAAAAAAAAATCGTTGCGTAAATATTGTTTTTTTCTAAATAATTTTAATTTACCCTTGTTATTACGAAGTCTGTTACCTTGAATTTATAATACTCTAATATAACGAAGTTAAAAGTTTCGATGCGAAGATATATTTTTTCGAAGCTTAGTTTAATTCGCTAATAGAACGAAGTTAAAAAAAATCGTTGCGTGAATATAGTTTTTTTCTAAATAATTTTAATTTACCCTTGTTATTACGAAGTCTGTTACTTTGAATTTATAATACTCTAATATAACGAAGTTAAAAGTTTCGATGCGAAGATATATTTTTTCGAAGCTTAGTTTAATTCTCTAATAGAACGAAGTTAAAAAAAAATCGTTGCGTAAATATTGTTTTTTTCTAAATAATTTTAATTTACCCTTGTTATTACGAAGTCTGTTACCTTGAATTTATAATACTCTAATATAACGAGGTTAAAAGTTTCGATGCGAAGATATATTTTTTCGAAGCTTAGTTTAATTCTCTAATAGAACGAAGTTAAAAAAAATAGTTGCGTGAATATAGTTTTTTTCTAAATAATTTTAATTTACCCTTGTTATTACGAAGTCTGTTACTTTGAATTTATAATACTCTAATATAACGAAGTTAAAAGTTTCGATGCGAAGATATATTTTTTCGAAGCTTAGTTTAATTCTCTAATAGAACGAAGTTAAAAAAAAATCGTTGCGTAAATATTGTTTTTTTCTGAATAATTTTAATTTACCCTTGTTATTACGAAGTCTGTTACCTTGAATTTATAATACTCTAATATAACGAAGTTAAAAGTTTCGATGCGAAGATATATTTTTTCGAAGCTTAGTTTAATTCTCTAATAGAACGAAGTTAAAAAAAATCGTTGCGTGAATATAGTTTTTTTCTAAATAATTTTAATTTACCCTTGTTATTACGAAGTCTGTTACTTTGAATTTATAATACTCTAATATAACGAAGTTAAAAGTTTCGATGCGAAGATATATTTTTTCGAAGCTTAGTTTAATTCTCTAACAGAACGAAGTTAAAAAAAATCGTTGCGTGAATATAGTTTTTTTCTAAATAATTTTAATTTACCCTTGTTATTACGAAGTCTGTTACTTTGAATTTATAATACTCTAATATAACGAAGTTAAAAGTTTCGATGCGAAGATATATTTTTTCGAAGCTTAGTTTAATTCTCTAATAGAACGAAGTTTAAAAAAAATCGTTGCGTAAATATTGTTTTTTTCTAAATAATTTTAATTTACCCTTGTTATTACGAAGTCTGTTACTTTGAATTTATAATACTCTAATATAACGAAGTTAAAAGTTTCGATGCGAAGATATATTTTTTCGAAGCTTAGTTTAATTCGCTAATAGAACGAAGTTAAAAAAAATCGTTGCGTGAATATTGTTTTTTTCTAAATAGTTTTAATTTACCCTTGTTATTACGAAGTCTGTTACTTTGAATTTATAATACTCTAATATAACGAAGTTAAAAGTTTCGATGCGAAGATATATTTTTTCGAAGCTTAGTTTAATTCGCTAATAGAACGAAGTTAAAAAAAATCGTTGCGTGAATATTGTTTTTTTCTAAATAGTTTTAATTTACCCTTGTTATTACGAAGTCTGTTACTTTGAATTTATAATACTCTAATATAACGAAGTTAAAAGTTTCGATGCGAAGATATATTTTTTCGAAGCTTAGTTTAATTCTCTAATAGAACGAAGTTAAAAAAAAATCGTTGCGTAAATATTGTTTTTTTCTAAATAATTTTAATTTACCCTTGTTATTACGAAGTCTGTTACCTTGAATTTATAATACTCTAATATAACGAAGTTAAAAGTTTCGATGCGAAGATATATTTTTTCGAAGCTTAGTTTAATTCTCTAATAGAACGAAGTTAAAAAAAATCGTTGCGTGAATATAGTTTTTTTCTAAATAATTTTAATTTACCCTTGTTATTACGAAGTCTGTTACTTTGAATTTATAATACTCTAATATAACGAAGTTAAAAGTTTCGATGCGAAGATATATTTTTTCGAAGCTTAGTTTAATTCTCTAATAGAACGAAGTTAAAAAAAATCGTTGCGTGAATATAGTTTTTTTCTAAATAATTTTAATTTACCCTTGTTATTACGAAGTCTGTTACTTTGAATTTATAATACTCTAATATAACGAAGTTAAAAGTTTCGATGCGAAGATATATTTTTTCGAAGCTTAGTTTAATTCTCTAATAGAACGAAGTTAAAAAAAATCGTTGCGTGAATATAGTTTTTTTCTAAATAATTTTAATTTACCCTTGTTATTACGAAGTCTGTTACTTTGAATTTATAATACTCTAATATAACGAAGTTAAAAGTTTCGATGCGAAGATATATTTTTTCGAAGCTTAGTTTAATTCTCTAATAGAACGAAGTTAAAAAAAAATCGTTGCGTAAATATTGTTTTTTTCTAAATAATTTTAATTTACCCTTGTTATTACGAAGTCTGTTACTTTGAATTTATAATACTCTAATATAACGAAGTTAAAAGTTTCGATGCGAAGATATATTTTTTCGAAGCTTAGTTTAATTCTCTAATAGAACGAAGTTAAAAAAAAATCGTTGCGTAAATATTGTTTTTTTCTAAATAATTTTAATTTACCCTTGTTATTACGAAGTCTGTTACTTTGAATTTATAATACTCTAATATAACGAAGTTAAAAGTTTCGATGCGAAGATATATTTTTTCGAAGCTTAGTTTAATTCTCTAATAGAACGAAGTTAAAAAAAATCGTTGCGTAAATATTGTTTTTTTCTAAATAATTTTAATTTACCCTTGTTATTACGAAGTCTGTTACTTTGAATTTATAATACTCTAATATAACGAAGTTAAAAGTTTCGATGCGAAGATATATTTTTTCGAAGCTTAGTTTAATTCTCTAATAGAACGAAGTTAAAAAAAATCGTTGCGTGAATATAGTTTTTTTCTAAATAATTTTAATTTACCCTTGTTATTACGAAGTCTGTTACTTTGAATTTATAATACTCTAATATAACGAAGTTAAAAGTTTCGATGCGAAGATATATTTTTTCGAAGCTTAGTTTAATTCTCTAATAGAACGAAGTTAAAAAAAAATCGTTGCGTAAATATTGTTTTTTTCTAAATAATTTTAATTTACCCTTGTTATTACGAAGTCTGTTACCTTGAATTTATAATACTCTAATATAACGAAGTTAAAAGTTTCGATGCGAAGATATATTTTTTCGAAGCTTAGTTTAATTCTCTAATAGAACGAAGTTAAAAAAAAGCGTTGCGTGTATATAGTTTTTTTCTAAATAATTTTAATTTACCCTTGTTATTACGAAGTCTGTTACTTTGAATTTATAATACTCTAATATAACGAAGTTAAAAGTTTCGATGCGAAGATATATTTTTTCGAAGCTTAGTTTAATTCGCTAATAGAACGAAGTTAAAAAAAATCGTTGCGTGAATATTGTTTTTTTCTAAATAGTTTTAATTTACCCTTGTTATTACGAAGTCTGTTACTTTGAATTTATAATACTCTAATATAACGAAGTTAAAAGTTTCGATGCGAAGATATATTTTTTCGAAGCTTAGTTTAATTCTCTAATAGAACGAAGTTAAAAAAAAATCGTTGCGTAAATATTGTTTTTTTCTAAATAATTTTAATTTACCCTTGTTATTACGAAGTCTGTTACTTTGAATTTATAATACTCTAATATAACGAAGTTAAAAGTTTCGATGCGAAGATATATTTTTTCGAAGCTTAGTTTAATTCGCTAATAGAACGAAGTTAAAAAAAATCGTTGCGTGAATATTGTTTTTTTCTAAATAATTTTAATTTACCCTTGTTATTACGAAGTCTGTTACTTTGAATTTATAATACTATAATATAACGAAGTTAAAAGTTTCGATGCGAAGATATATTTTTTCGAAGATTAGTTTAATTCTCTAATAGAACGAAGTTAAAAAAAATCGTTGCGTAAATATTGTTTTTTTCTAAATAGTTTTAATTTACCCTTGTTATTACGAAGTCTGTTACTTTGAATTTATAATACTCTAATATAACGAAGTTAAAAGTTTCGATGCGAAGATATATTTTTTCGAAGCTTAGTTTAATTCTCTAATAGAACGAAGTTAAAAAAAAATCGTTGCGTAAATATTGTTTTTTTCTAAATAATTTTAATTTACCCTTGTTATTACGAAGTCTGTTACCTTGAATTTATAATACTCTAATATAACGAAGTTAAAAGTTTCGATGCGAAGATATATTTTTTCGAAGCTTAGTTTAATTCTCTAACAGAACGAAGTTAAAAAAAATCGTTGCGTGAATATAGTTTTTTTCTAAATAATTTTAATTTACCCTTGTTATTACGAAGTCTGTTACTTTGAATTTATAATACTGTAATATAACGAAGTTAAAAGTTTCGATGCGAAGATATATTTTTTCGAAGCTTAGTTTAATTCTCTAATAGAACGAAGTTAAAAAAAAATCGTTGCGTAAATATTGTTTTTTTCTAAATAATTTTAATTTACCCTTGTTATTACGAAGTCTGTTACCTTGAATTTATAATACTCTAATATAACGAAGTTAAAAGTTTCGATACGAAGATATATTTTTTCGAAGCTTAGTTTAATTCTCTAATAGAACGAAGTTAAAAAAAAATCGTTGCGTAAATATTGTTTTTTTCTAATTAATTTTAATTTACCCTTGTTATTACGAAGTCTATTACTTTGAATTTATAATACTCTAATATAACGAAGTTAAAAGTTTCGATGCGAAGATATATTTTTTCGAAGCTTAGTTTAATTCTCTAATAGAACGAAGTTAACAAAAAATCGTTGCGTAAATATTGTTTTTTTCTAAATAATTTTAATTTACCCTTGTTATTACGAAGTCTGTTACCTTGAATTTATAATACTCTAATATAACGAAGTTAAAAGTTTCGATACGAAGATATATTTTTTCGAAGCTTAGTTTAATTCTCTAATAGAATGAAGTTAAAAAAAATCGTTGCGTGAATATAGTTTTTTTCTAAATAATTTTAATTTACCCTTGTTATTACGAAGTCTGTTACTTTGAATTTATAATACTCTAATATAACGAAGTTAAAAGTTTCGATGCGAAGATATATTTTTTCGAAGCTTAGTTTAATTCTCTAATAGAACGAAGTTAAAAAAAAATCGTTGCGTAAATATTGTTTTTTTCTAAATAATTTTAATTTACCCTTGTTATTACGAAGTCTGTTACTTTGAATTTATAATACTCTAATATAACGAAGTTAAAAGTTTCGATGCGAAGATATATTTTTTCGAAGCTTAGTTTAATTCTCTAATAGAACGAAGTTAAAAAAAAATCGTTGCGTAAATATTGTTTTTTTCTAAATAATTTTAATTTACCCTTGTTATTACGAAGTCTGTTACTTTGAATTTATAATACTCTAATATAACGAAGTTAAAAGTTTCGATGCGAAGATATATTTTTTCGAAGCTTAGTTTAATTCTCTAATAGAACGAAGTTAAAAAAAATCGTTGCGTAAATATTGTTTTTTTCTAAATAATTTTAATTTACCCTTGTTATTACGAAGTCTGTTACTTTGAATTTATAATACTCTAATATAACGAAGTTAAAAGTTTCGATGCGAAGATATATTTTTTCGAAGCTTAGTTTAATTCTCTAATAGAACGAAGTTAAAAAAAATCGTTGCGTGAATATAGTTTTTTTCTAAATAATTTTAATTTACCCTTGTTATTACGAAGTCTGTTACTTTGAATTTATAATACTCTAATATAACGAAGTTAAAAGTTTCGATGCGAAGATATATTTTTTCGAAGCTTAGTTTAATTCTCTAATAGAACGAAGTTAAAAAAAAATCGTTGCGTAAATATTGTTTTTTTCTAAATAATTTTAATTTACCCTTGTTATTACGAAGTCTGTTACCTTGAATTTATAATACTCTAATATAACGAAGTTAAAAGTTTCGATGCGAAGATATATTTTTTCGAAGCTTAGTTTAATTCTCTAATAGAACGAAGTTAAAAAAAAGCGTTGCGTGTATATAGTTTTTTTCTAAATAATTTTAATTTACCCTTGTTATTACGAAGTCTGTTACTTTGAATTTATAATACTCTAATATAACGAAGTTAAAAGTTTCGATGCGAAGATATATTTTTTCGAAGCTTAGTTTAATTCGCTAATAGAACGAAGTTAAAAAAAATCGTTGCGTGAATATTGTTTTTTTCTAAATAGTTTTAATTTACCCTTGTTATTACGAAGTCTGTTACTTTGAATTTATAATACTCTAATATAACGAAGTTAAAAGTTTCGATGCGAAGATATATTTTTTCGAAGCTTAGTTTAATTCTCTAATAGAACGAAGTTAAAAAAAAATCGTTGCGTAAATATTGTTTTTTTCTAAATAATTTTAATTTACCCTTGTTATTACGAAGTCTGTTACTTTGAATTTATAATACTCTAATATAACGAAGTTAAAAGTTTCGATGCGAAGATATATTTTTTCGAAGCTTAGTTTAATTCGCTAATAGAACGAAGTTAAAAAAAATCGTTGCGTGAATATTGTTTTTTTCTAAATAATTTTAATTTACCCTTGTTATTACGAAGTCTGTTACTTTGAATTTATAATACTATAATATAACGAAGTTAAAAGTTTCGATGCGAAGATATATTTTTTCGAAGATTAGTTTAATTCTCTAATAGAACGAAGTTAAAAAAAATCGTTGCGTAAATATTGTTTTTTTCTAAATAGTTTTAATTTACCCTTGTTATTACGAAGTCTGTTACTTTGAATTTATAATACTCTAATATAACGAAGTTAAAAGTTTCGATGCGAAGATATATTTTTTCGAAGCTTAGTTTAATTCTCTAATAGAACGAAGTTAAAAAAAAATCGTTGCGTAAATATTGTTTTTTTCTAAATAATTTTAATTTACCCTTGTTATTACGAAGTCTGTTACCTTGAATTTATAATACTCTAATATAACGAAGTTAAAAGTTTCGATGCGAAGATATATTTTTTCGAAGCTTAGTTTAATTCTCTAACAGAACGAAGTTAAAAAAAATCGTTGCGTGAATATAGTTTTTTTCTAAATAATTTTAATTTACCCTTGTTATTACGAAGTCTGTTACTTTGAATTTATAATACTGTAATATAACGAAGTTAAAAGTTTCGATGCGAAGATATATTTTTTCGAAGCTTAGTTTAATTCTCTAATAGAACGAAGTTAAAAAAAAATCGTTGCGTAAATATTGTTTTTTTCTAAATAATTTTAATTTACCCTTGTTATTACGAAGTCTGTTACCTTGAATTTATAATACTCTAATATAACGAAGTTAAAAGTTTCGATACGAAGATATATTTTTTCGAAGCTTAGTTTAATTCTCTAATAGAACGAAGTTAAAAAAAAATCGTTGCGTAAATATTGTTTTTTTCTAATTAATTTTAATTTACCCTTGTTATTACGAAGTCTATTACTTTGAATTTATAATACTCTAATATAACGAAGTTAAAAGTTTCGATGCGAAGATATATTTTTTCGAAGCTTAGTTTAATTCTCTAATAGAACGAAGTTAACAAAAAATCGTTGCGTAAATATTGTTTTTTTCTAAATAATTTTAATTTACCCTTGTTATTACGAAGTCTGTTACCTTGAATTTATAATACTCTAATATAACGAAGTTAAAAGTTTCGATACGAAGATATATTTTTTCGAAGCTTAGTTTAATTCTCTAATAGAATGAAGTTAAAAAAAATCGTTGCGTGAATATAGTTTTTTTCTAAATAATTTTAATTTACCCTTGTTATTACGAAGTCTGTTACTTTGAATTTATAATACTCTAATATAACGAAGTTAAAAGTTTCGATGCGAAGATATATTTTTTCGAAGCTTAGTTTAATTCTCTAATAGAACGAAGTTAAAAAAAAATCGTTGCGTAAATATTGTTTTTTTCTAAATAATTTTAATTTACCCTTGTTATTACGAAGTCTGTTACCTTGAATTTATAATACTCTAATATAACGAAGTTAAAAGTTTCGATACGAAGATATATTTTTTCGAAGCTTAGTTTAATTCTCTAATAGAATGAAGTTAAAAAAAATCGTTGCGTGAATATAGTTTTTTTCTAAATAATTTTAATTTACCCTTGTTATTACGAAGTCTGTTACTTTGAATTTATAATACTCTAATATAACGAAGTTAAAAGTTTCGATGGGAAGATATATTTTTTCGACGCTTAGTTTAATTCGCTAATAGAACGAAGTTAAAAAAAATCGTTGCGTGAATATTGTTTTTTTCTAAATAGTTTTAATTTACCCTTGTTATTACGAAGTCTGTTACTTTGAATTTATAATACTCTAATATAACGAAGTTAAAAGTTTCGATGCGAAGATATATTTTTTCGAAGCTTAGTTTAATTCTCTAATAGAACGAAGTTAAAAAAAAATCGTTGCGTAAATATTGTTTTTTTCTAAATAATTTTAATTTACGCTTGTTATTACGAAGTCTGTTACTTTGAATTTATAATACTCTAATATAACGAAGTTAAAAGTTTCGATGCGAAGATATATTTTTTCGAAGCTTAGTTTAATTCGCTAATAGAACGAAGTTAAAAAAAATCGTTGCGTGAATATTGTTTTTTTCTAAATAATTTTAATTTACCCTTGTTATTACGAAGTCTGTTACTTTGAATTTATAATACTCTAATATAACGAAGTTAAAAGTTTCGATGCGAAGATATATTTTTTCGAAGCTTAGTTTAATTCGCTAATAGAACGAAGTTAAAAAAAATCGTTGCGTGAATATAGTTTTTTTCTAAATAATTTTAATTTACCCTTGTTATTACGAAGTCTATTACTTTGAATTTATAATACTCTAATATAACGAAGTTAAAAGTTTCGATGCGAAGATATATTTTTTCGAAGCTTAGTTTAATTCTCTAATAGAACGAAGTTAAAAAAAAATCGTTGCGTAAATATTGTTTTTTTCTAAATAATTTTAATTTACCCTTGTTATTACGAAGTCTGTTACCTTGAATTTATAATACTCTAATATAACGAAGTTAAAAGTTTCGATACGAAGATATATTTTTTCGAAGCTTAGTTTAATTCTCTAATAGAACGAAGTTAAAAAAAAATCGTTGCGTAAATATTGTTTTTTTCTAATTAATTTTAATTTACCCTTGTTATTACGAAGTCTATTACTTTGAATTTATAATACTCTAATATAACGAAGTTAAAAGTTTCGATGCGAAGATATATTTTTTCGAAGCTTAGTTTAATTCTCTAATAGAACGAAGTTAACAAAAAATCGTTGCGTAAATATTGTTTTTTTCTAAATAATTTTAATTTACCCTTGTTATTACGAAGTCTGTTACCTTGAATTTATAATACTCTAATATAACGAAGTTAAAAGTTTCGATGCGAAGATATATTTTTTCGAAGCTTTGTTTAATTCTCTAATAGAACGAAGTTAAAAAAAATCGTTGCGTAAATATTGTTTTTTTCTAAATAATTTTAATTTACCCTTGTTATTACGAAGTCTGTTACTTTGAATTTATAATACTCTAATATAACGAAGTTAAAAGTTTCGATGCGAAGATATATTTTTTCGAAGCTTAGTTTAATTCGCTAATAGAACGAAGTTAAAAAAAATCGTTGCGTGAATATAGTTTTTTTCTAAATAATTTTAATTTACCCTTGTTATTACGAAGTCTATTACTTTGAATTTATAATACTCTAATATAACGAAGTTAAAAGTTTCGATGCGAAGATATATTTTTTCGAAGCTTAGTTTAATTCTCTAATAGAACGAAGTTAAAAAAAAATCGTTGCGTAAATATTGTTTTTTTCTAAATAATTTTAATTTACCCTTGTTATTACGAAGTCTGTTACTTTGAATTTATAATACTCTAATATAACGAAGTTAAAAGTTTCGATGCGAAGATATATTTTTTCGACGCTTAGTTTAATTCTCTAATAGAACGAAGTTAAAAAAAAATCGTTGCGTAAATATTGTTTTTTTCTAAATAATTTTAATTTACCCTTGTTATTACGAAGTCTGTTACCTTGAATTTATAATACTCTAATATAACGAAGTTAAAAGTTTCGATACGAAGATATATTTTTTCGAAGCTTAGTTTAATTCTCTAATAGAATGAAGTTAAAAAAAATCGTTGCGTGAATATAGTTTTTTTCTAAATAATTTTAATTTACCCTTGTTATTACGAAGTCTGTTACTTTGAATTTATAATACTCTAATATAACGAAGTTAAAAGTTTCGATGCGAAGATATATTTTTTCGAAGCTTAGTTTAATTCTCTAATAGAACGAAGTTAAAAAAAAATCGTTGCGTAAATATTGTTTTTTTCTAAATAATTTTAATTTACCCTTGTTATTACGAAGTCTGTTACCTTGAATTTATAATACTCTAATATAACGAAGTTAAAAGTTTCGATGCGAAGATATATTTTTTCGAAGCTTAGTTTAATTCTCTAATAGAACGAAGTTAAAAAAAAGCGTTGCGTGAATATAGTTTTTTTCTAAATAATTTTAATTTACCCTTGTTATTACGAAGTCTGTTACTTTGAATTTATAATACTCTAATATAACGAAGTTAAAAGTTTCGATGCGAAGATATATTTTTTCGAAGCTTAGTTTAATTCTCTAATAGAACGAAGTTAAAAAAAAATCGTTGCGTAAATATTGTTTTTTTCTAAATAATTTTAATTTACGCTTGTTATTACGAAGTCTGTTACTTTGAATTTATAATACTCTAATATAACGAAGTTAAAAGTTTCGATGCGAAGATATATTTTTTCGAAGCTTAGTTTAATTCGCTAATAGAACGAAGTTAAAAAAAATCGTTGCGTAAATATTGTTTTTTTCTAAATAATTTTAATTTACCCTTGTTATTACGAAGTCTGTTACTTTGAATTTATAATACTCTAATATAACGAAGTTAAAAGTTTCGATGCGAAGATATATTTTTTCGAAGCTTTGTTTAATTCTCTAATAGAACGAAGTTAAAAAAAAATCGTTGCGTAAATATTGTTTTTTTCTAAATAATTTTAATTTACCCTTGTTATTACGAAGTCTGTTACCTTGAATTTATAATACTCTAATATAACGAAGTTAAAAGTTTCGATGCGAAGATATATTTTTTCGAAGCTTAGTTTAATTCTCTAATAGAACGAAGTTAAAAAAAAATCGTTGCGTAAATATTGTTTTTTTCTAAATAATTTTAATTTACCCTTGTTATTACGAAGTCTGTTACCTTGAATTTATAATACTCTAATATAACGAAGTTAAAAGTTTCGATGCGAAGATATATTTTTTCGAAGCTTAGTTTAATTCGCTAATAGAACGAAGTTAAAAAAAATCGTTGCGTGAATATTGTTTTTTTCTAAATAGTTTTAATTTACCCTTGTTATTACGAAGTCTGTTACTTTGAATTTATAATACTCTAATATAACGAAGTTAAAAGTTTCGATGCGAAGATATATTTTTTCGAAGCTTAGTTTAATTCTCTAATAGAACGAAGTTAAAAAAAAATCGTTGCGTAAATATTGTTTTTTTCTAAATAATTTTAATTTACCCTTGTTATTACGAAGTCTGTTACTTTGAATTTATAATACTCTAATATAACGAAGTTAAAAGTTTCGATGCGAAGATATATTTTTTCGAAGCTTAGTTTAATTCGCTAATAGAACGAAGTTAAAAAAAATCGTTGCGTGAATATTGTTTTTTTCTAAATAATTTTAATTTACCCTTGTTATTACGAAGTCTGTTACCTTGAATTTATAATACTATAATATAACGAAGTTAAAAGTTTCGATGCGAAGATATATTTTTTCGAAGCTTAGTTTAATTCTCTAATAGAACGAAGTTAAAAAAAATCGTTGCGTAAATATTGTTTTTTTCTAAATAATTTTAATTTACCCTTGTTATTACGAAGTCTGTTACTTTGAATTTATAATACTCTAATATAACGAAGTTAAAAGTTTCGATGCGAAGATATATTTTTTCGAAGCTTAGTTTAATTCTCTAATAGAACGAAGTTAAAAAAAAATCGTTGCGTAAATATTGTTTTTTTCTAAATAATTTTAATTTACCCTTGTTATTACGAAGTCTATTACTTTGAATTTATAATACTCTAATATAACGAAGTTAAAAGTTTCGATGCGAAGATATATTTTTTCGAAGCTTAGTTTAATTCTCTAATAGAACGAAGTTAAAAAAAAATCGTTGCGTAAATATTGTTTTTTTCTAAATAATTTTAATTTACCCTTGTTATTACGAAGTCTATTACTTTGAATTTATAATACTCTAATATAACGAAGTTAAAAGTTTCGATGCGAAGATATATTTTTTCGAAGCTTAGTTTAATTCTCTAATAGAACGAAGTTAAAAAAAAATCGTTGCGTAAATATTGTTTTTTTCTAAATAATTTTAATTTACCCTTGTTATTACGAAGTCTGTTACCTTGAATTTATAATACTCTAATATAACGAAGTTAAAAGTTTCGATACGAAGATATATTTTTTCGAAGCTTAGTTTAATTCTCTAATAGAATGAAGTTAAAAAAAATCGTTGCGTGAATATAGTTTTTTTCTAAATAATTTTAATTTACCCTTGTTATTACGAAGTCTGTTACTTTGAATTTATAATACTCTAATATAACGAAGTTAAAAGTTTCGATGCGAAGATATATTTTTTCGACGCTTAGTTTAATTCGCTAATAGAACGAAGTTAAAAAAAATCGTTGCGTGAATATTGTTTTTTTCTAAATAGTTTTAATTTACCCTTGTTATTACGAAGTCTGTTACTTTGAATTTATAATACTCTAATATAACGAAGTTAAAAGTTTCGATGCGAAGATATATTTTTTCGAAGCTTAGTTTAATTCTCTAATAGAACGAAGTTAAAAAAAAATCGTTGCGTAAATATTGTTTTTTTCTAAATAATTTTAATTTACGCTTGTTATTACGAAGTCTGTTACTTTGAATTTATAATACTCTAATATAACGAAGTTAAAAGTTTCGATGCGAAGATATATTTTTTCGAAGCTTAGTTTAATTCGCTAATAGAACGAAGTTAAAAAAAATCGTTGCGTGAATATTGTTTTTTTCTAAATAATTTTAATTTACCCTTGTTATTACGAAGTCTGTTACTTTGAATTTATAATACTCTAATATAACGAAGTTAAAAGTTTCGATGCGAAGATATATTTTTTCGAAGCTTTGTTTAATTCTCTAATAGAACGAAGTTAAAAAAAATCGTTGCGTAAATATTGTTTTTTTCTAAATAATTTTAATTTACCCTTGTTATTACGAAGTCTGTTACTTTGAATTTATAATACTCTAATATAACGAAGTTAAAAGTTTCGATGCGAAGATATATTTTTTCGAAGCTTAGTTTAATTCGCTAATAGAACGAAGTTAAAAAAAATCGTTGCGTGAATATAGTTTTTTTCTAAATAATTTTAATTTACCCTTGTTATTACGAAGTCTGTTACTTTGAATTTATAATACTCTAATATAACGAAGTTAAAAGTTTCGATGCGAAGATATATTATTTCGCAGCTTAGTTTAATTATCTAATAGAAAGAAGTTAAAAAAAATCGTTGCGTAAATATTGTTTTTTTCTAAATAATTTTAATTTACCCTTGTTATTACGAAGTCTGTTACTTTGAATTTATAATACTCTAATATAACGAAGTTAAAAGTTTCGATGCGAAGATATATTTTTTCGAAGCTTAGTTTAATTCTCTAATAGAACGAAGTTAAAAAAAACGTTGCGTGAATATAGTTTTTTTCTAAATAATTTTAATTTACCCTTGTTATTACGAAGTCTATTACTTTGAATTTATAATACTCTAATATAACGAAGTTAAAAGTTTCGATGCGAAGATATATTTTTTCGAAGCTTAGTTTAATTCTCTAATAGAACGAAGTTAAGAAAAAATCGTTGCGTAAATATTGTTTTTTTCTAAATAATTTTAATTTACCCTTGTTATTACGAAGTCTGTTACTTTGAATTTATAATACTCTAATATAACGAAGTTAAAAGTTTCGATGCGAAGATATATTTTTTCGAAGCTTAGTTTAATTCTCTAATAGAACGAAGTTAAAAAAAAATCGTTGCGTAAATATTGTTTTTTTCTAAATAATTTTAATTTACCCTTGTTATTACGAAGTCTGTTACTTTGAATTTATAATACTCTAATATAACGACGTTAAAAGTTTCGATGCGAAGATATATTTTTTCGAAGCTTAGTTTAATTCTCTAATAGAACGAAGTTAAAAAAAAATCGTTGCGTAAATATTGTTTTTTTCTAAATAATTTTAATTTACCCTTGTTATTACGAAGTCTGTTACTTTGAATTTATAATACTCTAATATAACGAAGTTAAAAGTTTCGATGCGAAGATATATTTTTTCGAAGCTTAGTTTAATTCTCTAATAGAACGAAGTTAAAAAAAATCGTTGCGTAAATATTGTTTTTTTCTAAATAATTTTAATTTACCCTTGTTATTACGAAGTCTGTTACTTTGAATTTATAATACTCTAATATAACGAAGTTAAAAGTTTCGATGCGAAGATATATTTTTTCGAAGCTTTGTTTAATTCTCTAATAGAACGAAGTTAAAAAAAAATCGTTGCGTAAATATTGTTTTTTTCTAAATAATTTTAATTTACCCTTGTTATTACGAAGTCTGTTACTTTGAATTTATAATACTCTAATATAACGAAGTTAAAAGTTTCGATGCGAAGATATATTTTTTCGAAGCTTTGTTTAATTCTCTAATAGAACGAAGTTAAAAAAAAATCGTTGCGTAAATATTGTTTTTTTCTAAATAATTTTAATTTACCCTTGTTATTACGAAGTCTGTTACTTTGAATTTATAATACTCTAATATAACGAAGTTAAAAGTTTCGATGCGAAGATATATTTTTTCGAAGCTTTGTTTAATTCTCTAATAGAACGAAGTTAAAAAAAAATCGTTGCGTAAATATTGTTTTTTTCTAAATAATTTTAATTTACCGTTGTTATTACGAAGTCTATTACTTTGAATTTATAATACTCTAATATAACGAAGTTAAAAGTTTCGATGCGAAGATATATTTTTTCGAAGCTTAGTTTAATTCTCTAATAGAACGAAGTTAAAAAAAAATCGTTGCGTAAATATTGTTTTTTTCTAAATAATTTTAATTTACCGTTGTTATTACGAAGTCTATTACTTTGAATTTATAATACTCTAATATAACGAAGTTAAAAGTTTCGATGCGAAGATATATTTTTTCGAAGCTTAGTTTAATTCTCTAATAGAACGAAGTTAAAAAAAAATCGTTGCGTAAATATTGTTTTTTTCTAAATAATTTTAATTTACCCTTGTTATTACGAAGTCTGTTACTTTGAATTTATAATACTCTAATATAACGAAGTTAAAAGTTTCGATGCGAAGATATATTTTTTCGAAGCTTAGTTTAATTCTCTAATAGAACGAAGTTAAAAAAAAATCGTTGCGTAAATATTGTTTTTTTCTAAATAATTTTAATTTACCCTTGTTATTACGAAGTCTGTTACTTTGAATTTATAATACTCTAATATAACGAAGTTAAAAGTTTCGATGCGAAGATATATTTTTTCGAAGCTTAGTTTAATTCTCTAATAGAACGAAGTTAAAAAAAATCGTTGCGTAAATATTGTTTTTTTCTAAATAATTTTAATTTACCCTTGTTATTACGAAGTCTGTTACTTTGAATTTATAATACTCTAATATAACGAAGTTAAAAGTTTCGATGCGAAGATATATTTTTTCGAAGCTTAGTTTAATTATCTAATAGAACGAAGTTAAAAAAAAATCGTTGCGTAAATATTGTTTTTTTCTAAATAATTTTAATTTACCCTTGTTATTACGAAGTCTGTTACTTTGAATTTATAATACTCTAATATAACGAAGTTAAAAGTTTCGATGCGAAGATATATTTTTTCGAAGCTTAGTTTAATTCTCTAATAGAACGAAGTTAAAAAAAAATCGTTGCGTAAATATTGTTTTTTTCTAAATAATTTTAATTTACCCTTGTTATTACGAAGTCTGTTACTTTGAATTTATAATACTCTAATATAACGAAGTTAAAAGTTTCGATGCGAAGATATATTTTTTCGAAGCTTAGTTTAATTCTCTAATAGAACGAAGTTAAAAAAAATCGTTGCGTAAATATTGTTTTTTTCTAAATAATTTTAATTTACCCTTGTTATTACGAAGTCTGTTACTTTGAATTTATAATACTCTAATATAACGAAGTTAAAAGTTTCGATGCGAAGATATATTTTTTCGAAGCTTAGTTTAATTATCTAATAGAACGAAGTTAAAAAAAAATCGTTGCGTAAATATTGTTTTTTTCTAAATAATTTTAATTTACCCTTGTTATTACGAAGTCTGTTACTTTGAATTTATAATACTCTAATATAACGAAGTTAAAAGTTTCGATGCGAAGATATATTTTTTCGAAGCTTAGTTTAATTCTCTAATAGAACGAAGTTAAAAAAAATCGTTGCGTAAATATTGTTTTTTTCTAAATAATTTTAATTTACCGTTGTTATTACGAAGTCTATTACTTTGAATTTATAATACTCTAATATAACGAAGTTAAAAGTTTCGATGCGAAGATATATTTTTTCGAAGCTTAGTTTAATTCTCTAATAGAACGAAGTTAAAAAAAATCGTTGCGTAAATATTGTTTTTTTCTAAATAATTTTAATTTACCGTTGTTATTACGAAGTCTATTACTTTGAATTTATAATACTCTAATATAACGACGTTAAAAGTTTCGATGCGAAGATATATTTTTTCGACGCTTAAATTAATTCGCTAATAGAACGAAGTTAAAAAAAATCGTTGCGTGAATATTGTTTTTTTCTAAATAGTTTTAATTTACCCTTGTTATTACGAAGTCTGTTACTTTGAATTTATAATACTCTAATATAACGAAGTTAAAAGTTTCGATGCGAAGATATATTTTTTCGAAGCTTAGTTTAATTCTCTAATAGAACGAAGTTAAAAAAAAATCGTTGCGTAAATATTGTTTTTTTCTAAATAATTTTAATTTACGCTTGTTATTACGAAGTCTGTTACTTTGAATTTATAATACTCTAATATAACGAAGTTAAAAGTTTCGATGCGAAGATATATTTTTTCGAAGCTTAGTTTAATTCGCTAATAGAACGAAGTTAAAAAAAATCGTTGCGTGAATATTGTTTTTTTCTAAATAATTTTAATTTACCCTTGTTATTACGAAGTCTGTTACTTTGAATTTATAATACTCTAATATAACGAAGTTAAAAGTTTCGATGCGAAGATATATTTTTTCGAAGCTTTGTTTAATTCTCTAATAGAACGAAGTTAAAAAAAAATCGTTGCGTAAATATTGTTTTTTTCTAAATAATTTTAATTTACCCTTGTTATTACGAAGTCTGTTACTTTGAATTTATAATACTCTAATATAACGAAGTTAAAAGTTTCGATGCGAAGATATATTTTTTCGAAGCTTAGTTTAATTCGCTAATAGAACGAAGTTAAAAAAAATCGTTGCGTAAATATTGTTTTTTTCTAAATAATTTTAATTTACCCTTGTTATTACGAAGTCTATTACTTTGAATTTATAATACTCTAATATAACGAAGTTAAAAGTTTCGATGCGAAGATATATTATTTCGCAGCTTAGTTTAATTATCTAATAGAACGAAGTTAAAAAAAAATCGTTGCGTAAATATTGTTTTTTTCTAAATAATTTTAATTTACCCTTGTTATTACGAAGTCTGTTACTTTGAATTTATAATACTCTAATATAACGAAGTTAAAAGTTTCGATGCGAAGATATATTTTTTCGAAGCTTAGTTTAATTCTCTAATAGAACGAAGTTAAAAAAAACGTTGCGTGAATATAGTTTTTTTCTAAATAATTTTAATTTACCCTTGTTATTACGAAGTCTATTACTTTGTATTTATAATACTCTAATATAACGAAGTTAAAAGTTTCGATGCGAAGATATATTTTTTCGAAGCTTAGTTTAATTCTCTAATAGAACGAAGTTAAAAAAAAATCGTGGCGTAAATATTGTTTTTTTCTAAATAATTTTAATTTACCCTTGTTATTACGAAGTCTGTTACTTTGAATTTATAATACTCTAATATAACGAAGTTAAAAGTTTCGATGCGAAGATATATTTTTTCGAAGCTTAGTTTAATTATCTAATAGAACGAAGTTAAAAAAAAATCGTTGCGTAAATATTGTTTTTTTCTAAATAATTTTAATTTACCCTTGTTATTACGAAGTCTGTTACTTTGAATTTATAATACTCTAATATAACGAAGTTAAAAGTTTCGATGGGAAGATATATTTTTTCGAAGCTTAGTTTAATTCTCTAATAGAACGAAGTTAAAAAAAATCGTTGCGTAAATATTGTTTTTTTCTAAATAATTTTAATTTACCGTTGTTATTACGAAGTCTATTACTTTGAATTTATAATACTCTAATATAACGAAGTTAAAAGTTTCGATGCGAAGATATATTTTTTCGAAGCTTAGTTTAATTCTCTAATAGAACGAAGTTAAAAAAAATCGTTGCGTAAATATTGTTTTTTTCTAAATAATTTTAATTTACCCTTGTTATTACGAAGTCTGTTACTTTGAATTTATAATACTCTAATATAACGAAGTTAAAAGTTTCGATGCGAAGATATATTTTTTCGAAGCTTAGTTTAATTATCTAATAGAACGAAGTTAAAAAAAAATCGTTGCGTAAATATTGTTTTTTTCTAAATAATTTTAATTTACCCTTGTTATTACGAAGTCTGTTACTTTGAATTTATAATACTCTAATATAACGAAGTTAAAAGTTTCGATGCGAAGATATATTTTTTCGAAGCTTAGTTTAATTCTCTAATAGAACGAAGTTAAAAAAAACGTTGCGTGAATATAGTTTTTTTCTAAATAATTTTAATTTACCCTTGTTATTACGAAGTCTATTACTTTGTATTTATAATACTCTAATATAACGAAGTTAAAAGTTTCGATGCGAAGATATATTTTTTCGAAGCTTAGTTTAATTCTCTAATAGAACGAAGTTAAAAAAAAATCGTGGCGTAAATATTGTTTTTTTCTAAATAATTTTAATTTACCCTTGTTATTACGAAGTCTGTTACTTTGAATTTATAATACTCTAATATAACGAAGTTAAAAGTTTCGATGCGAAGATATATTTTTTCGAAGCTTAGTTTAATTATCTAATAGAACGAAGTTAAAAAAAAATCGTTGCGTAAATATTGTTTTTTTCTAAATAATTTTAATTTACCCTTGTTATTACGAAGTCTGTTACTTTGAATTTATAATACTCTAATATAACGAAGTTAAAAGTTTCGATGCGAAGATATATTTTTTCGAAGCTTAGTTTAATTCTCTAATAGAACGAAGTTAAAAAAAAATCGCGGCGTAAATATTGTTTTTTTCTAAATAATTTTAATTTACCCTTGTTATTACGAAGTCTGTTACTTTGAATTTATAATACTCTAATATAACGAAGTTAAAAGTTTCGATGCGAAGATATATTTTTTCGAAGCTTAGTTTAATTCTCTAATAGAACGAAGTTAAAAAAAAATCGTGGCGTAAATATTGTTTTTTTCTAAATAATTTTAATTTACCCTTGTTATTACGAAGTCTGTTACTTTGAATTTATAATACTCTAATATAACGAAGTTAAAAGTTTCGATGCGAAGATATATTTTTTCGAAGCTTAGTTTAATTATCTAATAGAACGAAGTTAAAAAAAAATCGTTGCGTAAATATAGTTTTTTTCTAAATAATTTTAATTTACCCTTGTTATTACGAAGTCTATTACTTTGTATTTATAATACTCTAATATAACGAAGTTAAAAGTTTCGATGCGAAGATATATTTTTTCGAAGCTTAGTTTAATTCTCTAATAGAACGAAGTTAAAAAAAAATCGTGGCGTAAATATTGTTTTTTTCTAAATAATTTTAATTTACCCTTGTTATTACGAAGTCTGTTACTTTGAATTTATAATACTCTAATATAACGAAGTTAAAAGTTTCGATGCGAAGATATATTTTTTCGAAGCTTAGTTTAATTCTCTAATAGAACGAAGTTAAAAAAAATCGTTGCGTAAATATTGTTTTTTTCTAAATAATTTTAATTTACCGTTGTTATTACGAAGTCTATTACTTTGAATTTATAATACTCTAATATAACGAAGTTAAAAGTTTCGATGCGAAGATATATTTTTTCGAAGCTTAGTTTAATTCTCTAATAGAACGAAGTTAAAAAAAATCGTTGCGTAAATATTGTTTTTTTCTAAATAATTTTAATTTACCCTTGTTATTACGAAGTCTGTTACTTTGAATTTATAATACTCTAATATAACGAAGTTAAAAGTTTCGATGCGAAGATATATTATTTCGCAGCTTAGTTTAATTATCTAATAGAACGAAGTTAAAAAAAAATCGTTGCGTAAATATTGTTTTTTTCTAAATAATTTTAATTTACCCTTGTTATTACGAAGTCTGTTACTTTGAATTTATAATACTCTAATATAACGAAGTTAAAAGTTTCGATGCGAAGATATATTTTTTCGAAGCTTAGTTTAATTCTCTAATAGAACGAAGTTAAAAAAAACGTTGCGTGAATATAGTTTTTTTCTAAATAATTTTAATTTACCCTTGTTATTACGAAGTCTATTACTTTGTATTTATAATACTCTAATATAACGAAGTTAAAAGTTTCGATGCGAAGATATATTTTTTCGAAGCTTAGTTTAATTCTCTAATAGAACGAAGTTAAAAAAAAATCGTGGCGTAAATATTGTTTTTTTCTAAATAATTTTAATTTACCCTTGTTATTACGAAGTCTGTTACTTTGAATTTATAATACTCTAATATAACGAAGTTAAAAGTTTCGATGCGAAGATATATTTTTTCGAAGCTTAGTTTAATTATCTAATAGAACGAAGTTAAAAAAAAATCGTTGCGTAAATATTGTTTTTTTCTAAATAATTTTAATTTACCCTTGTTATTACGAAGTCTGTTACTTTGAATTTATAATACTCTAATATAACGAAGTTAAAAGTTTCGATGGGAAGATATATTTTTTCGAAGCTTAGTTTAATTCTCTAATAGAACGAAGTTAAAAAAAAATCGTGGCGTAAATATTGTTTTTTTCTAAATAATTTTAATTTACCCTTGTTATTACGAAGTCTGTTACTTTGAATTTATAATACTCTAATATAACGAAGTTAAAAGTTTCGATGCGAAGATATATTTTTTCGAAGCTTAGTTTAATTATCTAATAGAACGAAGTTAAAAAAAAATCGTTGCGTAAATATTGTTTTTTTCTAAATAATTTTAATTTACCCTTGTTATTACGAAGTCTGTTACTTTGAATTTATAATACTCTAATATAACGAAGTTAAAAGTTTCGATGGGAAGATATATTTTTTCGAAGCTTAGTTTAATTCTCTAATAGAACGAAGTTAAAAAAAATCGTTGCGTAAATATTGTTTTTTTCTAAATAATTTTAATTTACCGTTGTTATTACGAAGTCTATTACTTTGAATTTATAATACTCTAATATAACGAAGTTAAAAGTTTCGATGCGAAGATATATTTTTTCGAAGCTTAGTTTAATTCTCTAATAGAACGAAGTTAAAAAAAATCGTTGCGTAAATATTGTTTTTTTCTAAATAATTTTAATTTACCCTTGTTATTACGAAGTCTGTTACTTTGAATTTATAATACTCTAATATAACGAAGTTAAAAGTTTCGATGCGAAGATATATTTTTTCGAAGCTTAGTTTAATTCTCTAATAGAACGAAGTTAAAAAAAATCGTTGCGTAAATATTGTTTTTTTCTAAATAATTTTAATTTACCGTTGTTATTACGAAGTCTATTACTTTGAATTTATAATACTCTAATATAACGAAGTTAAAAGTTTCGATGCGAAGATATATTTTTTCGAAGCTTAGTTTAATTCTCTAATAGAACGAAGTTAAAAAAAATCGTTGCGTGAATATAGTTTTTTTCTAAATAATTTTAATTTACCCTTGTTATTACGAAGTGTATTACTTTGAATTTATAATACTCTAATATAACGAAGTTAAAAGTTTCGATGCGAAGATATATTTTTTCGAAGCTTAGTTTGATTCTCTAATAGAACGAAGTTAAAAAAAATCGTTGCGTAAATATTGTTTTTTTCTAAATAATTTTAATTTACCCTTGTTATTACGAAGTCTGTTACTTTGAATTTATAATACTCTAATATAACGAAGTTAAAAGTTTCGATGCGAAGATATATTTTTTCGAAGCTTTGTTTAATTCTCTAATAGAACGAAGTTAAAAAAAATCGTTGCGTAAATATTGTTTTTTTCTAAATAATTTTAATTTACCCTTGTTATTACGAAGTCTGTTACTTTGAATTTATAATACTCTAATATAACGAAGTTAAAAGTTTCGATGCGAAGATATATTTTTTCGAAGCTTAGTTTAATTCTCTAATAGAACGAAGTTAAAAAAAATCGTTGCGTAAATATTGTTTTTTTCTAAATAATTTTAATTTACCCTTGTTATTACGAAGTCTGTTACTTTGAATTTATAATACTCTAATATAACGAAGTTAAAAGTTTCGATGCGAAGATATATTTTTTCGAAGCTTAGTTTAATTATCTAATAGAACGAAGTTAAAAAAAAATCGTTGCGTAAATATTGTTTTTTTCTAAATAATTTTAATTTACCCTTGTTATTACGAAGTCTGTTACTTTGAATTTATAATACTCTAATATAACGAAGTTAAAAGTTTCGATGCGAAGATATATTTTTTCGAAGCTTAGTTTAATTCTCTAATAGAACGAAGTTAAAAAAAATCGTTGCGTAAATATTGTTTTTTTCTAAATAATTTTAATTTACCGTTGTTATTACGAAGTCTATTACTTTGAATTTATAATACTCTAATATAACGACGTTAAAAGTTTCGATGCGAAGATATATTTTTTCGAAGCTTAGTTTAATTCTCTAATAGAACGAAGTTAAAAAAAATCGTTGCGTGAATATAGTTTTTTTCTAAATAATTTTAATTTACCCTTGTTATTACGAAGTGTATTACTTTGAATTTATAATACTCTAATATAACGAAGTTAAAAGTTTCGATGCGAAGATATATTTTTTCGAAGCTTAGTTTGATTCTCTAATAGAACGAAGCTAAAAAAAAATCGTTGCGTAAATATTGTTTTTTTCTAAATAATTTTAATTTACCCTTGTTATTACGAAGTCTGTTACTTTGAATTTATAATACTCTAATATAACGAAGTTAAAAGTTTCGATGCGAAGATATATTTTTTCGAAGCTTAGTTTAATTCTCTAATAGAACGAAGTTAAAAAAAATCGTTGCGTAAATATTGTTTTTTTCTAAATAATTTTAATTTACCTTTTTATTACGAAGTCTATTACTTTGAATTTATAATACTCTAATATAACGAAGTTAAAAGTTTCGATGCGAAGATATATTTTTTCGAAGCTTAGTTTAATTCTCTAATAGAACGAAGTTAAAAAAAATCGTTGCGTAAATATTGTTTTTTTCTAAATAATTTTAATTTACCCTTGTTATTACGAAGTCTGTTACTTTGAATTTATAATACTCTAATATAACGAAGTTAAAAGTTTCGATGCGAAGATATATTTTTTCGAAGCTTAGTTTAATTCTCTAATAGAACGAAGTTAAAAAAAATCGTTGCGTAAATATTGTTTTTTTCTAAATAATTTTAATTTACCGTTGTTATTACGAAGTCTATTACTTTGAATTTATAATACTCTAATATAACGAAGTTAAAAGTTTCGATGCGAAGATATATTTTTTCGAAGCTTAGTTTAATTCTCTAATAGAACGAAGTTAAAAAAAATCGTTGCGTAAATATTGTTTTTTTCTAAATAATTTTAATTTACCCTTGTTATTACGAAGTCTGTTACTTTGAATTTATAATACTCTAATATAACGAAGTTAAAAGTTTCGATGCGAAGATATATTTTTTCGAAGCTTAGTTTAATTCTCTAATAGAACGAAGTTAAAAAAAATCGTTGCGTAAATATTGTTTTTTTCTAAATAATTTTAATTTACCGTTGTTATTACGAAGTCTATTACTTTGAATTTATAATACTCTAATATAACGAAGTTAAAAGTTTCGATGCGAAGATATATTTTTTCGAAGCTTAGTTTAATTCTCTAATAGAACGAAGTTAAAAAAAATCGTTGCGTGAATATAGTTTTTTTCTAAATAATTTTAATTTACCCTTGTTATTACGAAGTGTATTACTTTGAATTTATAATACTCTAATATAACGAAGTTAAAAGTTTCGATGCGAAGATATATTTTTTCGAAGCTTTGTTTAATTCTCTAATAGAACGAAGTTAAAAAAAAATCGTTGCGTAAATATTGTTTTTTTCTAAATAATTTTAATTTACCCTTGTTATTACGAAGTCTGTTACTTTGAATTTATAATACTCTAATATAACGAAGTTAAAAGTTTCGATGCGAAGATATATTTTTTCGCAGCTTACTTTAATTCTCTAATAGAACGAAGTTAAAAAAAATCGTTGCGTGAATATAGTTTTTTTCTAAATAATTTTAATTTACCCTTGTTATTACGAAGTCTATTACTTTGAATTTATAATACTCTAATATAACGAAGTTAAAAGTTTCGATGCGAAGATATATTTTTTCGAAGCTTAGTTTAATTCTCTAATAGAACGAAGTTAAAAAAAAATCGTTGCGTAAATATTGTTTTTTTCTAAATAATTTTAATTTACCCTTGTTATTACGAAGTCTGTTACTTTGAATTTCTAATACTCTAATATAACGAAGTTAAAAGTTTCGATGCGAAGATATATTTTTTCGAAGCTTAGTTTAATTCTCTAATAGAACGAAGTTAAAAAAAAAATCGTTGCGTAAATATTGTTTTTTTCTAAATAATTTTAATTTACCCTTGTTATTACGAAGTCTGTTACTTTGAATTTATAATACTCTAATATAACGAAGTTAAAAGTTTCGATGCGAAGATATATTTTTTCGAAGCTTAGTTTAATTCTCTAATAGAACGAAGTTAAAAAAAAATCGTTGCGTAAATATTGTTTTTTTCTAAATAATTTTAATTTACCCTTGTTATTACGAAGTCTGTTACTTTGAATTTATAATACTCTAATATAACGAAGTTAAAAGTTTCGATGCGAAGATATATTTTTTCGAAGCTTAGTTTAATTCTCTAATAGAACGAAGTTAAAAAAAATCGTTGCGTGAATATAGTTTTTTTCTAAATAATTTTAATTTACCCTTGTTATTACGAAGTCTATTACTTTGAATTTATAATACTCTAATATAACGAAGTTAAAAGTTTCGATGCGAAGATATATTTTTTCGAAGCGTAGTTTAATTCTCTAATAGAACGAAGTCAAAAAAAAATCGTTGCGTAAATATTGTTTTTTTCTAAATAATTTTAATTTACCCTTGTTATTACGAAGTCTGTTACTTTGAATTTATAATACTCTAATATAACGAAGTTAAAAGTTTCGATGCGAAGATATATTTTTTCGAAGCTTAGTTTAATTCTCTAATAGAACGAAGTTAAAAAAAAATCGTTGCGTAAATATTGTTTTTTTCTAAATAATTTTAATTTACCCTTGTTATTACGAAGTCTGTTACTTTGAATTTATAATACTCTAATATAACGAAGTTAAAAGTTTCGATGCGAAGATATATTTTTTCGAAGCTTAGTTTAATTCTCTAATAGAACGAAGTTAAAAAAAAATCGTTGCGTAAATATTGTTTTTTTCTAAATAATTTTAATTTACCCTTGTTATTACGAAGTCTGTTACTTTGAATTTATAATACTCTAATATAACGAAGTTAAAAGTTTCGATGCGAAGATATATTTTTTCGAAGCTTAGTTTAATTCTCTAATAGAACGAAGTTAAAAAAAATCGTTGCGTGAATATAGTTTTTTTCTAAATAATTTTAATTTACCCTTGTTATTACGAAGTCTATTACTTTGAATTTATAATACTCTAATATAACGAAGTTAAAAGTTTCGATGCGAAGATATATTTTTTCGAAGCTTAGTTTAATTATCTAATAGAACGAAGTTAAAAAAAAATCGTTGCGTAAATATTGTTTTTTTCTAAATATTTTTAATTTACCCTTGTTATTACGAAGTCTGTTACTTTGAATTTATAATACTCTAATATAACGAAGTTAAAAGTTTCGATGCGAAGATATATTTTTTCGAAGCTTAGTTTAATTCTCTAATAGAACGAAGTTAAAAAAAATCGTTGCGTGAATATAGTTTTTTTCTAAATAATTTTAATTTACCCTTGTTATTACGAAGTCTGTTACTTTGAATTTATAATACTCTAATATAACGAAGTTAAAAGTTTCGATGCGAAGATATATTTTTTCGAAGCTTAGTTTAATTCTCTAATAGAACGAAGTTAAAAAAAAATCGTTGCGTAAATATTGTTTTTTTCTAAATAATTTTAATTTACCCTTGTTATTACGAAGTCTGTTACTTTGAATTTATAATACTCTAATATAACGAAGTTAAAAGTTTCGATGCGAAGATATATTTTTTCGAAGCTTAGTTTAATTCTCTAATAGAACGAAGTTAAAAAAAAATCGTTGCGTAAATATTGTTTTTTTCTAAATAATTTTAATTTACCCTTGTTATTACGAAGTCTGTTACTTTGAATTTATAATACTCTAATATAACGAAGTTAAAAGTTTCGATGCGAAGATATATTTTTTCGAAGCTTAGTTTAATTCTCTAATAGAACGAAGTTAAAAAAAAATCGTTGCGTAAATATTGTTTTTTTCTAACTAATTTTAATTTACCCTTATTATTACGAAGTCTGTTACTTTGAATTTATAATACTCTAATATAACGAAGTTAAAAGTTTCGATGCGAAGATATATTTTTTCGAAGCTTAGTTTAATTCTCTAATAGAACGAAGTTAAAAAAAAATCGTTGCGTAAATATTGTTTTTTTCTAAATAATTTTAATTTACCCTTGTTATTACGAAGTCTGTTACTTTGAATTTATAATACTCTAATATAACGAAGTTAAAAGTTTCGATGCGAAGATATATTTTTTCGAAGCTTAGTTTAATTCTCTAATAGAACGAAGTTAAAAAAAAATCGTTGCGTAAATATTGTTTTTTTCTAAATAATTTTAATTTACCCTTGTTATTACGAAGTCTGTTACTTTGAATTTATAATACTCTAATATAACGAAGTTAAAAGTTTCGATGCGAAGATATATTTTTTCGAAGCTTAGTTTAATTCTCTAATAGAACGAAGTTAAAAAAAAATCGTTGCGTAAATATTGTTTTTTTCTAAATAATTTTAATTTACCCTTGTTATTACGAAGTCTGTTACTTTGAATTTATAATACTCTAATATAACGAAGTTAAAAGTTTCGATGCGAAGATATATTTTTTCGAAGCTTAGTTTAATTCTCTAATAGAACGAAGTTAAAAAAAAATCGTTGCGTAAATATTGTTTTTTTCTAAATAATTTTAATTTACCCTTGTTATTACGAAGTCTGTTACTTTGAATTTATAATACTCTAATATAACGAAGTTAAAAGTTTCGATGCGAAGATATATTTTTTCGAAGCTTAGTTTAATTCTCTAATAGAACGAAGTTAAAAAAAAATCGTTGCGTAAATATTGTTTTTTTCTAAATAATTTTAATTTACCCTTGTTATTACGAAGTCTGTTACTTTGAATTTATAATACTCTAATATAACGAAGTTAAAAGTTTCGATGCGAAGATATATTTTTTCGAAGCTTAGTTTAATTCTCTAATAGAACGAAGTTAAAAAAAAATCGTTGCGTAAATATTGTTTTTTTCTAAATAATTTTAATTTACCCTTGTTATTACGAAGTCTGTTACTTTGAATTTATAATACTCTAATATAACGAAGTTAAAAGTTTCGATGCGAAGATATATTTTTTCGAAGCTTAGTTTAATTCTCTAATAGAACGAAGTTAAAAAAAAATCGTTGCGTAAATATTGTTTTTTTCTAAATAATTTTAATTTACCCTTGCTATTACGAAGTCTGTTACTTTGAATTTATAATACTCTAATATAACGAAGTTAAAAGTTTCGATGCGAAGATATATTTTTTCGAAGCTTAGTTTAATTCTCTAATAGAACGAAGTTAAAAAAAAATCGTTGCGTAAATATTGTTTTTTTCTAAATAATTTTAATTTACCCTTGTTATTACGAAGTCTGTTACTTTGAATTTATAATACTCTAATATAACGAAGTTAAAAGTTTCGATGCGAAGATATATTTTTTCGAAGCTTAGTTTAATTCTCTAATAGAACGAAGTTAAAAAAAAATCGTTGCGTAAATATTGTTTTTTTCTAAATAATTTTAATTTACCCTTGTTATTACGAAGTCTGTTACTTTGAATTTATAATACTCTAATATAACGAAGTTAAAAGTTTCGATGCGAAGATATATTTTTTCGAAACTTAGTTTAATTCTCTAATAGAACGAAGTTAAAAAAAAATCGTTGCGTAAATATTGTTTTTTTCTAAATAATTTTAATTTACCCTTGTTATTACGAAGTCTGTTACTTTGAATTTATAATACTCTAATATAACGAAGTTAAAAGTTTCGATGCGAAGATATATTTTTTCGAAGCTTAGTTTAATTCTCTAATAGAACGAAGTTAAAAAAAAATCGTTGCGTAAATATTGTTTTTTTCTAAATAATTTTAATTTACCCTTGTTATTACGAAGTCTGTTACTTTGAATTTATAATACTCTAATATAACGAAGTTAAAAGTTTCGATGCGAAGATATATTTTTTCGAAGCTTAGTTTAATTCTCTAATAGAACGAAGTTAAAAAAAATCGTTGCGTGAATATAGTTTTTTTCTAAATAATTTTAATTTACCCTTGTTATTACGAAGTCTGTTACTTTGAATTTATAATACTCTAATATAACGAAGTTAAAAGTTTCGATGCGAAGATATATTTTTTCGAAGCTTAGTTTAATTCTCTAATAGAACGAAGTTAAAAAAAAATCGTTGCGTAAATATTGTTTTTTTCTAAATAATTTTAATTTACCCTTGTTATTACGAAGTCTGTTACTTTGAATTTATAATACTCTAATATAACGAAGTTAAAAGTTTCGATGCGAAGATATATTTTTTCGAAGCTTAGTTTAATTCTCTAATAGAACGAAGTTAAAAAAAAATCGTTGCGTAAATATTGTTTTTTTCTAAATAATTTTAATTTACCCTTGTTATTACGAAGTCTGTTACTTTGAATTTATAATACTCTAATATAACGAAGTTAAAAGTTTCGATGCGAAGATATATTTTTTCGAAGCTTAGTTTAATTCTCTAATAGAACGAAGTTAAAAAAAAATCGTTGCGTAAATATTGTTTTTTTCTAAATAATTTTAATTTACCTTTGTTATTACGAAGTCTGTTACTTTGAATTTATAATACTCTAATATAACGAAGTTAAAAGTTTCGATGCGAAGATATATTTTTTCGAAGCTTAGTTTAATTCTCTAATAGAACGAAGTTAAAAAAAAATCGTTGCGTAAATATTGTTTTTTTCTAAATAATTTTAATTTACCCTTGTTATTACGAAGTCTGTTACTTTGAATTTATAATACTCTAATATAACGAAGTTAAAAGTTTCGATGCGAAGATATATTTTTTCGAAGCTTAGTTTAATTCTCTAATAGAACGAAGTTAAAAAAAATCGTTGCGTGAATATAGTTTTTTTCTAAATAATTTTAATTTACCCTTGTTATTACGAAGTCTGTTACTTTGAATTTATAATACTCTAATATAACGAAGTTAAAAGTTTCGATGCGAAGATATATTTTTTCGAAGCTTAGTTTAATTCTCTAATAGAACGAAGTTAAAAAAAAATCGTTGCGTAAATATTGTTTTTTTCTAAATAATTTTAATTTACCCTTGTTATTACGAAGTCTGTTACTTTGAATTTATAATACTCTAAAATAACGAAGTTAAAAGTTTCGATGCGAAGATATATTTTTTCGAAGCTTAGTTTAATTCTCTAATAGAACGAAGTTAAAAAAAAATCGTTGCGTAAATATTGTTTTTTTCTAAATAATTTTAATTTACCCTTGTTATTACGAAGTCTGTTACTTTGAATTTATAATACTCTAATATAACGAAGTTAAAAGTTTCGATACGAAGATATATTTTTTCGAAGCTTAGTTTAATTCTCTAATAGAACGAAGTTAAAAAAAATCGTTGCGTGAATATAGTTTTTTTCTAAATAATTTTAATTTACCCTTGTTATTACGAAGTCTATTACTTTGAATTTATAATACTCTAATATAACGAAGTTAAAAGTTTCGATGCGAAGATATATTTTTTCGAAGCTTAGTTTAATTCTCTAATAGAACGAAGTTAAAAAAAAATCGTTGCGTAAATATTGTTTTTTTCTAAATAATTTTAATTTACCTTTTTATTACGAAGTCTATTACTTTGAATTTATAATACTCTAATATAACGAAGTTAAAAGTTTCGATGCGAAGATATATTTTTTCGAAGCTTAGTTTAATTCTCTAATAGAACGAAGTTAAAAAAAAATCGTTGCGTAAATATAGTTTTTTTCTAAATAATATTAATTTACCCTTGTTATTACGAAGTCTATTACTTTGAATTTATAATACTCTAATATAACGAAGTTAAAAGTTTCGATGCGAAGATATATTTTTTCGAAGCTTAGTTTAATTCTCTAATAGAACGAAGTTAAAAAAAAATCGTTGCGTAAATATTGTTTTTTTCTAAATAATTTTAATTTACCCTTGTTATTACGAAGTCTATTACTTTGAATTTATAATACTCTAATATAACGAAGTTAAAAGTTTCGATGCGAAGATATATTTTTTCGAAGCTTAGTTTAATTCTCTAATAGAACGAAGTTAAAAAAAAATCGTTGCGTAAATATTGTTTTTTTCTAAATAATTTTAATTTACCCTTGTTATTACGAAGTCTGTTACTTTGAATTTATAATACTCTAATATAACGAAGTTAAAAGTTTCGATGCGAAGATATATTTTTTCGAAGCGTAGTTTAATTCTCTAATAGAACGAAGTTAAAAAAAATCTTTGCGTAAATATAGTTTTTTTCTAAATAATTTTAATTTACCCTTGTTATTACGAAGTCTATTACTTTGAATTTATAATACTCTAATATAACGAAGTTAAAAGTTTCGATGCGAAGATATATTTTTTCGAAGCTTAGTTTAATTCTCTAATAGAACGAAGTTAAAAAAAAATCGTTGCGTAAATATTGTTTTTTTCTAAATAATTTTAATTTACCCTTGTTATTACGAAGTCTGTTACTTTGAATTTATAATACTCTAATATAACGAAGTTAAAAGTTTCGATGCGAAGATATATTTTTTCGAAGCGTAGTTTAATTCTCTAATAGAACGAAGTTAAAAAAAATCTTTGCGTAAATATAGTTTTTTTCTAAATAATTTTAATTTACCCTTGTTATTACGAAGTCTATTACTTTGAATTTATAATACTCTAATATAACGAAGTTAAAAGTTTCGATGCGAAGATATATTTTTTCGAAGCGTAGTTTAATTCTCTAATAGAACGAAGTTAAAAAAAAATCGTTGCGTAAATATTGTTTTTTTCTAAATAATTTTAATTTACCCTTGTTATTACGAAGTCTGTTACTTTGAATTTATAATACTCTAATATAACGAAGTTAAAAGTTTCGATGCGAAGATATATTTTTTCGAAGCTTAGTTTAATTCTCTAATAGAACGAAGTTAAAAAAAAATCGTTGCGTAAATATTGTTTTTTTCTAAATAATTTTAATTTACCCTTGTTATTACGAAGTCTATTACTTTGAATTTATAATACTCTAATATAACGAAGTTAAAAGTTTCGATGCGAAGATATATTTTTTCGAAGCTTAGTTTAATTCTCTAATAGAACGAAGTTAAAAAAAAATCGTTGCGTAAATATTGTTTTTTTCTAAATAATTTTAATTTACCCTTGTTATTACGAAGTCTGTTACTTTGAATTTATAATACTCTAATATAACGAAGTTAAAAGTTTCGATGCGAAGATATATTTTTTCGAAGCGTAGTTTAATTCTCTAATAGAACGAAGTTAAAAAAAAATCGTTGCGTAAATATTGTTTTTTTCTAAATAATTTTAATTTACCCTTGTTATTACGAAGTCTGTTACTTTGAATTTATAATACTCTAATATAACGAAGTTAAAAGTTTCGATGCGAAGATATATTTTTTCGAAGCGTAGTTTAATTCTCTAATAGAACGAAGTTAAAAAAAAATCGTTGCGTAAATATTGTTTTTTTCTAAATAATTTTAATTTACCCTTGTTATTACGAAGTCTGTTACTTTGAATTTATAATACTCTAATATAACGAAGTTAAAAGTTTCGATGCGAAGATATATTTTTTCGAAGCGTAGTTTAATTCTCTAATAGAACGAAGTTAAAAAAAAATCGTTGCGTAAATATTGTTTTTTTCTAAATAATTTTAATTTACCCTTGCTATTACGAAGTCTATTACTTTGAATTTATAATACTCTAATATAACGAAGTTAAAAGTTTCGATGCGAAGATATATTTTTTCGAAGCTTAGTTTAATTCTCTAATAGAACGAAGTTAAAAAAAAATCGTTGCGTAAATATTGTTTTTTTCTAAATAATTTTAATTTACCCTTGTTATTACGAAGTCTATTACTTTGAATTTATAATACTCTAATATAACGAAGTTAAAAGTTTCGATGCGAAGATATATTTTTTCGAAGCTTAGTTTAATTCTCTAATAGAACGAAGTTAAAAAAAAATCGTTGCGTAAATATTGTTTTTTTCTAAATAATTTTAATTTACCCTTGTTATTACGAAGTCTGTTACTTTGAATTTATAATACTCTAATATAACGAAGTTAAAAGTTTCGATGCGAAGATATATTTTTTCGAAGCGTAGTTTAATTCTCTAATAGAACGAAGTTAAAAAAAAATCGTTGCGTAAATATTGTTTTTTTCTAAATAATTTTAATTTACCCTTGTTATTACGAAGTCTGTTACTTTGAATTTATAATACTCTAATATAACGAAGTTAAAAGTTTCGATGCGAAGATATATTTTTTCGAAGCGTAGTTTAATTCTCTAATAGAACGAAGTTAAAAAAAAATCGTTGCGTAAATATTGTTTTTTTCTAAATAATTTTAATTTACCCTTGTTATTACGAAGTCTTTTACTTTGAATTTATAATACTCTAATATAACGAAGTTAAAAGTTTCGATGCGAAGATATATTTTTTCGAAGCTTAGTTTAATTCTCTAATAGAACGAAGTTAAAAAAAAATCGTTGCGTAAATATTGTTTTTTTCTAAATAATTTTAATTTACCCTTGTTATTACGAAGTCTATTACTTTGAATTTATAATACTCTAATATAACAAAGTTAAAAGTTTCGATGCGAAGATATATTTTTTCGAAGCTTAGTTTAATTCTCTAATAGAACGAAGTTAAAAAAAAATCGTTGCGTAAATATTGTTTTTTTCTAAATAATTTTAATTTACCCTTGTTATTACGAAGTCTGTTACTTTGAATTTATAATACTCTAATATAACGAAGTTAAAAGTTTCGATGCGAAGATATATTTTTTCGAAGCATAGTTTAATTCTTTAATAGAACGAAGTTAAAAAAAATCGTTGCGTAAATATAGTTTCTTTCTAAATAATTTTAATTTACCCTTGTTATTACGAAGTCTGTTACTTTGAATTTATAATACTCTAATATAACGAAGTTAAAAGTTTCGATGCGAAGATATATTTTTTCGAAGCTTAGTTTAATTCTCTAATAGAACGAAGTTAAAAAAAATCGTTGCGTAAATATAGTTTTTTTCTAAATAATTTTAATTTACCCTTGTTATTACGAAGTCTATTACTTTGAATTTATAATACTCTAATATAACGAATTTAAAAGTTTCGATGCGAAGATATATTTTTTCGAAGCTTAGTTTAATTCTCTAATAGAACGAAGTTAAAAAAAAATCGTTGCGTAAATATAGTTTTTTTCTAAATAATTTTAATTTACCCTTGTTATTATGAAGTCTGTTACTTTGAATTTATAATACTCTAATATAACGAATTTAAATGTTTCGATGCGAAGATATATTTTTTCGAAGCTTAGTTTACTTCTCTAATAGAACGAAGTTAAAAAAAAATCGTTGCGTAAATATAGTTTTTTTCTAAATAATTTTAATTTACCCTTGTTATTACGAAGTCTGTTACTTTGAATTTATAATACTCTAATATAACGAATTTAAAAGTTTCGATGCGAAGATATATTTTTTCGAAGCTTAGTTTAATTCTCTAATAGAACGAAGTTAAAAAAAAATCGTTGCGTAAATATAGTTTTTTTCTAAATAATTTTAATTTACCCTTGTTATTACGAAGTCTGTTACTTTGAATTTATAATACTCTAATATAACGAAGTTAAAAGTTTCGATGCGAAGATATATTTTTTCGAAGCATAGTTTAATTCTCTAATAGAACGAAGTTTAAAAAATCGTTGCGTAAATATAGTTTTTTTCTAAATAATTTTAATTTACCCTTGTTATTACGAAGTCTGTTACTTTGAATTTATAATACTCTAATATAACGAAGTTACAAGTTTCGATGCCAAGATATATTTTTTCGAAGCATAGTTTAATTCTCTAATAGAACGAAGTTAAAAAAAATCGTTGCGTAAATATAGTTTTTTTCTAAATAATTTTAATTTACCCTTGTTATTACGAAGTCTGTTACTTTGAATTTATAATACTCTAATATAACGAAGTTAAAAGTTTCGATGCGAAGATATATTTTTTCGAAGCATAGTTTAATTCTTTAATAGAACGAAGTTAAAAAAAATCGTTGCGTAAATATAGTTTCTTTCTAAATAATTTTAATTTACCCTTGTTATTACGAAGTCTGTTACTTTGAATTTATAATACTCTAATATAACGAAGTTAAAAAAAATCGTTGCGTAAATATAGTTTTTTTCTAAATAATTTTAATTTACCCTTGTTATTACGAAGGCTGTTACTTTGAATTTATAATACTCTAATATAACGAAGTTAAAAAAAATCGTTGCGTAAATATAGTTTTTTTCTAAATAATTTTAATTTACCCTTGTTATTATGAAGTCTGTTACTTTGAATTTATAATACTCTAATATAACGAAGTTAAAAGTTTCGATGCGAAGATATATTTTTTCGAAGCATAGTTTAATTCTCTAATAGAACGAAGTTAAAAAAAATCGTTGCGTAAATATAGTTTTTTTCTAAATAATTTTAATTTACCCTTGTTATTACGAAGTCTGTTACTTTGAATTTATAATACTCTAATATAACGAAGTTAAAAGTTTCGATGCGAAGATATATTTTTTCGAAGCATAGTTTAATTCTCTAATAGAACGAAGTTTAAAAAAATCGTTGCGTAAATATAGTTTTTTTCTAAATAATTTTAATTTACCCTTGTTATTATGAAGTCTGTTACTTTGAATTTATAATACTCTAATATAACGAAGTTAAAAGTTTCGATGCGAAGATATATTTTTTCGAAGCATAGTTTAATTCTCTAATAGAACGAAGTTTAAAAAATCGTTGCGTAAATATAGTTTTTTTCTAAATAATTTTAATTTACCCTTGTTATTACGAAGTCTGTTACTTTGAATTTATAATACTCTAATATAACGAAGTTACAAGTTTCGATGCCAAGATATATTTTTTCGAAGCATAGTTTAATTCTCTAATAGAACGAAGTTAAAAAAAATCGTTGCGTAAATATAGTTTTTTTCTAAATAATTTTAATTTACCCTTGTTATTACGAAGTCTGTTACTTTGAATTTATAATACTCTAATATAACGAAGTTAAAAGTTTCGATGCGAAGATATATTTTTTCGAAGCATAGTTTAATTCTTTAATAGAACGAAGTTAAAAAAAATCGTTGCGTAAATATAGTTTCTTTCTAAATAATTTTAATTTACCCTTGTTATTACGAAGTCTGTTACTTTGAATTTATAATACTCTAATATAACGAAGTTAAAAAAAAATCGTTGCGTAAATATAGTTTTTTTCTAAATAATTTTAATTTACCCTTGTTATTACGAAGGCTGTTACTTTGAATTTATAATACTCTAATATAACGAATTTAAATGTTTCGATGCGAAGATATATTTTTTCGAAGCTTAGTTTACTTCTCTAATAGAACGAAGTTAAAAAAAAATCGTTGCGTAAATATAGTTTTTTTCTAAATAATTTTAATTTACCCTTGTTATTACGAAGTCTGTTACTTTGAATTTATAATACTCTAATATAAAGAAGTTAAAAGTTTCGATGCGAAGATATATTTTTTCGAAGCATAGTTTAATTCTTTAATAGAACGAAGTTAAAAAAAATCGTTGCGTAAATATAGTTTCTTTCTAAATAATTTTAATTTACCCTTGTTATTACGAAGTCTGTTACTTTGAATTTATAATACTCTAATATAACGAAGTTAAAAAAAATCGTTGCGTAAATATAGTTTTTTTCTAAATAATTTTAATTTACCCTTGTTATTACGAAGGCTGTTACTTTGAATTTATAATACTCTAATATAACGAATTTAAATGTTTCGATGCGAAAATATATTTTTTCGAAGCTTAGTTTACTTCTCTAATAGAACGAAGTTAAAAAAAATCGTTGCGTAAATATAGTTTTTTTCTAAATAATTTTAATTTACCCTTGTTATTACGAAGTCTGTTACTTTGAATTTATAATACTCTAATATAACGAAGTTAAAAAAAATCGTTGCGTAAATATAGTTTTTTTCTAAATAATTTTAATTTACCCTTGTTATTACGAAGGCTGTTACTTTTAGATTATAATACTCTAATATAACGAATTTAAAAGTTTCGATGCGAAGATATATTTTTTCGAAGCTTAGTTTAATTCTCTAATAGAACGAAGTTCAAAAAAATCGTTGCGTGAATATAGTTTTTTTCTCAAATATTTTAATTTACCCTTGTTATTACGAAGTCTGTTACTTTGAATTTATAATACTCTAATATAACGAAGTTAAAAGTTTCGATGCGAAGATATATTTTTTCGAAGCTTAGTTTAATTCTCTAATAGAACGAAGTTAAAAAAAATTGTTGCGTGAATATAGTTTTTTTCTAAATAATTTTAATTTACCCTTGTTATTACGAAGTCTGTTGCTTTGAATTTATAATACTCTAATATAACGAATTTAAAAGTTTCGATGCGAAGATATATTTTTTCGAAGCTTAGTTTACTTCTCTAATAGAACGAAGTTAAAAAAAAATCGTTGCGTAAATATAGTTTTTTTCTAAATAATTTTAATTTACCCTTGTTATTACGAAGTCTGTTACTTTGAATTTATAATACTCTAATATAACGAATTTAAAAGTTTCGATGCGAAGATATATTTTTTCGAAGCTTAGTTTAATTCTCTAATAGAACGAAGTTAAAAAAAATCGTTGCGTAAATATAGTTTTTTTCTAAATAATTTTAATTTACCCTTGTTATTACGAAGTCTGTTACTTTGAATTTATAATACTCTAATATAACGAATTTAAAAGTTTCGATGCGAAGATATATTTTTTCGAAGCTTAGTTTACTTCTCTAATAGAACGAAGTTAAAAAAAAATCGTTGCGTAAATATAGTTTTTTTCTAAATAATTTTAATTTACCCTTGTTATTATGAAGTCTGTTACTTTGAATTTATAATACTCTAATATAACGAAGTTAAAAGTTTCGATGCGAAGATATATTTTTTCGAAGCATAGTTTAATTCTCTAATAGAACGAAGTTTAAAAAAATGTTTGCGTAAATATAGTTTTTTTCTAAATAATTTTAATTTACCCTTGTTATTACGAAGTCTGTTACTTTGAATTTATAATACTCTAATATAACGAAGTTAAAAGTTTCGATGCGAAGATATATTTTTTCGAAGCTTAGTTTAATTATCTAATAGAACGAAGTTAAAAAAAATCGTTGCGTAAATATAGTTTTTTTCTAAATAATTTTAATTTACCCTTGTTATTACGAAGTCTGTTACTTTGAATTTATAATACTCTAATATAACGAAGTTAAAAGTTTCGATGCGAAGATATAGTTTTTCGAAGCATAGTTTAATTCTCTAATAGAACGAAGTTAAAAAAAATCGTTGCGTAAATATAGGTTTTTTCTAAATAATTTTAATTTACCCTTGTTATTATGAAGTCTGTTACTTTGAATTTATAATACTCTAATATAACGAATTTAAATGTTTCGATGCGAAGATATATTTTTTCGAAGCTTAGTTTACTTCTCTAATAGAACGAAGTTAAAAAAAAATCGTTGCGTAAATATAGTTTTTTTCTAAATAATTTTAATTTACCCTTGTTATTACGAAGTCTGTTACTTTGAATTTATAATACTCTAATATAAAGAAGTTAAAAGTTTCGATGCGAAGATATATTTTTTCGAAGCATAGTTTAATTCTTTAATAGAACGAAGTTAAAAAAAATCGTTGCGTAAATATAGTTTCTTTCTAAATAATTTTAATTTACCCTTGTTATTACGAAGTCTGTTACTTTGAATTTATAATACTCTAATATAACGAAGTTAAAAAAAATCGTTGCGTAAATATAGTTTTTTTCTAAATAATTTTAATTTACCCTTGTTATTACGAAGGCTGTTACTTTGAATTTATAATACTCTAATATAACGAATTTAAATGTTTCGATGCGAAGATATATTTTTTCGAAGCTTAGTTTACTTCTCTAATAGAACGAAGTTAAAAAAAATCGTTGCGTAAATATAGTTTTTTTCTAAATAATTTTAATTTACCCTTGTTATTACGAAGTCTGTTACTTTGAATTTATAATACTCTAATATAACGAAGTTAAAAAAAATCGTTGCGTAAATATAGTTTTTTTCTAAATAATTTTAATTTACCCTTGTTATTACGAAGGCTGTTACTTTTAGATTATAATACTCTAATATAACGAATTTAAAAGTTTCGATGCGAAGATATATTTTTTCGAAGCTTAGTTTAATTCTCTAATAGAACGAAGTTCAAAAAAATCGTTGCGTGAATATAGTTTTTTTCTCAAATATTTTAATTTACCCTTGTTATTACGAAGTCTGTTACTTTGAATTTATAATACTCTAATATAACGAAGTTAAAAGTTTCGATGCAAAGATATATTTTTTCGAAGCTTAGTTTAATTCTCTAATAGAACGAAGTTAAAAAAAATTGTTGCGTGAATATAGTTTTTTTCTAAATAATTTTAATTTACCCTTGTTATTACGAAGTCTGTTGCTTTGAATTTATAATACTCTAATATAACGAATTTAAAAGTTTCGATGCGAAGATATATTTTTTCGAAGCTTAGTTTACTTCTCTAATAGAACGAAGTTAAAAAAAAATCGTTGCGTAAACATAGTTTTTTTCTAAATAATTTTAATTTACCCTTGTTATTACGAAGTCTGTTACTTTGAATTTATAATACTCTAATATAACGAATTTAAAAGTTTCGATGCGAAGATATATTTTTTCGAAGCTTAGTTTACTTCTCTAATAGAACGAAGTTAAAAAAAAATCGTTGCGTAAATATAGTTTTTTTCTAAATAATTTTAATTTACCCTTGTTATTATGAAGTCTGTTACTTTGAATTTATAATACTCTAATATAACGAAGTTAAAAGTTTCGATGCGAAGATATATTTTTTCGAAGCTTAGTTTAATTCTCTAATAGAACGAAGTTAAAAAAAAATCGTTGCGTAAATATTGTTTTTTTCTAAATAATTTTAATTTACCCTTGTTATTACGAAGTCTGTTACTTTGAATTTATAATACTCTAATATAACGAAGTTAAAAGTTTCGATGCGAAGATATATTTTTTCGAAGCTTAGTTTAATTATCTAATAGAACGAAGTTAAAAAAAATCGTTGCGTAAATATAGTTTTTTTCTAAATAATTTTAATTTACCCTTGTTATTACGAAGTCTGTTACTTTGAATTTATAATACTCTAATATAACGAAGTTAAAAGTTTCGATGCGAAGATATAGTTTTTCGAAGCATAGTTTAATTCTCTAATAGAACGAAGTTAAAAAAAATCGTTGCGTAAATATAGGTTTTTTCTAAATAATTTTAATTTACCCTTGTTATTATGAAGTCTGTTACTTTGAATTTATAATACTCTAATATAACGAAGTTAAAAGTTTCGATGCGAAGATATATTTTTTCGAAGCTTAGTTTAATTCTCTAATAGAACGAAGTTAAAAAAAATCGTTGCGTAAATATAGTTTTTTTCTAAATAATTTTAATTTACCCTTGTTATTACGAAGTCTGTTACTTTGAATTTATAATACTCTAATATAACGAAGTTAAAAGTTTCGATGCGAAGATATATTTTTTCGAAGGTTAGTTTAATTCTCTAATAGAACGAAGTTAAAAAAAATCGTTGCGTAAATATAGTTTTTTCTAAATAATTTTAATTTACCCTTGTTATTACGAAGTCTGTTACTTTGAATTTATAATACTCTAATATAACGAAGTTAAAAGTTTCGATGCCAAGATATATTTTTTCGAAGCATAGTTTAATTCTCTAATAGAACGAAGTTAAAAAAAATCGTTGCGTAAATATAGTTTTTTTCTAAATAATTTTAATTTACCCTTGTTATTACGAAGTCTGTTACTTTGAATTTATAATACTCTAATATAACGAAGTTAAAAGTTTCGATGCGAAGATATATTTTTTCGAAGCTTAGTTTAATTCTCTAATAGAACGAAGTTAAAAAAAAATCGTTGCGTAAATATAGTTTTTTTCTAAATAATTTTAATTTACCCTTGTTATTACGAAGTCTGTTACTTTGAATTTATAATACTCTAATATAACGAATTTAAAAGTTTCGATGCGAAGATATATTTTTTCGAAGCTTAGTTTAATTCTCTAATAGAACGAAGTTAAAAAAAATCGTTGCGTAAATATAGTTTTTTTCTAAATAATTTTAATTTACCCTTGTTGTTACGAAGTCTGTTACTTTGAATTTATAATACTCTAATATAATGAAGTTAAAAGTTTCGATGCGAAGATATATTTTTTCGAAGCATAGTTTAATTCTCTAATAGAACGAAGTTTAAAAAAATGTTTGCGTAAATATAGTTTTTTTCTAAATAATTTTAATTTACCCCTTGTTATTACGAAGTCTGTTACTTTGAATTTATAATACTCTAATATAACGAAGTTAAATGTTTCGATGCGAAAATATATTTTTCGAAGCTTAGTTTACTTCTCTAATAGAACGAAGTTAAAAAAAATCGTTGCGTAAATATAGTTTTTTTCTAAATAATTTTAATTTACCCTTGTTATTACGAAGTCTGTTACTTTGAATTTATAATACTCTAATATAACGAAGTTAAAAAAAAATCGTTGCGTAAATATAGTTTTTTCTAAATAATTTTAATTTACCCTTGTTATTACGAAGGCTGTTACTTTTAGATTATAATACTCTAATATAACGAATTTAAAAGTTTCGATGCGAAGATATATTTTTTCGAAGCTTAGTTTAATTCTCTAATAGAACGAAGTTCAAAAAAATCGTTGCGTGAAAAACTAGTATTCACGCAACGATTTTTTGAACTTCGTTCTATTAGAGAATTAAACTAAGCTTCGAAAAAATATATCTTCGCATCGAAACTTTTAAATTCGTTATATTAGAGTATTATAATCTAAAAGTAACAGCCTTCGTAATAACAAGGGTAAATTAAAATTATTTAGAAAAAAACTATATTTACGCAACGATTTTTTTTTAACTTCGTTATATTAGAGTATTATAAATTCAAAGTAACAGACTTCGTAATAACAAGGGTAAATTAAAATTATTTAGAAAAAAACTATATTTACGCAACGATTTTTTTTAACTTCGTTCTATTAGAGAAGTAAACTAAGCTTCGAAAAATATATTTTCGCATCGAAACATTTAACTTCGTTATATTAGAGTATTATAAATTCAAAGTAACAGACTTCGTAATAACAAGGGTAAATTAAAATTATTTAGAAAAAAACTATATTTACGCAAACATTTTTTTAAACTTCGTTCTATTAGAGAATTAAACTATGCTTCGAAAAAATATATCTTCGCATCGAAACTTTTAACTTCATTATATTAGAGTATTATAAATTCAAAGTAACAGACTTCGTAACAACAAGGGTAAATTAAAATTATTTAGAAAAAAACTATATTTACGCAACGATTTTTTTTAACTTCGTTCTATTAGAGAATTAAACTAAGCTTCGAAAAAATATATCTTCGCATCGAAACTTTTAAATTCGTTATATTAGAGTATTATAAATTCAAAGTAACAGACTTCGTAATAACAAGGGTAAATTAAAATTATTTAGAAAAAAACTATATTTACGCAACGATTTTTTTTAACTTCGTTCTATTAGAGAATTAAACTAAGCTTCGAAAAAATATATCTTCGCATCGAAACTTTTAACTTCGTTATATTAGGAGTATTATAAATTCAAAGTAACAGACTTCGTAATAACAAGGGTAAATTAAAATTATTTAGAAAAAAACTATATTTACGCAACGATTTTTTTAACTTCGTTCTATTAGAGAATTAAACTATGCTTCGAAAAAATATATCTTGGCATCGAAACTTTTAACTTCGTTATATTAGAGTATTATAAATTCAAAGTAACAGACTTCGTAATAACAAGGGTAAATTAAAATTATTTAGAAAAAACTATATTTACGCAACGATTTTTTTTAACTTCGTTCTATTAGAGAATTAAACTAACCTTCGAAAAAATATATCTTCGCATCGAAACTTTTAACTTCGTTATATTAGAGTATTATAAATTCAAAGTAACAGACTTCGTAATAACAAGGGTAAATTAAAATTATTTAGAAAAAAACTATATTTACGCAACGATTTTTTTTAACTTCGTTCTATTAGAGAATTAAACTAAGCTTCGAAAAAATATATCTTCGCATCGAAACTTTTAACTTCGTTATATTAGAGTATTATAAATTCAAAGTAACAGACTTCATAATAACAAGGGTAAATTAAAATTATTTAGAAAAAACCTATATTTACGCAACGATTTTTTTTAACTTCGTTCTATTAGAGAATTAAACTATGCTTCGAAAAACTATATCTTCGCATCGAAACTTTTAACTTCGTTATATTAGAGTATTATAAATTCAAAGTAACAGACTTCGTAATAACAAGGGTAAATTAAAATTATTTAGAAAAAAACTATATTTACGCAACGATTTTTTTTAACTTCGTTCTATTAGATAATTAAACTAAGCTTCGAAAAAATATATCTTCGCATCGAAACTTTTAACTTCGTTATATTAGAGTATTATAAATTCAAAGTAACAGACTTCGTAATAACAAGGGTAAATTAAAATTATTTAGAAAAAAACAATATTTACGCAACGATTTTTTTTTAACTTCGTTCTATTAGAGAATTAAACTAAGCTTCGAAAAAATATATCTTCGCATCGAAACTTTTAACTTCGTTATATTAGAGTATTATAAATTCAAAGTAACAGACTTCATAATAACAAGGGTAAATTAAAATTATTTAGAAAAAAACTATATTTACGCAACGATTTTTTTTTAACTTCGTTCTATTAGAGAAGTAAACTAAGCTTCGAAAAAATATATCTTCGCATCGAAACTTTTAAATTCGTTATATTAGAGTATTATAAATTCAAAGTAACAGACTTCGTAATAACAAGGGTAAATTAAAATTATTTAGAAAAAAACTATGTTTACGCAACGATTTTTTTTTAACTTCGTTCTATTAGAGAAGTAAACTAAGCTTCGAAAAAATATATCTTCGCATCGAAACTTTTAAATTCGTTATATTAGAGTATTATAAATTCAAAGCAACAGACTTCGTAATAACAAGGGTAAATTAAAATTATTTAGAAAAAAACTATATTCACGCAACAATTTTTTTTAACTTCGTTCTATTAGAGAATTAAACTAAGCTTCGAAAAAATATATCTTTGCATCGAAACTTTTAACTTCGTTATATTAGAGTATTATAATTCAAAGTAACAGACTTCGTAATAACAAGGGTAAATTAAAATATTTGAGAAAAAAACTATATTCACGCAACGATTTTTTTGAACTTCGTTCTATTAGAGAATTAAACTAAGCTTCGAAAAAATATATCTTCGCATCGAAACTTTTTAAATTCGTTATATTAGAGTATTATAATCTAAAAGTAACAGCCTTCGTAATAACAAGGGTAAATTAAAATTATTTAGAAAAAAACTATATTTACGCAACGATTTTTTTTAACTTCGTTATATTAGAGTATTATAAATTCAAAGTAACAGACTTCGTAATAACAAGGGTAAATTAAAATTATTTAGAAAAAAACTATATTTACGCAACGATTTTTTTTAACTTCGTTCTATTAGAGAAGTAAACTAAGCTTCGAAAAAATATATCTTCGCATCGAAACATTTAAATTCGTTATATTAGAGTATTATAAATTCAAAGTAACAGCCTTCGTAATAACAAGGGTAAATTAAAATTATTTAGAAAAAAACTATATTTACGCAACGATTTTTTTTAACTTCGTTATATTAGAGTATTATAAATTCAAAGTAACAGACTTCGTAATAACAAGGGTAAATTAAAATTATTTAGAAAGAAACTATATTTACGCAACGATTTTTTTTAACTTCGTTCTATTAAAGAATTAAACTATGCTTCGAAAAAATATATCTTCGCATCGAAACTTTTAACTTCTTTATATTAGAGTATTATAAATTCAAAGTAACAGACTTCGTAATAACAAGGGTAAATTAAAATTATTTAGAAAAAAACTATATTTACGCAACGATTTTTTTTTTAACTTCGTTCTATTAGAGAAGTAAACTAAGCTTCGAAAAAATATATCTTCGCATCGAAACATTTAAATTCGTTATATTAGAGTATTATAAATTCAAAGTAACAGACTTCATAATAACAAGGGTAAATTAAAATTATTTAGAAAAAACCTATATTTACGCAACGATTTTTTTTAACTTCGTTCTATTAGAGAATTAAACTATGCTTCGAAAAACTATATCTTCGCATCGAAACTTTTAACTTCGTTATATTAGAGTATTATAAATTCAAAGTAACAGACTTCGTAATAACAAGGGTAAATTAAAATTATTTAGAAAAAAAACTATATTTACGCAACGATTTTTTTTAACTTCGTTCTATTAGATAATTAAACTAAGCTTCGAAAAAATATATCTTCGCATCGAAACTTTTAACTTCGTTATATTAGAGTATTATAAATTCAAAGTAACAGACTTCGTAATAACAAGGGTAAATTAAAATTATTTAGAAAAAAACTATATTTACGCAAACATTTTTTTAAACTTCGTTCTATTAGAGAATTAAACTATGCTTCGAAAAAATATATCTTCGCATCGAAACTTTTAACTTCGTTATATTAGAGTATTATAAATTCAAAGTAACAGACTTCATAATAACAAGGGTAAATTAAAATTATTTAGAAAAAAACTATATTTACGCAACGATTTTTTTTTAACTTCGTTCTATTAGAGAAGTAAACTAAGCTTCGAAAAAATATATCTTCGCATCGAAACTTTTAATTCGTTATATTAGAGTATTATAAATTCAAAGTAACAGACTTCGTAATAACAAGGGTAAATTAAAATTATTAGAAAAAAACTATATTTACGCAACGATTTTTTTTAACTTCGTTCTATTAGAGAATTAAACTAAGCTTCGAAAAATATATCTTCGCATCGAAACTTTTAAATTCGTTATATTAGAGTATTATAAATTCAAAGTAACAGACTTCGTAATAACAAGGGTAAATTAAAATTATTTAGAAAAAAACTATATTTACGCAACGATTTTTTTTTAACTTCGTTCTATTAGAGAAGTAAACTAAGCTTCGAAAAAATATATCTTCGCATCGAAACTTTTAAATTCGTTATATTAGAGTATTATAAATTCAAAGCAACAGACTTCGTAATAACAAGGGTAAATTAAAATTATTTAGAAAAAAACTATATTCACGCAACAATTTTTTTTTAACTTCGTTCTATTAGAGAATTAAACTAAGCTTCGAAAAAATATATCTTCGCATCGAAACTTTTAACTTCGTTATATTAGAGTATTATAAATTCAAAGTAACAGACTTCGTAATAACAAGGGTAAATTAAAATATTTGAGAAAAAAACTATATTCACGCAACGATTTTTTTGAACTTCGTTCTATTAGAGAATTAAACTAAGCTTCGAAAAAATATATCTTCGCATCGAAACTTTTAAATTCGTTATATTAGAGTATTATAATCTAAAAGTAACAGCCTTCGTAATAACAAGGGTAAATTAAAATTATTTAGAAAAAACTATATTTACGCAACGATTTTTTTTAACTTCGTTATATTAGAGTATTATAAATTCAAAGTAACAGACTTCGTAATAACAAGGGGTAAATTAAAATTATTTAGAAAAAAACTATATTTACGCAACCGATTTTTTTTAACTTCGTTCTATTAGAGAAGTAAACTAAGCTTCGAAAAAATATATTTTCGCATCGAAACATTTAAATTCGTTATATTAGAGTATTATAAATTCAAAGTAACAGCCTTCGTAATAACAAGGGTAAATTAAAATTATTTAGAAAAAAACTATATTTACGCAACGATTTTTTTAACTTCGTTATATTAGAGTATTATAAATTCAAAGTAACAGACTTCGTAATAACAAGGGTAAATTAAAATTATTTAGAAAGAAACTATATTTACGCAACGATTTTTTTTAACTTCGTTCTATTAAAGAATTAAACTATGCTTCGAAAAAATATATCTTCGCATCGAAACTTTTAACTTCTTTATATTAGAGTATTATAAATTCAAAGTAACAGACTTCGTAATAACAAGGGTAAATTAAAATTATTTAGAAAAAAACTATATTTACGCAACGATTTTTTTTTAACTTCGTTCTATTAGAGAAGTAAACTAAGCTTCGAAAAAATATATCTTCGCATCGAAACATTTAAATTCGTTATATTAGAGTATTATAAATTCAAAGTAACAGCCTTCGTAATAACAAGGGTAAATTAAAATTATTTAGAAAAAAACTATATTTACGCAACGATTTTTTTTTAACTTCGTTATATTAGAGTATTATAAATTCAAAGTAACAGACTTCGTAATAACAAGGGTAAATTAAAATTATTTAGAAAGAAACTATATTACGCAACGATTTTTTTTTAACTTCGTTCTATTAAAGAATTAAACTATGCTTCGAAAAAATATATCTTCGCATCGAAACTTTTAACTTCGTTATATTAGAGTATTATAAATTCAAAGTAACAGACTTCGTAATAACAAGGGTAAATTAAAATTATTTAGAAAAAAACTATATTTACGCAACGATTTTTTTTAACTTCGTTCTATTAGAGAATTAAACTATGCTTCGAAAAAATATATCTTGGCATCGAAACTTGTAACTTCGTTATATTAGAGTATTATAAATTCAAAGTAACAGACTTCGTAATAACAAGGGTAAATTAAAATTATTTAGAAAAAAACTATATTTACGCAACGATTTTTTAAACTTCGTTCTATTAGAGAATTAAACTATGCTTCGAAAAAATATATCTTCGCATCGAAACTTTTAACTTCGTTATATTAGAGTATTATAAATTCAAAGTAACAGACTTCATAATAACAAGGGTAAATTAAAATTATTTAGAAAAAAACTATATTTACGCAACGATTTTTTTAAACTTCGTTCTATTAGAGAATTAAACTATGCTTCGAAAAAATATATCTTCGCATCGAAACTTTTAACTTCGTTATATTAGAGTATTATAAATTCAAAGTAACAGACTTCGTAATAACAAGGGGTAAATTAAAATTATTTAGAAAAAAACTATATTTACGCAACGATTTTTTTTAACTTCGTTCTATTAGAGAATTAAACTATGCTTCGAAAAAATATATCTTCGCATCGAAACTTTTAACTTCGTTATATTAGAGTATTATAAATTCAAAGTAACAGACTTCATAATAACAAGGGTAAATTAAAATTATTTAGAAAAAAAACTATATTTACGCAACGATTTTTTTTAACTTCGTTATATTAGAGTATTATAAATTCAAAGTAACAGCCTTCGTAATAACAAGGGTAAATTAAAATTATTTAGAAAAAAACTATATTTACGCAACGATTTTTTTTTAACTTCGTTATATTAGAGTATTATAAATTCAAAGTAACAGACTTCGTAATAACAAGGGTAAATTAAAATTATTTAGAAAGAAACTATATTTACGCAACGATTTTTTTTAACTTCGTTCTATTAAAGAATTAAACTATGCTTCGAAAAAATATATCTTCGCATCGAACTTTTAACTTCGTTATATTAGAGTATTATAAATTCAAAGTAACAGACTTCGTAATAACAAGGGTAAATTAAAATTATTTAGAAAAAAACTATATTTACGCAACGATTTTTTTTAACTTCGTTCTATTAGAGAATTAAACTATGCTTCGAAAAAATATATCTTGGCATCGAAACTTGTAACTTCGTTATATTAGAGTATTATAAATTCAAAGTAACAGACTTCGTAATAACAAGGGTAAATTAAAATTATTTAGAAAAAAACTATATTTACGCAACGATTTTTTAAACTTCGTTCTATTAGAGAATTAAACTATGCTTCGAAAAATATATCTTCGCATCGAAACTTTTAACTTCGTTATATTAGAGTATTATAAATTCAAAGTAACAGACTTCGTAATAACAAGGGTAAATTAAAATTATTTAGAAAAAAACTATATTTACGCAACGATTTTTTTTTAACTTCGTTCTATTAGAGAATTAAACTAAGCTTCGAAAAAATATATCTTCGCATCGAAACTTTTAAATTCGTTATATTAGAGTATTATAAATTCAAAGTAACAGACTTCGTAATAACAAGGGTAAATTAAAATTATTTAGAAAAAAACTATATTTACGCAACGATTTTTTTTAACTTCGTTCTATTAGAGAAGTAAACTAAGCTTCGAGAAAAATATATCTTCGCATCGAAACATTTAAATTCGTTATATTAGAGTATTATAAATTCAAAGTAACAGACTTCATAATAACAAGGGTAAATTAAAATTATTTAGAAAAAAAAACTATATTTACGCAACGATTTTTTTTAACTTCGTTCTATTAGAGAATTAAACTAAGCTTCGAAAAAATATATCTTTCGCATCGAAACTTTTAAATTCGTTATATTAGAGTATTATAAATTCAAAGTAATAGACTTCGTAATAACAAGGGTAAATTAAAATTATTTAGAAAAAACTATATTTACGCAACGATTTTTTTAACTTCGTTCTATTAGAGAATTAAACTAAGCTTCGAAAAAATATATCTTCGCATCGAAACTTTTAACTTCGTTATATTAGAGTATTATAAATTCAAAGTAACAGACTTCGTAATAACAAGGGTAAATTAAAATTATTTAGAAAGAAACTATATTTACGCAACGATTTTTTTTAACTTCGTTCTATTAAAGAATTAACTATGCTTCGAAAAAATATATCTTCGCATCGAAACTTTTAACTTCGTTATATTAGAGTATTATAAATTCAAAGTAACAGACTTCGTAATAACAAGGGTAAATTAAAATTATTTAGAAAAAAACAATATTTACGCAACGATTTTTTTTTAACTTCGTTCTATTAGAGAATTAAACTAAGCTTCGAAAAAATATATCTTCGCATCGAAACTTTTAACTTTGTTATATTAGAGTATTATAAATTCAAAGTAATAGACTTCGTAATAACAAGGGTAAATTAAAATTATTTAGAAAAAAACAATATTTACGCAACGATTTTTTTTTAACTTCGTTCTATTAGAGAATTAAACTAAGCTTCGAAAAAATATATCTTCGCATCGAAACTTTTAACTTCGTTATATTAGAGTATTATAAATTCAAAGTAAAAGACTTCGTAATAACAAGGGTAAATTAAAATTATTTAGAAAAAAAACAATATTTACGCAACGATTTTTTTTTAACTTCGTTCTATTAGAGAATTAAACTACGCTTCGAAAAAATATATCTTCGCATCGAAACTTTTAACTTCGTTATATTAGAGTATTATAAATTCAAAGTAACAGACTTCGTAATAACAAGGGTAAATTAAAATTATTTAGAAAAAAAACAATATTTACGCAACGATTTTTTTTTAACTTCGTTCTATTAGAGAATTAAACTACGCTTCGAAAAAATATATCTTCGCATCGAAACTTTTAACTTCGTTATATTAGAGTATTATAAATTCAAAGTAACAGACTTCGTAATAACAAGGGTAAATTAAAATTATTTAGAAAAAAACAATATTTACGCAACGATTTTTTTTTAACTTCGTTCTATTAGAGAATTAAACTAAGCTTCGAAAAAATATATCTTCGCATCGAAACTTTTAACTTCGTTATATTAGAGTATTATAAATTCAAAGTAATAGACTTCGTAATAACAAGGGTAAATTAAAATTATTTAGAAAAAAACAATATTTACGCAACGATTTTTTTTTAACTTCGTTCTATTAGAGAATTAAACTAAGCTTCGAAAAAATATATCTTCGCATCGAAACTTTTAACTTCGTTATATTAGAGTATTATAAATTCAAAGTAATAGACTTCGTAATAGCAAGGGTAAATTAAAATTATTTAGAAAAAAACAATATTTACGCAACGATTTTTTTTAACTTCGTTCTATTAGAGAATTAAACTACGCTTCGAAAAAATATATCTTCGCATCGAAACTTTTAACTTCGTTATATTAGAGTATTATAAATTCAAAGTAACAGACTTCGTAATAACAAGGGTAAATTAAAATTATTTAGAAAAAAACAATATTTACGCAACGATTTTTTTTTAACTTCGTTCTATTAGAGAATTAAACTACGCTTCGAAAAAATATATCTTCGCATCGAAACTTTTAACTTCGTTATATTAGAGTATTATAAATTCAAAGTAACAGACTTCGTAATAACAAGGGTAAATTAAAATTATTTAGAAAAAAACAATATTTACGCAACGATTTTTTTTTAACTTCGTTCTATTAGAGAATTAAATCTACGCTTCGAAAAAATATATCTTCGCATCGAAACTTTTAACTTCGTTATATTAGAGTATTATAAATTCAAAGTAACAGACTTCGTAATAACAAGGGTAAATTAAAATTATTTAGAAAAAAACAATATTTACGCAACGATTTTTTTTTAACTTCGTTCTATTAGAGAATTAAACTAAGCTTCGAAAAAATATATCTTCGCATCGAAACTTTTAACTTCGTTATATTAGAGTATTATAAATTCAAAGTAATAGACTTCGTAATAACAAGGGGTAAATTAAAATTATTTAGAAAAAAACAATATTTACGCAACGATTTTTTTTTAACTTCGTTCTATTAGAGAATTAAACTAAGCTTCGAAAAAATATATCTTCGCATCGAAACTTTTAACTTCGTTATATTAGAGTATTATAAATTCAAAGTAACAGACTTCGTAATAACAAGGGTAAATTAAAATTATTTAGAAAAAAACAATATTTACGCAACGATTTTTTTTTAACTTCGTTCTATTAGAGAATTAAACTACGCTTCGAAAAAATATATCTTCGCATCGAAACTTTTAACTTCGTTATATTAGAGTATTATAAATTCAAAGTAATAGACTTCGTAATAACAAGGGTAAATTAAAATTATTTAGAAAAAAACTATATTTACGCAAAGATTTTTTTAACTTCGTTCTATTAGAGAATTAAACTACGCTTCGAAAAATATATCTTCGCATCGAAACTTTTAACTTCGTTATATTAGAGTATTATAAATTCAAAGTAACAGACTTCGTAATAACAAGGGTAAATTAAAATTATTTAGAAAAAAACAATATTTACGCAACGATTTTTTTTTTAACTTCGTTCTATTAGAGAATTAAACTAAGCTTCGAAAAAATATATCTTCGCATCGAAACTTTTAACTTCGTTATATTAGAGTATTATAAATTCAAAGTAATAGACTTCGTAATAACAAGGGTAAATTAAAATTATTTAGAAAAAAACTATATTTACGCAAAGATTTTTTTTAACTTCGTTCTATTAGAGAATTAAACTACGCTTCGAAAAAATATATCTTCGCATCGAAACTTTTAACTTCGTTATATTAGAGTATTATAAATTCAAAGTAACAGACTTCGTAATAACAAGGGTAAATTAAAATTATTTAGAAAAAAACAATATTTACGCAACGATTTTTTTTTAACTTCGTTCTATTAGAGAATTAAACTAAGCTTCGAAAAAATATATCTTCGCATCGAAACTTTTAACTTCGTTATATTAGAGTATTATAAATTCAAAGTAATAGACTTCGTAATAACAAGGGTAAATTAAAATTATTTAGAAAAAAACAATATTTACGGCAACGATTTTTTTTAACTTCGTTCTATTAGAGAATTAAACTAAGCTTCGAAAAAATATATCTTCGCATCGAAACTTTTAACTTCGTTATATTAGAGTATTATAAATTCAAAGTAATAGACTTCGTAATAACAAGGGTAAATTAATATTATTTAGAAAAAAACTATATTTACGCAACGATTTTTTTTAACTTCGTTCTATTAGAGAATTAAACTAAGCTTCGAAAAAATATATCTTCGCATCGAAACTTTTAACTTCGTTATATTAGAGTATTATAAATTCAAAGTAATAGACTTCGTAATAAAAAGGTAAATTAAAATTATTTAGAAAAAAACAATATTTACGCAACGATTTTTTTTTAACTTCGTTCTATTAGAGAATTAAACTAAGCTTCGAAAAAATATATCTTCGCATCGAAACTTTTAACTTCGTTATATTAGAGTATTATAAATTCAAAAGTAATAGACTTCGTAATAACAAGGGTAATTAAAATTATTTAGAAAAAAACTATATTCACGCAACGATTTTTTTTAACTTCGTTCTATTAGAGAATTAAACTAAGCTTCGAAAAAATATATCTTCGTATCGAAACTTTTAACTTCGTTATATTAGAGTATTATAAATTCAAAGTAACAGACTTCGTAATAACAAGGGTAAATTAAAATTATTTAGAAAAAAACAATATTTACGCAACGATTTTTTTTTAACTTCGTTCTATTAGAGAATTAAACTAAGCTTCGAAAAATATATCTTCGCATCGAAACTTTTAACTTCGTTATTTTAGAGTATTATAAATTCAAAGTAACAGACTTCGTAATAACAAGGGTAAATTAAAATTATTTAGAAAAAAACAATATTTACGCAACGATTTTTTTTTAACTTCGTTCTATTAGAGAATTAAACTAAGCTTCGAAAAAATATATCTTCGCATCGAAACTTTTAACTTCGTTATATTAGAGTATTATAAATTCAAAGTAACAGACTTCGTAATAACAAGGGTAAATTAAAATTATTTAGAAAAAAACTATATTCACGCAACGATTTTTTTTAACTTCGTTCTATTAGAGAATTAAACTAAGCTTCGAAAAAATATATCTTCGCATCGAAACTTTTAACTTCGTTATATTAGAGTATTATAAATTCAAAGTAACAGACTTCGTAATAACAAGGGTAAATTAAAATTATTTAGAAAAAAACAATATTTACGCAACGATTTTTTTTTAACTTCGTTCTATTAGAGAATTAAACTAAGCTTCGAAAAAATATATCTTCGCATCGAAACTTTTAACTTCGTTATATTAGAGTATTATAAATTCAAAGTAACAGACTTCGTAATAACAAAGGTAAATTAAAATTATTTAGAAAAAAACAATATTTACGCAACGATTTTTTTTAACTTCGTTCTATTAGAGAATTAAACTAAGCTTCGAAAAAATATATCTTCGCATCGAAACTTTTAACTTCGTTATATTAGAGTATTATAAATTCAAAGTAACAGACTTCGTAATAACAAGGGTAAATTAAAATTATTTAGAAAAAAACAATATTTACGCAACGATTTTTTTTTAACTTCGTTCTATTAGAGAATTAAACTAAGCTTCGAAAAAATATATCTTCGCATCGAAACTTTTAACTTCGTTATATTAGAGTATTATAAATTCAAAGTAACAGACTTCGTAATAACAAGGGTAAATTAAAATTATTTAGAAAAAAAACAATATTTACGCAACGATTTTTTTTTAACTTCGTTCTATTAGAGAATTAAACTAAGCTTCGAAAAAATATATCTTCGCATCGAAACTTTTAACTTCGTTATATTAGAGTATTATAAATTCAAAGTAACAGACTTCGTAATAACAAGGGGTAAATTAAAATTATTTAGAAAAAAACTATATTCACGCAACGATTTTTTTAACTTCGTTCTATTAGAGAATTAAACTAAGCTTCGAAAAAATATATCTTCGCATCGAAACTTTTAACTTCGTTATATTAGAGTATTATAAATTCAAAGTAACAGACTTCGTAATAACAAGGGTAAATTAAAATTATTTAGAAAAAAACAATATTTACGCAACGATTTTTTTTTTTAACTTCGTTCTATTAGAGAATTAAACTAAGCTTCGAAAAAATATATCTTCGCATCGAAACTTTTAACTTCGTTATATTAGAGTATTATAAATTCAAAGTAACAGACTTCGTAATAACAAGGGTAAATTAAAATTATTTAGAAAAAAACAATATTTACGCAACGATTTTTTTTAACTTCGTTCTATTAGAGAATTAAACTAAGCTTTCGAAAAAATATATCTTCGCATCGAAACTTTTAACTTCGTTATATTAGAGTATTATAAATTCAAAGTAACAGACTTCGTAATAACAAGGGTAAATTAAAATTATTTAGAAAAAACAATATTTACGCAACGATTTTTTTTTAACTTCGTTCTATTAGAGAATTAAACTAAGCTTCGAAAAAATATATCTTCGCATCGAAACTTTTAACTTCGTTATATTAGAGTATTATAAATTCAAAGTAACAGACTTCGTAATAACAAGGGTAAATTAAAATTATTTAGAAAAAAAACAATATTTACGCAACGATTTTTTTTTAACTTCGTTCTATTAGAGAATTAAACTAAGCTTCGAAAAAATATATCTTCGCATCGAAACTTTTAACTTCGTTATATTAGAGTATTATAAATTCAAAGTAACAGACTTCGTAATAGCAAGGGTAAATTAAAATTATTTAGAAAAAAACAATATTTACGCAACGATTTTTTTTTAACTTCGTTCTATTAGAGAATTAAACTAAGCTTCGAAAAAATATATCTTCGCATCGAAACTTTTAACTTCGTTATATTAGAGTATTATAAATTCAAAGTAACAGACTTCGTAATAACAAGGGTAAATTAAAATTATTTAGAAAAAAACAATATTTACGCAACGATTTTTTTTAACTTCGTTCTATTAGAGAATTAAACTAAGCTTCGAAAAAATATATCTTCGCATCGAAACTTTTTAACTTCGTTATATTAGAGTATTATAAATTCAAAGTAACAGACTTCGTAATAACAAGGGTAAATTAAAATTATTTAGAAAAAAACAATATTTACGCAACGATTTTTTTTAACTTCGTTCTATTAGAGAATTAAACTAAGCTTCGAAAAAATATATCTTCGCATCGAAACTTTTAACTTCGTTATATTAGAGTATTATAAATTCAAAGTAACAGACTTCGTAATAACAAGGGTAAATTAAAATTATTTAGAAAAAAACAATATTTACGCAACGATTTTTTTTTAACTTCGTTCTATTAGAGAATTAAACTAAGCTTCGAAAAAATATATCTTCGCATCGAAACTTTTACTTCGTTATATTAGAGTATTATAAATTCAAAGTAACAGACTTCGTAATAACAAGGGTAAATTAAAATTATTTAGAAAAAAACAATATTTACGCAACGATTTTTTTTTAACTTCGTTCTATTAGAGAATTAAACTAAGCTTCGAAAAAATATATCTTCGCATCGAAACTTTTAACTTCGTTATATTAGAGTATTATAAATTCAAAGTAACAGACTTCGTAATAACAAGGGTAAATTAAAATTATTTAGAAAAAAACAATATTTACGCAACGATTTTTTTTTAACTTCGTTCTATTAGAGAATTAAACTAAGCTTCGAAAAAATATATCTTCGCATCGAAACTTTTAACTTCGTTATATTAGAGTATTATAAATTCAAAGTAACAGACTTCGTAATAACAAGGGTAAATTAAAATTATTTAGAAAAAAACAATATTTACGCAACGATTTTTTTTAACTTCGTTCTATTAGAGAATTAAACTAAGCTTCGAAAAAATATATCTTCGCATCGAAACTTTTAACTTCGTTATATTAGAGTATTATAAATTCAAAGTAACAGACTTCGTAATAACAAGGGTAAATTAAAATTAGTTAGAAAAAAACAATATTTACGCAACGATTTTTTTTTAACTTCGTTCTATTAGAGAATTAAACTAAGCTTCGAAAAAATATATCTTCGCATCGAAACTTTTAACTTCGTTATATTAGAGTATTATAAATTCAAAGTAACAGACTTCGTAATAACAAGGGTAAATTAAAATTATTTAGAAAAAAACAATATTTACGCAACGATTTTTTTTTAACTTCGTTCTATTAGAGAATTAAACTAAGCTTCGAAAAATATATCTTCGCATCGAAACTTTTAACTTCGTTATATTAGAGTATTATAAATTCAAAGTAACAGACTTCGTAATAACAAGGGTAAATTAAAATTATTTAGAAAAAAACAATATTTACGCAACGATTTTTTTTTAACTTCGTTCTATTAGAGAATTAAACTAAGCTTCGAAAAAATATATCTTCGCATCGAAACTTTTAACTTCGTTATATTAGAGTATTATAAATTCAAAGTAACAGACTTCGTAATAACAAGGGTAAATTAAAATTATTTAGAAAAAAACTATATTCACGCAACGATTTTTTTTAACTTCGTTCTATTAGAGAATTAAACTAAGCTTCGAAAAAAATATATCTTCGCATCGAAACTTTTAACTTCGTTATATTAGAGTATTATAAATTCAAAGTAACAGACTTCGTAATAACAAGGGTAAATTAAAAATATTTAGAAAAAAACAATATTTACGCAACGATTTTTTTTTAACTTCGTTCTATTAGAGAATTAAACTAAGCTTCGAAAAAATATATCTTCGCATCGAAACTTTTAACTTCGTTATATTAGAGTATTATAAATTCAAAGTAATAGACTTCGTAATAACAAGGGTAAATTAAAATTATTAGAAAAAAACTATATTCACGCAACGATTTTTTTTAACTTCGTTCTATTAGAGAATTAAACTAAGCTTCGAAAAAATATATCTTCGCATCGAAACTTTTAACTTCGTTATATTAGAGTATTATAAATTCAAAGTAACAGACTTCGTAATAACAAGGGTAAATTAAAATTATTTAGAAAAAAACAATATTTACGCAACGATTTTTTTTTAACTTCGTTCTATTAGAGAATTAAACTAAGCTTCGAAAAAATATATCTTCGCATCGAAACTTTTTAACTTCGTTATATTAGAGTATTATAAATTCAAAGTAACAGACTTCGTAATAACAAGGGTAAATTAAAATTATTTAGAAAAAAACAATATTTACGCAACGATTTTTTTTTAACTTCGTTCTATTAGAGAATTAAACTAAGCTTCGAAAAATATATCTTCGCATCGAAACTTTTAACTTCGTTATATTAGAGTATTATAAATTCAAAGTAACAGACTTCGTAATAACAAGGGTAAATTAAAATTATTTAGAAAAAACAATATTTACGCAACGATTTTTTTTTGACTTCGTTCTTATTAAGAGAATTAAACTACGCTTCGAAAAAATATATCTTCGCATCGAAACTTTTAACTTCGTTATATTAGAGTATTATAAATTCAAAGTAATAGACTTCGTAATAACAAGGGTAAATTAAAATTATTTAGAAAAAAACTATATTCACGCAACGATTTTTTTAACTTCGTTCTATTAGAGAATTAAACTAAGCTTCGAAAAAATATATCTTCGCATCGAAACTTTTAACTTCGTTATATTAGAGTATTATAAATTCAAAGTAACAGACTTCGTAATAACAAGGGTAAATTAAATTATTTAGAAAAAAACAATATTTACGCAACGATTTTTTTTTAACTTCGTTCTATTAGAGAATTAAACTAAGCTTCGAAAAAATATATCTTCGCATCGAAACTTTTAACTTCGTTATATTAGAGTATTATAAATTCAAAGTAAC